>CM077155.1:71685068-72285068 GCA_039583875.1 Platanthera guangdongensis | reverse complement strand
ATCGTTACCCTTGTAGTCCGTTTTGGCGCCATGGAAAAACTACGCGGTTAGGACTCTTCGCAATGACCTTCCCTCCACGGATCCGCTCTCCGATTTCGAAACGGTGCTCCGATGCTCCGCCGGCGGCCGGAAACCTCCTTCTTCTTCCTCTTCTCTCTCACTTTGGAAAAGGAGAACTTTGGAGAGAAAATGAGGAAATAACCCCCTATTCCCGGCCTTAACAGAGCAGAATTTCATCTGGGCCGTCGGATCTAAATTAAAGGAAACGAACGGCTCGGATCTGCACAAAATTCCCCAGACCTGGGCCGCACACGGCTTGGCACACGGCCGTGTCCATGGCCGTGTGCCTCGATCCAGGCACGATCGTCTAACTGAGAAACGCACACGGGCCAAGACACGCCCGTGTCTGACCTGACACGCCCGTGTCGGGTTCCTCGACACGCCCGTGTTCGTGGGCGTGTCACACATAACCGCCACGGCAACAGACACGACCCATCAGGACACGGGTAGGGACACGGGATGGCACACGCCCGTGTCGGATGACACGCCCGTGTCATCCGGCCGTGTTTCTGGCCGTGTCCTTCTCGGGTTGAAAACGGCCAAAAAAATCACCAGCCAGACACGGCCTTGGACACGCCCGTGTCCTAGGCCGTGTACCCCTACAGGCACCAAAAACTCTTTTTTCGCGACCGACTCGCACACAACTTTCGGGGCGTTACAAATCTCCCCCACTTAAGGAATTTCGTCCCGAAATTAAGCAAAGGTACACAAAAGCTAAATGATACCTGAGTGGAATAACTCGGGGTATTCCTCCAACATGGCTTGCTCTCGCTCCCAAGAAAGCTCCTCACGTCCGCAATTATCCCAACGGACTTTAACCATTCGGACCTCCTTGTTGCGGAGTCGTTTGACTGCAACATCTTCAATTCGCACTGGCTTGACCCTTGTTGTTAACTCATAATCAACCGGTACCTGATTGTCCGCAACGATCTGCAAAGGCTCTTGCACTGCCTTACGCAACACCGATACGTGTAATACATCATGCAGCCCACTCAACTCCGTCGACAGCTTTAATCTATATGCCGCCTCGCCAACACGCTCCAGGATTTCAAATGGTCCAAGGTATCTCGGACTCAGCTTCTTCAAGCGTCGAACCCGCGATACACCCTTGAACGGCTTGATCTTTAAATATACCATGTCGCCAACGTTGAACTCCACATTTCTATGTTTGGCATTGTAATACTTTGACTGTCTATCCTGAGCAATCTTCAGCCTTTCCTGAATTGTCCGTATCATTGAAGTGGCATCTTCCACCGCTTGACGTTTATACAACTTTGATTCTCCTGCCTCCAACCAAGACAACGGCGTACGACACTTCCTCCCGTACAAGGCTTCAAAAGGCGCCATTCCAATGCTTGCCTGAAAGCTGTTGTTGTAAGCAAACTCCACCATGTACAGGTGATCCTCCCAATTCTTCCCGAAATCTAGGACGCACATGCGAAGCATGTCCTCCATAGTCCTGTTGACTCTCTCGGTTTGGCCATCTGTCTGCGGGTGAAAGGCTGTGCTGAACTTTAGCTTAGTACCCAACAGACCATGCACCAACCTCCAGTCATTTGACGTGAAGCGTCCATCTCGATCACTAACAATACTTCTAGGCACACCATGCAATCGTACAATATTATCCACGTAGAGTTTGGCTAACTTTTCCACTGGATCCTCCTTTCTGACTGGGATAAAATGCGACACCTTTGTCAACCTATCAACGACCACCCAAATGGCGTCGTTTCCCTTCTGCGACTTCGGCAATCCGTGCACAAAATCCATAGATATGTCGTCAAACTTCCATTCTGGGATAGGAAGGGATTTCAAGAAACCTCCGGGCTTCTGGCATTCCGCCTTCACCAATGCGCAAGTACGACACTTAGCCACATAAAGTGCCACATCCTTCTTCAAACCCGGCCACCAGAATAATTTCTTCATGTCTCCATACATCTTCGTGCTTCCCGGGTGGATTGAGTACTTGGTATGATGAGCCTCATACATCAACTCCTCCCGAATATTATCCGAACTAGGAACGCATAGACGACCGTCCTTCCTTAACAACCAATCTTCAACCACAAACTGGGAATTTGACCCATCCAAAGTTCCATCTAAGATTTGCTTCATGCTGCTATCCTGAACCAAAGCCCGCCGAACTCTATCCGCTAGGTCACACTGCACCTCTATCCAAAACAGTTTCGCCTCGGCACTTGACTGCTTGACAACGCAAGATATCTCCAATGCCTCCAACTCTTGGACCAATCTCTCATCATGTACTGATAACCAATTGGCTTGTGCGGGAATCTTACGACTCAACGCATCCGCCACTGCATTTCCCTTCCCAGGCACATAGTGTATCTTGAAGGTGTAGTCCCCTAAGAACTCCATCCACCTCCTCTGCCTCATGTTCAAATCCTTTTGGTCCAATAGGTACTTCAAACTCTTATGATCGGTGTAAATATCGACCTTCACACCGTACAGATAGTGCCTCCAAAGCTTAAGAGCAAATATCACGGCCGCTAACTCTAAGTCGTGGACCGGATAATTCCTCTCATGAAACTTCAGTTGTCGTGAACCATAAGCTATCACTCTCCCATGCTGTAACAGAACACAGCCCAAACCACTGCCCGAAGCATTACTATAGATCTCGAACCCTTCGGTTCCACTTGGCGAACATAAAATGGGCGCCGTGGTCAATCGCCTCTTCAATTCTTCAAAAGCCTGATCGCACTCCGGAGACCACACAAACTTCTGATCCTTTCTTGTCAACATCATGAGTGGTAGTGCTATCCGCGAGAAGTTCTCTACGAAGCGCCTGTAGTAGCCAGCAAGCCCTAGAAAACTCCGGACCTCTGCCACTGTAGTCAAAGTAGGCCACTCCCGTATCGCCACTATCTTCGCCGGATCCACAGCTATTCCTTCTCCACTGACAACATGACCAAGGAACGCTATCGAGGATAACCAGAATTCACACTTGGAGAACTTTGCATACAACTGACTTTTCCTCAATATCTCCAACACCATGTGTAAATGCTTGTAGTGATCCTCCTCGCACCGCGAATACACCAGAATATCATCGATAAATACTATCACAAACTGATCCAGGTATTCTCTGAACGTCCTATTCATCAGATCCATAAACACGGATGGCGCATTCGTCAACCCAAACGGCATGACTGTGAACTCGTAATGCCCAAACCGCGTACTGAATGCTGTCTTTGGGATGTCGCTCTCCCTTATCCTCAACTGATAGTAACCGGACTTCAAATCTAACTTCGAATATACAGTTGATCCAACCAGCTGATCAAATAGATCGTCAATCCTCGGGATTGGATATTTGTTCTTCTCCGTAAGTTTGTTCAATTCCCGATAATCGATACAAAGCCGCAAGCTCCCATCTTTCTTCTTAACAAAGAGAACTGGTGCGCTCCAAGGCGACGAACTTGGACGCACATAACCTTGCTCTAGCAACTCTTGCAGTTGCACCTTCAACTCTGCCATTTCTCTTGGGGCTATCCGATAGGGGGAGCATGACACCGGTTTGGCACCCGGTACCAGCTCTATAGTAAAGTCTATCTCCCGCTGAGGAGGGGCTACTGGGAGATCATCTGGAAACACATCAGGATACTCAGACACAACTGGGATGTTGCCCAAACTAGGTTTAGGCGTCGCAGTCTGCACTAGAGTGACATACAGTTCTGCCCCAGACCGAACTGCCTTGAACACCTGAAGGGCCGATATCAGAACTTTCCCTGACCCCTTCATGCCCGCAAAAGTAGTCTCTCCACCAGTGTCCAGACCCAACTTGACTTCTTTACGGTTGCAATCAATACATGCACTTTGCTCCGAGAGCCAATCCATACCGAAAATTACGTCGAACTCCACCAATGGTAGAACCAACGCCCGCAAATCAAACTCCCGGTCTCCAATCCGAATCTTCACAACACAAATCCTATCCGCACGCATTGAGCACCCATTAGGCAACAACACATCCAACTTGTTTTCTGCCATCGAGAATGGAACTCCGATGCGCGATATAAGTTTTTCAGACAAAAAGGAATGTGATGCTCCCGTATCAAAAAGGGCTCTCGCCGGAAACCCAAAGATTAACACAAAGCCTAGCACTAACAAACGTAAGCCTACAAATACAAAGGTAACAGCTATAAAAGTTAAACCACTGTAATTTAACTCATACCTGTCACCACGTCTGCTTGCTTAATGGCCTCCTGCAGACCAAGGTTGTAGACTCTAGGCTGGGCTGGAGCATGATGGGATGCGGTTGACTCCACCGCCTTCCCTTTCTCCTCATAAGTCGCTCCAGGCCTCCTCTCGGACTTTGAACGTCCGCTCCAACACTCCCGAGCAAAATGCCCCGTCTTCCCGCAGTTGTAGCAAGCTCCGGGGACTCGACTTGTAGTTGCCCCCGATGCATCAGCCGAAGGGGCTGAGTTCGAAGTCCTCCGCTTCTTGTTCCATCTGCGGAAACCTGTCTTGTTACTTGGCATCTTGAACTCGGTCTTCCTTTCTCCTGGGTCCTTCTTCTCTTGAACTTTCTTCGCAACCTTTTCCAACGATCGGGCTGAATTGACCAAGGCTAGGAAGCCCTGCGCCTTAGGCCCAACAAGGAGTAACTGTAAATCGCCGCGAAGACCCTCATAGAATCGGTTGGTCTTCCTCTCTTCTTCTGAAAACATAGCACCAGCATAACGACCCAACCGTGTGAACTCATGCAGATATTCGTCCACGCTTCTGGATCCCTGAGACAATCCAAGAAATTGATTCTCCATCTCCAATTTCTGAGCAGAAGGTACAAATCTGGCTAGGAACAATCTTGAAAATTCCTCCATCGGCACATCCGCAAGTTGCCTTCCCACTAGAAGATGAAACTCCATCTCGTCCCACCACAGCCTCGCCTCACCTTCCAAAAGAAAAGTCGCTATGGTGGTCTTCTGCCACTCCTCAGTCATTGTGGCCGTCAACACCCTCTTTATGGAAGAGAGCCAGTCCTCAGCTTGAGTTGGCGTTCCAACCCCATTAAACCTCGGAGGATTAAAGACCATCACGTGCTTTAGCTGCCGCTCCGTAGTTCTCCTCGGCTCTACTAACTCAACTGCTGCGCGTTCCACCACTCTCGGCTCTGCCACCCTAACCGGTTCTTGCTCACTCGCAGGAGGTGCGCGATGCATTTGCCCTGCAGGTTGGGCATTTATCATTGCGAACACGGCTTCAGCCACCATCCTGATGGTTTCTGCTGAAGGAGGTGTAGCAGGCACGTCCCTTGGTGCACTACTTTCCGCTGATTGCAGACGCTCTGACTGACCAGCACCGCTCCCAGCTGCCTAAATTAGCAAAGACACACGATTAGACAACAAACAAATTGCTAAAAGCAATCATTGGAACACTCAGGTTCCACCAAACAAGTGTATTTTTCATTCCTAAGTGGACATTCATGGGTTCTTTTTGATGTTATAACGATGACGCACACATGTGCTCACCACCCCTTAAAAGAATTCGCCCACGAATTCATTTAAGCCTGATTGTAGCCAGAAGTCTGATACCAAATTGTAACACCCCCAACTGTCGCATGACATATAACAGAAGGTCCAGCTGGAACCCGACGCCATATACCACAAACAGTCGGAAGGGATACTAAATGAATAATCAAACCAACCAATTAAGACTACTCGTCCTAATCACAGAGCATTCTAGCAGAAGATTTTAAAGTTGAAAGAACCCAAAATTAAATCCATCAATATGAATGTCCACAGCTACAACAACAGGAATGAAACCCCAAATACACAGAAACGGGTACATGGCCTTATGGCCTTACAAATGTTCACTTAATAAAGAGTGTTTTACATACATCGGCTCGCAGGCCGGCCACACATGATAAATATAAAAACAGCTATTCTACGGCCTTCTAGGGCCAGCACAGCAACATGGGCTCCAGCCCGCTATTTGGCGCTCGGCTCCGCAGCACCTGCAAGCACATACCACCGCACGGTGGCAAATAAAGCAACGGTCAGCTAAAAGCCGACCAAATTATAACGACCCCGCCCCTGACTCGGGACGGCGGTGCTCTTTCCCTGCATAACATTAGCCCAACAATATATATAGCGCAATTATAATTCGCCACAGGTGTAGGCTCGCACGGCCAAACACCCCGTGCACTCAGGGCACATTCATGGTGAACCCTGACCCATCAGTGCATTCACCACCACCCCCAGGATGGCAACAACATGTGAGCATTTAGCCTTTCTGACCACCGTCTAAGGCTCCGACTATGACAACGGCCAGTCCCCGTCTTCGGGTCTCTCGCACCGAACCACATAGCCTAGGTCCAATTCCACTTGCCCGTTGCTCACGCCGCATGTCCAATTTAAGTCCTTTGCGCGGGCCAAGCTTCTCTCGGATCCCAAATTTTCCAAAACAATCTCATAACCCAGTTATGATCAAGGCCGGTTCCCAGACCGCCAAGTTAGCAGAACACGTTTCCGCTCAATTTTCCGGGTGCGCCTTGAAGCTAACCTCCAAGGATCCCTGCTGCAATCTACCGCGTAGAAACCCGAAAAATCCAAAGCACGGAGTCTTCTCCGGCAAAACCACATCAAATGCAACATCACCGATCCAGACAAAACATGTCCGGGTAGGCTTCACACACAATACCTATGCCCGTACTTACGATTCCGGGCTCTATATGCAACACAAGGGAGACTATTCCCGTCAACCCCAAGGAACACCACGCACTCACCGCATACTCGCGGGAGCGGGATTCCCTATGCAGAAAGAAAGAGCTTCAAGCGCTCAAGTTGAGAATCGTTACCCTTGTAGTCCGTTTTGGCGCCATGGAAAAATTACGCGGTTAGGACTCTTCGCAATGACCTTCCCTCCACGGATCCGCTCTCCGATTTCGAAACGGTGCTCCGATGCTCCGCCGGCGGCCGGAAACCTCCTCCTTCTTCCTCTTCTCTCTCACTTTGGAAAAGGAGAACTTTGGAGAGAAAATGAGGAAATAACCCCCTATTCCCGGCCTTAACAGAGCAGAATTTCATCTGGGCCGTCGGATCTAAATTAAAGGAAACGAACGGCTCGGATCTGCACAAAATTCCCCAGACCTGGGCCGCACACGGCTTGGCACACAGCCATGTCCATGGCCGTGTGCCTCGATCCAGGCACGATCGTCGAACTGAGAAACGCACACGGGCCAAGACACGCCCGTGTCTGACCTGACACGCCCGTGTCGGGTTCCTCGACACGCCCGTGTTCGTGGGCATGTCACGCATAACCGCCACGACAACGGACACGACCCATCAGGACACGGGTAGGGACACGGGATGGCACACGCCCGTATCGGATGACACGCCCGTGTCATCCGGCCGTGTTTCTGGCCGTGTCCTTCTCGGGTTGAAAACGGCCAAAAAAATCACCAGCCAGACACGGCCTTGGACATGCCCGTGTCCTAGGCCGTGTACCCCTACAGGCACCAAAAACTCTTTTTTCGCGACCGACTCGCACACAACTTTCGGGGCGTTACAAATCTCCCCCACTTAAGGAATTTCGTCCCGAAATTAAGCAAAGGTACACAAAAGCTAAATGATACCTGAGTGGAATAACTCGGGGTATTCCTCCAACATGGCTTGCTCTCGCTCCCAAGAAAGCTCCTCACGTCCGCAATTATCCCAACAGACTTTAACCATTCGGACCTCCTTGTTGCGGAGTCGTTTGACTGCAACATCTTCAATTCGCACTGGCTTGACCCTTGTTGTTAACTCATAATCAACCGATACCTGATTGTCCGCAACGATCTGCAAAGGCTCTTGCACTGCCTTACGCAACACCGATACGTGGAATACGTCATGCAGCCCACTCAACTCCGTCGACAGCTTTAATCTATATGCCGCCTCGCCAACACGCTCCAGGATTTCAAATGGTCCAAGGTATCTCGGACTCAGCTTCTTCAAGCGTCGAACCCGCGATACACCCTTGAACGGCTTGATCTTTAAATATACCATGTCGCCAACGTTGAACTCCACATTTCTATGTTTGGCATTGTAATACTTTGACTGTCTATCCTGAGCAATCTTCAGCCTTTCCTGAATTGTCCGTATCATTGAAGTGGCATCTTCCACCGCTTGACGTTTATACAACTTTGATTCGCCTGCCTCCAACCAAGACAACGGCGTACGACACTTCCTCCCGTACAAGGCTTCGAAAGGCGCACTTCCAATGCTTGCTTGAAAGCTGTTGTTGTAAGCAAACTCCACCATGTACAGGTGATCCTCCCAATTCTTCCCGAAATCTAGGACGCACATGCGAAGCATGTCCTCCATAGTCCTGTTAACTCTCTCGGTTTGGCCATCTGTCTGCGGGTGAAAGGCTGTATTGAACTTTAGCTTAGTACCCAACAGACCATGCACCAACCTCCAGTCATTTGACGTGAAGCGTCCATCTTGATCACTAACAATACTTCTAGGCACACCATGCAATCATACAATATTATCCATGTAGAGTTTGGCTAACTTTTCCACTAGATCCTCCTTTCTGACTGGGATAAAATGCGACACCTTTGTCAACCTATCAACGACCACCCAAATGGCGTCGTTTCCCTTCTGCGACTTCGGCAAACCGTGCAAGAAAGGGTCCAGCTGAAGATACTGAAGCTCCAGTACAAGAAAGGGTCCAGTCTGGCAAAGGCATAGTGATCAAGGAGCCTGATCAGCCTTAGGATAGATTGACTAGATTTTAGAACATTGTAATCTTTATTTTTAAAATCTATGTAATCTGTTGTTAACAAACTTTTTTTGAAGTTTAAACAAAATAATGATTCATGCTTATTATGTTTGTATCATATTCTGTGATGATATAATATACTTGTTTTGTTTATATGTTATCCTGTCATTGAATGCTTTTATACATCATATTGTTTATTTTATTATAAGTGATGTATATCATTGACTAAGGGTTATGACTTCTCCAAATAGGGGGAGATTGTTGGGTACATTGGAAAATGTGTACCAGATTTGGAGAAGGCTCACCTAACTCAATGATATGGATCAAGTTGTCTTTGATGTTGTGTTGAGTTATCATGTGCAGGTTAAGTAAATGGAAGAAAAATTTTCTAAGTACAAGTGTCGACACTTGGGAATGGCTGTGTCGATACCAAGGGCCAGATTGTGTTGACACCCAGAATTTGTGTCGACACACAAAAAATCTGTCGACAACGCTGTGTCCACACAAGGGCCAGATTGTGTCGACACCCAGGATTTGTGTCGACACACAGAGAAGTTGTCGACACATTCCAGAATTCTATCGACAACGACTGTGTCGACACACAGAACTTGTGTCGACACACACCAGAATTCTATCGACAACAAATTTGTCAAGACAAATAGTGATTGTGTCGACACTCAAGACTTGTGCCGACACATTCCACAGAAGCTGTGTCGAGAAGTAAAAGTGAAGCTGTGTCGACATCATCAAGACTTGTGTCGACACATGGACTATGTGTGTCGACACATGTGAAGTATTCACTCGACATTCTCTACTGCTGGGTCAAAGTCCAATGAAGGTTGAAGTAATACAACTGGAGACTTGACAGCTGTCATTACTGACATTGCTGTCACATCTGTCAGAGGTGTCAGTAGACCGTTTGGAACTGGAACAGCCGGTAACCATGGATGAAGCCTATATATATATGCTCTTTCAACAATTGTGACAAGAATAGAGAATTATCAATTGTAAAGAAGTGATCGTGAATACGATCAGTGAATAAAGAATAATCTCTGAAGGATTGAGGTTCCAGAAGAAGAGAAAGAAGAAACAGTCAACAGATTGTAGAGAGAGAAAAACAAGTAGGAGAGAAGTCCTCATCCAGTGAAGGCAGATCCTGAACAGTTTGCCAGAAGAATTCAGATCAATTCTGAAGAAGAATTCAGATTAATTTCTGAATAAGAAGGAAGCTGATTGAAGATCAACTCCAACACCAAGAAGATCAACCTTACTTTGTACAGATTCAAGAAGCTTTGAAGGAGCTAAGACAGGTTGATCCTTAAGTAATCAGTTCTATCAAGAACTGATTAAGAAGCCTTCAACCAATTCTCTCTCCATCTGGTTGAAGATATTATTATCTTTTCATTAATAACTTTTGTAGGATCTATAATATATCTTAGTATAGGAGATTTATTTTTCTGAGTTGTAAGCCTAAATTATAAAGGCTGAGGCAGGGCTGAGTCCCTGAGGTAGGGGAATCTTTTCCCTGAGTTGTAGGCCTATGAAAGAGGCTGAGGTAGAGCTTTTGCCTGAGTTGTAGGAGTGGGGTTTCACTCTGAGTTTTATGCCTGTGAAAGAGGCTGAGGTAGGGCTTGTGCCCGAGTTGTAGGAGTGTGGATTCACTCTGAGTTGTAGGAACCATTCTTGGTTCTGAGCTGTAAGATCTGCGGATCTGAGAAGAAAGATGGAAGTTAGGCCGAATCTAGTACACTGCTAGATAGGCGAAGGGGGAAAGTGGATGTACCCATCATTTGGGGAACCACTATAAATCTGGTGTGCAATCTGTGGAATGTTGTGTGTATGTGAATGCTGTGCTGTGATATCTACTGAATTAATTGCTAAACTAGATAGATTTGTCTGCCTAAATTAGAAAAAGATTGAACCTATTCACTCCCCTCTAGGTGTTTAGGACATCTTGAAACCAATTCTTTCAGAGCCTAATGATAAAACATCCAATAGCGCGCCTATTGGCCACACGACACGCATAGAAAAGGTAATTATTGTGACAACATCTTTGGTAGAAAAGCGAATGCACTAGATGGAGAAGCGTCAGACTCAAACGCTCATTCTGCTAACGAACTTGGGGGCCTCTCAGAACTTGGGAGCTTACCCCTGGGAAGGTGGCTAGCCATTATTTCAATCAGGCCACTAATCGCTCAGTGGAGTGGTTTATACCACGCACCATGCATGGGCTCGGGGGGCACTAACCGTTAGAGGCATCACTCCCAACAAGGCACCCCACCACCAAGAGCAAGGCGATAAGGGGAGGAATAAGGAAATGAATCTAAGCGCGACGTTCGGAAAGCACGACTGGAACCCCAACAAAACCTTATGGGTCAAGGGCAGCAACACTTCGCCCAGCTTGGCTATAACGTGCCAATTCGTGCAAGACCCCTCGCTTGCATTTTGAGTCAAGAGAACTGACTCAGGCTCGGGGTGCATTATTAACAGGCGTCGAGTGTGTCGACTAGACTTGACGAAGCGTCGAGTGCATTGACTGGTGGGCAGGCGTCGAGTGATACTTGACGCATAGAATAATTTGGCTTAGAATAATCCTAGATTCAGGAAGTGTCGAGTGCGTCGACTAGACTCGACGAAGCATCGAGTGCATTGACTGGTCGGCAGGGTGTAACACCCCAAAAAGGAATAGGGGGTACTAGGCTAAACAGTCGACCAGAGCTCGACAGAAATCGTCTCGATATAAATCGTCGAGTTGAGCTCGACGAAAAGCGTCGAGCTGAGCTCGATAGAAATTGTTGAGCAGAGCTCGACGAAAGCGTTGAGCAGAGCTCGTCGAAAAGCGTCGAGTTGAGCTCGATGAAAAGGGTCGAGGTGATCTCGACGAAATGTTGAGTAGAGCTCGACGAAAATAATGTTGCCTGGTGTTATGGCCAGCTCGATGAACACACTCCCGATCGACGAAATTCGTTAGACGAAATCATCCCCGTTCGACGATTTGTCGAAAAATGTAGATATGGCCGAGCGTTGACTCGTGTCAGATGGATGGTGAGTGGCCAGTAAGCGGTGGGTGACTGTTCAGCTTAAACCTGAGCCGTTGCTGTGTTTTGATGAGAAGAGATCGTGTGGTTGAGGTAAACCCAGAGGCCTTATCGGTAGATGAATGAGATTCAGGAAATCATTTCTTCCTTTCTCCCTCTCTCTTCCTTACTTCCCGATTTCTGGAGAAGAGAAATCTCGGCTAGTGCTAGGGTTTCAGAGGATTTATTGAGTTCCTGGAGGAGATCTTGGGGCTGGAATCAAGAGCCGAAGCAAAAATTGCGAAGGGGAAAGTGAGGCGATCATTTCCATCCGCGTAGAAAAGCTTTGTCATGGCTCCGAAGAAAACTCCAAGGGTAACGATCTTCCTCCTTGGACATGTGAAGTCATATGCATGGATTTCTCCCACCAAAAGGTGGAATATTGATGGATTTTCGTTGGGTTGATTCTTGATATCCCCAAGAGGTCTTGCATATAGATCCAGAAATATGTAGTACGAAATAGGCATACTATATGAAGCCCATCTGGACAGGCTGGTTTGGATTGGTGATGTTTTATTTTGCGCAGCAGAGAAGACTCCGCGTATAAACGAGTATTTTAGGGAGTCGGTGGGTTGTGCCTGTGAAGTGAAGTAGCAGGAAGTACTGGAGTGGAATTCTAGGAAAATACCCTCGAAGTGCATGTGTTGTATGCTATGAAAGTCTAGTGTTTCTGGCGCTGCATGTCACAACCCGCATTTTCACCGCATATAATAACTTATCAGAGTAAGAGAAAATGCGCGTCACGATGCCACGTTAGCAGGGGATAACTGCGGACACTCAGGCATACACCTACTTAATCATGAAGAAAGAATCTTTAAGTTATTTTAAGGAAACAAAAATCAGTTTGAGTGCAGTAGTTAGCCGTATCCCTCGGCTTAGTGGCTCATCTAGTCCACGAATAAAAATATAATTATACGCTGCGGAAGATGCTTGTTTAGATTGACTCCAACATCCTACATGAGTATAAACGTCCCCAAAAATAACTCATTCTATGCAAGACCCTAAATTTATAATAGTAGTAAAGATAACTTTTACGATCACTAAATATGACAAGTTATAGTTTTAAATTATGCAATGCATGAAGTAGTAGTAGTAGATTTTATACTTGAAAATACCTAACATGCATTCCTAGCATAAATCATTCCAGAGAGCAAGTAATTTGCATTCATATATAGAGAACTAAGCAGCTAGCAAGTATCTAAAAATAACAATCATGTGGGCGTCAACAAACTGACACGAACCCGCATACAAAAAAATATGTCTGGACTAGTGAAACAAAATAAGCAACAAACTACCACGGTAAGACGAGGCAACTACCACGGCCAACACTGCTGCCCAGAAACTCCAAAACCAGCTCTGCTATCAGCTACTGCTCTGAACCTGAGGCATTCCAAAGACAGAACACCTCAGCAAGAAAGTACAAATGGTGGCAGAAAAAGAATAAGCCAAAAGAAACAAAGGTCAAAAGGGGTACCAACCCAAGACCTAAAGCACTGAAGTAAAGTACAAAAAGAAACATGGCATCCACAGGAAAAGAACTCTTACGTGATTCATCACGTAAAACAAGAGTACACCAGACGCACGAGGCTATAAGGTGACAACATGAATAAATCATAAGGAAAAGGTACAGAACCTTTATTAGGCACCTGTGGTCGACTATACCCAAAAACACGGGCGAGGTGGTCACTCAACTGGACACACCCTCATGAATATAATATTCGTCTAACTGCGAGGGAGTCTCATACTCTCCACCATACACCACATATGCCCAAAAACCTGTTAGACTTCCACAAGGTACTAATAAAGGCATCAAATATTGTAGAGGTGGTTTCGTCCACTAACACCTGTAATCAAGAAAAAACCACAAGGAAACCACCACATATCTCGAGATTTGACTCGTCAGATTCTACTTGACATTACTAGATTCAAGACGCGGTTGATCAACCCTTACGGACGATTTACAATCATAGATAAACTCTAATACGTTCAATTAACGATAAATAAGGAATTTAAAGCCAGCAATAAGACACTTCAAGAACAATTAAATATATTATGACAAGATCAAGTTCACCATGAGAAAATCTTACAACATCGAGTGATCATCAAAAAGGTTAATCATAACAATAAAATGGAAGATAAAGTGTAGAAAATTTTATAGAACACAAAACTTAGCCGTTACCGTCAAATCAAGGAGAAACGAGGGAAAACCACCACTTGCCTTTGTTTTACCGGAAAAGTTCTCTGAATCAGTCCACGTCGCAGGTCGGGGCAAAAGAGGATGGAGGAAGTTGAAATCTAGACAAAAAATGGCCGAAATAGAGGTTAGAGCCGAAAAACCCTAACAGGAAAACTCAAGGAATGGGGAAAGTTTTACAACGATGCCATAGCTCTCGACGAGAGCTTTCCAGATCTATACTCGGTTGGAGATTTCGAGCATCGGAGCACCGTCGGCGTCTACCAGAAGATTAACGAACAGCCTCGTTTCTCACGCATAAATTTTCTCTGCGTCTGTTCAGAATGTTGAAGAAGATGAAGTTTTCTCTGATAAGAGTATAAATATGTATATATATATAAAGATATATAAATGTATATATAAATATATATATTTATAAAATCTTTTGTCTAAAACGGACTATCTACGTGCTGGTGTGCGAAAGACAAAAATAGAGGATTAGGATTGTTTCAAATCGAAAAGTCTCCAACATGAAAGTTATAGATCTCATCGAGACGAACAAATTTTATGTTAACTATTTTTCCATACAACATCGTTTTGATGCTCAAAAAAACTCCCGAATGCAAACTGCAACGGACTACACGAGAACAAGTTTATGGGTACTCGAGAGGTAGAAAAACAGACTACTCGAGAGATAGGAAAGCAGTACTCGAGAGGTAAGAAAATTCACTTGAGTACTAAAAATATCACTCGAGTAGCAGAATAATCACTCGAGTAGGTCCAGAAAAATCACTCAAGTAGGAGAAAAAGTCACTCGAGTAGGTCCAGAATAGTCACTCGAGTAGGAGAAAAAGTCACTCGAGTAGGTCCAGAATAGTCACTCGAGTAGGAGTAGAAGCAGCACTCAAGAGCAAAATAATTAATCGAGTAGAGAAAATGCAGCACTCGAGTCGTGAAACGTCACTCGAGTAACCAGGAAGAAAAACACTCGAGTGAATATAAGAATCACTCGAGTATATAAGAATCACTCGTGTAAATAATTGCAGGAAAAACAATTCTTTTGCAAATATGCCCTTTTGATCAAACTATATGAATGTATAGTAAAAGACATTTTTGAATAGTACTATAATATTAAAATAATCATATTTATATATTTTTGAATAAGAAAACACGAGTTCAAAACGGAGGCCCGAACGTGCGATGAATCAAACGAAATTCGCACCGTAGGCGAACACTGACGCCACGAACACAACAGCGAAGTCCAAACCAAAATCCGAGGAGCCATTCTCGAGATATAAATTTTCAAAGTTTACGACAGACATAAATCCCACAAAACTTCGGAAAATCGGCGAGACCCAAATATCGCTCGGATCGCGACGAAACATGACGAGCAAGTCCAAAATTACTTAACTTAAATTCCAAATACAAAATTTTCTCATTACAACAAGAATTCGGCCGCCTCGACCGCTCAGACGCGAAAATGCCTTAACGGCATTGCACCGTCAACTCAACGTTAAAAGTAACATCACGACGTCATAAATATGACAATGTCCATTCAAATAAAATCATCGAAAAATTGGGGGCGTTACAGTCACTCCCCCTAAAAAGAAGTTTTCGTCCCAAAACTTAACACAACTGCAAAACCAAACCAAAACGATAAAATCAAACATGACTAAAAACATAAAGACATACCCAAAACTAAGAGAAAAGGTGAGGGTGAGATTCCCTCATTGCCGATTCCAATTCCCACGTCGCACACTCAATGTCTTGATTTCTCTATAGAATCTTGACCATAGGGATGATCTTTCTCCGCAACACACGCTCTTGAGAATCCAGAATACGAACAGGTTCTTCCACATACGTAAGGTTGGGCTGAATCTGGGTCATCGAGTCGAGGACTTGACGATCATTACGAACACACTTCCGTAATTGGCTCACATGGAACACATCATGGACACAAGGGAAGGTGGCAGGCAATGCCAGCCTATAAGCTGACACTCCGATGCGCTCAAGAATCTAGAAAGGTCCCACATATCTGGGGTCTAACTTGTGGTTCCTTCCAAACTTTTTAACGCCATACATCGGAGAAACCTTCAGAAAAACCAAGTCTCCAACGACAAACTCTATATCGACCCTTCGTTGATTAGCATACTTCTCATAGCGCTCTTGAGCCACACAGAGCTTTTCTCGGATATGAGTCACAATACAATTCATCTCCTCAAGGGCTTTCGGACCTAGCAACGGTCTCTCACCAATTTCAGCCCAAAACAAAGGGGTTCTACAACGCCTCCCATATAAGGCCTCAAACAGGGCCATCTGCAGACTCTCTTGATAACTATTATTGTATGCAAACTCCATGAGTCTGAGACGCTCATCCCAAGAACCACCATGATCCAAAATATAACACCTGATCATATCTTCTACGATCTGATTTACCCTTTCCGTCTGACCGTTCGTCTGGGGATGATAGGCGGTGGAATACCTTAAATCGGTACCCAACCCCTCCTGTAAACTCTTCCAAAAGCGAGACGTAAATCTGGAGTCCCGATCTGATACAATGCTAGCAGGCACTCCATGTAATCTGATGACCTCTTCAAGATATAGCTCAGCTATCTTCTTCATCAAATACGCAATCTTAAAGGGAACAAAGTGAGCACACTTTGTCAATCTATCGACTATCACCCAAACAAAGTCGTACCCACGAGGATATTTTGGTAGACTGGTGACAAAATCCATTGAAATATTCTCCCATTTCCAACTTGGAATATCAAGTGGTGTCAATTTACCACTAGGCCTTCTATGATTAGCCTTAACAAGCTAACATGTATAACATTCCGATATAAACTTCGCGATATCGCTCTTCATCCTTGACCACCAAACAATTTGCTTTAGATCTTTATACATCTTAGTGGAACTAGGGTGGTAGGCTACACTGGAATCATGAGCTTCAGCACAGATCTTAGCCCGAATGCCGCCAAAGGCGGGGACGCAAAATCTACCCCGATACATCAAGGTATTCAACTCATCCAAAGAGAAATCTGGTAGCTCTCCCTTCACAGTTCTATTCCGGAGGTGCAACAAATCAGGATCATCCTTTTGATGTGCTCGAGTAAGGGAAATCCAAGAGGGTTCTTCTGCTTCCAAACTGGTAGGCACAGTACGACTCCCAACCTCAATATCTATCAACAAGAATTCTTCCACCAAGGACTCTACCGACAGATTAAAAATTTTGGCAGTCTTTCTACTCAAAGCATCAACTACTACATTGGCCTTTCCTGGATGATAAAAAATTTCCACTTCATAATCAGCCACATATTCTAACCACCGACGCTGGCGCAGATTTAGTTCCTTCTGAGTGAAGACGTACTTCAAACTCTTATGGTCCGTATAGATCTTGCACAGCGCGCCATACAATAAGTGTCGCCACAGCTTCAGCGCATAAATTACGGCAGCAAACTACAAATCGTGCGTAAGATAGTTTTTCTCGTGAATCTTTAGTTGCCTCGATCCATACGCGATCACCTTACCATCTTGCATTAAAACACAACCAAGTCCGATGTGTGATGCATCAACATACACAACATACTCAACTCCTTCAGTAGGTAAGGTTAAAATTGGAGCAGTACATAATCTCTTCTTCAACTCTTGGAAAGCCTCTTCACACTTATCACTCCAAATGAATGCAGTATTCTTCTGAGTAAGTATAGTTAGAGGAGCAGACAATACCGAAAACCCTTCCATAAATCTTCTATAATAGCCAGCCAGGCCTAAGAAGCTACTAATCTCCTTAGGTGTAGAAGGTCTCTCCCATTCCATCACGACAGAAATCTTGGTAGTGTTTACAAAAATACCATCCTTGTTTACAATATGACCCAAAAAGGACACCTGAGGTAGCCAGAACTCACACTTGCTCAACTTCGTGTATAACGTATGCTCCCTCAGGGTCGACAAAACCAAACACAAATGCCGAGTATGCTACTCAACATTGCAGGAATACACCAAGATATCATCTCTGAACACAATAACAAACCGGTCCAAGAAATCCTTAAACACCCTATTCATCAAATCCATGAAAGCAGAGGGTGTATTGGTTAAACCAAAAGACATCACCAAAAACTCATAATGTCCATGCCGCGAACGGAAAGCGGTTCGTGGAATATCTGCCTCATGAATCCTCAACTGGTGGTCGCCTGAGCGAAGATCGATCTTTGAAAATACCGAGCTACCACGCAACTGATCGAACAGATCATCAATCCTTGGCAGGGGGTATCTATTCTTAATGGTTACCTTATTCAATTCCCTATAATCGATGCAAAGCCTCATCGATCCATCTTTCTTATTGATGAACAAAACAGGAGCACCCCACGGAGAAGAACTTGGTCTAATAAAACCACACCTTAATAACTCATCGAGCTGAGTACGCAACTCATCCAACTCACGTGGAGCCATACAACATGGTGTTTTGGCAATAGGACGAGTACCTGGCTCGAGGTCTATCACAAACTCTATCTCCCTTTCAGGAGGAAGTCTTGGAAGACTATCAGGAAAGACATCTGGAAACTCTCGTACCACCGAGACGTCCTCAAGATGTGGTGTAACAAAAGCTATTTCCAGAGCAGAAATAGAAACTAAAAACGCCTCGCAACCAGACTCTATAACACGACAAGCACGTACCGCAGAAATGACAGGGGAAACTCTGTCCTGAAATCCATAGACGCTCATAGGTTGGCCGTCGTCCATTCTGAAATCCAGTCGCTTAGCCTTGCACTGGATTACCACATCATACTTAGACAGCCAGTCCATGCCCAAAATCACGTCACAGTCAGCCAGATCTAAAATCATTAGATCCGTAGTGGCCAGAAAATTTCCAAGATAAATAGGGCATCTCAGGACTCCTTGATTAGATATCACTGAATCACTAGAGGGAAGCTTGACATTGAAGGAGTCTCCTAATTGATCAACATCTAGACGATGTTTATCAATAAACCTCCGGGCCATAAAGGAATGGGTGGCACCCGAATCTAAAAGAACGTGCGCCCACCTATTCCGCACCTTAAACTCCCCTAAAACCGTAGCATACATAACTAAACGAGCGATAACCAGAGCAACAATGATAAATAATAAGGATAAATAAAACGGAGGCTAACCTGATATCACTTGCGTAGAGGTTTGAGCTTCCTCGCTGGTTATCACGTTCAACTTTCCTTTTCCTTTATCCAGGTTTGGTGGCGGCGGTAGAGCTCTAAGCGGGGCAGGCTGCAGTGGGGACTGAGCCTGGGGGCACGAAGATTTTTGGTGTCCCTTCTGCCTGCACTGGAAGCAAGTCCTTTATTTCATCTAGCACCGACTTACATCATGACCCTTTCTTGCACAGAACGAGCACACAAGATCTCCCTTGGGTGCACCTTAGATGGCGTTCACCTGCTGCTGCTTCAGGGTGGCAGTCCTCTTGAAACACCTTTCATAAGGGTGGTCAGGACGACCACAGAAGCTACACACTTCCTTACTTTTCTTCTTTTGAGAAGGGCCAGATGCCCTGGAGCTACCATCCTCAACGCCTTTCCTTTCTTCTTTCCTCGCCGCAGCACCGCGGTTCTTGATATTTTTAATCGCCTCGGCCTTCAAAGCGGCTTCCACTGCTTCAGCAGTACTTTAAGCTCGATAAGCGCATGCTCATTGCTGGACATTGCTTCTTAGTCCTCCCAGGAAACGCTTCACTCTACCCTCCTCAGAGGCTACCAAATCAGGAGCAAACCTACTCAGTTTGCTAAACTCAATCCCGTACTCGCTCATGCTGAGCTGTCTTTACTTCAGATGCAGGAAGTTATTCATCAGGCGGTCCTGCTTGACCGAGGATAGAAACTTCTTCAGCAGCATCTTCTTAAAAGATTCCCAAGAACAACCTTCCTTCAGACTCTCCCTTTCCCGAATCCACCAACTCTTTGTCAGGCCTTTCAACTGATAGGCTGCGATCATCACCTTCTGGGCTTCTAGAATTCCGGAATACGAAAACATCTCCTCGGTGGAGATGATCCAATCATCTAAAATCATAAAGTTGGCACTCCCGTCGTAGGTGGGAGGTCCTAACCGTTGGAAGTGCGATATGAAATTCATTTCTGGTGGAATCGCCATCGAGGGCACCAGAGGAGCAGGGGTATCGGGCACGGCTTAGCCCAAGGCAGGCTCTTGCACTAAAGGTTGTTGCTCGGGAGCGGTAGACAACAAGGACTGAATTTGTTATTGCATCACAACTAATTGCCTCGACAGAGCCTCGTTGCTCTGACGCAGACTCTCGATAATCGCATCACTTTGGGCACCTGATGACTCGCCCTTCGATTGGGGAGTCGACCTCATCGCAGGACTCTTGGGCAACATTTCTAAAAAAGGCTAACAGACAACTCATCAAAATCCTAGCTTACAACAAAGCCACACGACTAGTTCAGACCATAATTAATAGACACTTGCTTATGCTGCAACTTGTTCTGGGATTTTATAATGGTGCTATATCCTAATTAGGATGATGTCCTCCAATCCTATTGACTCTTGTGCCTATGACATGAATGCATGTATTCTTTATTCTTTTTTAAAATCATGTGTGTACATGCGTCATCATGTAAACCTTAACTTAGCACGCGTGCTTATGCGATGATATGTAATGTATGTAGTGCTATGCATTCTATAAAGGCCGTAATGCATGTTATGAGCGGCGTACACATGAAATATTATGCATCCCATACTACATAACATCACATGCAACGAGAAAAGAAATTAAACATGCTAATGGGCACCCATGTGATGGTGGTTATGCATCACATACTACATAACCGTCACATGTTGCCACCTATGGTGGATCCATATACAAACATATATTATGCATCCTATACTACATAATATGCCCCGTATACTTCTTATCATGCTATGAGTGTAGTGACTATGCTTCGGCTAAGACGTACTGATGACACATCGGTGTGTGCATGAAATGTCACTAAACAACTAACACTAATAAGAGAAGGTTGCCCGACCAATTGTCAAGCAACCTGGCTCTGATACCAACTATCACAACCCGCATTTTCACCGCATATAATAACTTATCAGAGTAAGGGAAAATGCGCGTCACGATGCCACATCAGCAGGGGATAACTGCAGACGCTCAGACAGACACCTACTTAATCATGAAGAAAGATTCTATAAGTTATTTTAAGGAAAAAAAATCAGTTTGAGTGCAGTAGTTAGCCGTATCCCTCGGTTTAGTGGCTCATCTAGTCCACGAATCAAAATATAATTATACGCTGCGGAAGATGCTTGTTTAGATTGACTCCAACATCCTACATGAGTATAAACATCCCCAAAGAACAACTCATGCTATGTAAGACCCTAAATTTATAATAGTAGTAAAGATAGCTTTTACGATCACTAAATATGACAAGTTAGAGTTTTAAATTATGCAATGCATGAAGTAGTATTAGTAGATTTTATACTTGAAAAATACCTAACATGCATTCCTAGCATAAATCATCCCAGAGAGCAAGTAATCCACATCCACATATAGAGAACTAAGCAGCTAGCAAGTATCTAAAAATAACAATCCTGTGGGCGTCAACAAACTGACATGAACCCACATACAGAAAAGTATTTCTGAACCAGTGAAATAAAATAAGCAACAAACTACCTCTGTAAGACGAGGCAACTACCACGACCAACACTGCCGCCCAGAAACTCCAAAACTAGCTCTGCTATCAGCTACTGCTCTGAACCTGAGGCATTCCAAAGACAGAACACCTCAACAAGAAAGTACAAATGGTGGCAGAAAAAGAATAAGCCAAAATAAACAAAGGTCAAAAGGGGTACCAACCCAAGACCTAAAGCACTGAAGTAAAGTACAAAAAAAGGCATCCACAGGAAATGAACTCTTACATGATTCGTCACGTACAACAAGAGTACACCAGACACACGAGGCTATAAGGTGACGACATGAATAAATCATAAGGAAAAGGTACAAAACCTTTATTAGGCACCTGTGGTCGACTCTACCCAAAAACACGGGCGAGGTGTTCACTCAACTGGACACACCCTCACAAATGTAATATTCGTCTAACTGCGAGGGAGTCTCATACTCTCCACCATACACCGCAGACGCCCAAAAATCTGTTAGACTTCCACAAGGTACTAATAAAGGCATCAAACGTTGCAGAGGTGGTTTCGTCCACTAACACCCGCAATCAAGAAAAACCATAAGGAAACCACCACATATCTCGAGATTTGGCTCGTCAGTTTCTACTTGACATTACTAGATTCAAGACGCGGTTGATCAACCCCTACGGACGATTTACAATCTTAGAAAAACTCTAATACGTTCAATTAACGATAAATAAGGCATTTAAAGCCAGCAATAAGACACTTCAAGAACGATTAAATATATTATGACAAGATTAAGTTCACCATGAGAAAATCTTACAACATCGAGCGATCATCAAAAAGGTTAATCATAGCAATAAAATGGAAGATAAAGTGCAGAAAATTTTATAGAACACAAAACTTAGCCGTTACCGTCAAATCGAACAAGGAGAAATGAGGGAAAACCACAACTTGCCTTGGTTTTACTGGAAAAGTTCTTTGAATCAGTCCACGTCGCAGATCGGGGCAAAAGAGGATGGGGGAAGTTGAAATCTAGACAAAAAATGGCCGAAATAGAGGTTAGGGCCGAAAAACCCTAATGGGAAAACGGACTATCTACGAGCTGGTGTGCGAAAGACGAAAATAGAGGTTTAGAATGACTCAAATCGAAAAGTGTCCAACATGAAATTTGTAGTTCTTGTCGAGACGAACAAATTTCATGTTAACCAGTTTCCATACGATATCGTTTTGACCCTCAAAAAGGCTCCCGAATGCAAACTGCAACAGACTATACGAGAACAAGTTTACAGGTACTCGAGAGGTAGAAAAACAGGCTACTCGAGAGATAGGAAAGCAGTACTCGAGAGGTAAGAAAATTCACTCGAGTACTAAAAAAATCACTCGAGTAGTAGAATAATCACTCAAGTAGGTCCAGAAAAATCACTCGAGTAGGAGAAAAAGTCACTCGAGTAGGTCCAGAATAGTCACTCGAGTAGGAGAAAAAGTCACTCGAGTAGGTCCAGAATAGTCACTCAAGTCGGAGTAGAAGCAGCACTTGAGAGCAGAACAATTTACTCGAGTAGAGAAAATGCAGCACTCAAGTCGTGAAACGTCACTCGAGTAACCAGGAAGAAAAACACTCGAGTGAATATAATAATCACTCGAGTATATAAGAATCACTTGTGTAAATAATTGCAGGAAAAACAATTCTTTTGCAAATATGCCCTTTTGATTAAACTATATGAATGAATAGTAAAAGAAATTTTTGAATAGTACTATAATTTTAAAATAATCATATTTATATATTTTTGAATAAGAAAACACGAGTTCAAAACGGAGGCCCGAACGCGCGCCGAATCAAACGAAATTCGCACCATAGGCGAACACTGACGCTACGAACACAACGGCGAAGTCAAAACCAAAATCCGATGAGCCATTCTTAAGATATAAATTTTCAAAATTTATGACAAACATAAATCCCACAAAACTTCGGAAAATCGCCGATGCCCAAATATTGCTCGGATCGCGACGAAACTTGACGAACAAGTCCAAAATTACTTAACTTAAATTTCAAATGCAAAATTTTCTCATTACAACAAGAATTCGGCCGACTCGACCGCACGAATGCGAAAATGCCTTAACGGCATTGCGCCGTCAACTCAACGTTAAAAGTAATGTCATGACGTCACAAATATGACGATGCCCATTCAAATAAAATCATCGAAAAATCAGGGGCGTTACACTGCAGGTGGCTGTAGGGATTTCTGGATGGTTGGTCTAGGTATGGTTAGGGCTGGGTACAGAAAGAGAATTATGTCGCAAACGCCAGTCGATAGTGGTTGTCACTGGCGATAGCTCCTAGCTAACCCGTGATTGTGAAAGCCAGTCCTTCGCGGACGGTGTGGCTATTGTGAGCTATGCACTCTTAAAGGCCGGTGAGCTGAACGGACAAGGGGATGCCGACCCGCGTCAGTCTTGACATTGAACTGACGATTTGAGCAACGGACAAGGGCTAAACTGTATCCGCGTTATGGTTGTCTAACTTGAGTGCCTAAGTTATTGGCTTCGTTAGGATCACATAACGAGAGTCTTGAGTTGTTCGCCATTAAGACTAAAGTCTCTGGCCATGGGCCGTGGAGCATAAATGCTCAAGATTTACCATTAGGTCTGGGACCTAAGAACAGTGGTGGGACCCTAGTTTTTCGGTACACTGATAATGCGCCCTAAGTGCACGGAGTGTCCGACCATGCGGTCGACGTTTGTGATATATTGATTGTGCGTGAGAGCAGATCTTGTGATATATCTACTTGTTAAAATGCTATGCTTGCAAGGAAGGAATACCATTGCCCCAAGAAAGGGGTAGGGTCGTTATAAATTGGTCAGCTAAATGCTGACTGTTGCTTTGTTTACCACCGTTGTGGTGGATTGTCCCCATGCAGGTGCTGGAGAGCCGAGCGGAAAATAATGGGCTGAAACTCTTGCTGTTGCTACTGCTATGTGCCAAATAAAGAAAAGTTTACTGTTTTCATGCGTGGTCGAATTTTTTTGAGGGGTGGCGAACACGTGTATGTGCGACCCGTTAGAACATAAATGAACTCAAGAATGTCCACTAAGGAATGTAAATACACTTGTTTGAGGAACCTGCGCGTTCCTAAATTGTTGTTGTTTTTTTGCACTGTCGCTAAAGTGTGTCTTTTACACGTATAGGTTACTCGAAGTGGTGCGGGGCAGTCTGAGCCCATGCGTTCTGATGAGAGTACGACACCAGTTGAGGTGACTACACCTCATCCCTCTACAGAGACTGCATGCTTAGTTACTGAGTTGTTGTTTGCAGTGATCCAGGCACAACCTACTGGGCAGGCACAGCCTGTGGTGATGCTAGGATAGGTTGGTAGGAGGCCCATACCTGTTGCGGCTATTGTAGATCCACGAGCAGCGGAGCGGCAACTGAAGCAATTTATGAGCTTCAATCCTCCTACATTCACAAGGGCAGGATCCCCAATGCCGGTAGAGGATTGGCTTCCGCGAGTCAAGAGCATTTTGACGGTGATAAGAACTGAGGAGGAACAAAAAGTTACCTTGGCCACTTTACTGTTGGAAGAAGAGGCTCGGCTTTGGTGGGATGAAATGGAGCTGCACCACTTGGCAGACAGACAATTGACGGAAGTCTCGATAGAGGAGTTTTTGAGACTATTTTTGGCAAAACACTTGCCATCGCCTCAGTGCATAGCCATGGAAAATGAATTCCAGCGTCTAACTCCGGGAGAAAGTAGTGTTGATATCTACTTACATGAGTTTATATGGTTGGGACGCTATGCGGGATCTATCTTTGCTGACGAAGAGTGTAAAAATAATAGGTTCTACGAAGAGTTGCAGGATGTGCTGAGATTCCTGCTCTCGAGTTCGGTAAACCAAGGGTTTCAAGCATTGGTTGATACGGCTCGTGCATTGGAGAAAGCTATGAAGCGGGTACAGGGCAAGAGGGACTTGGCGGTGGCAAAACCCGAGTTCAAAGCGGCGCACCCGGGAAAAACAAACTACTGAAGGAAATGGGGTAAGAGATCCAAGTCTTCTACACAGGCTCCCTCTACTGTTGCATCACGAGCAACTTCTAGGGAAGACCCTCGTGCCTGTTATACTTGTGGTAAGGTGGGTCATCTAGCCCGTGACTGTCGGGTTGGTCCGCCAAAGGGTGAGAATAACACCAGAGCGTCTTATGCAGAAAAGGGAAATGCAGTGGCGGAGTCCTTTGCATCCCAGGCGCAGCCCCGAGTATATTATCTTGGCCAACAGGAGGCCATAAAGCAAAGTGACGTCGTCACATGTACGAGTTAAGATACTTTATTGTTGCTTTTGATACTTTGTGTGTAGATTGTATATGATGTGTTTATATTAGTGTTGGGTATTGTATCCACAATAACCCAGATTTGATGAAGTCACCATTGAACTAAGATGAATTAAGTTGTATTTGATGTCTTGTTTGAGTTATGTGTTTGTAGGACTGTATTGCCAAGTGTAGACCAATGTCAGTATACAATGGGTCACCAAACACAGGATCATACAATGTAATCCCTCATTGTGTGATCCATGGTGTTGACTCATGTGTAGCCTCTTTATTGGGATACACTTCATCTTTCAAGCACTAGGATTGATTGGAGAAAGAAGTGTTGCTGAGTTTATTGAAGAAGAGAAAATTCTGTGGAAGAAAATTTTGCTAAGTCTTTTACTCGAGTAGTAGTTTATACACTCGAGTCGAATACTTGGTAATTACTCGAGTAAATCTATCTGTACTCGAGTAAGGGAAATGACTCTCGAGTAGTCTGAATATTGCTCTCGAGTAGCGAAGTCCATTACTCGAGTAGACCTTTTCTTATTCTCGAGTTAACAAAATTTCCTCTAAGAATTTATTCTAAGTCATTTACTCGAGTAGTCATGTTAACCACTCGAGTAAATAAGTCTTTTGTCTCGAGTTACAGAAGACAGATTCTCGTATTATTTTACCCCACTCGAGTAGTCATGTTCATGTACTCGAGTAGTCTATCTACTACTCGAGTAGTCCAGCTCTAATACTCGAGTGATAAGATTGTTATCTCTCAGAATTTTTCTAAGTCCTATACTCGAGTAGTAATATTCATATACTCGAGTAGTTAATCTCCTCTTGAGTTGACCAGTTCCAGTACTCGAGTAACCAGAATTCTTCTTCCAGAAAAATTGGCTAAGTCATTGACTCGAGTAATTCTTCTACCTCTCGAGTAGTTTATTTCTAGTACTCGAGTAGTTCAACTTCACGTTTCGAGTAATCATATTAGCACTCGAGTAAGTCTTTGTGTACTCGAGTGATTGCTCATTTTATTCTGGATTTTCTCAAAGTCTTCTACTCGAGGAGTCTCCTTCTAATCTCTCGAGTAATCGTATTAGTACTCGAGTAGGTAATCTTTTACTGGAGTAAGTCATTCAGATTTTTCTAGAAATTTGCTAAGTCTAGAATCGACGGGAATTTCAAATGACTTGACGTGAATGGTCCACGTGTACGTCATTAATGATAATTATGACCGTTAGGGTGATCTTATATAAGGTCTTGTCAAAACCGACTAACCCTAATAAGCTGTCAAGTATTATTCTAAGAAATCTTAATCCTATTCTCTCTTTCTAAAAACGGAAGCCGCCTACCTTCATCGTACATATCGGCTAGGGTTTTCGATTCAAGAAGATTCAGATCAAAGTGGACTTATAGATCAAGATTGCTTTTCAACTCCTCATCATCTCTCGGATTGTGTGAGTCAAAGGAATTTCAGATCCAGATCTTGCCGAGTTTCTTCTTCAACATCTTCTGATAGAGCCGCAAAGATCCAAGAAGAAGACCTAGGCCGTCAGATTCCAGATCTGAGAAATTACTGTTTGTATTTTCATATATTCTCAATTTAATTCTTGTAGGAGATTTCTCCCCGCGTGTAGGAGCTTTTGTCTCCGAGTTGTAGGAAGTCTTTATCTTTCGAGTGTAGATCCGTGTTGTGGATCGAGATTGTAGGAACTTTATTCCGAGGCGTATGATTGGTTTTCAATCCGAGATAATGGAGTAGCCGAGTCTAGTGCTTTGCTAGATCGGTGAGGGAAAGTGGATGTACCCAAGGTTGTGGAACCACTATAAATCTCTTGTCGTCTGTGAATGTTTGGTAGATTATTGTGTGCATAGTTCAATAATTTTTTATTCTGCAAAAAGACGCACAACTCACCTATTCACCCCTCTCTAGGTGATTTAGGTAGATAACTGAATAACTTTCAATTGGTATCAAAGCTAGATTGATCACTAAAAGGTTAACACCTTGATCAGATCTGACTTAAGTTGTCTTTTGAGATTATCCAAGCATGGACAAGGCAAAAGATTTTGCCAAGCTTCCGTTGTGCACAAAGAATAACTTTCCCATGTAGAAAGAAAGAATCAGATTTTTCATGGAAGCTGTGGATCCAAGGATCTTCATGATCGTTGAAGAAGGTCCTTACATTCCCATGACCGTCTCCACTATTGATCCAACTAAGAAAGTTCCTAAGAAATTGATGGATCTAGACAAAGATGAGATTGCACTTGTGTCTTTAGAAAAGAAGGCCAAGAATATAATAGCAAGTGCAGTTGATGACTCCATGTTACAGAACCTGATCCATTCTCAGTCTGCTAAGGAGATGTAGCGGTCCCTCGTCATCATGATGGAAGGTACAAAAGAAGTCAGGGATAATAGAAGATCCCTTCTGAATCAAAAATATGAAGCCTTTCGACAAGGACACAAGAATACCATTGCTGACACCTTTGAAAACTTCTTTAAGATAGTCAACGACCTAAGGGTCTATGGCCGAGTCTTCACAAACGGAGAACTAAATGATAAGTTCTTAAGATCCCTAACCAAGGAATGAGATAACAAGGTTTATGCTATCTGGGAGTTTGGAACGCTAGCTGATACAGACCCGCAGAATCTCTTCGGGAAGCTTATGTCATACGAGCTGTAACTCAATACGAGAAAAGCTGAAGAAGAGAAGAGCAGATCCTCGTCCAAGGAGAAATCTGTTGCTCTCAAGGCAGATACCTCATGGAAGTCCAAGGCTGCCTCTCCTGCCCCAGCACAAGAAGTTAGTGAAGAAGAAACCTCAGAGCCAAGTACCTCAGGCTCAGAGCTATCTGAAGGAGAGTTCTCTCTACTCTCACATCAGTTCAAGAAATTCTTGAACAAAATGAAGCAATGGAAAGGCAAGGGTGCCTCCTACAGAAGATCACGACATGATGGTGATCGACACCAAAAAGACTCAAGCAGCCATGAAAGGTATACTTCTAAACCGAACAAACATATTTCTACTGATATCGTTTGTTATTGCTGTAATAAGCTAGGTCATGTCAACGCTGACTGCCCCCACAAGAAAAAGGAGGGTGGAAGAAGAGAAGAGAAGAAATCTTCTTACAATAAGAAGAAAATAGAAAAGAGCCTAATAGACAAGAAGGGCAAGACTCTTAGCGACTCCAACTCATCTGAGTCGAGTGAAGAAGAAGAAGCCTACTTCGAGCTTATGGCTAAGACTGATGATGAACAAGAGCCCCTGTTCACTAGGAAGGTAAACTCTCACAATCCTCTTTCCGATTCTGATATTTCTGAGCATGATCATGAGGACAGCTCTTCTGGCGATGAGTCTGAACTCATGGCCTAGTACAAGGAGTTAATCATGGCTTACGACAAATGTCGACGAGTCGTGAAAACTCAAGCTAAAGAGATAAAGTCTCTGAAAGTTGAAGAGAGCACTTTGAGAGAGGAAGTCACTAAGACCGACTCACTCAGAGAAAGCTTCAATGCAACCATTGAAGAATATAACAAGGCTCTCGAGCACCTAGACCTTAAGGAGAAAATCATAAAATAATTGGAAGCATAACTTGAAGCCGAAAAAGAAACTTGTTGAAAGTTTCTCGAAGCTGAAGACTGTTCTTCTTTTCATTGCTGAATTCTCAGCTAAGGCCAAGGGTGCTGGGCTAGGCCATGTCGAAGCTCCTAGTAAATCTTCTAGGAGGAATAAAGCTCAAAGAAAGAATAAGGCGACTAAGAAGGCTTTGGCCAAAGAGAAGGGGAAAGCCCCTCAAGATCAGACTTCGTTCAAGAAAGTCATTTTTCCAACAAACGAGTTTGATCTTGACTCATCCTACGGTCACTTCGCTAGTCCTACTTATGTATAGCCCAAGTCTCGTTACCAAGGATGGACTCACCCCAAAAACTTTGGTGAGAGTGTCTTTAAGGCACCTTATGAAGAAATCACTCTTTAGAGCTATGGCCCTTATAATCATGGTCATAACATCAAGAAAGTACCAAAGGTAAAGCCTATTATGGAAAGACCATTGAAGGAGAAGAAATCATGTGATTTCCATCACCATGAAGCTTCTTCCTACAAGAATGCTGCCCTTGCTAGACCACCATCTCAATAGGTCAAGCATGAGATTCTAAGGCAAAGATACAATATGTTTGACTGTTTGTGTTGTGGCAAGATTGGTCACTTTGCCATTGACTGCTGGTTTAATTCCAGGAATTTTGCAACTCCTCATGTTAGCAATATGAGAAAGACCGCTTATGATGCTAATACTCATAGGGGGAGTATTCTAACAAGAGACCAAGGACCCAAACATGTTTGGGTTCCTAAGGCAAATTGATTTATAATTGCAGGTATGTCCAAAGGCCACCAAAACACCTATCTAGTATTTGGACAGTGGATGCTCTCGGCACATGACCGGGACAAGAAGCCTACTTAAGAACTATTCTCCAGTCTTGAATGGGCCAAAGGTCATCTTTGGAGGTTCAGACCAAGGAATTACTAAAGGCTATGGTATGATTTCTAACGGTAAAGTATCCTTCTCAGATGTGGCTTATGTTGAAGGATTGAAACACAATCTAATAAACATAAGCCAACTCTGCGATAAAGGATATATTGTTGAATTTCATGCTGATAAGTGCTTGATAAAATCTGTTGACAATATGAAAACGATTCTATCAGACACTCGAGGCAGAAATATATTTTGTTTAAATTTCATTTGTATAGACTCTTCTACACTAGTGCGTTTTATGGCTAAAGATAGTGCGTCTCTTGGTGACCAATGACACAAGAGATTAACACATATTTATTTCAAAACTATTAATAAGTTATTTTCACTGAATTTAGTATGGATGCCCCAAATGTCAAGTACGTCAAAGATAGACCTTGTCACACATGCATAAAAGGCAAGCAAACAAGGGATACCTTTAAAAGCATTATTGACAAAGATTCTAATAGATGTTTGCATCTGCTTCATATGTACTTGTTCAGTCCACTACAAGTTAGAAGTTTGGGAGGTAAGGATTATACGTTGGTTATTGTTGATGATTACTCGTGCTTTGCGTTGGTGTTCTTTCTGAAACATAAGTCAGATACCTTTGACATCTTTATAAACTTTGTCAGGCAGGTCCAAAATGAATACAACTATTCCGTAGTCAAAATTAGAAGTGACAATGGAACAGAGTTCAAGTCTGGGGCTATGACAGAATTCTGCAAAAGCTCGGGTATCTTTCATGAGTTTTCCTCTCCTTGAACTCCTCAACAGAACAGAGTCACTAAGAGAAGGAATAGAACACCCATATAGGCCTACAGGACCATGTTGAGTGATGCCACACTACCAGAATACTTCTGGGCTGAAGCCGTCAACACTGCATGCCACGTGCAAAATCGAGCACTCATAAATAAGAACCATAATAAGATACCTTACGAACTTCTAAAGGGCAGGAAACCGACTGTCTTATATTTTAGAATTTTTGGTTGTAAATGCTTCGTCCTTAACAATGGCAAGTATCATACTACTAAATTTAGCGAAAAGAGTTTTGAAGATATTTTTGTAGGATATAGTAGCCATAATAAGACATACAGGATATTTAATAGAAAAACTCTGGTTGTAGAAGAATCCATACATGTTGTATTTGATGAGACGAGCTTGCTGTAAGGCAACTCTTCTAATGTGTTCATTGAAGATGTAGGTACAAAGTTGAATGAACTTAATTTGGATGAACCTACTGCAAAAAAAGTGAAAAGTTCATCAAGATCACCACTCCAACCCCTATTGGAGAGGTTGATGATCAAGATGAAGAAATCGTCTAAGTTAATGAAGTCACTCCAGTGATTGAAGAAGAAATTCTTGATGCAAGAACTTTAGATCTCAGACATCTGAAGGATCACCTAATGAACCAAATCATAGGAGATCCCCAAGATGCTGTCAGAACTTGTAGAGGTACAACTAACGAGAATTTATATTTAAGTTTTCTCTCTCAGGTTGAACCGAAGAAGTTTGAGGAAGCAAACTCAGACGCATCTTGGATAATGACGATGGAAGAAGAACTAAATCAGTTCAAGTGCTGTCAAGTATGGAAACTTGTTCCAACACCTAAATATAAGAATATCATTGGGATAAAGTGGGTCTAAAGGAACAAGATGGACGAGTATGGAACAATCATAAAGAACAAGGTCAGACTCGTTGCCAAAGGATATCGTCAAGAAGAAGGAATCGACATTGACCAGATGTACGCTCCAGTGGCAAAGCTGGAGGCAATCAGGTTATTCCTAATATATGCCGCTCTCAAGGGCTTCACTGTCTACCAGATGGACGTGAAGTCTGCCTTCCTTAATGATGACATAAATGAAGAGGTGTATGTGGAACAACCTCCAGGTTTCATTGATTCTAACTTTCCCGATTATGTTTATTTATTACATAAAGCATTATATGGTTTGAAACAAGCTCCTCGAGGTTGGTATGAGACGCTGTCTAGCTTTCTTCTTGAGAACAAGTTCACAAGGGGAAAGATAGATAAGACTTTATTTCTTAGGGAAATAAAAGGCAAGATTTTGCTAGTGCAAATCTATGTCAACGACATTATTTTTGGCTTTACTGAAGACAACCTCTGCAAGAAGTTTTCTAAACTTATGCAAGGGAAGTTCGAAATGAGCAGTATGACCGAACTAAAGTATTTCTTAGGGCTTAAGGTGAAACAATCAGAAGATGTAATTTTCATCTCGCAGACTAAGTTCACCAAAGAGTTAATTAAGAAATTCGGAATGGAGAATGCAACCTCTATGAGGACTCCAATGGGTTCAACTATGTCTCTGGACAAGGATGAGAAAGGGAAACTTTTTGATGAAACCAAGTACAGAAGCATAATTGGATCCTTGCTCTACCTTACTGCTAGTAGACCAGACATAATGTTCTCAACATGTGTATGTGCTAGATTTCAAGTGAACTCTAAGGAATCTCATTACACTGCTGCAAAGCGGATTTTGAGATACCTTAAAGGTACACCAAATCTTGGCTTATGGTACCCAAGAAGTAATGATAACGAGCTAATTGGTTTTTCAGATGCTGATTTTGCAGGTAGCAAAGACGACAAGAAGAGTACTTCCGGGACTTGCCAATTCCTTGGAAGAAGACTCATATCCTGGAGTAGTAAGAAGCAGAATTGTGTTGTAATTTCAACGGCCGAGTCAGAGTATATCTCTACAGGAAGCTATTGTGCACAATTGCTATGGATAAAAAACAAGTTTGAAGACTATAACATGAAGGTTCAGAACATTCCATTATTTTGCGACTCTTCTAGAGCAATTGCAATAGCCAACAACCCAGTTTCTCACAGCCGGACAAAGCACATAGAGCTACGACACCACTTCATCCGAGAGCATGTGGAGCATGGAGACATTGATCTACAATATGTCCCTACAAATAGGCAGATTACAGATATTTTCACGAAGCCTCTGGACGAGACCAAGTTCTCGTTCTTCAAAATAGAACTTGGAATGCTCAACAAAGAAGATTAAAGAAGATGGACTCACAGAAAGGCTCAGAGATCAAGAAAGTCATCAAAAGTTGAAATTTTTCAAAATTCTAACTTTATGACTCAAGTAAGACTAGACCACTCGAGTAAAAAGTAAGTCACTCGAGTAAGTAACTACATGAGTACTTCTTTAGCTACTCGAGTACTCCGTAACCTACTCGAGTACTATGTTTCCACTCGAGACATATAAGGACTTCACTCGAGTACTTCTATATTATCACTCGAGTACTTCCAGTCTTCTCACTCGAGTACTATCATCATTTTACTCGAGTACTTATGATTCACACGAGTACCAAAAGACTCTTTCTCAACTTCGATTCAAATTTCTTTATTCGCAACCCGAGGCTTATGCCGCCCTTTCCAAGGTATGTTAAGCTTTATTTAATTTCTTAATCATCATAAATTAGGGTTATATAAATAGAAAAGTCCGGAATTCTTTTTCTACACGAATCAAAATCCTCTCACTTGAGTAAAGCAGAAAAACTCTTCGCCTTCCACCGACAGTTGCAGAGCCCGCGCCTTCTTATTCCACACAACAGATTCTTCTCAAGTCTCAAGATCCTGGCACCTTCCTCCAAAATTGGAATCAGTTTAGAACTCATCGCCGTAGGGTTTGCCGACCTATCAGACGATTTCCGCAATCTCCTAATCCTTGTCGACACCGCTGGCCTCACATTCATTCTTCAGCAACCGTGTAAGATTTTTTTTCCAGAGGTCGAAGAATTCTTCAAAAACATCAAGGTCAAGAGAAATGGAACAGTCCTTAAGTCCAAAGTGAAGGGAACCAAAATCAAGCTCTCCAAAACCTCTATTTCAACTCTTCTTCGACTGCCACTGGTTGATGAAGATCACCTAGGTCCTGAAGATTCTGATAGGATATGTATGTTCTATGGTGTCTCTCCAGATGTACTCACTATCAAAAGATCAGAACTCAATCCAGAAGGAAAACTGTTGGTCGACATTATTGGGAAGATACTTCTGTGCAAGACAAGTAAAATCAGAGATATTTCTCTCAGTATGTTTGACATCATGACATCAATTATCTGCAGGAAGAAATTTCAATTTGGTATGTTAATTCTAGACAAAATCAGAGAAAGCATCAAGGCACCAAATTATGCAAGGATTATCTCTCTACAGCTACATGAGATCAATCCTAAGGTGTTCAACTTCTCTAAAGGGACCATTCTACATCACATGAAGAAAGTCTCCATATCCTCCATTCAGAGGTGGGAGTTGAAATTGCAGAACCCTGCCCAGTCTGCCAGAGCCTATGATCAGCCATCTGCAGAGGACATGACCCCATCTCCCTCTCTACCTCATGTTGCCAGCACATCTGGTGCAACTGTTGAGGGGGACCCTACTCCTTCTGTTCCAGAAGACAGAGTCCCTACTCCACCAGCTGATACTTCTCTACCTCCATAAACTCCTGAAGAAGTTCCATCAGATGCTCAAGTCCAAGAAAATATTCTATCTACTGAAGAAGCAATCAATCAAATGATTGAAGAACTAACTTCTGAAGATGGGGATTCCCTGATTCACACTACCGGAGCTGAGAGCTCTGTGGTTATTAAAGAAATTGACCCATGGTTTGCTCCTCCTCCAGTTCCTTCTACATCTACTGCTGCTCCTCCTGTTGCCACTGATCTTATGGGTATGTTTGTACAACTGCTCTAAGAACAAATAAAATATTTTGATGATTCATTCAAAGCTGTCACTGAGAAAGTCACTGCTCTTGAGAAAGAGATGAGCAGAGACTTTACTGAGATTCAACATAATATAGATAAATTAAGACATCTATTCCAGAATGGTGGAAAAGCTCTGGATCACACTATCACTAGTGTTTGTCTTGTCATGGAACAATGTGTCACTCTTGCCAACAACCAAATTGAGTTAGATAAGAGAGCCCAAGAACATAAAATCAAGATCTGTGAAGAGGTAGACACATTCAAAGATGATGCTATTACACTCTGACTGTAGAAGCTAGAAAGTGGAAGAGCTTAGTAAAAGAATATCTAGAGAAATCAGATGCAATCAAGCAGACTCTCTAGGAAGAGAAGCTAAAAGAAATTCATGATGATGTGCTAGGCCAGATTCAAAGTGTGAAGTTTCATACTTATGATACAGCAGTGTGGATGCATAATCAGATTCTCCCTAACTTTCCAGTTGATCCAAATGTCATTCCTCATAATCTGAATCCCCTGGCTCCTATTTCTCCAGCTCCTAAGCCTACCTTCTCTCCTAGACCTGAAGGATTTGAAGGCCCTCCTCCAGATTCTTATACTCAGGTTTGGGAGGCTGATCCAGCAGACATTTTTGCTCAAGCTCCTACTGAGATTCACATTCCAAAGAAGAAAAGGAAGTTTGGTGATGGAGCCTATGCAAGCAGATCAATTCCAGTTCTAGATACAGAAAAGAGGAAAGCTCTAGAGTTTGCAAAAATCTTGTCCTCAACTTCAAAGTCACTCATTCTGGATACTCTCAAGCTTGTCATGGATTTTAATAAAAACAGACATGATCATTATAGCACCCAAGAATGGGATCTGTATGAGAAGTCTATGACTAAAAGAAGGCTATATGACAGAGAACACGGAAGAAACAACCCTGCTGCTCCTCCAAAGCCTCCAAAGTACTATCCCAAGCCTTATAGTTACTAGAGAAGACAACAAGAGAAGAAGGACAAACTGCAACCTCAAGTTTAAGCATAAATAAGCTATGAGAGTGGGGATATGATCTGTGTAGAAATGACTTTTTGGACAATCTTATTTATATAATTCTTAATTTTGATCATCTACTCTTTGATTTTAATCTTTATGCTTGTTACACTGCTTTCTCTATTGCACATCTAGTTTTTATTTGTATATATAATTCACCTTAGTGTAGATGGTTCTAACTTCTAAAAATAGGGGGAGATTGTTGGGTATTGTATCCACAATAACCCATATTTGATGAAGTCACCCCTGAACTAAGATAAATTAAGTTGTATTTGATGTCTTGTTTGAGTTATGTGTTTGTAGGACTATATTGTCAAGTGTAGACCAATGTCAGTCTACAATGGGTCACCAAACATAGGACCATACAATATAATCCCTCATTGTGTGATCCATGATATTGACTTATGTATAGCCTCTTTATTGGGATACACTTCATCTTTCAAGCACTAGGATTGATTGGGGAAAGAAGTGTTGCTGAGTTTATTGAAGAAGAGAAAATTCTGTGGAAGAAAATTTTGCTAAGCCTTTTACTCGAGTAGTAGTTTATACACTCGAGTCGAATACTTGGTAATTACTCGAGTAAATCTATATGTACTTGAGTAAGGGAAATGACTCTCGAGTAGTCTGAATATTGCTCTCGAGTAGCCAAGTCCATTACTCGAGTAAACCTTTTCTTATTCTCGAGTTAACAAAATTTCCTCTAAGAATTTATTCTAAGTCATTTACTCGAGTAGTCATGTTAACAACTCGAGTAGATAAGTCTTTTGTCTCGAGTTACAGAAGACAGATTCTCGTGTTGTTTTACCCCACTCGAGTAGTCAAGTTCATGTACTCGAGTAGTCTATCTACTACTCGAGTAGTCCAGCTCTAATACTCGAGTGATAAGATTTTTATCTCTCAGAATTTTTCTAAGTCCTATACTCGAGTAGTAATATTAATATACTCCAGTAGTTAATATCCTCTCGAGTAGTCCAGTTCCAGTACTCGAGTAACCAAAATTCTTCTTCCAGAAAAATTGGCTAAGTCATTGACTCGAGTAATTCTTCTACCTCTCGAGTAGTTTATTTTTAGTACTCGAGTAGTTCAACTTCATGTCTCGAGTAATCATATTAGCACTCGAGTAAGTCTTTGTGTACTCGAGTGATTGCTCATTTTATTCTGGATTTTCTCAAAGTATTCTACTCGAGTAGTCTCCTTCTATTCTCTCGAGTAATCATATTAGTACTCGAGTAGGTAATCTTTTACTCGAGTAAGTCAGTCAGATTTTTCCAGAAATTTGCTAAGTCCAGAATCGACGGGAATTTCAAATGGCTTGACGTGATTGGTCCACGTGCACATCATTAATGATAATTATGACCGTTAGGGAGATCTTATATAAGGTCTTGTCAAAACCGACGAACCCTAACAAGCTGTCAAGTATTATTCTAAGAAATCTGAATCCCATTCTCTCTTTATAAAAATAGAAGCCGCCAACCTTCATCCTGCATATCTGCTAGGGTTTTTGATTCAAGAAGATTCAGATCAAAGTGGACTTACAGATCGAGATTGCTTTTCAACTCCTCATCATCTCTCGGATCGTGTGAGTCAATGGAATTTCAGATCCAGATCTTGCCGAGTTTCTTCTTCAACATCTTCTGATAGAGCCGCAAAGATCCAAGAAGAAGACCTAGGCCGACAGATTCCAGATCTGAGAAATTACTGTTTGTATTTTCATATATTCTCAATTTAATTCTTGTAGGAGATTTCTCTCCGAGTGTAGGAGATTTTGTCTCCGAGTTGTAGGAAGTTTTTATCTTCAGAATGTAGATCCGAGTTGTGGATCGAGATTGTAGGAAATTTGTTCCGAGGTGTAGGATTGGTTTTCAATCCAAGATAGTAGAGTAGCCGAGTCTAGTGCTTTGCTAGATCGGTGAGGGAAAGTGGATGTACCCAAGGTTGGGGAACCACTATAAATCTCTTGTCGTCCATGAATGCTTGGTAGATTATTGTGTGCATAGTTCGATAATTTTTTTTTCCGCAAAAAGATGCACAACTCACATATTCACCCCCTCTAGGTGATTTAGGTAGTCAACTGAATAACTTTCAATTTGGCTTTGTCCTGATTCGGGACTATTTAGCGAGAGCACTGTTTGATACGAGTGCTTCACATTCGTTTCTATCTGTGGACTTCGTGTCACGGATCGGAGTGACGATTAGTATGACGACAGATAGCGTGAAGGTATTATTACCGAACATATGTGTGATGCATGCAGATAGGACTTGCTTTGTGGAGGTATGAATAGGAAGTCCAGATTTAGGATTGGATGTATCTATGCTACCGATATCAGAATTTGATGTGATCTTTTGTATGGACTAGCTCTCGGAGCAGCGTGCCTTTATTGATTGCAATTCAAAGGTGATCACACTAGGACAGAATATCGAGCTAGAGACGAAGTTCACTAGTATGCGAGGATAGAGCACATTATTGATGTCTGCTCTCCAAGTCTTGAAGATGTTCGGAAGGGCGCGTAGTTATTCTTCACGCTTATTACGACTGTTGAGCCAAAAGCCAGTGTGAGTGATGTTCTGATTATTTTGGAGTTTGCTGATGTGTTTCCAAAGGAGCTTCCGGGGTTACACCCTAGCGGGAGATTGACTTATCTATTGAGTTGGTGTTAGGTGCAAAAGCTGTGTCCCGCTCGCCATATCAGGTAGCGCCAAAAGAAATGGCGGGACTAAAAGTTCAACTACAAGAGTTGCTAGAACAGGGATATATATGTCCAAGTATGTCACCATGGAGCGCACCTGTTCTCTTTGTGAAAAAGAAGGACAGTAGTCTGTGGTTGTGCATCACTATCGCGAATTGAATAAGCTGACGGAGAAGAACAAGTATCCAATCCCTCGAATTGATGACTTATTTGATCAGCTAGTGGGATCAACCGTCTATTCTAAACTGGACTTGAAATCTGGTTACTATCTGTTGAGGATTCGTGAAGGTGACATTCCCAAGACAGTGTTTGGAACACGCTACGGTCATTATGAGTTCACTATAATGTTGTTTGGGCTAACAAATGTGCCTTCGGTGTTCATGGACCTAATGCACCAAACATTTCGAGAGTACTTGGACTTGTTTGTAATCGTCTTCATTGATGATATTCTAGTGTACTCGCAGTCAGAAGAAGATCATGCAAACCATTTACGGATGGTGTTGCATACCCTGAGGAGGAATAAACTCTACGCCAAGTTCTCAAAGTGTGAGTTTTGGCTATCGTCAGTGGCTTTTTGTGGCCATATGGTGAGTGGAGAGGGTATTACGGTGGATCCGTCAAATATAAGAGCCATACGGGAGTGGCCGGTGTTGTCTTCTGTGGCCGAATTCAGGAGTTTCCTTGCACTGGAGGGCTACTACAGATATTTCATAAAAAACTTCTCACAGATCACTTTGACTCTTACCACATTAACGAGGAAGGATCAGAAGTTCGTCTGGATGCCATATTGCGCGCGAGCTTTTGAAGTGCTGAAAAGTCGCTTGACTACTACGCCAATCTTGACGTCGCCATGTGGTTTGGATAACTTTAAAATCTATAGTGATGCATCTGGGAGCGGCTTAGGCTGTCTGCTTCTTCAGTTTGGAAAGGTGATTGCTTATGGCTCACGCTAGTTAAAAGTGCATGAGTGGAACTATCCCATCCACGACTTGGAGCTGGTGGTGATGATTTTTGCACTTAAACTATGGCGTCATTATTTATATGGCGTGAAAGTGGATATATTCACTGACCATAAGAGCCTAAAGTATTTATTGTATCAGAAGGATCTCAACATGCGACAACGTAGGTGGATGGTGTTCCTCGGGGACTACACCTTCCAGATTCATTATACTCCAGGGAAAGGAAACGTCATCGCAGATGCCTTGAGTCGTAGGACTCTGGCAAGGGCAACTTGGTTGCAGATGTATGATGAGCGTTTGATCCAGGAGTTGGAAGCTTTAGATATTTCTTGCGTTGACAAGAATTCCACAACAAATGTGTGCTTGAACTAGACGGAGGTACAATATGACCTTGCGGAAAGGGTTTGGCGAGCAACGGAACTTGATGAAAGTTTGCAACGTTATGTAGTGGATAGGTCAAATGGCCAATTCTCCTGGGATGACGACCTTTTGCGAAAAGATGGTCGTTTGTGTGCCTCGAAGATGGGCAAGATAAGAGATGAATTGATGTATGAAACTCACTTCACGAAGTATTCAATTCACCCAGGGAGCACAAAAATGTATAAAAACATGAATAAGCTGTTCTGGTGGTCGGGCATGAAGAAATACATAGCACTTTACGTGGCTAAATGTCAGACATATGCCTTAGTGAAAGCTGAATGCCAGAAGCCTGGAGGTTTCCTGAAGTCACTACATTTTCCAGAATGGAAGTTTGATGATATTTCGATGGATTTCGTGCATGGTTTGCCGAAATCTCAACGCGGTAACGATTCGGTTTGGGTGATCGTAGACCGGTTGACTAAAGTGGCTCACTTAATTCAAAACAAAAGGGATAATTCAGTGCAAGTCTTGGTTAAGCTTTATGTTGAGCAAATAGTACGATTACATGGTGTTCCTCGTAGCATCGTCAGTGATCGAGATGGACATTTTACTTTAAATGATTGGATACTAATCCATCAACTGTTGGGGACAAAATTACAATTCAGTACGACCTTTCATCCACAAACGGATGGCCAAACTGAGAGGACCAACAGAACGATGGAGGACATGCTCCGAATGTGCGCCTTGGATTTCGGGAAGAGATGTGAAGACCATCTCTGTATGGTAGAGTTCGCCTACAATAATAGCTATCAATCTAGTCTAAATTTGTCTCCTTTTGAAGCTTTGTATGGTAGGAAGTGTTGTACGCCGTTAGCTTGGGCGGAAACAAGCGAATCTAAGTTGTATAAGCGTAAGGAAGTAGAAGAGGCTAATTCGACAATATGCTCTATTCGGGAGAGGCTATTGATAGCCCAATATCGGCAGGCAAAGTACTATAACGCTAACCACCGAAACATAGAGTTTGCAGTTGGCAAATGGGTATACTTGAAAATCAAACCTTTCAAGGGCGTGTCTAGGATTCGACGCTTGAAAAAGTTAAGTCCCAGGTATCTTGGTCCGTTCGAAGTTGTGGACCGAGTTGGATAAGCCACCTTTCGGCTAGCTCTTTCGACATGATTGAGTGGATTGCATGATGTGTTCCACACATCAGTGATTCGAAAAGGTGTGAAGGATCCAACTCAAGTGATTGTGAATGATCGCGTACCAGTCGATTCCGGGCTAACGACGAAGGTTAGGCCCATTCAGATCGAGGATAAAGCGGTTAAGCAGCTGCGGAACAAGACAATCAGGATGGTCAAGGTACGGTGGGACAACTGTGGCCGTGAAGAGCTAACATGAGAGTGGGAGCAGACCATGCGTGCTGAATTTCCCGAGTTGTTTAGCTAAAATGTTGTAACATTTGTTTTGGTAAAGCAAATATATGTAGTAATATATTTGTTACCGATTTCTGCATGATGTATTAAATTTCGGGACGAAATTTCTATAAGGAGGGGTGGTTTGTAACACCCCAAAAAGGAATGAGGGGTGCCAGGATAAACAGTAGAGCAGAGCTCGACGAAAGCGTTGAGCAGAGCTCGACGAAAGCGTCGAGCAGAGCTCGACGAAAGCATCGAGCAGAGCTCGACGAAAGCGTCGAGCAGAGCTCGACGAAAAGCGTCGAGTGCAACACCCCCTATCCGTCACATGGCATATAGCAGTAGGTCCGGTCGTGGCCCGACGCCATATACCACAGACAGACCGGGTGGTTACTCAATGGAAACCATCCAACCAATCCAACGTCCTACATAGAGTCATTCTAGCGGAAGCAATAATAATAGTTGCAATAATAAAGAACCCACACAAGCATGAATGTCCACTACAAAACCAAAAGGAACGAAGTACAATCACACAAGTACTGGCCTTATGGCCTTACAGTAGTTTGCTCCAATATAAATGTTTTCCAAACCTCGGCACGCAGGCCAGCCATACATGAATAAAGGAAAACAATCAAATATAGGCCTTCGAGGGCCGGCTCAGCAACTTGGGCTTTAGCCGGCTATTTACCGCTCGGTCCTGCAGCACCTGCAAGCAACAATCCACCGCACGGTGCAAAACAAAAACAACGGTCAACTATGCTGACCAAATTATAACGATCCCGCCCCCAAATTCGGGGCGGCGATGCTCCTTTCCCTGCACTTTATTAGCATAACCAAGCAGTATAAATAACACTGCATCACAGGCGTGGGCACGCACGGCCACACACCCCGTGCACTTAGGGCACATTCTCGGTGAACCGGTCAATGTCACGTCAATTTAAGCCATAGACATTCCGGTCTCACCACCGCCACTTTGACGGCCAAACTATGAGCATTTTTATCTTCCCGGCATGGGTCACGTCAATTTAAGCCATAGACCGCCGAAGACCCTCATCTATGCCAACGGCTCCCGCCGAACGACATAGAATGGGTACGGTTCCGTCTAACCTGTGCTCACATCGCAATGATAATTTAAGCCATATGCACGGGTCAAACATCTCCCGAGTCCCGTTTTTGTCACACACTTCACATAACCCGGTTATGTTCAAGTTGGCTCCCAGGCCACCAAGTTGGCAGAATCACGCATCTGCCCAGTTTTCCGGGTGCACCTTGGAGTTAATCCCCAAGCCTCCCTATTGCAATCTACCCCGTAGAAAACCCGAAAAACAAACATTCGCACAGAGTCTTCTCCGGCCATTTATGCAATGCAACATCACCGATCCAGACCAACTTGTCCTGGTAGGGTTCACAGATCATGCCTCTATCCGTTCTCGATTACGGACTCTACATGTACACAATGGGGACTATTCATGTCTACCTGAAGGAATGCCTCAAACTCACCACAAACTCGCGAGAGCGGGCTTCCCTGTTGAAGTTGGTGACCGGGCGGTCTGGCGGTCTGGCTTGGCGGTTAATGACAGCGCGGTTTTGCTGTTACCCTTCAGCGGTTTGGTTGCTGTGTGTTGCTGTCTGAGGTTCAAACGGTCTAGTGGTATGTCTCTGGCGACTTGGAGACCGGGCGGTCTAGCGGTCTCCCATAGCGATCTCTCTCTGGTAGTAGCCGAGTGGTTAGACCTTCTGTCTAACCGCACGGCTTGTGTGGTTTGTGTCTGTATAGTCCCTTGTGTCCTGTAAATTTTTAGTCCCACATCTCTTATTTGTATGCTCTCTTCTCTCCTCCATTCTATATAAGGGAGGTCATACCTTTGTAATAGACATCTTTTTTTGGGATAATAAAGTTTCTGTTAAACCACTTCCAGTTTGTTTTTGTTCGTTTCTTACATGGTATCATAGGACACAGTCTTTTCCTCCTGATTGTGTGCGGTCTCTGATTCTCGCGGCTTGATTCTTCTTTCCGCGATCTTTCTTCGCGGCTTGCCTTCTCTTTTGACCGCTGCCCTGTTCGCGTGGCTTGTTTCTCCTTGCTTCTCTTCTCTAGCTGCTTTTATTTGTTGCCGCTACCTGTCCTTAAGTCGCAGCGACCTGTTCTCACCGCTCTCCTCCTCTTAGTCGCCGCGACCTATTTGGTAGTCGCCGCGACCTTGTTGCTCCTCTCTTAACCGCCTTCGCTCCTCGCCTCGACCTGTTTCCTTCTAGCCGCTCCTGCTTACTAGTCGTTGCGGCCTCTCTTTCGCCGTCCGACCTGTTTTCTCTTGCCTGCGGCCTTCCTAGCCGCGCGACCTGCTTCTGTTCTCCCGGCTTGCGACTTGTTGTTGTCTCCGCTGCTTCCTGTTCTCTCATCATCTCTCTTCAATGGATTCCACCTCCAAGCTGTCTACCTTGGTGGTCACCTCTTCTGGTAGTGCCCACGCTGTTACTCGTGGACGATGGTTGATCGACTCTGGTGATACAAATCATATGACAGGCAATCCTCAGTTTTTCTCTCATCTAGAAACACATGATCGGTTGCCCCCGGTCATAGTTGCTGATGACTCTCCCTCTCCGGTCAATGGAGAGGACATGGTTCAAGTCACTCCCTCTCTGTGCCTGGAAGATACCCTCTATGTGCCCCAGTTTCCTTGCAATTTATTATTGGTTACTTCTTTATGCAAGCAACTACAGTGCTTCGTCACATTCACTCCTACTTCTTGTTCTTTTCAGGATCCGGCCTCCCAACGGACGATTGCTACTGGGACTGATAGCGGCGGCCTCTACTTCCTCGACAACGTCTCTGCTCTATCCGCCTTCTCCTCCTCTTCTACAGATCTTCTCCAATGGCATCTTCGCCTTGGTCATGCTCCTCCCCGGCTTCTTCGCCAGCTTCTGCCCCACCTCCCTCCGCATCATCCTCCTCTTAATTGTGACGCATGTCAACTTGGCAAGCATCACCGCTCCTCCTTTCCTCCAAAGCAAGATCGTGGTTCTACCCGTCCGTTTGATCTTGTTCACTCCGACATCTGGGGTCCTGCTCCTACCCTTACCGTTGGTCGGGGTAGTTCCTATTTTGTTACTTTCATTGATGACTTTTCTCGCTCTACTTGGGTATATCTCTTACGTGACCGCTCTGAACTTTTTGATGTATGGACATCCTTTTACCATTCCATTCAAACTCAGTTTGATGTCTCCATTAAAATTTTACGCTCGGATAATGCAAAATAATATCTCAGTCATGCTTTTTCCTCTTTTTGCACGCAACATGGGATTATTCATCAAACCAGTTGCGTTTACACCTCCCAACAAAATGGAGTAGCGGAACGCAAAAACGATCACCTCCTTGATGTCGCTCGCACTCTGCTCACCCAAATACATGTCCCTCGCTCCTACTAGGGCTATGCTGTTCTCATCGCTTGCTATCTCATCAATCGCATTCCCTCCACCGTTCACTGTGGTCAAACTCCTTTCTCCATTCTCTATCCGGGGAAAGAACCCTTTCCTCTTCCTCTACGTATGTTTGGCTGCACAACCTTTGTGCATGCTCCCTCCGCCACCCGCAACAATCTCTCCCCGCGGTCCACTAAATGTGTCTTTTTGGGGTACTCTCCCACTCAGAAAGGTTATTGTTGCTTTGACCCAGTTTGTAACACCCCCATCTGTCGCATGACATATAACAGAAGGTCCAGCTGGAACCCGACGCCATATACCACAGACAGTCGGAAGGGATACTAAATGAATAATCAAACCAACCAATTAAGACTACTCGTCCTAATCACAGAGCATTCTAGCGGAAGATTTTAAAGTTGAAAGAACCCAAAATTAAATCCATCAATATGAATGTCCACAACTACAACAACAGGAATGAAACCCCAAATACACAGAAACGGGTACATGGCCTTATGGCCTTACAAATGTTCACTTAATAAAGAGTGTTTTACATACATCGGCTCGCAGGCCGGCCACACATGATAAATATAAAAACAGCTATTCTACGGCCTTCTAGGGCCAGCACAGCAACAAGGGCTCCAGCCCGCTATTTGGCGCTCGGCTCCGCAGCACCTGCAAGCACATACCACCGCACGGTGGCAAATAAAGCAACGGTCAGCTAAACGCCGACCAAATTATAACGACCCCGCCCCTTACTCGGGACGACGGTGCTCTTTCCCTGCATAACATTAGCCCAACAATATATATAGCGCAATTATAATTCGCCACAGATGTAGGCTCGCACGGCCAAACACCCCGTGCACTCAGGGCACATTCATGGTGAACCCTGACCCATCAGTGCATTCACCACCACCCCCAGGATGGCAACAACATGTGAGCATTTAGCCTTTCTGACCACCGTCTAAGGCTCCGACTATGCCAACGGCCAGTCCCCGTCTTCGGGTCTCTCGCACCGAACCACATAGCCTAGGTCCAATTCCACTTGCCCGTTGCTCACGCCGCATGTCCAATTTAAGTCCTTTGCGCGGGCCAAGCTTCTCTCAGATCCCAAATTTTCCAAAACAATCTCATAACCCAGTTATGATCAAGGCTGGTTCCCAGACCGCTAAGTTAACAGAACACGTTTCCGCTCAGTTTTTCGGGTGCGCCTTGAAGCTAACCTCCAAGGATCCCTGCTGCAATCTACCGCGTAGAAACCCGAAAAACCCAAAGCACGGAGTCTTCTCCGGCAAAACCACATCAAATGCAACATCACCGATCCAGACGGTACACGTCCGGGTAGGCTTCACACACAATGCCTATGCCCGTACTTACGATTCCGTACTCTATATGCAACACAAGGGGGACTATTCACATCAACCCCAAGGAACACCACGCACTCGCCGCACACTCGCGGGAGCGGGGTTCCCTATGCAGAAAGAAAGAGCTTCAAACGCTCAAGTTGAGAATCGTTACCCTTGTAGTCCGTTTTGGCGCCATGGAAAAACTACGCGGATAGAACTCTTCGCAACGACCTTCCCTCCACGGATCCGCTCTCCGATTTCGAAACGGTGCTCCGATGCTCCACCGGCGGCCGGAAACCTCCTTCTTCTTCCTCTTCTCTCTCACTTTGGAAGGGGAGAACTTTGGAGAGAAAAAATGGGGAATTAACCTCCTTTCCCGGCCTAAAATAGAGCAGGCACTCATCTGAGCCGTCGGATCTAAATTAAAGAAAACGAATGGCTCGGATCTGCACAAAATTCTCCAGACCTAGGCCGAACACGGCTTGGCACACGGCCGTGTCCCAGGCCGTGTGCCTCGATCCAGGCACGATCGTCGAACTGAGAAACGCACACGGGCCAAGACACGCCCGTGTCTGACCTGACACGCCCGTGTCGGGTTCCGCGACACGCCCGTGTTCGTGGGCGTGTCACGCATAACCGCCACGGCAACGGACACGACCCATCAGGACACGGGTAGGGACACGGGTTGGCACACGCCCGTGTCGGATGAAACGCCCGTGTCATCCGGCCGTGTTTCTGGCCGTGTCCTTCTCGGGTTGAAAACGGCCAAAAATCACCAGCCAGACACGGCCTTGGACACGCCCGTGTCCTAGGCCGTGTACCACTACAGGCACCAAAAACCTTTTTTTTTCGCGACCGACTCGCACACAACTTTCGGGGCGTTACAAATCTCCCCCATTTAAGGAATTTCGTCCCGAAATTAAGCAAAGGTACACAAAAGCTAAATGATACCTGAGTGGAATAACTCGGGGTATTCCTCCAACATAGCTTGCTCTCGCTCCCAAGGAAGCTCCTCACGTCCGCAATTATCCCAACGGACTTTAACCATTCGGACCTCCTTGTTGCGGAGTCGTTTGACTGCAACATCTTCAATTCGCACTGGCTTGACCCTTGTTGTTAACTCATAATCTACCGGTACCTGATTGTCCGTAACGATCTGCGAAGGCTCTTGCACTGCCTTACGCAACACCGATACGTGGAATACGTCATGCGGCCCACTCAACTCCGTCGACAGCTTCAACTTATACGCCGCCTCGGCAACACGCTCCAGGATTTCAAATGGTCCAAGGTATCTCGGACTCAGCTTCTTCAAGCGTCGAACCCTCGATACACCCTTAAACGGCTTAATTTTTAAATATACCATGTCGCCAACGTTGAACTCCACTTTTCTATGTTTGGCGTTGTAATACTTGGACTGTCTATCCTGAGCAATCTTCAGTCTTTCCTGAATCGTCCGTATCATTGAAGTGGCATCTTCCACCGCTTGACGTTTATACAACTTTGATTCGCCTGCCTCCAACCAAGACAATGGCGTGCGACACTTCCTCCCGTACAAGGCTTCAAAAGGCGCCATTCCAATACTTGCCTGAAAGCTGTTGTTGTAAGCAAACTCCACCATGTACAGATGATCCTCCCAATTCTTCCCGAAATCTAGGACGCACATGCGAAGCATGTCCTCCATAGTCCTGTTGACTCTCTCGGTTTGGCCATCTATCTGTCTGCGGGTGAAAGGCTGTGCTGAACTTTAGCTTAGTACCCAACAGACCATGCACCAACCTCCAGTCATTTGACGTGAATCGTCCATCTCGATCACTAACAATACTTCTAGGCACACCATGCAATCGTACAATATTATCCACGTAGAGTTTGGCTAACTTTTCCACTGGATCCTCCTTCCTCACTGGGATAAAGTGCGACACCTTTGTCAATCTATCTACCACCACCCAAATGACGTCGTTTCCCTTCTGCGACTTCGGCAAACCGTGCGCAAAATCCATAGATATGTCGTCAAACTTCCATTCTGGGATAGGAAGGGATTTCAAGAAACCTCCGGGCTTCTGGCATTCCGCCTTCACTAATGCACAAGTACGACACTTGGCCACGTAAAGTGCCACATCCTTCTTCAAACCCGGCCACCAGAATAATTTCTTCATGTCTCTATACATCTTCGTGCTTCCTGGGTGGATTGAGTACTTGGTATGGTGAGCCTCATACATCAACTCCTCCCGAATATTATCCGCACTAGGAACGCATAGACGACTGTCCTTCCTTAGCAACCCATCTTCAACCACAAACTGGGAATTTGACCAATCCAAAGATTCATCCAAGTTTTGCTTCATGCTGCTATCCTGAACCAAAGCCCGCCGAACTCTATCCGCTAGGTCACACTGCACCTCTGTCCAAAACAATTTCGCCTCGGCACTAGACTGCTTATCGACACAAGATATCTCCAATGCCTCCAACTCTTGGACCAATCTCTCATCATATACTGATAACCAATTGGCTTGTGTGGGAATCTTACGACTCAACGCATCCGCCACTGCATTTCCCTTCCCAGGCACATAGTGTATCTTGAAGGTGTAGTCCCCTAAGAACTCCATCCACCTCCGCTGCCTCATGTTCAGATCCTTTTGGTCCAATAGGTACTTCAAACTTTTATGATCGGTGTAAATATCGACCTTCACACCGTACAGATAGTGCCTCCAAAGCTTTAGAGCAAATATCACGGCCGCTAACTCTAAGTCATGGACCGGATAATTCCTCTCATGAACCTTCAGTTGTCGTGAACCATAAGCTATCACTCTCCCATGCTGTAGCAGAACACAGCCCAAACCACTGCCCGAAGCATCACTATAGATCTTGAACCCTTCGGTTCCACTTGGCGAACATAAAATGGGCGCCGTGGTCAATCGCCTCTTCAATTCTTCAAAAGCCTATTCGCACTCCGAAGACCACACAAACTTCTGATCCTTTCTTGTCAACGTCGTGAGTGGTAGTGCTATCCGCGAGAAGTTCTCTACGAAGCGCCTGTAGTAGCCAGCAAGCCCCAGAAAACTCCGGACTTCTGCCACCGTAGTCAAAGTAGGCCACTCCCGTATCGCTACTATCTTCGCCGGATCTACAGCTATTCCTTCTCCACTGACAACATGACCAAGGAACGCTATCGAGGATAACCAGAATTCACACTTGGAGAACTTTGCATACAACTGATTTTTCCTCAATGCCTCCAACACCATGTGTAAATGCTTGTAATGATCCTCCTCGCACCGCGAATACACCAGAATATCATCGATGAATACTATCACAAACTGATCCAAGTATTCTCTGAACGTCCTATTCATCAGATCCATAAACACGGATGGCGCATTTGTCAACCCAAACGGCATAACCGTGAACTCGTAATGCCCAAACCGCGTACTGAATGCTGTCTTTGGGATGTCGCTCTCCCTTATCCTCAACTGATAGTAACCGGACTTCAAATCTAACTTCGAATATACAGTTGATCCAACCAGCTGATCAAATAGATCGTCAATCCTCGGGATTGGATATTTGTTCTTCTCCGTAAGTTTGTTCAATTCCCGATAATCGATACAAAGCCGCAAGCTCCCATCTTTCTTCTTAACAAAGAGAACTGGCGCGCTCCAAGGCGAGGAACTTTGACGCACATATCCTTGCTCTAGCAACTCTTGCAGTTGCACCTTCAACTCTGCCATTTCTCTTGGGGCTATCCGATAGGGGGAGCGTGACACCGGTTTGGCACCCGGTACCAGCTCTATAGTAAAGTCTATCTCCCGCTGAGGAGGGGCTCCTGGGAGATCATCTGGAAACACATCAGGATACTCGGACACAACTGGGATGCTGTCCAAACTAGGCTTAGGCGTCGAAGTCTGCACTAGAGTGACATACAGTTCTGCCCCAGACCGAACTGCCTTGAACACCTGAAGGGCCGATATCAGAACCTTCCCTGACCCCTTCATGCCCGCAAAAGTAGTCTCCCGATCAGTGTCCAGACCCAACTTGACTTCTTTACGGTTGCAATCAATGCATGCACTCTGCTCCGCGAGCCAATCCATACCGAAAATTACATCGAGCTCCACCAACGGTAGAACCAACGCCCACAAATCAAACTCCCGGTCTCCAATCCGAATCTTCACAACACAAACCCTATCCGCACGCATTGAGCACCCATTAGGCAACAACACATCCAACTTGTTTTCTGCCATCGAGAACGGAACTCCGATGCGCGATATAAACTTTTCAGACAAGAAGGAATGTGATGCTCCCGTATCAAAAAGGGCTCTCGCCGGAAACCCAAAGATTAACACAAAGCCTAGCACTGACAAACGTAAGCTAACAAATACGAAGGTAATAGCTATAAAAGTTAAACCACTGTAATTTAACTCATACCTGTCACCACGTCCGCTTGCTTAATGGCCTCCTGCAGACCAAGGTTGTAGACTCTAGACTGGGCTGGAGCATGATGGGATGCGGTTGACTCCACCGCCTTCCCTTTCTCCTCATAAGTCGCTCCAGGTCTCCTCTCGGAATTTGAACGTCCGCTCCAACACTCCCGAGCAAAATGCCCCATCTTCCCGCAATTGTAGCAAGCTCCGGGGACTCGACTTGTAGTTGCCCCCGATGCGTCAGCCGAAGGGGCTGAGTTCGAAGTCCTCCGCTTCTTGTTCCATCTGCGGAAACCTGACTTATTACTTGGCACCTTGAACTCGGTCTTCCTTTCTCCTGGGTCCCTCTTCACTTGAACTTTCTTCGCAACCTTTTCCAACGATCGGGCCGAATTGACCAAGGCTAGGAAGCCCTGCGCCTTAGGCCCAGCAAGGAGTAACTGTAAATCGCCGCGAAGACCCTCATAGAATCGGTTGGTCTTCCTCTCTTCTTCTGAAAACATAGCACCAACATAACGACCCAACCGTGTGAACTCATGCAGATATTCGTCCATGCTTCTGGATCCCTGAGTCAACCCAAGAAATTGATTCTCCATCTCCAACTTCTGAGCAGAAGGTACAAATCTGGCTAGGAACAATCTTGAAAATTCCTCCATCGGCACATCCGCAAGTTGCCTTCCCACTAGAAGATGAAACTCCAACTCGTCCCACCACAGCCTCGCTTCACCTTCCAAAAGAAAGGTCGCTATGGTGGTCTTCTGCCACTCCTCAGTTATTGTGGCCGTCAAGACCCTCTTTATGGAAGAGAGCCAGTCCTCAGCTTGAGTTGGCGTTCCAACCCCATTAAACCTCGGAGGATTAAAGCCCATCACGTGATTTAGCTGCCGCTCCGTAGTTCTCCTCGGCTCTACTAACTCAACTGCTGCGCGTTCCACCACTCTCGGCTCTGCCGCCCTAACCGGTTCTTGCTCATTCGCAGGAGGTGCGCGATGCATTTGCCCTGTAGGTTGGGCATTTATCATTGCGAACACGGCTTCAGCCACCATCCTGATGGTTTCCGCTGAAGGAGGTGTAGCAGGCACGTCCCTTGGTGCACTACTTTCCGCTGATTGCGGACGCTCTGACTGACCAGCACCGCTCCTAGCTGCCTAAATTAGCAAAAACACACGATTAGACAACAAACAAATTGCTAAAGGCAATCATTGGAACACTCAGGTTCCACAAAACAAGTGTATTTTCATTCCTAAGTGGACATTCATGGGTTCTTTTTGATGTTATAACGATGACGCACACATGTGCTCACCACCCCTTAAAAGTATTCGCCCACGAATTCATCTAAGCTTGACCGTAACCAGAAGTCTGATACCAAATTGTAACACCCCCATCTGTCGCATGACATATAACAGAAGGTACAGCTGGAACCCGACGCCATATACCACAGACAGTCGGAAGGGATACTAAATGAATAATCAAACCAACCAATTAAGACTACTCGTCCTAATCACAGAGCATTCTAGCGGAAGATTTTAAAGTTGAATGAACCCAAAATTAAATCCATCAATATGAATGTCCACAGCTACAACAACAGGAATGAAACCCCAAATACACAGAAACGGGTACATGGCCTTATGGCCTTACAAATGTTCACTTAATAAAGAGTGTTTTACATACATCGGCTCGCAGGCCGGCCACACATGATAAATATAAAAATAGCTATTCTACAGCCTTCTAGGGCCAGCACAGCAACAAGGGCTCCAGCCCGCTATTTGGCGCTCGGCTCCGCAGCACCTGCAAGCACATACCACCGCACGGTGGCAAATAAAGCAACGGTCAGCTAAAAGCCGACCAAATTATAACGACCCCGCCCCTTACTCGGGACGGCGGTGCTCTTTCCCTGCATAACATTAGCCCAACAATATATATAGCGCAATTATAATTCGCCACAGGTGTAGGCTCGCACGGCCAAACACCCCGTGCACTCAGGGCACATTTATGGTGAACCCTGACCCATCAGTGCATTCACCACCACCCCCAGGATGGCAACAACATGTGAGCATTTAGCCTTTCTGACCACCGTCTAAGGCTCCGACTATGCCAACGACCAGTCCCCGTCTTCGGGTCTCTCGCACCGAACCACATAGCCTAGGTCCAATTCCACTTGCCCGTTGCTCACGCCGCATGTCCAATTTAAGTCCTTTGCGCGGGCCAAGCTTCTCTCGGATCCCAAATTTTCCAAAACAATCTCATAACCCAGTTATGATCAAGGCCGGTTCCCAGACCACCAAGTTAGCAGAACACGTTTCCGCTCAGTTTTCCGGGTGCGCCTTGAAGCTAACCTCCAAGGATCCCTGCTGCAATCTACCGCGTAGAAACCCGAAAAACCCAAAGCACGGAGTCTTCTCCGGCAAAACCACATCAAATGCAACATCACCGATCCAGACGGTACACATCCGGGTAGGCTTCACACACAATGCCTATGCCCGTACTTACGATTCCGGACTCTATATGAAACACAAGGGGGACTATTCACATCAACCCCAAGGAACACCATGCACTCGCCGCACACTCGCGGGAGCGGGGTTCCCTATGCAGAAAGAAAGAGCTTCAAACGCTCAAGTTGAGAATCGTTACCCTTGTAGTCCGTTTTGGCGCCATGGAAAAACTACGCGGATAGAACTCTTCGCAACGACCTTGCCTCCACGGATCCGCTCTCCGATTTCGAAACGGTGCTCCGATGCTCCGCCGGCGGCCGGAAACCTCCTTCTTCTTCCTCTTCTCTCTCACTTTGGAAGGGGAGAACTTTGGAGAGAAAAAATGGGGAATTAACCTCCTTTCCCGGCCAAAAATAGAGCAGGGACTCATCTGAGCCGTCGGATCTAAATTAAAGAAAACGAACGGCTCGGATCTGCACAAAATTCTCCAGACCTGGGCCGAACACGGCTTGGCACACGGCCGTGTCCCAGGCCGTGTGCCTCGATCCAGGCACGATCGTCGAACTGAGAAATGCACACGGGCCAAGACACACCCGTATCTGACCTGACACGCCCGTGTCGGGTTCCTCGACACGCCCGTGTTCGTGGGCGTGTCACGCATAACCGCCACGGCAACGGACACGACCCATCAGGACACGGGTAGGGACACGGGTTGGCACACGCCCGTGTCGGATGACACGTCCGTGTCATCCGGCCGTGTTTCTGGCCGTGTCCTTCTCGGGTTGAAAACGACCAAAAATCACCAGCCAGACACGGCCTTGGACATGCCCGTGTCCTAGGCCGTGTACCCCTACAGGCACCAAAAACCTTTTTTTTTCGCGACCGACTCGCACACAACTTTCGGGGCGTTACACAGTTAACCGCAAGCAATTTGTCTCTGCGGATGTCACCTTCTTTGAAAATGCATCTTACTTCTCTTCCTCCTCTACTCCTGCTGATCCTACCTCTCACCACAACCCCACCATTCCCTCTGCTCCTACTACTGTTCCGCCACCTCCACCATCTCCACTATCTCCACCCTCTCCCACCTCTTCTCCGCCACCATCTACCTTATCTCCGTCGCCGTCGCTCTCTCCTCCTGGGCCAGCTCTCTCTGCCACAGATGCTCCGGATGCCGAGGGACCCGCCGACCTGGATCTTCCTGTAGCTCTTCGCAAATGGGTGAGGACGTGTACCCTACACCCCCTTGCTGCTGTTGTTTCATATGATCGTCTTACCTCTTCTCGCAGGGCCTTTGCGCTCGATATCTCTGCCACTGCCACACCTCATTCCTACCAGGAGGCCCTTATTATTCCTCATTGGAAGATGGCCATGGATGAGGAAATGGTGACCCTCACGGAGCGGGGTACCTGGACTCTTGTTCCTCCTCCCTTCGGTACTGATGTTGTTGGGTGTCGCTGGGTCTTTGTGGTCAAATTTGGCCCGGACGGCACGGTGGACCGTTATAAGGCCCGCCTTGTTACTAAGGGCTTTACTCAGACCTATGTGGTTGATTACTGTTAAATTTTCTCAACGTGGTCAGCAAGATAGCCCAAACGCCAAATTAATATCTTCAGAACTACCTAGTTCGCACGTTGAACCAGCGGAAACCAAGGACTAGAGGTACAAAGGTAAATCCCAACAAACAATGGAAGCACAAGCAGGTCTATTATTCATTCACTTCTTTACAATGCGAGGCATACATAGCGAGACATGATTTCGTTAGTATAACAGCTGAAAACAGAAAGCACCAAAAAACAAGCCGGGCGGACAACACCGGAGTCCGCCGAGACCGCGAGGTCGCCGAGGTCGCCGAGTCCGCTGAACTCGCCCAAGCTAAGTTGCAATCCGCCGAATAGACACGGAGTCCGCCGAAGTCGCGAGGCCGCGCGGACACACCGTTATTCGCCTCCTGCTGAACCTGAACTGAGGAACACCCCTACCCGCCTAAAGCCGGCGGACAGGTTATTGAAGCTGGCAAAGATGAAACAGAACTGAAAAGCCGCAGAGCGACCTCCTACTGAGTCCGCAGAGACCGCACACTTCCAAGTACTTGACCGAAGTCACAGCCAAACTCCTGGCTCCTTGAAGCTACCCGCGCGACCTGCACACAGCAAACCGTCAGCCTGAAACAATCCGCGCGGACTGACAAACACAGACCGCAGCACTTCGCTCAACCCAACTTACTGTTCACTCTCGTTAGTTTAGATGTGCCAGGGGGGTCCTATTTATAGGCAAGGTGAGGAGTGTGGTCACCGCCCAAGAGATAGCGATACAACCCCAGCCCGCGCGATAGCAAAAACACCGTCCGCTGAGTCCGCAAGGACTTAGCCGGATACCAAGGCAAACCGCCAGGAGCAAGGCAAACATTGGCGAGCCCTTCTCCAGTCTGCCCAAGCTATGCGGACAAGGCATCAGCCCGCAAAGTTCCAACCACTGCAAGACAGCAACCCCCTTCAATGGCAGTCCGCACCAACCCGAGGCAGTCCGCAAGACTCACACCTCAATCCACCACAAGTCCACGACCAAAGGAAGACAGCAACAGTCCGCCCGGTCACAGCGGACTTTGGCGGATACCGCGGACACCATGGCCTTGGCACAAAGTGTGACCAAGTCCAAAACCATCAAGAGCCAATGCGAGCATGGCGGACACAAACTCCCGTCCGCCAAACACCCTAGCACAGACCGCCATGAGTCCGCGAGCTCCTCGCACTTCTATCCAACGCAGCAGCCAACCCCGGACTCCAAAACCAGTCCGCCAATCGATCTCCACAGCAAATCGCATGCTGTGCCACTAGAGCTCGACAAGGCCTCAGCCCAGCTCCAAGCCCAGTCCGCAACAGCCCACACCGCGGACACTCCAGTCTGCAAGCTTCCAGCGGACATGAGCCAACCCGCCTATCAGCACAAGCTTGCACCCGCGGCCACTGAGCAATGCACCAGTCCGCAAGCCTCCATCCGCTCAGGCCGTTCCTTGGCAAAGCCAATCAGCAAACATCCTATCCGCAGAAACCAGGCCGCATAGTCCGCGGACTTCATGCAACAAGCCGCTCAGAAGACAGCCGGCTTTCCACTAGACCTTCCACCAGGCCGCACATCTCAATCCGCCTAGTCCGCCTAGTCCGCCAACGCTGTCCGCCCCAGGCCGCCCGGCCTGTCCCGTCACCCACTTCCACTTCACAAATTTCAACACTCCCCCTTGAAGTGGGAAGTGGTGACCAAGCCCAGCAAGCTGCGCAAGCGTTCAAAGGGCCCCTTCGACAGTGGCTTCGTGAAGATGTCAGCAAGATTATCTTCACTCCGAACATGCCCGACCAGCAGAGACCCCTCCAACACCTTCTCCCTGATGAAGTGGTGATCAATCTCTATGTGCTTGGTCCTGGCGTGACACACTGGATTGTTTACCAGTTTAAGAGCACTCTCATTGTCACCCCGGAGTAAAGTAGGCTCTTGCACTTCTTCATGAACATCCTCTATAAGCCTCCTCAACCAAACGACTTCCCGAGCAGCCAAGGCCGAAGCCTTATACTCCGCCTCCATGGTTGAAACCGACACCGAGTCCTGCTTCTTGCTACACCACGAGATGCCAGCTGAACCGCAAGTGAACACATAACCAGAAGTAGACCTTCGATCATCCGAATCACTGCCATAGTCAGCATCCGTGTACCCGAGCAACGCAAACTCCGCGTCCCTTCTATAGAGAAGTCCCATGTCAGAAGAAGCCTTGACATACTTCAGAATTCCTTTCGCCGCCACTATATGAGATTGCCTTGGTTCAGCCATATACCGACTTACTCGGCCAACATCATAAGCAATATCCGGCCTTGTAATCGTCAGATAAATCAAGATCCCAACAAGAGCCCTGAACACCAAGGGATCATGAAGAATCCTTCCCTCATCTCGTCGAAGCTTCAACCCAGATTCCAGTGGAGTAGAGCACTTCTTCCCTTCGCCCATGCCAAACCGCTTCACAATGCGATCAGCATATCCTTTCTGGCTAATGAGAACCCCGCACTCCTTCCTCTCCACTTCCAGACCAAGAAAGTGATGCAACTCTCCCAAGTCTTTCATCTCAAAGCGTATAGCAAGCTCTGCCCCGAGCCTTGCTACTTCCCCCTCCGAGTTCCCTGTGATGATCATGTCATCCACATACAGCAGGACCAAGACTCGTAGCTCTCCCTTCTTCTTGACGAACAAGCTTGAATCCGAGTTAGAAGCAAGGTATCCACAAAATTGCAAGTACTCTGCAATCTTCCCATACTACGCTCTAGGAGCTTGCTTCAACCCATAGAGAGCCTTCCTGAGTTTGCAGACATAGTCTGGATGCTTCTCAGAGACAAAACCAAGCGGCTGATCCATGAAGATGTCCTTGTCAATCTCTCCGTAAAGAAATGCATTCTTCATATCGAGTTGCCACAACCTCCATCCCTTGCTAGCAGCCAAGGCGATCACCACTCTTACAGAAGTCATCTTCGCAACTGGACTGAATGTCTCCTCATAGTCTTCTCCATACTGCTGTGAGAATCCTCTAGCGACCAGGCGAGCCTTGAACCGATCAATGCTCCCATCAGCCTTCTTCTTCAACTTATACACCCACTTGCAAGTAACCGGAGTAACGCCATCAACCTTGGGCACAAGGTCCCAGGTTTCATTCTTCTTCAGAGCATCAATCTCTTCCTTCATGGCATCATCCCACTCCTTTACTCCAGTGGCCTCGTTGAAGTTTGCAGGCTCTCGCTCATCCAGAGGACCTGCAAAGAAGCAGGAGACAAAGCTCACTGCATTCCCATCACAGTACCGAGCCGGTGGCTTAACCACCCTCTTCGATCTCCGAAGACATGGCTCCTTGCTCACGGCTTCTGTTGCTTCTTCAGGCTCCACTCCTACCTGGGGCAAGCATTGAGCAGTGCTCCCCCTGCTTCCTGATCCAGAAGGCTCAGCCTCGGAGTTCGAAGCAACAGGAGCTGCTGGTGAAACAGCAAGCTCCTCTTCCAAGCCTTCAGCAGCCACCATTGGTGCTTCATCAACCTTGCTACTTCCGGTTAGCTCCACCGAGCCACCTCCATATGACGTCAGCTCGTCAAAGACAACGTCTCTTGACACCACGAACTTCTTCGTCACAGGGTCCATGCATTTCCATCCCTTCTTCCGCTCATCATAGCCAACAAAGACAAGTTTCCTTGCCTTCGCATCCAGCTTTGTCCGTGAAGCATCCGGGACATGCACGTAGCAAGTTGAACCGAACACCCTAAGGTGTCCCACACACGACTTCTCCTTCAGCAACAGCTCAATAGGAGTCTTCATGTTGATAGGGCTGAGTGGCATCCGGTTGATAACATAAGCAACACAAGACATTCCCTCCGCCCAAAAGGACCTTGGGATATCTTTCGCATGAAGCCAGCATTTGCAGGTCTCCGTCAGATGACGGTTCTTCCGCTCCGCTACCCCATTTTGTTGTGGAGTGTGGGCACACGTAAGCTCCCGTTGGATCCCGTGCTTCCTGCAGAAGTTAGAAAACTCGGAGGAGACAAACTCACCCCCGTTATCAGTTCTAAGCTTCTTAATCCGCAAGCCAAGCTGGCCTTCTACCAACTCCTTAAACTCCACAAACAAACGGAAGGCTTCTGACTTCTCCTTTAAGAAGTACACCCAAGTATACCTTGAGTAGTCATCAACCAAGACAAGCATGTATCTGCTTCCCCCAAGGCTGGCAGTAACCGTCGGTCCCATCAGGTCGCCATGAATGCACTCCAGTGGCTTCTTGCTCCTTGTTTGTGATTTATCAAACGGAAGGCGATGTGCCTTACCGTATTGACAGCCAGCACAAACATGCCCATCACCAAAGGAGGACAACTTCGGCAACCCCCTCACCAGACTTCTACTCGCCATCGCCTTCAGCTTGTCCATGCCAACATGCCCCAGCCTCTCATGCCAGATAGCAGCGCTATCATTGGCCCTCATCTTATCAACATAAGCATTGGTGGAAAGAACAAACAAGTTCTTCACCCTCCTCTCAACATGAGCAACATCAGCCTTCACCGCTGATACGTTGCGAAGGAACCTCACATCTGTTGGCCCAAACAGAACGTGATACCCAGCGTCCACCGCATTGGTCACCGAGAAGAGGTTTTTCTTCATGCCCGACACGTGATACACACTCCTTAACGTGAGTGGCCCCTGATCACTACCCAAAGACACGACCCCCTTTTCTCTACTGCATAAACAATATTATCAGCAGTGATAATAGCTTCATTACCTGAGTAAGCCTACATGGAGGTGAACTTCGATTTGTCTCCGGTGAGGTGATGACCACACCCGGAGTCCACGATCCACTCGCTGTTGAAGTCCTCAGCAGACAAGGCCCGGACACAAGTGCCCGTCATGAAGGCTCCGCCCCATCCTGCTTCTTCACTTCTCGAGCAAGCTTCCTCCTTTCCTGCAGCATGCCCAGGCTGCAGTTTGACCTTGCAGTCCCGCTTGAAGTGCCCTCGCTGATGACACCGGTAGCACTTCAGATTCTTCTTCCAGTCCTTAGGAGCATTGCTCCTCTCCGGTGGATATGAAGTTGAAGTCTCCTTCTCAACAGCGGCCTGCACCTTCTTCTTCTTCTTCCCTTCCCATCCTTTCTTCTTGCCTGAGAAGAGAGCTTCGCAGCCTTCCTGATTCAGGTTCACTCCAGCCATCTGCCTTGCTAAGCTCTCCTGCGAGGCAAGCAGATTCTCCAGCTCCAGCAACGACGGCTGAGTAGTCCATCCTTGAACAGATGTAACAAAGGCCACATACTCCTTCCGCAAGCCGCGGATAATGTGCCTTTTCATCTTTTCCTCAGAGATAGGCTCATCAGGATCCAGTGCCGACAGCTCAGCACACAAGCTCTTCATCTTTAAGAAGTACTTGGAGATGGAAAGGTCTCCCTGAGTTGCCCTGGCCAACTCATTCTCCAGGAACTGAAGCCGCGCCACATTCTTCCTATTGAACAACTCATCAATGGTTGTCCAAATATCAGCAGCCGACTCACATCCAATGATGTGATCAAACAGTTCCGGAGACACGGCTCTCTTCAGAATGAACTCCGCCTTAGCATTTGTTCTTCTCCAGAGCCTAACCTGCTCAGCAGTACCGAATGCAGCAGTGACTTCCTGTCTGTCGTCACCACCGACGACTTCCCACAGCTCCTCGCCAAGAAGATAACTCTTCATGCACGACTTCCACTTCTTGAAGTTAGTCGGCGTTAAGAGTTCAATGCCCAGACCTCTTGCAAAGCTCCCTTCCATTGCAACACCTGTTGGCAACCTTTCAGCAGCTCCGAGCAACAACACAGGTTGATCACCACTCAATCACTGAGTAACAACACTGGCTGACTTCCGCTCACGCAGCTGAACCTCAGAAACCTCGCTTTGATACCATGTTAAATTTTCTCAACGTGGTCAGCAAGATAGCCCAAACGCCAAATTAATATCTTCGGAACTACCCAGTTTGCACGTTGAACCAGCGGAAACCAAGTACTAGAGGTACAAAGGTAAATCCCAACAAACAATGGAAGCACAAGCAGGTCTATTATTCATTCACTTCTTTACAATGCGAGGCATACATAGCGAGACATGATTTCGCTAGTATAACAGCTGAAAATAGAAAGCACCAAAAAACAAGCCGGGCGGACAGCACCGGAGTCCGCCGAGACCGCGAGGTCGCCGAGGTCGCCGAGTCCGCTGAACTCGCCCAAGCTAAGATGCAATCCGCCGAATAGACACGGAGTCCGCCGAAGCTACGAGGCCGCGCAGACACACCGTTATTCGCCTCCTGCTGAACCTGAACTGAGGAACACCCCTACCCGCCTAAAGCCGGCGGACAGGTTATTGAAGCTGGCAAAGATGAAACAGAACTGAAAAGCCGCAGAGCGACCTCCTGCTGAGTCCGCAGAGACCACACACTTCCAAGTACTTGACCGAAGTCACAGCCAAACTCCTGGCTCCTTGAAGCTTCCCGCGCGACCTACACACAGCAAACCGTCAGCCTGAAACAATCCGCGCGGACTGACAAACACAGACCGCAGCACTTCGCTCAACCCAACTTACTGTTCACTCTCGTTAGTTTAGATGTGCCAGGGGGGTCCTATTTATAGGCAAGGTGAGGAGTGTGGTCACCGCCCAAGAGATAGCGACACCACCCCAGCCCGCGCGATAGCAAAAACACCGTCCGCTGAGTCCGCAAGGACTTAGCCGGACACCAAGGCAAACCGCCGGGAGCAAGGCAAACATTGGCGAGCCCTTCTCCAGTCCGCCCAAGCTAAGCAGACAAGGCATCAGCCCGCAAAGCTCCAACCACTGCAAGACAGCAACCCCCTTCAATGGCAGTCCGCACCAACCTGAGGCAGTCCGCAAGACTCACACCTCAATCCGCCACAAGTCCACGACCAAAGGAAGACAACAACAGTCCGCCCGGTCACAGCGGACTTTGGCGGATACCGCGGACACCATGGCCTTGGCACAAAGTGTGACCAAGTCCAAAACCATCAAGAGCCAATGCGAGCATGGCAGACACAAACTCCCGTCCGCCAAACACCCTAGCACAGACCGCCATGAGTCCGCGAGCTCCTCGCACTTCTGTCCAACGCAGCAGCCAACCCCGGACTCCAAAACCAGTCCGCCAATCGATCTCCACAGCAAATCGCCTGCTGTGCCACCAGAGCTCGACAAGGCCTCAGCCCAGCTCCAAGCCCAGTCCGCAACAGCCCACACCGCGGACACTCCAGTCTGCAAGCTTCCAGCGGACATGAGCCAACCCGCCTATCAGCACAAGCTTGCACCCGCGGCCACTGAGCAATGCACCAGTCCGCAAGCCTCCATCCGCTCAGGCCGCTCCTTGGCAAAGCCAATCAGCAAACACCCTATCCGCAGAAACCAGGCCGCATAGTCCGCGGACTTCATGCAACAAGCCGCTCAGAAGACAGCCGGCTTTCCACTAGACCTTCCACCAGGCCGCACATCTCAGTCCGCCCAGTCCGCCTAGTCCGCCAACGCTGTCCGCCCCAGGCCGCCCGGTCTGTCTCGTCACCCACTTCCACTTCACAAATTTCAACAATTACTTTGACACTTTCTCTCCCGTGGCTCGTCTCAGCACTATATGACTCCTTCTCTCTGTGGTGGTCAATAGAGATTGGTTGATTTCCCAGCTGGATGTAAAGAATGCCTTCCTTTATGGTGATCTTCAGGAGGCCGTCTATATGGAGCAACCTCCTGGGTATGTTTCTCAGGGGGAGACACGAGTATGCCGGCTGAAGAAGGTAATCTATGGCCTCAAGCAGAGCCCTCGAGCTTGGTTTGACAAGTTCAGCAGCATTGTGGAGACCGTTGGTTTTGCACGCAGCTCTGCCGATCACTCGCTATTTATTCGCAAAACCTCCTCGGGACTGGTGGTTCTTGCTGTGTACGTCGATGATATTCTTCTCACTGGCGATGACCAAGAAGGGGTAGCCTTGACAATGCGGCATCTTCATCAACATCTGGTCACGAAAGATATGGGCTCTCCGAAGTACTTTTTGGGGATCAAAATCTCTCGGAAGCCCAACTCCTTAGTCCTCTCCCAGCGTAAGTATGCCCTTGATCTATTAAAAGAAGCAGGATTGACTGGAGCCAAACCTGCCCGATGCCCCATGGCAATTGGAGAAGACAAAACCTGGACATATGATTCACCTCTTCTTTCAGATACTACGCGGTACAAGCGTCTAGTTGGTAAGCTCATATATCTCGTAGTGACCAGGCCCGACATTTCCTATGCTGTGGCAAGGTGAGTCAATTCATGCAAGCACCTAGGGAGTGCCATCTACAGTCCGCCTTGCGGATCTTGGAGTATGTCAAAGCAGCGCCTGGGAAAGGATTACTCTTTCAGAAGAATGGTCATCTAAGGGTTGAAGCATACTCAGATGTGAGTTACGCTGATGACAAAGGGGATCGCAAGTCTACCTCCGGTTTCTGCACCTTTGTTGGGGGAAATCTGGTAAGCTGGAAGAGCAAGAAGCAGTCTGTTGTTTCCAGGTCCAGTGCTGAAGCAGAGTATCGGAGTATGACATCGACCACTTATGAGTTAAAATGGCCACAGGCTCTCATGCTGGATTTAAGAGAGGTCTACAATCATCCTCTACCTATGTTATGTGACAACAAGGCTACCATATACATCTCCAAAAATCCGGTCTTCCATGAAAGAACCAAGCACATTGAGGTCGACTGTCATTTCATTCGTGAAGAGATTTTGAAGGAACAAATTTGCACTCCCTTCGCCACTTCTGATAAAGAGCTGGCTGACATCTTCACCAAGCCAGTATCCGCCTCGTTTCTTCATATTTGTGATAAGCTGGGCATGATCGATATATATGCTCTAGCTTGAGGGGGAGTGTTGAAGTTGGTGACCGGGAGGTCTGGTGGTCTGGCTTGGCGGGTTAATGACCGCGCAGTTTTGCTGTTACCCTTCAGCGGTTTGGTTGCTGTGTGTTGCTATCTGAGGTACAAGCTGTCTAGCAGTATGTCTCTGGCGACTTGGAGACCGGGCGGTCTAGCGATCTCCCATGACGATCTCTCTCTGGTAGTAGTCGAGCGGTTAGCCCTTCTGTCTAACCGTGCGGCTTGTGCGGTTTGTGTCTGTATAGTCCGCTTGTGTCCTGTAAATTTTTAGTCCCACATCTCTTATTTGTATTCTCTCTTCTCTCCTCCATTCTATATAAGGGAGGTCATACCTTTGTAATAGACACCTTTTTTGGGATAATAAAGTTTCTGTTAAACCACTTCCGGTATGTTTTTGTTCGTTTCTTACATGGTATCAGAGGACACGGTCTTTTTCTCCTGATTACAAATACGAGATGTGGGACTAAAAATTTACAGGACACAAGCAGACTATACAGAGCCATCCCACTGCGGGGGTGTGTTGAGAACCAAGGTCCAGCAGGATTGGGTGTGTGTGGGACCGCATATTTGGGCTTCCCTATCGCGTTCCAGGTCTGGGTGTTGACCCCGGTGGGCCCCCGTGTGGCGGAATATCCCCGCTATCCTGTGGATGGATTAGTCCCACATCGCCTGCAGCGGGTGGTCCTTGGTGTTTATATACCCCCGTCCCCCCTTCCTACTACCTCGGGGTTTTGGGAAGATGTGTGGTTTCCACATGGTATCAAAACCATCCCGCTGCCGGGGTGTGTTGAGAACCAAGGTCCAGCGGGATTGGGTGTGTGTGGGACCGTATATTTGGGCTTCTTTATCGCGTTCCAGGTCTGGGTGTTGACCCCGGTGGGCCCCCCGTGTGGCGGAATATCCCCGCCATCCCGTGGATAGATTAGTCCCACATCGCCTGCAGCGGGTGGTCCTTGGTGTTTATGTACCCCCATCCCCCCTTCCTACTATCTCGGGGTTTTGGGAAGATGTGTGGTGACGGGTGGTTTCCACATTACCTATGCAAAAGAAGGAGAGATTCACATGCTCAAGTAGAGAATCGTTACCCTAGCGTTCTTCCTTGGCGCCATGGAAAAGTATGCAGATGAAAAGCACCGCCCTCTCCTTGCCTCCATAGATCCGAAGTCGGTTCGCGATTTGGAGCTCCGAAGCTCCGCCGGTGACCGGATCTTGGCTTCTTCTTCCTCGTTGCTCTCCCCTCTCTCTAGATCTTAGACAGAGAACCAGTGAATAGAAGACGAGGGTTTTGAAACCCTATACTCGGCTACGATCCGGGTATGATATGGAAAAACTGGGCCGAACACCGCACGGTTCACAAACCGGAGCAGGACACGTCCGCGACAAACTCGAACTGTGTCAGGACATTTAGTCGAGACCCTGCAAAGAACCCTATGTCGACACTCTATGTCGACACTCTGTGTCGACACTCTGTGTCGACACAGCAGGCCCTGTGTCGACACAGCAGGCCCTGTGTCGACACAGCAGGCCCTGTGTCGACACAGCAGGCCCTGTGTCGACACAGCAGGCCCTGTGTCGACACAGCAGGCCCTGTGTCGACACAGCAGGCCCTGTGTCGACACAGCAGGCCCTGTGTCGACACAGCAGGCCCTGTGTCGACACAGCAGGCCCTGTGTGAAACACGCCATAACCCGCCTTCAACCCACGAAGGACACGTCCTAAATTCCAAACTTGGCTCAAAATGCCACCGGTCGCTCTTTTGAGTTTCGGGGCATTACAGCTCTTTCCCTCTTAAAAGAATTTCGTCCACAAAATTACATAAAGGAAAGATAAGCATAAAACTTAAACGGTACCTGAGCAAAACAACTCCGGGTACTCCTCATGCATAGTCTGCTCTCGCTCCCAAGAGAGATCCTCCCGACCGCAATTGTCCCAACGGACCTTGACTATCCTGATCTCTATATTGCATAGCCGCTTGACTTCCGAGTCCTCAATACGTACGAGCTTGACCTTCGTCGTCAACCCACTATCGACCGACACTTGATCGACCGCTTTCACTTGCGCAGGCTCTTGCACCGCCTTCCGTAGCACCGATATATGGGATACATCATGTAGACCACTAAGCTCCACTGACAGCTTCAACCGGTACGCTGCTTCACCAATCTGCTCCAGAACCTCAAATGGTCCATGGTACCTCGGGCTTAGCTTCTTCAAGCGCCGCACCCGCGAGACACCCTTGAACGACTTGATCTTCAAGTACACCCAATCGCCAACAACGAACTCCACGTTCCTGTGCTTGGCATTATAGTACTTAGCCTGGCAGTCCTGAGCGATTAGCAACCTCTCCCGAATGGTTCTCACCAAAGAAGTAGCATCCTCAACCTCTTGTCGCTTGTACAACTTTGACTTGCCCGTTTCCAACCAAGACAACGGCGTGCGACATCTTCTACCATAAAGGGCCTCGAAGGGCGCCATTTGTATGCTTGCCTGGTAGCTATCGTTGTACGCGAAGTGCACCAAGTATAGGTGGTCTTCCCACTGCTTTCCAAAGTCCAGGACACACATGCGAAGCATGTCTTACCATTGTCTTATTGACCCTCTCGGTCTGCCCATTCATTTGCAGATGAAAGGCTGTGCTAAAACTCAGCTTTGTCCCCAACATCTGCTGCACCAGCCTCCAATCATTGGACGTGAACCGCCCATCTCGGTCACTCACGATGCTGCGGGGCACACCATGAAGCCGCACAATATTATCCACATACAGCTTTGCCAATTTCTCAACCGGATCATCCTTCCTATGCGGAATGAAGTGCGACACCTTCGTTAGACGATCTACGACCACCCAAATGACATCGTTCCCCTTTTGCGACCTTGGCAACCCGTGCACAAAGTCCATAGTAATGTCATCGAACTTCCACTCCAGAATAGACAAGGATTTCAAGAATCCTCCTGGCTTTTGGCACTCCGCTTTCACCAAGGCACAAGTTTGACACTTCCCCACGTAGAGCGCCACATCCTTTTTTAGTCCTGGCCACCAGAACAATTTCTTAACATCGCGGTACATCTTCGTGCTCCCCGGGTGATTTTGAGTACTTTGTGTGATGCGTCTCGTACAACAATTCCACTTGCAAATTGCCCACGCTTGGGATGCACAGACGACCGTATTTCCAAAGTAATCCATCCTCCACAACGAATTGGGAATTTGACCCATCCAGAGCCTCTATCATGAGTTGCTTCATGTGGACATCCATATCCAAAGCCTACCGAATCCAATCAGCCAGGTCATATTGGACTTCAGTCCAATTCAATAATGCTTCAGCACTTGATTCCTTGTCTACCCAAGAGATCTCCAATGCCTCTAACTCCCGAACCAACCGCTTGTCATGGACCGACAGCCAATTGGCTTGAGCTGGGGCCCGACGACTCAACGCGTCCGCAACCTCATTGCCTTTACCAGGAACATAGTGGATCTTAAACGAATAGTCCCCCAGGAACTCCATCCATCTATGCTGCCGCATGTTCAGATCTTTCTGATCAATCAAATACTTCAGGCTCTTATGGTCGGTATAGATATCGACCCTCACACCATACAAGTAGTGTCTCCATAGCTTCAAGGCAAAAATCATGGCCGCTAACTCCAAGTCATGGACCAGATAGTTCCTCTCATGCACCTTTAGCTATCTCGAGCCATATGCTATAACGCTTCCATGCTGTAACAACACACAACCCAAACCACTGCCCGAAGCATTGATATAAATCTCAAAACCTTCGGTCCCACTCGGCGAACTCAGTACAGGCGTCGTGGTAAACTGGCACTTCAACTCCTCAAAAGCTCGCGCGCACTCCGGCGTCCAAACGAACTTCTGCTCTGTCCTCATCAAAGTAGTGGGAGGTAACGCTATCCGCGAGAAGTTCTCCACGAAGCGCCTATAATAGCCGATAAGCCCCATAAAGCTCCGGACTTCCGCTGCCGTAGAAAGCTCAGGCCACTCTCGTATCGCAACAATCTTCGCCGGATCCACTGCAATACCTTCCCCACTGACTATATGACCGAGGAATGCCACTGAGGACAACCAAAACTCGCATTTGGAGAACTTGGCGTATAGTTGATTCCTCCTCAGCATCTCCAATAATAAATGAAGACGCTTGTAGTGATCTTCCTCACTCTGCGAGTACACCAAAATGTTGTCGATGAAGACGATCACAAAATGGTCCAAGTACTCCCTGAAAGTCCTATTCATCAAATCCATAAATACCGATGGCGCATTCTTCAGCCCAAATGGCATGACCGTAAACTCGTAATGCCCGTACCTCATACTGAATGCCGTTTTAGGAATATCACTCTCCCTTATTCTCAGCTGATAGTAACTGGACTTAAGATCCAACTTAGAGTACACCGTCGACCCGACCAACTGATCAAAAAGATCACCGATCCTTGGGATTTGGTACTAGTTCTTCTCCGTCAACTTGTTCAGTTCTCGGTAATCAATACAAAGCCTCAAGCTTCCATCCTTCTTCTTAACAAAGAGGACCGTTGCGCTCTAAGGCGACGAACTTGGACGTACAAACCCTTGCTCCAGCAACTCTTGAAGTTGTACCTTCAGCTCCGCCATCTCCTTAGGCACTAGCCGATTCGGAGAGTGTGACACAGGATTCACACCTGGAACTAGCTCTATTGTGAAATCTATCTCTCGCTGCGGCGGGGCTCCAGGAAGATCGCTAGGGAACACATCAGGGTACTCCGATACCACTGAAATAATATCCAACGTAGGCTTTGGCTTTGTAACCTCCACTAGTGTAAAAAACACCTCTACTCCAGCACGAACCGCCTTCACCACCTGAAGGGCAGACATCAACGTCTTGCTCGACCATTTCAAGCCCGTAAAAGTCATCTCACGACCTGCTCCCAACTTGACTTCCTTGCGATAGTAATCAATATAGGCTTGCTGCTCCGTGAGCCAGTCCATGCCAAATATAACGTCGAACTCCACCAGCGGTAGTAACGACGCTTGCAGCTCGAACTCTTGAATCCCAATGCGAATCTTAACATCGCAAATTTTATCCGCGCGCATCGAACACCCATTCGGTAACAACACATCCAACTTGTCCTTCGCCATCGAAGAAGGTACTCTGATGCGCGATATGAATCCTTCGGACAAGAAGTAGTGTGAAGCTCCCGTATCAAAGAGTGCACTTGCCGGATTCTCACAAATCAAAACAAATCCTAAACAAGCAGTGGTAAGGTAATACACACATAACAAGTATTTAAAAGAATTTGACTTGCTATAAATTTAAACCATACCTGTCACCACATCCGCTTGTTTAATGGCCTCCTGTTGGCCAAGATTATAAACCCTTGGTTGAGCCGGAGCATAATGGGACGCGGTTGACTCCACCGCCTTGCCATTCTCTTCATATGTTGCTCCCGGCTTCCTTTCGGACTTGGGACGTCCGCTCCAGCAATCACGGGCAAAGTGCCCCGGCTTCCCACAAGTAAAACATGCACCCGGCGTCCGACCCGTAGTCGCCCCAGAAGCACCGGAAGAAGGAGCTGGACCCGAAGTCCTAGCCTTCTTAAAGAACTTACGGTACCCAGACTTTGAGGTAGTCGGCACCTTGAACTCAGACTTCTTATCACCCAAGCTTTTCTTCGCTTGAACATTCTTCATATCATTCTCCAAGGACCGGGCCGTGTTGACCAGGGTCAAGAAGCCCTGCATCATAGGCCACGAGAGTAGTAGCCTCAAGTAATCTCTCAAACCTTCATAGAAACAGTTCGTCTTGCGCTCCTCATCCGCGATGGTGGAGCTAGCGTACCGACCCAAACGAGTAAACTCATGGAGATACTCATCCACGCTACTCTCTCCTTGTACCAACCTCTGGAACTCATTCTCTAAAGCTATCCTCTGAGTCGAAGGGAGGTACCTAGCCAAGAACAGTCTCGAGAACTCCTCCATCGAGACGTGTGTAAGTTGCCTTCCTCTCAAGATATGCAGCTCCAAACCCTCCCACCATAGCCTAGCGTCTCCATCCAACAGGAATGTAGCTATAGTGGTCATCTGCCACTCCTCCGTCTCAGTTGCTGTCAAGACTCTCTTCACTCGGGAGAGCCAATATTCAGCTTGCGATGGGGTTCCCAACCCCGAGAACACTGGAGGATTAAAGCTCATAATGTGTTTGAGCTGTCTCTCGGTTGCCCTCCTCGGCACCAACGGTTCCACTACTACCTGCTCCACCCTTCTCTGCTCAGCCGCTTGGAATGGTACCTGCTCCATCGCAGGAGCGGGCTACTGCATTTGCCTTCCAGGTTGCACGTTGATCATGGCAAACACTGCTTCGGCCACTAATCGTATGGTCTCGGCCGATGGAGGTGTTGCAGGAGCAATATTTGGTGCACTACTAGCCTCAGAAACTCGGCGTTCTGACGGCTCATCACCGCTTCTGGTCACCTATATTTTACAAAACACCGTTAAGCGACCAAACAAAATTGCAAAACGCAATTATAGGAACACGCAGGTTCCTCAAACACGTGTATTTTCATTCCTAAGTGGACATTCATGGGTTCTTTTGATATTATAACGATGACGCACACACATGTGCTCACCACCCCTTAAAAAGAATTCGACCACGAATTCATTTTAAGCCCGACCAAAACCAGTAGTCTGATACCAATTTGCGACATCCCCTATCCGTCAGATGGCACATAATAGTAGGTCCGGCCGGGGCCCGACGCCATATACCATAGACAGATCGGGTGGTTACTCAATGGAAACCATCCAACCAATCCAACGTCCTACAAAGAGTCATTCTAGCGGAAGAAATAATAATAGTTGCAATAATAAAGGACCCACACAAGCATGAATGTCCACTACAAAACCAAAAGGAACGAATTACAAATACACAAGTACTGGCCGTATGGCCTTACAATAGTTTGCTCCAATATAAATGTTTTCCAAACCTCGGTACACAGGCTGGTCATACATGAATAAAGGAAAACAATCAAATATCGGCTTTCGAGGGCCGGCTCAGCAACTTGGGCTTTAGCCCACTATTTACCGCTCGGTCCTACAGCACCTGCAAGCAACAATCCACCGCACGGTGGCAAACAAAAGCTACGGTCGGCTATGTTGACCAAATTATAACGATCCTGCCCCCAAATTCGTGGCGGCAATGCTCCTTTCCCTGCACTTTATTAGCATAACCAAGCATTATAGATAACACTACATCATAGGCGTGGGCACGCACGACCACACACCCAGTGCACTAAGGGCACATTCTCGGTGAACCGGTCAATGTCACGTAAATTTAAGCCATAGACATTCCGGTCTAACCACCGCCACTTTGACGGCCAAACTATGAGCATTTTTGTCTTCTCGGCATGGGTCACGCCAATTTAAGCCATAGACCACCGAAGACCCTCATCTATGCCAACGGCTCCCGCCAAACGACATAGAATGGGTATGGTTCCGTATAACCCGTGCTCACATCGCAACGACAATTTAAGCCATATGCGCGGGTCAAACTTCTCCCGAGTCCCGTTTCCGTCACACATATCACATAACCCGGTTATGTTCAAGTTGGCTCCCAGGCCACCAAGTTGGTAGAATCACGCATCTGCCCAGTTTTCCGGGTACACCTTGGAGTTAATCCCCAAGGTTCCCTGTTGCAATCTACCCCGTAGAAAACCCGAAAAACAAACATTCGCACGGAGTCTTCTCCGGCCATTTATGCAATGCAACATCACCGATCCAGACCAACTTGTCCGGGTAGGCTTCACACATCATGCCTATATCCGTTCTCGATTACAGACTCTATATGTACACAACGGGGACTATTCATGTCTATCCGAAGGAACACGTCAAACTCACCGCAAACTCGCGAGAGCGGGCTTCCCTATGCAAAAGAAGGAGAGCTTCACATGCTCAAGTAGAGAATCGTTACCCTAGCATTCTTTCTTGGCGCCATGGAAAAGTATGCGGATGAAAAGAACCGCCCTCTCCTTGCCTCCGTAGATCCGAAGTCGGTTCGCGATTTGGAGCTCCGAAGCTCCGCCGGTGACCGGATCTAGGCTTCTTCTTCCTCGTTGCTCTCCCCTCTCTCTAGATCTTAGACAGCGAACCAGGGAACAAAAGATGAGGGTTTTGAAACCCTATACTCGGGTATATCCCAGTAGGAATAACCCCCAGCCGTCGGATCCCAACATAAAGAAATGTACGGCTACGATCCGGGTCTGACATGGAAAAACTGGGCCAAACACCGCACAGTTCACAATCCGGAGCAGGACACGTCCGCGACAAACTCGAACTGTGTCGGGACATTTAGTTGAGACCTTACCAAGAACCCTGTGTCGACACGCTATGTCGACACTCTGTGTCGACACATCACACACTGGCTGTGTCGACACAATAGGCCCTGTATAGACATGGCAGGCCCTGTGTCGACACGGACAAGCCCTGTGTTGACACGGCAGGCCCTGTGTCGACACGGCAGGCCCTGTGTCGACGCGGCAGGCCCTGTGTCGACACGTCAGGCCCTGTGTCGACACGGCAGGCCCTGTGTCGACACGGCAGACCCTGTGTCGACACGACAGGCCCTGTGTCGACACGTCAGGCCCTATGTCGACACAGCAGGCCCTGTGTCTAACACGCCATAACCCGCCTTCAACCCACGAAGGACACGACCTATGACACGCCCGTGTCCCAGGCCATGTGACCCCTGCCAAATTCCAAACTTAGCTTAAAACGCCACCCGTTGCTCTTTTGAGTTTCGTGGCATTACATCGAGCATAGCTCGACGAAAAGCATCGAGCAGAGCTCGATGAAAAGCATCGACCAGAGCTCGACGAAAAGCGTCGAGCAGAGCTCGACGAAAAGTATCGAGCAGAGCTCGACAAAATGCGTCGAGCTGATCTCGACGAAACGTCGAGCAGATCTCGACAAAAATAGTGTTGTCTAGTGTTATGATAAGCTCGACAAACTCACTCCCGATCAACGAAATCATCCCCGTGCGACGATTTGTCGAAAAATACAGATATGGCCGAGCAGCGACTCGTGTCAGATGGCTGGTGAGCGGCCAGTAAGCGATGGGTGACTGTTCAGCTTAAACCCGAGCTTTTGTTGTGTTTTGATGAGAAGAGATCATGTGGCTGGGGTAAAACCCGAGGCCTTATTGGTAGAGGAATGAGATTCAGGAAATCATTCTTTTCTTTCTCTCTCTCTTCCTTACTTCCCGAGTTCTGGAGCAGAGAACTCTCGTCTGGTGCTAAGGTTTGAGAGGACTTGTTAAGTTGCTGGAGGAGATCTTGGGGATGGAATCAAGAGCCAAAGCTAGAATCGCAAAAGGGAAAGTGAGTCGATCATTTCTATCCGCGTAGAAAAGCTTTGTCATAGCTCTGAAGAAAACTCCAAGGGTAACAATCTTCCTCCCTGGACATGTGAAGTTATGCATGGATTTCCCCCACCAAAAGTTAGAATGTTGTGGGATTTCTATTGGGTTGATTCTTGATATCCCCAAGAGGTCTTGCATATGGATCCGGAAATGTGTAATACGGAATAAGCATATGGTGTGATGCCCATCTGGATAGGGTGGTCTGTATTAGTGATGTTTTATTTTGCGTACCGGAGAAGACTCCGCGTATAAATGAGTATTTTGTGGATTCGGTGGGTTGTGCTTGTGAAGTGGAGTAGCAGGAAGTACTGGAGTGGAATTCCAGGAAAATACCCTCGAAGTGCATGTGTTGTATGCTATGAAAATCCAGTGTTTCTGGCACTATAGGTGGCTGCAGGTATTTTTGGATGGTTGGTCCAGTTATGGTTAGGGCTGGGTACAGAAAGAGAGTTCTGTCACTAACGCCAGGCGATAATAGTTGTCGCTGGTGATAGCTCATAGCTAACCTGTGATTGTGAAAGCCAGTCCTTCGGGGACGGTATGGATATTGTGAGCTATGCGTTCTTAAAGGCTAGTGAGCCGAACGAAAAAGGGGATGCCGACCCGCGTCAGTCTAGATATTGAATTAGCGATTTGAGCAACGAGCAAGGGCTGTACTGTATCCGCGTTATGGTTGTCTAACTTGAGTGCCTAAGTTATTGGCTTCGTTAGGATCACATAACGAGAGTCTTGGGCTTTTCGCCATCAAGACTAAAGTCTCCGGGCATGGGCCGTGGAGCATAAATGCTCAAGATTTACTGTTGGGTCTGGGACCTGAGAATGATGGTGGGACCCTGGTTTTCCAGTACACCGATAATGTGCCCTGAGTGCACGGAGCATCGGGCCATGAGGTCGACGTTTGTTATATATTGATTGTGCCTGAGAGCACATCTTGTGATATATCTGCTTGTGAAAATGCTATGCCTGCAGGGAAGGAATACCACTGCCCCGGGAAAGGGATATGGTCATTATAAATTAGTCAGCTGAATGATGACCTTTGCTTTGTTTACCACCATTGTGGTGGATTTTCCCCATGCAGGTGCTGGAGAGCTGAGCAAAAAAAATAATGGGCTGAACTCTTGCTGCTGCTGTGTTGGCCCTCAAAGACCAAATAAAGAAAAAGTTTATTGTTTTCATGTGTGGCCAGTCTGCGTGTTGATGTATGTAAGCAACACTTGTGAAGATTAACTGTAAGGCCTAAAGGCCAAACATTTTGTGTATTTTGTAGACATTCCTTAGATTTATATAAATGTGGTTGTTTATATCTATAATGGACATTCATGGTCAGTGAGTTTAATTTTTTAACCCCTAATACTTCCGCTTGAATGCTCTAAATTAGGATGTGTGTACTAGTATTTGATATTAACCTGTAACCCCGCCGTCTGTTTGTGGTATATAGTGTGGGGCCCCGACCGAACCTTCTATTATATGTCATGCAACGGATGGAGGCGTTACACATGCATCGAGTGATACTCTACGCATAGAAGAATTTGACTTAGAATAATCCTAGATTCAGGAAGCATCGAGTGCATCGACTAGACTCGACAAAGCATCAAGTGTGTTGACTAGTGGGTAGGCGTCGAATGATAATCAACGTATAAAAGAATTTGACTTAGAATAATCCTGGATTCAGGAAGCGTTGAGTGCGTCGATTGGACTCGACGAAGCGTTGAGTGATCTCGATGCCATTCGATGAAGCATCGAGTGGTCTTGACATATACAATGCTTGGACTTAGAATATTTTGGCCTGAAGGATTCGTCAAAAAGCATTGAGTGATATCGACGCCATTCGACGAAGAGTGTAGTGATCTCGACGCCATTCGACGAAGCATCGAGTGGGATGGACGTCATTCGATGAAGTGTCGAGTGACACTAAATGCATGCGGCGAATTTGACTTAGCATATTTTTGGCAGGTTGTGTTGCAAAATTATACTTATGGGCTTAAACCTGATTTTTGGGATAAGCGCTGATGGCTCATTTGGACCCGGTCTTCTCAAACAAGACCTATTTAAAGTAATAATGTGCGGTCCAATGTGGAGGCGACATGTGGTGGCATTACTCAAACCCTAATCTTTCTTATACAAAGGAAGAAACAAGAAACCCTAGCCTTCACTTCAACTTTCTTACTGAGCTATTACTTGCCGAACTCGACGGAGGAAGAGAAGTCATCGGAGTCAGATTTCTGGAGGAAGGACTCTCCCTCCCCGTGAAGAACGATACCGCCAAGAAGGATAACAAGATCCATGGCCGAAAATAAGGTGAGCTTCCTACCCCCTCCCTTGGTGCTAGATCTTTAGTTATGATATAAGATAGATGTCGACTCAAAAGAATTTGACTTGTGCGTGATGAAGATATCCTAGGAAAAGACCATGTTAGGATCTTATCCTAGGGATTAGTTGTCTTCAACCTCTCCTCTCTTCGTTGTGAAGATGGTGGACTTGATTTCATGAAGAAAGATGTTCTTTTGATGGTGAATAAGGGAGGAGTAAGTGTAGTATGTGGTTTTGAACAAATGGCTAGAGGAAGAAGACGAACCGATGTCATTTGTTTTGCTTCAAGATGCGTGCAGAAATCTATTTTCTACGCACAAGTGGACTTTGAGGCCATTTTTGGGTGTGATACGACCGGATCTAGGTCTTGGGATGAACACGAAAGTTGTAGTACTCGGAACGACCTTTCCAATGGATCGTTATACAATTTCATATGAGCTTTGTAGTTCCAGGAATATGCAGCCGAATTTTCTGCTTGGTAATAACTTATGTGCAGGATGATTTCGGGTTAGTGTATAACCGGGTTTGGACTAGGTAGAAGAAACATAGCAAGATGATGTTGAGGTTTGGATGAGCCTAGTTATATGTATCCGAGATAAACAAATTCTATGGAAGAATTTAATAAACAAATTGTTTGGGAAATTAGTGAACAAATGGTTTGATAAGATTTGGTTGTACAAATGGCTACTTGTGAAATCCGATAAGGATGCAAACGATTGTAATCCGATGAATGATATAAGTTTTGAAAGAGAGTGTGGTGCCCAATAATTGAATGTGTAATTTATACTTATGTTATCATACTTGATGGATACATGGAGAATTAATATATTGTTGTGATAAATATATGAAAGCATAATGGTTTGTGAATGCTTGATTATAAGGAAGGAATCAGATGAGGCAAATCTCATGGCCATGAAAAATGTTGAATCGTGATCTTAAGTGTTGGATGGGATAATTTGTATGGTCCACTGCTGAAGAGTTGTAAATATACCTATTTTATAGTATTTTTATTATGTCATTTTAGTTTAATTTTGTCTTTTTTAGTTAGTTTTATTTAATAAATTGCTTTCATTTCGTTCTAACTTAACTTAATTTTGATTCCTGCAATTGTTCAGAAAAAATCAAAAAAATGACCTGACATGCCCTAGTACACGCCCGTGTACTCTGGGTCACGCCCGTGACCAGGCCGTGACACTTCATTTCAAGTGGAACCAGAAGATTTTGATGAGAAAAGTTTGACACACCCGGGGTCACGCCTGTATCATTTGACACGCACCGTGACCATGGCCCGTGACACTCAAGCTCGACGAAATTCGCTCGATGATCGTCGACCAAGCCGACACGCCCAGCATCACCCCCGTGACCTGGGGCGTGACTCCTCTACCTGGCCGAAAAACTGCCGCCGGCGACTTTCGACGCAGACGACGCCCAGTTCAACCTCCTCGTCACGCCCGTGTACTTTGGGTCACTCCCGTGACCAGGGGCGTGACTTCCATGTGGACCTCCCGAAGTCAACAACGCCATCAATCGCTGAACGATAGACCCACCGTCACGCCCGTGACCTGGGGCGTGACCGCCGCGTTTTCAGCCGTAATGTCAAATCGCCGTCAATCATCGAAATCTGATGTGAATAGTACTGACTCGCCCCCCCGACACGCCCGTGTCGGAGGGCGTGTACTTGGAAATTTTTGCCTATAAAAGGCCAACTGCTGTATGAGTCCGGGGTTCCAAATTTTTGAACCATTTTGATGATTAAGGGCTGCTGTTTGGAGCTATTGTAGTGCTATGTAAGGACTCTCCCCCCTCCTTTTGAAGTTTGTTTGTTTAAGATTTTGTAATCAACCTGTTTTGTTAATAAAATCGTTATTTTTCTTATCCTTACAAAGCTTTGGAATGTCTCTGAAGGTGTCCTTTTCACCAATCTTATATACTTTTATTTTCATTTTCATATTGCGTGTGTGCGTGTATGAGCTTAAAATTACAAAATTAATGTTTTAAAACGAACAACTTTTTGTTATACTTTCATTTTTATCAAAATTTCTAGCCGTTATTATAGCCGTTTTTCTTAACATACTCTTTAAAATTGGTTAGACTTAGGATTTTTATGGTTCCATATTCGTTCTTATCAACTTGTAAAACGATAAAAAAGGTGGTTTTCATTTCTCTTAACTTAGATTTTTCTTAGTTTTGATTTTAAAACAGTTGCTTTTTTTAGCTTTCCTCCACTTTTTAAATCGTTTTACAAATCTATAAGAATGCATAATGAGTAATTTTAGTTTTTCAACAACTTTGGTTTTAGCAAATACGCAAAAAGATTTTTGCTCAAACAATTTTTATTTCAACTTTTTATGCATTTCTGTCAAAATCTAACGGTAAAAATGCAAACGTTTTAATTTTTCAAGCACTTGCTTTTCTCACCTTAATTTGAAAACTCTTTGCTCAAATAATTTTTATTTTGCCTTTTTATGCATTTCTACGGCATTTTAGCGATAGAAATGCAGTTGTTTGAATTTTTCGATAACTTTGTTTTCTTAATTTTTTCGCCTGCGTGCGTGCGTCTATGAGATAAGTTTATTGCTTTCTCCAATTATGTAGAGCGTGTGTGTGTGCGCATTTATTTCCTCCTACTCATTAAGAGTTAAATGACGTGTCTTTAATTTTTCACCTACTCATTTGAGTAGGATTTGCAAGTGTGAGTATTTACTTTCTACACTGTGAGTATTTCATTTTCTGTCGCGTATGTGTGTGTGTGTTTTAATTTTAGCAAGTGTGTGTGTTTTTATTTTCCGCCTACTCATTTGAATTAAATGGCTGGATTTTATTCAAATAGGACTTGGGTGTTTTTATTTTCCGCCTACTCATTTGAGTTAAATGGCTGGACTTTATTTAAGTAGGACTTGTTGTTTTTATCTTCCGCCTACTCGCTAGAAGTTAAAAGGCCGGACTTCATTTCCCTCCTACTCGTTTGAGTAGGACTTGTAATTTTCAGCTTTTATTTACCGCTTACTCATTTGACTTAAATGACAGGTTTTAATCTTCCGCCTACTCGATAGGAGTTAAATGACCGGACTTTATTTCCCTGTAAATATTTGAGATGGACTTGTAATTGCATTTATTTCCACCTACTCGTTTGAGTAGGACTTCCTTTCATTTCAGTCCTTCTCGTTTGAGTAGGACTTGCAAATTTTAAGTTTATATTTCCCGCCCACTCGTTTGAGTGGGACTTGCAATTTCAATTATGCAATTTTCTCTTACTTGTAACTTAGTTTTATTTCTGTCTCTTTATTATGTGTTTGGATGAGTGCGCGTGCGTTTATTTGTAGTAACTTTTCTAAAATTAGGTTATCTTGCTTTTCTTCTTATTTTCTTTATAACCTTCAGCGAATAGTTTAGAACGCTCGCCTAACCAAACTCATAAGCTATCCCCATTCCGATGAGTGGCTAATCGCTTTTAGCCCTCGGTATCGAAGAGCATTAGGATATAAAAAAATGTTTTAGATAACTAAAGGACTTATTTTTATATTTAATTAAAAACTTAAGGTTTTCCTCGGGTTAACGACGCGTAGAACCACATATCGATGTGTGGGCTATATTTCCGTTATCCATACGCTAGCTAGATGAGAGGCTGTGCGTATGGACTGTCACCCCTGGGTAAAGAGAGTTCCGCACTAACCCTCGAGAGAGGAGGCGCGCTTACTCTACCGGATTGGGTTCCCCACCCAATAACGGGGTTCTTAGCGTACTGCGGGCATTAAGAGGAATCCTTCGTCGGACGGGAGCCCACTGAATAGTCTTAATGTCCAGGTGAGCGATATTCCTAGAGATAGGTGAGCTCATTCTTTTGTAACCTCCACGGCCAAGTTTCCACTTTAATTAAATTGAAACTTTAGATCTCTAGTTATTCAAATCTATTTTTAATCCTAACGTAATTCGATACCAAGTGTTATCTCTTCATCGTCTCTAATCTTAATCTATTTTGGTCCTATTTTTATTAAAATCAACAACTTACTATTTCGGTAAAATAATAGTGCTCTCGGAGTAGTAGGGATAATCAACCCGTTCCCGGGAAATTTACGATATGGATATTCCCCCGAATATTCTGTATTACTTGCGATAGGTGCACTTGCCTACCTAAGCAAGCCCATGACGATAGATTCATCGAACCAACCACCCACATAAGAGTCTATTCGCGGGCCTATCAAGTTTTTGGCGCCATTGCCGGGGACAATCTTTGAGTTGTTATTTTGAATCTGAAGTCTATTACTTTTACCTTTATTTCTAAAAAACTAAAAAAAACACCAAAACTTCAAAACTTTTCTTCAAAATCCAAAAAAGGGTTAATTTTCTACTTAATATTTAGGGTGTATGACCCGTGGACAACCTTCGGAGTCCGAAAATTTGGATTTCGATCCTGAGATCGAACGCTCTCTTGCGCGTATTCGGTCTCAACGCCGAAATCCCTCTTTGGATCCCGAAGAATCCGTCGGAGAACCCTATGCCGTTGCTATAGCCGACCCCAATCCGAACGCGGCCGTCGAGCGTACAATGTCATATTACGCCCGACCGAATTTGTACGATACTGGGTCCAGTATTGTTCGCTCGACGGTGGCGAACAATAATTTTGAGATCAAATCATGCGTTATCCAAATGATCCAAAATGCTGTGCAGTTCGATGGACTGCCGGATGAGGACCCGAACGTTCATTTGTCTAGTTTTTTGGAAATCTGCGACACCTTTAAGATTAATGGCATCACTGATGACGCCCTTCGTTTGCACCTTTTTACATTCTCCCTCAGATCCAAAGCTAAGGCATGGTTGAATTCCCTTCTACGAGGATGTATCACCACCTGGGCCGAGCTTGCGGAACGGTTCTTGACGAAGTATTTTCCGCCCGCCAAAACTGCAAAGTTGCGGGCGGACATTTCTTCGTTCGTGCAGAACGATTCCAAGTCTCTTTTTGAGACTTGGGAGTGCTTTAAAGAATTTCTCCGCAAGTGTCCGCACCACGCGCTGCCTGCGTGGTTGCAGGTCCAAATCTTCTACAGTGGGCTTAACTATCAGACGCGTCAAATGATTGACGCGGCTGCCGGGGGTACCTTGAATAATAATACCCCTGAGGCAGCCCAAGCTCTTATTGAAGAGATGACTATGAACGCCTACCAATGGAACGTCCCGCGGGGACGTCCCAAGCAGGCGGCCGGCCTCTTCGAAGTGGATGCCACTGCCCACTTATCCCTTCAAGTTGAACGGCCGACGAAGCAGGTGGCAGAGATGTCTGCTGCCTCCACCACTCCGCCTTGGGCGATTCCCCCTAATGCCGGCGTAGTCAATGAATTCGTAGACTACGTGGGAAATGCTGGGCGACCTTCCTTCAACCCCAACAACAACCTTATAGTAATAACTATAATCCGGGTTGGAGGAACCACCCTAACTTCTCATGGAGCAATGCGAATAATGCGAAGTGCCCACCCAATTCTTCCGCGCCCGGACTTCTGCCGCCTCCCCCTCTTCCAAAACCCTCCCCGATGGAGGAGAAGTTTTCTAAATATATAGCTTCCAATGAGTCAAATATCCGGAAACTCACCGGATCGCTAAAAAACTTAGAACTCCATGTTGGACAGCTAGCGCGAATGATGTCCTAGCGCGTGCTCGGGGCACTGCCGGGAAACACGGAGCCCAATCCGTGGGAGAATATCAACGCTATAACCCTCCGTAGCGGAAAGGAGGTGATCGATCCAAAACGGACTGATCTGCAGGTACATATTTCACCTCCGACCCCTCTTCCCCCTTCTTCGATTACGCCGCCTTTACAAATTTCAAATGAAACAATTATTAAAACGCCCTTGCCGTATCCGCATAAACTCAATAGTGAGCGTAAGGACGCACAATACGAAAAATTTATTTTATTATTAAAACAAATTCATATTAATGTTCCCTTCTGCGAGGCAATCTCTCAGACGCCTAAATATGCGAAATATTTAAAACAACTTCTTTCTAATAAACAAAAATTAGAAAATATTTCGCATATTTCTCTAAATGCTGACTGCTCAGCGGCTTTTACTAATAAATTGCCCCTAAAACAAAATGACCCGGGAAGGTTCTCCATCCCGTGCCTTTTTGGCAATATATTAGTAAAATACGCTCTTGCAGATTTAGGCGCGAGCATTAATTTGATGCCATTCTCGCTCTTTCAAAAATTAGGTTTGGGCACTCCGGCCCCTAATAACTGCGAATCCGACTAGCGGATCGCTCGGTTAAGTTTCCCTTCGGGGTAGTGGAGGACGTACTTGTCCGAGTTGATAAGTTTATCTTTCCGGTAGACTTCGTCATCTTGGACATCGAGGAGGACACCGATGTACCAATTATACTCGGTCGCCCTTTTCTTGCCACCTCCCACATATTAATTGATGTCAGTAACGGTCGTCTCCTCCTTCGGGTAGGAGATGATGAAGTTACTTTCTCTATTAATCCCTCCATAGGAGACTCGTCATCGAGCGATGACTTTTGTTATAATTTAGACACCTATCCCAGAGATTGTTCTTCTCCTATTTTCGAGTCTATTTTTTTAAACGACCATATTTATGCGCTCAAAAATTTTAAATGCGATGAGGATACCTCTATAGACTTGCCTTTCGAACCAATTGGTAAGAAATAAATAGGAATTAAAACCTCCCTAGAAGAACCGCCCATCCTAGATCTCAAACTCCTACCCGATTCACTCAAATACGCCTTTTTGGAAAAAAGATGATACCCTTCCCGTTATCATTTCTTCGCATTTGAGCGAATCAGATACTTCAAATTTATTGGGAGTTTTGTTTAAACATCGCCATGCAATTGTGTGGCAAATTTCTGATCTCAAAGGGATTAACCCGTCTTTCTGCACCCATAAGATTTTCCTTCTCAATAATTGCAGCAAAACCATTCAGCCGCAGCGATGAATTAACCCAAACATGAAAGACGTCGTTAAGGCCAAAATTACTAAATTATTAGATGCGGGGATTATTTATCCCATATCGGGTAGTACATGGGTTAGTCCCATTCACATGGTGCCCAAAAAGGGCGGTCTTACCGTAGAGGAGAATGAGCACAATGAACTCGTCCCAACTCGTACTGTTACGGGTTGGCGGGTGTGCATCGATTATAGAAAATTAAATGACGCCACCCGTAAGGATCATTTCCCACTACCATTCTTAGACCAAATTTTAGAGCGTATATCCGGTCATCCGTTTTTTTGTTTTCTTGATGGATTATCGGGGTTTTTCCAAATCCCCATTTCCCCCGATGACCAAGAGAAAACAACTTTTACCTGCCCGTTTGGTACCTTCGCATATCGAAGAATGCTATTTGGCCTCTGTAATGTGCCGGCTACATTCCAACGATGTATGCTGGCAATCTTTGGCGAGCTGGTAGGAGACATTATGGAAGTCTTTATGGATGACTTCTCTGTTTTCGGAAGCTCTTTCCCGTCCTGTCTTCGTAATTTAGATCGTGTCCTCCAGCGATGCGAGGACACGCATCTCGTTTTAAATTGGGAAAAATGTAACTTTATGGTTCGAGAAGGTTTGGTTCTCGGCCATATGATTTCTTCTAAGGGGATGGAGGTAGATAAGGCCAAAGTTGAAATTATCGAAAAACTTCCCACGCCTTCTAACGTTAAATCTATTAGAAGTTTCATAGGCTATGCGGGCTTTTATAGACGTTTTATTCAAGATTTTTCAAAAATAACAAAGCCGCTTACTCGACTCTTGGAAAAAGAATCAAATTTTGTCTTTGATAGCGAATGCGAGTCTGCATTTAATTTTATAAAACAAAAACTTATCAATTCACCCATTTTAGTGACGCCCGATTGTACCCTTCCGTTCGAAATTATGTGCGACGCTAGTGATATTGCCGTAGGAGCCATTCTTGGCCAACGTATAAACAAATATTTTCATCCTATTTACTACGCTAGCAAGACGCTCACTTCCGCACAAGGAAATTACACGACAATGGAAAAGGAACTTCTAGCCGTCATATTTGCTTTCAATAAGTTTTGCTCCTATATCACGCTATCCAAAGTTATCGTATTTACCGACCATTCCGCCGTAAAATATTTGTTAGCGAAAACGGACGCCAAACCCCGCCTTCTTCGATGGATCCTCCTCCTGCAAGAATTTGATTTGGAGATCCGGGATAATAAGGGCGCGGAGAATTTAGCCGCCGATCACCTCTCCCGCTTAGAAAATCCCGGTGCGGAAGCACTCGACGAATCTGACATAAATGACAGATTCCCCGAGGAACGCCTCCTAGCCATAACTAATAGTTCATCTTCCTCGCCTTGGTTCGCAGATTTTGCGAACTATTTAGTTGCGAGGGTGCTCCCAAAAGACTTTTCAAGCCAGCAATAGAAGAAATTCTTTTCTGACTTGAAATATTTCTTTTGGGAGGACCCTTTTCTTTTTAGTATCTGTGCGGACCAAGCGGTCCGAAGATGTGTCGCGGGTGTGGAGTGGACGCAAATACTTAGGCACTGCCACGAGGGTCCGGCTGGTGGGCATTATCAAGCTAACAGGAAAACGCGGAAGGCACTGGAGGCGGGCTTCTTTTGGCCCACTCTATTCAAAGACGCTCACAATTTTGTGCGCTCCTGCGATAGCTGCCAATGATCGGGTAACATCTCTCGTCGCGATGAGATGCCCCAAAATATGTTTTTAGAATGCGAAGTCTTCGATTTATGGGGCATAGATTTCGTTGGCCCCCTACCTCCATCTTTCAAAAATAATTATATTTTAGTGGCGGTCGACTACATATCAAGGTGGGCGGAAGCACAAGCTCTCCCCACCAACGATGCGCGTGTCATCGTTACATTTCTTAAAAAAACTATTTTCTCGCTTCGGCACACCTCGCGCAATTGTAAGCGATAGGGGGACACATTTCTGCAACACCCAGATGACTAAGACGTTAGCTAAATATGGCGTCACGCACAAACTTGCCACCCCCTACCACCCGCAAACTAGTGGCCAAGTAGAGGTAGTCAATCGAGAGATTAAGCGTATATTAGAGAAAACCGTTTCACTTAATAGGAAAGATTGGTCCATCAAACTCGACGATGCGTTGTGGGCTTATCGTACCGCATACAAAACCGCAATTGGTTGTACGCCGTATCGATTAGTCTACGACAAAGCGTGCCATCTCCCCGTAGAATTAGAACATCGCGCACTTTGTGCTTTAAAACTTTTAAATCTCGACGCTAACTTAGCCGCTAAAAATAGAAAACTGCAACTAAACGAGCTCGATGAATGGCGTGCAAACGCTTACAAGAGCAATAAATTCTATAAGGAGCGTTCTAAGTTTTATCACGACCGAAAAATCAAGACCCAAAAAACTTTTTCTCCGGGCGATCTTGTCCTTCTATATAATTCACGACTTAGACTTTTCCCCGGGAAACTTAGATCACGCTGGTCCGGCCCCTTCAAAGTTGAAGAGGTTTGGCCATATGGGACCGTACTCGTCTCCCATCTAGATAAAGGCTCGTTTAAAGTGAACGGTCATCGCTTAAAATTATACATAGCAGGCGATCCTGTGGGCGGTAATTTCGAATCCATAACCCTCCTCGATATATAAACTGCCAAAATAGTCAAGCTACACGACTATAAATAAAGCGCTTCTGGGAGGCACCCCATGTTTATCTTTTTCGCTATTTCTTTACTTTTTCTTTGCTATTTCTTAATAATGCAGGGTTCCTAAACTGCGCCTTCCCAACCTTATTTCAGGGAAGCTTCTACCCCCCTCTCTTTATTTTCTTTGTACATATTGCCTTTCCTATTTGTTCCGCATACGTACGTTACAATACTGGGGACAATGTTGGACTTAAGTATGGGGGTGTTTTCTCGCTTTATTTTTTTTCGCACTTCTATTTTCTGCACTGTACTTCTACTTTCTGCACTCCAAAAAAACTTAAAAACATATATGAATATATATATATATATATATAACAACAAAACAAAAGAAAACAAATTTAAAACTGAAATTTCCAAAAAATTTGTTCTTTTCATTTTTTTATATTATAAAAATTCCAAAAAAATTATAAACCAAAAAATCAAAAAAATTATAAACCAAAAATCCAAAAAAATTATAAAATGAAAATTCCAAAAAAAATTATAAAACAAAAATTTCAAAAAAATTATAAAACAAAAATTCCAAAAATATTTAGTTTCATTTTGTAAAATTCTTTGTAAATATTTTTGTAAATAATCTTCTCTTTCTCCCCCTTCCTTTTCACCAACATTCTTGTAAATAACGTCTCTTTTTCTCGCACTTTTCGCAAAACTTAAAAATCCTAAAAACAAAAATTCAAAAAAAAGAGTAAAACAAAACAAAAATTCAAAAAAAGATACTAAATTAAAAACACAAAAAAATGATAAAAACTCTGAAAAACCAAAAAATATTTTGAAATAAATAAAAAAAATATACCATCCTTAATTTTCTTGCTATCCAAAAATTTTATTTTGAGTTTATTTATATGTGAATTTTATTAATTGTTTATTTGCTATTCGTTTGTTAATTATTGATTGAAAAATTTAAATAGCCGAGGTTAAGTTTTAAAGAATTCATTATGCTTTGTTAAAAATAGCGAACTCGTTTTAGGCACTACTTATAATTTTTCATTGATAGAAGCATTTGTATTATGTTAGAAAATAACGACTAGAGAATTCAATTATGTTTACTTTTAGCTTTCTGAAAATAATGACTATAGAAATCAAATATACCATCCTTAATTTTCTTGCTATCCAAAAATTTTGTTTTGAGTTTATTTATATGTGAATTTTATTAATTCTTTGTTTGTTATTCGTTTGTTAATTATTGATTGAAAAATTTAAATAGCCGGGGTTAAGTTTTAAAGAATTCATTATGCTTTGTTAAAAATAGCGAACTCGTTTTAGGCACTATTTCTAATTTTTCATTGATAGAAGCATTTGTATTATGTTAGAAAATAATGACTATGGAATTAAATTATGTTTACTTTTATCTTTCTGAAAAATTGGAATGCACAATTTATTAAGGTTGCTCTCAAACTTTTTTTTAAATAAAAATCTAGTTTTCTTTTCTCCCCACACTTATCATGACTTACTTGGCATGATAAAATTTTTTACCCTTAAAAGATCCTATGTCAATGGGGATAAGATTTCGTTCCATAAACATAGGCACCCAATAATGTAAAAAGATTATATGTTACAGAGTAAGAAGATAAAATTCATTACTCCCACACATATGCATTGTGTTAATTTTATTATTATGAAGAAAAAAAAATATGATATTAGGGAAATAAGATTTTATTTTCCTAATAATCCAAAAAGAAAAATATGGAGGTTCGAGAAAAAACTACCTCACCTCAAAATCCAAACCCTCTTCATAAACCAACATCAACCCCCCTTAGCTAATTGCATGATTATAGAATTAATTCAAAAATCTTTTTGAGAGCATAATTTGTAAATTGCAATATTTCCAGTAAAACTCCTATAAGCTAAAGCTCATATAATTCCAAACTATTTTTGTTAATCTAACCATTATAATTATTGCTTTCTATTTGATTACATCAAGAAGTCTTTTGGCCAAAACTTTTACGCTATTTAAATCATCTACATAATTTTAGGACTTAACTCTTATACCCCGTATATTTATTTAGATCTCTCTTATAATTAATTAAGCGGTAGTTAAACTTAGAGTTTTTTCTATTCCTTATAAGTTCATCTCAAACTTTTGCTCTAGAATATCAAAAACTTAAGTATGGGGGTATTTGATGAGTTGTAAATATACCTATTTTATAGTATTTTTATTATATCATTTTAGTTTAATTTTGTCATTTTAGTTAGTTTTATTTAATAAATTGCTTTCTTTTTGTTCTAACTTAAATTAATTTTGATTCCTGCAATTTTTTAGAAAAAGTCAAAAACAATGACCTGACACGCCATAGTACACGCCCGTGTACTTTGGGTCACGCCCGTGACCATGCCATGACACTTCATTTCAAGTGGAACCAAAAGATTTTGATGAGAAAAGTTTGACACGCCCGGGGTCACGCCCGTGTCATTTGACACGCCCCGTGACCATGGCCCGTGACACTCAAGCTCGACGAAATTCGCTCGATGATCGTCGACCAAGCTGACACGCCCAGCGTCACGCCCGTGACCTGGGTCATGACTCCTCCACCTGGCCGACAAACTGTCGCCAGCGACTTTCGACGCAGACGGCCCCCAGTTCAACCTCCCAGTCACGCCCGTGTGCTTTGGGTCACGTCCGTGACCTGGGGCGTGACTTCCACGTGGACCTCCTTAAGTCAACAATGCCATCAATCGCCGAACGACACGCCCACAGTCACGCCCGTGACCTGGGGCGAGACTGCCGCGCTTTCAGCCGCAATGTCAAATCACCGTCAATCACCGAAATTTGATGTGAATAGTACTGACACGCCCCCCCAATACGCCCGTGTCGGAGGGCGTGTACTTGGAAAGTTTTGCCTATAAATGACCAACTGCTGTATGAGTCAGGGGTTCCAAATTTTTGAACTATTTTGATGATTGAGTGCTGCTATTTGGAGCTATTGTAGTGCTATGTAAGGACTCTCCCCCTCCTTTTGAAGTTTGTTTGTTTAAGATTTTGTAATCAATCTCTTTTGCTAATAAAATCATTACTTTTCTTATCCTTACAAAGCTTTGGAATGTCTCTGAAGGCCTCCTTTTCACCAATCTTATATACTTTTGTTTTCATTTTCATATTGCGTGTGTGCGTGTATGAGCTTAAAATTACGAAATTAATGTTTTAAAACAAAAAACTTTTTGTTATACTTTCATTTTTATCAAAATTTCTAGCCGTTATTATAGCCGTTTTTCTTAACATACTCTTTAAAATTGGTTAGACTTAGCATTTTTATGCTTCCATATTTGTTCTTATCAACTTGTAAAACGATAAAAAGGTGGTTTTTATTTCTCTTAACTTAGATTTTTCTTAGTTTTGATTTTAAAACAGTTGCTTCTTTTTAGCTTTCCTCCACTTTTTAAATCATTTTTAAAATCTATAAGAATGCATAATGCGTAATTTTAGTTTTTCAACAACTTTGATTTTAGCAAATACGTAAAAAGTTTTTTTGCTCAAACAATTTTTATTTCAACTTTTTATGCATTTCTATCAAAATCTAACAGTAAAAATGCAAACGTTTTAATTTTTCAAGCACTTGCTTTTCTCACCTTAATTTGAAAACTGTTTGCTCAAACAATTTTTATTTTGCCTTTTTATGCATTTCTATGGCATTCTAGCGGTAGAAATGCAGTTGTTTAATTTTTCGATAACTTTGTTTTTCTTAATTTTTTCGCCTGCGTGCGTGTGTGCATGAGATAGGTTTATTGCTTTCTCCAATCATGTAGAGTGTGTGTGTGTGCGCATTTATTTCCGCCTACTCGTTAAGAGTTAAATGACGTGTCTTTAATTTTTCACCTACTCATTTGAGTAGGATTTGCAAGTGTGAGTATTTACTTTCTGCAGTGTGAGTATTTCATTTTCTGTCGCGCGTGTGTATGTGTGTGTTTTAATTTCAGCAAGTGTGTGTGTTTTTATTTTCCGCCTACTCATTTGAGTTAAATGGTTGGATTTTATTCAAATAGGACTTGAGTGTTTTTATTTTCCGCCTACTCTTTTGAGTTAAATGGCTGGACTTTATTTAAGTAGGACTTGTTGTTTTTATCTTCCGCCTACTCGCTAGGAGTTAAATGGCCAGACTTTATTTCCCTCCTACTCTTTTGAGTAGGACTTGTAATTTTCATCTTTTATTTACCGCCTACTCATTTGAGTTAAATGACAGGTTTTTATCTTCCGCCTACTCGCTAGGAGTTAAATGGCCGGACTTTATTTCCATGTAAATATTTGAGATGGACTTGTAATCGCATTTATTTCCGCCTACTCATTTGAGTAGGACTTGATTTCATTTCATTCCTACTCGTTTGAGTAGGACTTGTAAATTTTCAGCTTATATTTCCCACCCAGTCATTTGAGTGGGACTTGCAATTTCAATTATGCAATTTTCTCTTACTTATAACTTAGTTTTATTTCTGTCTCTTTATTATCTGTTTGGATGAGTGCGAATGCGTTTATTTGTAGAAACTTTTCTAAAATTAGGTTATCTTGATTTTCTTTTTATATTCTTTATAATCCTTCAGTGAATGGTTTAGAACGCTCGCCTAACCAAACTCATAAGCTATCCCCATTCCGATGAGTGGCTAATCGCTTTTAGCCCTCGGTATCGAATATCATTGGGATATAAAAATGCTTTAAATAACTAAAGGTCTTATTTTTCTATTTAATTAAAAACTTAAGGTTTACCCCGGGTTAACGACGCGTAGAACCACATATCGATGTGTGGGCTCTATTTCCATTATCCATACGCTAGCTAGTCGAGAGGCCATGCATATGGACTGATCACCCATGGGTAAAGAGAGTACCGCACTAACCCTCGAGAGAGGAGGCACGCTAACTCTACTGGATTGGGTTCCCTACCCAATAGCTGGGTTCTTAACATACTGCGGGCATTAAGAGGAATCATTCGCCGGACGAGAGCCCGACCGAATAGTCTTAATGTCTATGTGAGCGATATTCCTAGAGATAGGTGAGCTCATTCTTTTGGAACCTCCACGGTCAAGTTTCCGCTTTAATTAAATTGAAACTTTAGATCTCTAGTTATTCAAATCTATTTTTAATCATAACGTAATTCGATACCGAGTGTTATCTCTTCATCGTCTTTAATCTTAATCTATTTTGGTCCTATTTTAATTAAAATCAACAACTTACTATTTCGGTAAAATAATAGTGCTTTCGGAGCAGTAGGGATAATCAACCCGTTCCTGGGAAATTTACGATCTGGATATTCCCCCGAATATTCTGTATTACTTGCGATAGGTGTACTTGCCTACCTAAGCAAGCCCGCGGCGATCGACTCATCGAACCAACCACCCCCATAAGAGTCTGTTCGTGGGCCTATCAGTTGCTTAGAGTGTGTATCCCTATGGGTAGTAGTGTGAGATTGGTATGTTGTTCAAGGTGGCTTGCCACCTATGTTGATGTTGAACCCTTGAGTGTTTGGGAGCTCGTAAATGTGAAAGGGTGTAAGTGCGTGAGTATTTGACCGCACTGGATCAGTAATGATGATAAGGAACTCAGTGTGGAGCCCTTGAGTGTTGTTGATCACTCGATGGATATGAAAAGGGACTCGGTTGGAGCCCTTGGATGCTTAATTACAAGGCCATATGAATTTGCATGCAGCGTGAGTTGACATGGGGTATCATAATCATAGGTTATGGATAGTGTGGCAGGTATATGAGCTCGCCAGTCATCACTCTGACGAGAGTTGATAGATAGACTTTGGACGGTTGGGCTTGGTCCTCAGTGCTCATTCTCGGGGCTCCTTCCATTCCAATTGGATGGTTGGGCTTGGTCCTCTGGTGATACACTCTCATAGGCCCATTCCGTGCGATGATGATATGCCAGTTTAGGCAGTGTTCTTGATGCACATCTACCCAAGACCCCTCTAAGCCATAGTATGCATGGGCTCCGCTGTTGTGTTCTTAGCGTTGAGACGTATGGAGGCCTAGGTCAGGTAGTGTGGAGACTAGCCTGGTAGTGGAAAGCTCGTTTCACTGTCACCGTCTGGCCACGATAGATGATGTCTGAGTGGTTAGCTACCTACTCGAAAAGTGGGAACTACAAGTCTCTGTCTACATAGCAGTGTACGTGTGGATGAGCATGGGTGAGTCATCATGTTGCATTGATAACATTGCATTGCACTGCATAAGTTCCTTATCATATAAGTTTGTATGGGAACCCTTATATGATGAGTTACTTTACTGTTAAGCCGATCCTTAACTTATAAATCTGTATGAGCATTTTTATAAGTTGTGTTACTTTCCTGTTGTAGATTTATATGCTTAATGGATTGTTATGATTTGAGTAGAACTACTAGAATAGAATGTTGATAATAATGCTATACATTGACATGTAGATTCTCTACCTGCTTCTACTACTGCTTATATATATATATATCTTTATCATATAATACAATATGCATATCTCAATCACACCATAGATCTCATCTAGACCGTCCGATTTCGAGGAACTCAAATCTAACCGTTGAATTCATATACGGCGGTCTGCAATTAAACAATGCCAAGAAAAAGGCACTGTTCATTCCTGTTGCTACCCCGATAACCCCCCGCTTGCGGAAGCCCGTCCCGCACCCCTCACTGTCGCCGGCGGCGGAGCCGCCGGCGGCCTGCCCGGCGCCCACCGGCGGGTTCGCCGGCCTCCGGCGAACCCGCCGGGGGTTGTCCCGCGGCGAGCGGGCAGGGCCACCGCCGGCGGTGGCCCTGCCCGCTCGCCGCGGGACAACCCCCGGCGGGTTTGCCGGAGGCCGGCGAACCCGCCGGTGGGCGCCGGGCAGGCAGCCGGCGGCTCCGCCGCCGGCGACAGTGAGGGGTGCGGGACGGGCTTCCGCAGATCGATCCGTTTTTTCTTTTTTTTTAATATTTAATAATTAATAAATATATATAATTAATAATTAAATGATTTTTTTAAAATTATATAAAGATTTATTTTAAAATTATTTTAAATGTTCGCCGGGGGCGGGCGAAGCCCGCTTGATTGCGGAGCGATGCATCGAGAACGGGCGAACGCCCGGCGGGGGGCGGGCGAAGCCCGCCGGGAGGTCAGCCCGCTTGAGCGGGCGAAGCCCGCAGCGACACATCGAGCCCGTTCGAAGATGCTAGTATATATATATATATATATATATATATATATATATATATATATATATATATATATATATATATATATAGTAACCTTGTTCCTTTCTCCACCTAGTGCCTAAGAGTCGCCGAGGGAGCATATGTGATAACCAGTTAGTCTTCATGGCTAACAGTTGCTATGTCTTCCATTTTAGGAGGAAATCTCGCAGATAGAGCAACAGTAGCAGGTCATACAGGAGGGCAGCAGGCCAGGGTGATAGGGCCTGATATGACAATACCATCACTGCCATCGGTGACTGATGTGAGTTTTGAAGACTCATGTTGTAACTCTTTGGGGAAATTTGTGTACTCTAATATTGTAGAAGTCGTTATTTCTTCTTATTTATGTTGTAATTTATTTGGACTATATACTTGTGTTGATTTTGACTTATGTTTTATATTTTATATATTGGGTTGGCATGGATGATATTGGTTTGGCTGGCAAGATATGCATCTTGTGGTACTGGTTAGCCCGTGTGCTGACGCTACCGCAAGGCGGCTGTTCTGGGCATAAAACTCCCCTCAGCCGTATCTTGTGTTCTTGGAGGGGGATCTTACAAATGGTATCAGATTACAATGATCCTGAACTAAAGAAGTTATTGAACAATGGTGCCTCCCCTGCTCGATTGGTCAATTTGTGGACAAACTGACATAGCAGAAGCAGTGGTGTGACCATGTGTAATTCACACTAAGTATGTCCAGTTGTTATCCTACGATTAGCCAACCTGACCTTAAGTTTGTACGTTTACGTGTAGATCCTGGCACGTGTAGTGCCTGTAGAGGGCACTCCTGCCCCTTCAGTCCATACCCAGTTTCAGCAGTAGGAATTGGGATAGACACTTATGATGATCTTAGACGCGTTTAGATCCCAACAGGCCTCAGTGCATCAACAAGCCCAGGTTTCCAACTGGTTGAGTACCTTTCGAGCCCTGTCCTCGCCTGCTTATCATGGGATGGAGTTGGCTGTCCGTACTGAAGAATGGCTAGACATTGTGCAAGTGCTAATGGCTGGAATCAGATGTCTAGCCAGTATGGTTGCAACCTTAGCTGTGTTAGTCTTGGAAACGCACGCGAAGAGGTTGCGGAAATCCCTCATAGGTTCCACTTTCCAAGGCTGAGTATATACTGATATCAGTTGGAGTGAATTTTTTGAAGCCTTCTTGGAACATTTCATCCCCTCCAGTGCCTAAGACGAGCTTGAAGAAAGTTTCGTGCAGTTGAAGCAAGGATCCAAGTTCGTTACAGAATACCAAAGGGAGTTTCAGCGCCTCGCTAGATTTACTGACTCCTACGAGTTGGACGACTGCATGTACGCAAAATGGTTTTACAAAGGCTTGCTAGATACCCTAAGGCAAGAAATTTTGTTTATAGCGGACGTGAGCTTGGCAGAGATAATTGATATGACGAAAATGTTAGAGGGGGATCACTTGGTAAGTGGTAAGAGACCCGCCAAGGGTGTGATGGAAGCAGGCCCCAGCTTCAAAAAGAGAAATAATTTTAGAGGTGTAAGAGGAAACCAAAGAGGTGGCAACCGTTTTTACCAGAATTTTAGGATGGAATGTCTGGGCCCGCAGTTAACGCTACCTCCACCTCCACAGTTCCAACCACATCAGTAACCAGAAGGACCATTTGGGCGAGTCTGTTTTTAGTGTAACCAGACGGGCCACATCCAACATTGTTGCATATAGTTAGGAGGAGATGCTCCCCTATTTTTCCTCCGACAGCCCCGTGTGGACGAGCACAAGGTCGTGGTCGAGGACGAGAACCACGCGGAAGGAATCCTGAACCACCTTGGGAGCAAATGTTTGCTCTGGATATGGTGCAGGAGCAGAATCCTCAGGATGTGATTGCAGGTATGTCATAACTTGATTTATATAATTATAAGCATCCATCCTTAGCTTACCTATATTGTGCTAGGAATTTACCATTGAGGTTGTTATGATTAGGTACTAGGCACCATGACTATTAGTGTGAAACCAGCATACACCCTATTTGATACTGGTGACATGCATTCATTTGTCTCGGCGGTGATAAGCCCGGAACCGCGACCTGTCCGCGCAGCTTTCCAGACCGGGCGGCCTGCCTATTCAAGCCGCCAAGCCTCCCAAGCCGGGCGGTCTCCATGTCAGGCCGCTGCCAGCGCCGACCATGCTCAGCGGCAAGGCTCCAGGACCCAGCCGTCAGCTCGCCAGGAGGAATTCGCCAGGCCGCGCGGCTTCCCTCCTTTCTTGTTTCTTTCTCTTTTGCTTCCCCTCACCTCTGCCCGGTTCTCCTGTACCCCGGGCAGCCGGTAACTTTAGCCCTGTCCGCTTGGGCAGGCCCCCGAGCCTATAAATAGGGGGAGGGTGCACTCCCCAAGACACGCAGACTGGTATCCAGGAGCTCGCCTGTTAAGAGCTGCGGTCTCAAGTCTAGTGTTTTGCGGCTTGTAGTCCGGCCGGCTTCCTCTTTTCCCTTTCGTGTAACTGTTTCTCATTTTAAGTAAAGGAAAGCCCGCCGCAAGAGTGGCATTTAAGCCGCGGCGGGCGAACTCTGCTGTTGCCGCTGCCAGCGGCCCCCTTTTCCGGTCCTTTAGCCGCGACCGCTAGTAACCGATTGTAACTGTTTCTCATTTTATGATAAGCCCGAAACCGCGACCTGTCCGCGCAGCTTTCCAGACCGGGTGGCCTGCCTATTCAAGCCGCCAAGCCTCCCAAGCCGTGCGGTCTCCATGTCAGGCCGCTGGCAACGCCGACCATGCTCAGCGACAAGGCTCCAGGACCCAGCCGTCAGCTCGCCAGGAGGAATCCGCCAGGCCGCGCGGCTTCCCTCCTTTCTTGTTTCTTTCTCTTTTGCTTCCCCTCACCTCTGCCCGGTTCTCCTGTACACCGGGCAGCCGGTAACTTTAGCCCTGCCCGCTTGGGCAGGCCCCCGAGCCTATAAATAGGGGGAGGGTGCACTCCCCAAGACACGCTGACTGGTATCCAGGAGCTCGCCTGTTAAGAGCTGCGGTCTCAAGTCTAGTGTTTTGCGGCTTGTAGTCCGGCCGGCTTCCTCTTTTCCCTTTCGTGTAACTGTTTCTCATTTTAAGTAAAGGAAAGCCCGCCGCAAGAGTGGCATTTAAGCCGCGGCGGGCGAACTCTGCTGTTGCCGCTGCCAGCGACCCCCTTTTCCGGTCCTTTAGCCGCGACAGCTAGTAACTGATTGGTCGACAGTCTCCTCCTTTCCTTCCCTACCCCCGGTGCTCGAACCGTTAGCTGGTGGTGCCCGACTCCCTGTCCGTTTTCGTGCATCAACAGGCGGACTTCGTAAAAGATTTAGAGGGCGTGCAATATTTTACTGGTGTCACTCAGAGAGTATGCCTCCCGAACAACTCCGAGATGACGTCGTCCGCCAAGTGCGACTTGGAAGCATGTATTTGAAGAAGGATTTTTGAAACCCCTGCAATGGTGTTGAGAATGCCAGAGTTTGATCTTATCCCGGGCATGGCTTGGTTGGATTGGAACCATGCCAGAATTGATTGTGCGGTAAAGCGAATCACTTTGAGGTATGAAGAATCTGAGGTAGTCTTTCAAGGTATTAAATTCACGCCTCGAATGTTGTTATCTTCAATCCAAGCCCTTAAGACCTATATGAAAGGGTAAGAAGTATATATAATATGTTTCGAACTAAAATAGATGGAGGCAATTATGAAAGATGTGCCGATAGTGCGAGATTTTCCTGAGGTATTCCCCGAGAAGTTGCCAGGATTACCGCCACATAGAGAGGCGGAATTCCAAATTTAACTAGTACCGGGTGTCAAGCCCATCGCTCAGACCCTTATCGAATTGAACCAAAGGAACTCACTGAGTTTAGAGTTCAGTTGCAGGAGTTAGTAGAATCAAGGTTTGTTCGTCTCAGTTCATTACCCTAGGGAGCCCCTATTTTATTTGTCAAGAAGAAAGATGGAACATTACGGTTGTGTATAGATTATCGGGAGCTCAACCGACTGACAATGCGGAACACCTTTCCATTACCTCAGATCGATGAGTTATTCAATCAGTTGGTAGGAGCGCATTAGTTTTCCAAGTTTGATTTGCATTCGGGGTACTATCAATTGAGAATACAAGAGGAAGACATTCAGAAAATAGCGTTCAGTTCGAGATACGGTTTATACGAGTTCAAAGTGATGCCGTTTGGGCTCACAAATTCCCCTTTTCCGTTCATGAGTTTGAGGAACAGGGTGTTCGAGCCGTATTTAGACGTCTTTGTCATCATCTTCATCGATGACATTTTGGTCTACTCGAAGATAGAAGAGGAGCATGCTGAACAATTGGCCTTAGTTTTGAAGAAGTTAAAAGAGCACTCGTTGTTTGCTAAGTTCTGCAAGTGTGAGTTTTGGCTCTGAGAAGTTGCCTTTTTGGGCCATGTGATTAGTGGTGCTGGATTAGCGGTAGATCCAGCCAAGGTGCGTGCCGTGAAGGAATGGTCATCTTTTAAGTCGGTGGCCGATGTACGAAACTTTCTTGTACTTGTTGGATATTATCGCAAGTTTGTGAAAGGATTTTTGAAGATAGCCCTTACTCTCACAGCTCTGACAAATAAAGGTGTGCCATATGAGTGGGCACCCCAGTGTGAGACTCTATTTCAAGAACTAAAGGATAGACTTACCTCCGCTTCGATCCTAGCTCTTCCATCGGGGAAAGAAGGATTTCATGTTTACACTGATGCCTCATATCAAGGGATGAGAACAGTCTTGATGCGGTATGGGCAGGCGATTGCATACGTTTCAAGACAGTTGAAGAAGCATGAGGGTAATTACCCAGTGCATGATTTGGAGTTGTGGGCAATGGTGTTCACCTTAAAGGTTTGGAGATATTATTTGTATGGTGTCCACTGGGAGATCTTTTCGGACTAAAAGAATTTGAAGTATGTTCATACTCAGAAGGAGTTGAATTTGAGGCAGCGACGGTAGTTAGAATTTTTGTGAGATTATGAGTTTACATTGAACTACCACCCCGAGAAAGTAAACTCTGTAGCTGTTGCATTGAGCAGAAAAGTACTAAAGTCAAGCCCTGAGTCTCGGATGATAAGTATGGAATTGGCTTGAGTGATCGAGGAGATGGAGATCACGTTAGTGTGTAAGGATAATTAGGAGAAGTTAACTACTATGAGTATAATTTGTGACATTCGAGATCGAATTCGGGCAGAGCAAGGGAAGGATGCTTCTCTGGATCTTGTGATTAAGACAAATGAGGATGAATCCACTGAAGAATATACTCTGATGGACGACCTCATTCATTTCCGTGGCAGACTTTACATTCCCCCAGACGGTGAAATCTGGGAAGATATTTTGAGAGAGGCACATTACTCAATGATTGCTACAATCATTGCCCATTCCGAAGTGGAAATTTGAAGATTTCTCCATGGATTTCGTTCACGGACTTCCCCAATCACGATCAGGGAATGAATTAGTTTGGGTGATTGTGGACCGCTTGAACAAGTTCCCAGGTTTATCCCAATAAGGAAGGAGACACATGTGGATGTATTGGTACATCTCTTAGTGGAACAGTTTGTAAGAAACCATGACATGCCTAAGACAATAGTCTCCGACCATGATGGTCGCTTTACCTCCAAGGAATGGAAGGCAATTCAAGTGTATTTGGGTTCTCGCCTTACCTTTAGCATGGCCTTTCATCCTCAGATGGATAGTTAGTCTGAGAGGACCATCAAAACTATGGAAGATTTGCTGAGGTTGTGTGTATTGAATAGAGGGGAGCCGTGGGAATGGATCTTACCATTAGTGGAATTTTCATACAACAACAGTCATTAAGCTAGCATCAGGATGACACCCCACGAAGTGCTTTATGGAAGGAGGTGTAGAACATATTTATTTTGGGTGGAGGATGAAGACCCGAAGATTTTGGGAATCAAGTATATAGATGACACCGATGCTATGGTAAGATTGATACGAGATCGTATGATTAAGGCTCAGAGTCGGCAGACAAAGTATTATAACATGAAACATAGAAGTGTGGAGTTTCAAGTGGGTGACAAGGTGTTCTTAAAGATCCGGCCGATGCATGGAGTATCACATATGCGTGGTAGGAAGAAGAAGCTCAGTCCAAGATATGTGGGGCCTTATGTTTTATTGGATAGAATTGGCCCTTTGGCCTATCGTTTGGAGCTACCACCAGAGCTGGAAAATTTACACGACGTATTCCATGTGTCATAGCTTTGGAAAGCACTACTACGGCCCTCCGATCAGCTTGTCCCCGCTATAAGTGGAGTAGTGGCAACTGATAGATCTGTTTGACTAGAGCTGGTGCGGATAGTGGACACTGAGAAAAGGAGCTTGTGTCGAAAAAGCATTCCTTTGGTGAAAGTCTTGTGGTCTAATTATGGGAAAGAGGAATACACTTGGGAGCCGGTGGATTTGATGCAGAAGCGCTACCCCGAATTGTTTCCCCAAGGTACCCTTAAAATCATACTTGTATTTTCATGCTTTACCTTCCCCATAGACTTAGCCTGATTTCGGGGACGAAATCTTTTATTTTGTTTATTGGATTTGTAAAGTCCTAATTCGTGTTAGACACCTCGCTCACATTTTGAGTCAAGAGAACTGACTCAGGCTCGGGGTGCACTGGTAATAGGCATCGAGTGCATCGACTACACTTGATGAAGCGTCGACTGGTGGGAAGGCGTCGAGTGATACTGAACGCATAGAAGAATTTGACTTAGAATAATCCTAGATTCGGGAAGCTTCGAGTGTGTCAACTAGACTTGACGAAGCGTCGAGTGCGTTGACTTGTGGGAAGGCGTCGAGTGATATTTGACACATAGAAGAATTTGACTTATAATAATCCTGGATTCGGGAAGAGTCGATTACGTTGACTGGACTCGACAAAGCGTTGAGTGATCTTGACACCATTCAATGAAGTATCGAGTGGTATCAATGCATACAATGCTTGGCCTTAGAATATTTTGGCCTGAAGGATTCGTTGAAAAGCGTTGAGTGATCTCGACACTATTCGACGAAGCATGGAGTGATCTCGACTCCATTCAACGAAGCTTCGAGTGAGTTCAACGCCATTTGACAAAGCATCGAGGGACACTGAATGCATGCAATGAATTTGACTTAGCATATTTTGGGCATGCCTTGTTGCTGATTTATACTTATGGGCTAAACCGGGTTTTCAGGATAAGCACCGATGACTCATTTGGACCCGGTCTTCTCAAACAAGGCCCATTTAAAGTAATAATGGGCAGTTGATAAGTAGCTATTTATAGTACTTTTATATAGTTTTTATTCAATAAAAAGTTATGTTTTATATTGTTTTTATTAATTTATTTAATTAATGTCTTTGTTTTCGCATTTCAGGTTTATTTGGGCCGCTAATAACAAATTGGAGCATGTTAGGCTAATCAGAAGATCAGACATAGCAATCCTGGAAAAATTAACTTTTCATGGCATTGTCACAGGCGTGACCTACAGGTCACGGGCGTGACACATGCCCGTGACCTATATCGGAACTCTAGAGAATAGACCACGACAGTTTAAATCTACACGCCCAGGGCACGGGCGTGACATTTGGGTCACGGGCGTGACACCAAGGCGTGACCACCAGGCGTGACACAAATGTGCTCAAAATCGTTGAACGCAAATCGGAGATCGTGGAACGCAAATCGCAGATCGTCGAACGTAAATCGTCGAACGCAAGTCGAAGACCGTCGAACACAAAACGAAGATCGTCGAACGAAGATCTTCGAACAGCCAAGTACAAGCCACGCCCTTGGTCACGGGCGTGACCCTAGGCGTGACACCAGTGGGCTCAGATCGTCGAACGAAGATCGTTGAACAGCCATTTACACGACCGTGATCCATCAGTCACGGGCGTGGCCAGGGCATGTCAAGTGCGTTTCCAGCATTAAATCAAGCCGTTCTTGCCGTTGCTTCCAGATTGCCGTTTCAGCCTGACACGCCCCTGGTCAAGGGCGTGACCAGAGGGCGTGACCCCTCCATCAACAGGGATTTACTCCCGCTGTTTTTAGCTTCCCGCGGTTTTCCAGAAACAGAAGTGACACGCCCTAGGTCACGGGTGTGACCTTGGGGCGTGACCAGCCATTTAACAGATTTTGGTGGTTTCTCCTCCAATGTTCCCGAGCTTTCAAGACGGTGGTTCCGAGGCTGACATGCCCTAGGTCACGGGCGTGACCCCGGGCGTGACCTTGCAGAAATATTTCCTATAAATTGCAGATGAGTTCAGAAGCATAGGGAGGAGACTAGGAGCTAATTTTAGGAATATTATGTAGTTTAGTTTACTGTTTTAGCTTTTCTTTCTTGTAATAGTTTAGTTTTACCTTGCAATTTCAATTCATGCACTTTTGCTTTCCATCATGTCTCCCTAGTTAATTTTAGTAGCACTTGATTTTGACAAGTTTTAGAATAAAATAATCTCCTTTTGTCAAACTCTTTATTTATCGCTTATGATTTATCTTTGATTTATATTGTGTCGAATTCATATTTCGCGGATATGCTCTTCGATTTTAGATTCATATCTTAAATGGCTGAGAGGTTACGGATACGAGTAGATCACTCAAAGATAAAAGGAGTTGCATGCACTCCTCGAGAGAGGACGACATAAATCTTCCGGATTGGAGTCAAATCCAATAGAGGGGTTCACCGCCTAAAGCAAGCTTAGGGGTTTCGACTGGCCGAGAGGTCTTAATCGATCAACCTAAGGTTAGTCAAAAGCATGAGCTCGAGAGAGACGCTTTTGTACTTAAGGAACCTCCACGGTCGAAGTTGTTAATTTAGAGCTTGGTTTTCATAAAGAGTTTGTTTTAATTCAAGACGTGTTCAGATCAAGTGCTAGTTTTCAGTTTAGTTTCTTGCATTTTGTTTAATTTAATCCTCCTTTAAATTTAGATAAAATAATATTAGTTTGCGTGAGTAGGAGTACTCAACAGGCCCCGAGTCTAATACGACATTTCCTATACTATATTTCGATAGGTACGCTTGCCTATTTGAGAATATAGTTTAGATATACTTTTTAAAACTATAAAATTCTTCATCAAGTTTTTGGCGCCGTTGCCGGGGACCATTTTTGTTGATATTTTGAAAGCGCGAATTGTATTAATTTTATCATTCTCGTTCTCTACACCTATTCACTTTTTCATTTTCTTTTTCGAATTCCATTCTATTAAGTAACAGTTGTTTTATTTTCTTTCTTTTTACAAAGAAAATGTTATTGCAATTGGTCGCCAAAATTGCCGAGCTTCAAAATCAACTAGATATTTTGAAAGCCGCAAGACAACGCCAAATTTCTTGTTCTTATTGTGGTGGCCCTCATCGGAGTGAGGAATGTTATTATTTTTATCATCAAAATTATTCTTATAATTTTGATAATAATTATGAAAATCATTCTTCCTACTTTAATCAACACCCTTTATCTAATTTCCATGAAAATCACTTTTCCAATAATTTTTCCAATTTTAATTTTTCAAATTTTCATGAAAATACTTTTTCAAGCTTCACTGCGAACAATTTTTCTGATTTTTGTAATTTTCCCTCTTCCTCGGATGTTGATTTCCGGCATGATCACCCGGAAAGATTCCCGAGTAATGAGGATTTTTATTTATATCCGAATTTTTGTTCTTCTTTTTCCGCACCACAAGGTTTCTCTCCTAATTTTGGGGATTCTTCTACATTTCCGTTTGATTCTTCTCCCCAAAATTTGGATGAGACTTTTATTACTTTTAGTGATTTTTCCTCTTCTTCGGATAATGTCACTAATGCGGAACATGAATCTTCCTGTCCCCCAGTAGTTGCTTATATCAAAGAAGAAGAAAAACTTTTATTTCAAGAACTTGTTAGGTGTATGGACGCATTGGGAGCAGAAGAAGAATATGTTTCTCCTCCCACTACTCCCAATTTTCCTCCTATTAATGAATCTCTATGCACAATTTATGACTTTTTAGGAGCGAAAATTTATGAACCTGATGCGTCCAATGATTTTATTTTAATTCATTCTACTGAGAATACATTAATTTTAGAACATAAACAACCGAAGCTTGATCAATTTCTTTCACACGACCCTCCTCCGTGTGAATTTGTCTCTAACACGTTTATTTTTGATTTTTCTTATTCTAATGATTTTCATGTAGAAGATGGGCTGTTGCAATCAAATGTTGTCCCCGACCCTTTTGCCGCTCATCTAGAAAGATTCAAATCACCTCAGGTATGCATGGGTGATTTGAATCTACATTTTCAAGTCAACTGCAAGAAGGAAAATCAAGTGCAAGCGGAGGAGTAGTCGGGCAAGCGACTTTGGCATCTTCGCCAAAGCGCGAATTAAGGGAGTTGCCCCTTCATTTTAAATTTTATTTTCCTTTCTCCTAACCTAAACCGTCTATCTTAAAGACGGGAAAAAGAAAAGCGCTCTTGGGAGACACCCCTTGCTTATCTATTAGTTTTTATGAATTTTATTTTTCACAAATTGTTTTCTTCCGCCCTCCTACTTGACTTATAAACATTGGGGACAATGTTTATTTTTAAGTATGGGGGTGGATTCTTATTTATTGTATTTATTTAAAAATAAAAAATGAAAAATCTCTAAAATCAAAAAAAGAAAAAGAAAAAATCTTTAAAATTTTTTTTTTAAAAAATTTCTTTTTATCTTCAAAAGGAAAAATACAAAAAAATATAGAAAAAAGAAAATATAAAAAACCAAATAATACTCCCCTACTTAATTTTTGAGCTTTTTAGAAATTTACTTTGAGTTTGTTTCTAAGAATTTTTATAATTTTTGATTTTCTAAACTTTTATTTCATCAAAGTTAGTTAAAATTAATTTTTAGGTGATTTTATTTTAAGGAATAAATTTATGAAGTAAATTTGTTTAGAGAAATCTATTTAGCCCCTTTTCTCTTTTATTATAATTAGTTTCAATATCATTGTGGAATGGTTTAATAATTTTTAGATTCCAATTATCTCCACTTTGAACTTTAAGATTCTTAGGAAATTTTAATTTACTATAGTTGCTCTCTTTTAATTTTAATTTAATCTAAATATTATTTAGCCTTCCCTTGTTTTAATTTTTCTTGTTAGATCATATGTCACAGGGATAAGAGGATAAAATTTATTATCCCCTCGTACACATATGCATTTTTTTCTTTTTTTGGTTAGATCATATGTCATGGGAATCAAGTATTCCTTGGTACACATATGCAACCCTCCAAAAAGGAGTAAGAGGATAAAATTCATTACTCCTAAGCAATTTTGTTTAAAGAGAAAAAAAGAAGAAAGAAAACATCAAAAAAGAAAAAAATTGTGTGGGGTGGGAGGATAAAATTCATCACCCCCAATCTAAGATGTCTTCAATTCCCTTTTTGCAAACCCAAAACCCAATATAACTGCTTTAGTTTTAAATTAAAATTGTAAGAGAGCATAAGTAGTAGTTTGAATTTTCCTCGAAGTCTCTTTTTAGTGAAAAAGTGTTTATAATTTTTAATCTAACTTTGTTTACTAACTACTTAATTTTGAGATCTAATTATTTTATTAGAGAAAATTTGTTAAATATTTATCTTTTCTCATTTTATTTTCATATTTTAGGACTTAAAATTTTGAATCCCTTAAGTTAATTTTTAACTTTCTTTTGATTTAATAAATTTTTAGTTTAATTTAAAAATTATATTAATTTCTTATAAGTACTCTCATAGTTTTGCTCTGGAATAACAAAAGATTAAGTATGGAGGTATTTGATAAGTAGCTATTTATAGTACTTTTTATATAGTTTTCATTCAATAAAAAGTAATGTTTTATCTTGTTTTTATTAATTTATTGAATTAATCTCTTTGTTTTCTCATTTCAGGTTTATTTGGGCCGCTAATAACAAATTGGAGTATGCTAGGCTAATCACAAGATCAGACAGAGCAATCCTGGAAAAATTAACTTTTCACGGCAATGTCACGGGCGTGACCTGCAGGTCACGGGCGTGAAACATGCTCGTGACCTATAGCGGAACTCCAGAGAACAGACCATGACAGTTTAAATCTACACGCCTAGGGCACGGGCATGACATATGGGTCACGGGCGTGACACTAAGGCGTGACCACCAGGCGTGACACGAATGTGCTCAAAATCGTCGAATGCAAATTGGAGATCGTCGAATGCAAATCGCAGATCGTCGAACGTAAATCGTCGAACGCAAGTCGAAGACCGTCGAACGTAAAATGAAGATCGTCGAACGAAGATCTTCGAACAGCCAAGTACACGCCACGCCCTTGGTCACGGGCGTGACCCTAGGCATGACACCAGTGGGCTCAGATCGTCGAATGAAGATCGTTGAACAGCCAATTACACGACCGTGATCCATCGGTCATGGGCGTGGCCAGGGCATGTCAAGTGCGTTTCCAACATTAAATCAAGCCGTTCCTGCCGTTGCTTCCATATTGCCATTTCAGCCTGACACGCCCCTGGTTACGGGAGTGACCGGAGGGCGTGACCCCTCCATCAACAGGGATTTACTCCCGCCGTTTTCAGCTTCCCGTGATTTTCCAGAAATAGAAGTGACACGCCCTAGGTCACGGGCGTGACATTGGGGCGTGACCTTGGGGCGTGACCAACCATTTAACAGATTTTGGCTGTTTCTCCTCCAACGTTCCCGAGCTTTCAAGACGGCAGTTCCGAGGCTGACACGCCCTAGGTCACGGGCGTGACCCAGGGCATGACCTTGCAGAAATATTTCCTATAAATTGTAGATGAGTTCAGAAGCATAGGGAGGAGACTAGGAGCCAATTTTAGGAATATTATGTAGTTTAGTTTACTGTTTTAGCTTTTCTTTCTTGTAATAGTTTAGTTTTATCTTGTAATTTCAATTCAAGTACTTTTGTTTTCCATCATGTCTCCCTAGTTAATTTTAGCAGCACTTGATTTTGACAAGTTTTAGAATAAAATAATCTCCTTTTTTCAAACTCTTTATTTATCGCTTAAGATTTATCTTTGATTTATATTGTGTCGAATTCATATTTTGCGGATATGCTCTTCGATTTTAGATCCGTATCTTAAATGATCGAGAGCTTACAGATACGAGTAGATCACTCAAAGATAACAGGAGTTGCATGCACTCCTCGAGAGAGGACGACATAAATCTTTCGGATTGGAGTCAAATCCAATAGCCCTCTATTGGATCAAGCTTAGGGGTTTCGACTGGCCGAGAGGTCTTAATCGATCAACCTAAGGTTAGTCAAAAGCATGAGCTCGAGAGAGACGCTTTTGTACTTAAGGAACCTCCACGGTCGAAGTTGTTAATTTAGAGCTTGGTTTTCATAAAGAGTTTGTTTTAATTCAAGGCGAGTTCAGATCAAGTGCTAGTTTTCAGTTTAGTTTCTTGCATTTTGTTTAATTTAATCCCCTTTTAAATTTAGATAAAATAATATTAATTTGCGTGAGTAGGAGTACTCAACAGGCCCCGAGTCTAATACGACATTTCCTATACTATATTTCAATAGGTACGCTTGCCTATTTGAGAATATAGTTTGGATATACTTTTTAAAACTATAAAATTCTTCATCAGTGGTCCAATGCGGAGGCGACACATGGCGGCATGACTCAAACCCTAATCTTTCTTATAAAAAGGAAGAAATAGGAAACCCTAGCCATCGCTTCATTCTTCCTACTGAGCCGTTACATGCCAAACCCGATGGAGGAAGAGTAGTTGATGGAGTCAGATTTCTGGAGGAAGAACACTCCCTCCCCATGAAGAACAATGCCTCCAAGAAGGATAAAAAGATCCATGGTTGGAAATGAGGTGAGCTTCCTACCCCCTCCTTTGGTGTTAGATCTTTAGTTATGATGTAGGAGAGATGTCGACTCAAAAGAGTTTGACTTGTGAATGATGAAGATGTCCTAGGAAAAGACCATGCTAGGACCTCGTCCTAGGGATTAGTTGTCTTCAAACTCTCCTCTCTTCGTTGTGAAGATGGTGGACTTAGTTTCATGAAGGAGGATGGTCTTTTGAGGGTGAATAAGGGAGGAGTAAGTGCTGTATGTGGTTTTGAGCAAATGTCTAGAGGAAGAAGACGAACCGATGACGTTTGTTTTGCTTCAAGATAAGTGCAAAAATCTATTTTCTTCATGCAGTGGACTTTGAGGGCTTTTTCAGGTGTGCTACGACCAAATCTAGGTCTTGGACTGAACATGAAAGTTGTAGTCCTCAAAAAGACCTTTCCAATGGATGGTTACACATTTCATAGAAGCTTTGTAGCTCTAGGAATGTCCATCCTAAGTTGCTGCCTGGTAATAACTTATGTGCATGATGCTTTCGGGTTAGTGTATAACCGAGTTTGGACTAGTTAGAAGAAACGTAGCAAGATGATGTTGAGGTTTGGATGAGCCTAATTATATTTATCCAAGATAAACAAATGGTTTGGAGGAATTTAATAAACAAATGATTTGGGAAAATTAGTGAACAAATGGTATGATAAGATTTGGTTGTACAAATAGCTACTTGTAAAATCCGGTAAGGATGCGCACGATTGTAATACGATGAAGGATATAAGTTTTGAAAGAGGGTGTGGTGCCCAATAATTGAATGTGTAATCTATACTTATGTTATCATGCTTGATGGATACATGGAGATTTAATATATTGTTGTGATAAATATATGAAAGCATAATGGTTTGTGAATGCTTGATTATAAGGAAGGAATCAGATGAGGTAAATCTCATGACCATGAAAAATGTTGAATCGTGATCTCAAGTGTTGGATGAGATAATTTGTATGGTCCACTGCTTAGAGTGTGTCTCCTTATGGGTAGCAGTGTGGGATTGGTATGTTGTTCAAGGTGGCTTGCCACTTATGTTGATGTTGAACCCTTGAGTGCCTGGGAGCACGAAAATGTGAAAGGGTGTAAGTGCGTGAGTATTTGACCGCACTAGATCGGTAATGATGATAAGGGACTCAGTGTGGAGCCCTTGAGTACTATTGAGCACTGGATTGGTAATGATGAAAAAGGACTTGGTTGGAGCCCTTGGATGGTTGATGGCAAGGCCATGTGAATTTGCATGCGGTATGAGTTGACATGCGATATCATAATCCTGGGTTAAGGATAATGTGGCAGGTCTACGGGTTCACTAGTCATCATACCGACAAGAGTTGACAGGTAGACTTTGGACAATTGGGCTTGGTCCTCGGTGCTTATTCGCGGGGCTCCTTCCATGCCAAGTGGACGGTTGGGCTTGGTCCTTTGGTGATACGCTCCCATAGGATCCTTCCATGCCACGATGATAAGCAAGTTTGGGCTGTGTTCTTGGTGCACATCTACCCGAGAACCCTCTAAGCCGTAGTATGTATGGGCTCTGATGTTGCATTCTTAGCATTGAGGTGTACGGAGGCCTAGGCCAGGTAGTGTGGAGACCAGCCTAGTAGTGGAAAGCCCGTTTCACTGTCACCGTCTGGCCACAATGGATGACGCCTGAGAGGTTAGCTATTTGCTCGAAAAGTGGAAACTACAAGTCTGCGTCGACATAATAGTGTGTGTGTGTGTGAGCATGGGTGAGTTATTATGTTGCATTCATAACATTGTATTGCACCGCATAAGTTTCTTATCATATAAGTTTATATGGGCACTCTTATATGATGAGTTACTTTACTGTTAAGCCGATACTTAACTTATAAATCTATGTGAGCATTTTTATAAGTTGAGTTACTTTCCTATTGTAGATTTATATGCTTAATGGATTGTTATGATTTGAGTAGAACTGCAAACATGTAGATTCTCCACTTGCTTGTACTACTGCTTACATATATATATGTTGTACCCTTGTTCCTTTCTTTGCCCGATGCCTAAGAGTCACTGAGGGAGTGGATGTGATAGCCAATTAGTCTTTATGACAAACAGTTGCCACATCTTCCATTTTAGGAGGAAATACCACAGATAGAGCATCGACAGCAGGTCATATAGAAGGGCAGCCAGGCTAGGGTGATAGGGCCTGACACGACTATACCATCCCTATCATCGGTGACTGATGTGAGTTTTGTGAGACTCATGTTGTAGCCCTTTGGGACAATTTGTGTACTCTGATATTGTAGAAGTCGTTATTGCTTCTTATTTATGTTGTACCTTGTTTGGACTATATACTTGTGCGGATTTTGATTTCTGTTTTATATTATTTAAGTTGGGTTTGCATGGATGATATTGGGTTGGTCGGTAGGATAGATGTCTTGTGGTATAGGTTAGCCTGTGCGCCGACGCTACCACAAGGCGACTGTTCTGCGCATATGACTCCCCCCCGGTCGTGCCTTGTATTCTGGGAGGGGGGTATTACATCGGTGCTACTCATACAGAGATCTATTACGCCCTTAGAAAGTATCCTCAACTTCGTAGGCCCGAGGCCATCCCCCGGGCAGGGGGGACCAGTCCCAATACTTCCAGTTTCACCAGGGGCATAAACACCACACATAGCAATGTGTATTTTTAAAGGAAGAAGTCGAGTGACTTTAGCGTCATGAATTTCTCAAAGAGTTTCAAAGAAAAAGGGTTGCCGTGCCACCGACACTGACCAAAACTCTTAGAGGATTGCACTACAAAGAAGCTAGGACTCTTGGGGAGAGACACCCAGCTTTGCTCGGGAGACGCGCATGTCGTAGGACACCCAACGATCCACATATTAAGAAACATTATCCTACCAGTAACCATGAGAGTCACCCCAGTGTTGTCCACACACGACATCCAATTTATCATCGTACAAGCCACCTCAACAAACAATATCATCCTCTGGGGGCAAGGCATCAAATTGGACATCCTCTCGCGGGACGCATCTTCTGGGCAATCCGCCAGGACCTGACGCACGAAACACACCGAGGGAACTCCACCATAATCTGCACTCTATATTTCATCATCGTCCGAATAAAATTTGCACTACCGGGCCTGCGCACCCCTGTACTTTCATTCAGTAATGATCAAATAAATTTTGGTTTTGTCAACTGCGACAACCTAATCTTGCATTAACAGTCAATGCAAGATTGACGAAAGTCATTTTGCACCTCCTAGGCGAGATGGACAAAGGTCCTTCTACAACTTCATCTAGACGGACTCCGATCCTCCTGAGTCACGAACGAACAAAGATTTTTTGCCACCTCCCCCTGGACGGACCCCGGTCCTCTTGAGGTGCGAACGAACAAAGGTTCTTCGCTACCTCCACCTGGACGGACCTCGGTCCTCCTGAGGAGCGAACAAACAATATTTATTCACCGCCTCTACCTGGAAAGAAACCCATCCTTCTAAGGCACGAATGAACAAAGGTTCTTCGTCACCTCTACATGAAGGAACCCCAGTCCTTTTGAGGTATGAATGAACAAATGTTCTTCGTCACATCCACTTGGATGGACCTCGATCCTCCCGATACGCAAAAAAACAAGGGTTCTTTGCAACCTCCACCTAGACACCCTGATCGTCTTGAGGCATGAAAGAACAATGGTTCATAGCCACCTCCACCAGGACCACCCCAGTCCTCCTAAGGCGCGAACGAACAAAGGATCTTTGCCACCTCCACCTAAGAGTACCTCAGTGCCCCTAAGGCACGAACAACAAGGGTTATTCACCACCAAATCCTAGGTGACCTACGATCCTCCTAAAATATAAGTAGATGAATGTTTCCCTCTGGCGATATCATCATGAAAATAAAAAACATGCAACAATAAAAGTGTCTAGTATTCAACCTAAATCACCCAGACGGGGGTAAATAGGTGAGTTATGCGTCTTATAGCAGAATAAAAATTTGTACAAAAATAAGCAAGTCGAGTGACATTAGCGTCATGATTTCTCAAAGAGTTTCAAAGAAAAAGGGTTGCCGCGCCACCGACACTGACCAAAACTCTTAGAGGATTGCACTACAAAGAAGCAACTCTTGAAAAGTAGCGAGAGTCGATCAGGCTGACTGTCCCAAGCAGACCAGGACAATCATCGAATCCACACTATATTCAAGCGACTCTCGAAAGTTCGTCAGTTGAGGTGAATAGGATATTGATCCATGACGACGTGTCCACCATTATGTTGTTCTTATCAACTATGTTTCAGCTACGACTCTCGGGGAGAGACGTCCAGCTTTGCACGGGAGACGCGCATGTCGTAGGACACCCAACAATCCACATATTAAGAAACATTATCCTACCAGTAACCCTGAGAGTCCCCCAGTGTTGTCCATATATGACATCCAGTTTATCATCGTAAAAGCCACCTCAACAAACAGTATCATTCTCTGGGGGCAAGGCATCAAATTGGACATCCTCTCGCGGGACGCATCTTCTGGGGACTCCGCCAGGACCTGACGCACGAAGCACACCGAGGGAACTCCACCATCATTTGCACTCTATATTTCGTCATCGTCAGAATAAAATTTGCACTACCGGGCCTGCGCACCCCTGTACTTTCATTTAGTAATGATCAAATAAATTTTGGTTTTGTCAACTGCGACAACCTAACCGAAGCATTAACAGTCAATGCGAGATTGACGAAAGTCCTTTTGCACCTCCTAGGCGAGATGGACAAAGGTCCTTCTACACCTTCATCTAGACAGACTCCGATCCTCCTGAGTCACGAACAAACAAAGATTTTTTGCCACCTCCACTTGGACGGACCCCGGTCCTCTTGAGGTGCGAACGAACAAAGGTTCTTCGCTACCTCCACCTGGACGGACCTCGGTCCTCCTGAGGAGCAAACAAACAATCTTTCTTCACCGCCTCTACCTGGAAAGACACACATCCTTCTATGGCACGAATGAACAAAGGTTCTTCGTCACCTCTACATTAAGGAACCCCAGTCCTTTTGAGGTATGAACGACAAATGTTCTTCGCCACATCCACTTGGATGGACCTTGATCCTCCCGAGACGCGAACAAACAAGGGTTCTTTGCAACCTCCACCGAGACACCCTGATCGTCTTGAGGCATGAAAGAACAATGGTTCATAGCCACCTCCACCAGGACCACCCCCGTCCTCCTAAGGCGCGAATGAACAAAGGATCTTTGCCACCTCCACCTAAGAGTACCTTAGTGCCCCTAAGGTACGAACAATAAGGGTTATTCACCACCAAATCCTAGGTGACCTACGATCCTCCTAAAATACAAGTAGATGAATGTTTCCCTCTGGCGACATCATCATGAAAATAAAAAACATGCAATAATGAAAGTGTCTAGTAGTCAACCTAAATCACCCAGACGGGGTGAATAGGTGAGTTATGCATCTTATAGCAGAATAAAAATTTGTACAAAAATAAGCGCACAAAAACACAGAGAATTTATAGTGGTTCCTCGAGTTGGGTATGTACACTACCCCGCCTTGTCGATCTACCATGAAGGGCTAGATTCAACTACTTCACCTTTATCTTAGATTGAACACAATTTTACATCTCGAAGCCTCAACTCCTATAACTCGAAGACAACTCTCCTACCACTCAGAGAACAACCTCTCTTATAACGCGATCATAAAATAAGGATCTACAACTCAGAGGCAAAACCTCCTACAATAGTATAAAAGATTTACACAAACAAAGATTAAAAATAATCTTCTTCAGATCTGAAATCTTCTGTCTTCTGTTCCTCTGAAAAGTAGATCTTGAATGTTTTGAGGAACAAAATAAACTAAAAACTTTATAGTCCTAATCTAAACACATAGATCAACTAGATCTGAGTAGTATGAGAACCTTAAGAGATCAAAGATCTATTAGACACGCTTTACGAAGAACGAATCGTGCAACAAGTTGTCGTTTGCCAAGAGAATCGCGAAAAGCCGTATCATACACCAGCAAGAGTTTTTGTTCTTGAAATTTCTCGATTTAAACAATAACACGATTAAGATTTCTCGAAATCCACCCTAGGTATTTATAAGAAATCCTCTTCTCTAACGGCTAGAAGATTTCTTCCATACCGAAAAATCTGTGAGTTGTACATGGCGATATGGATGATTTGAGTCAAAAATTTGAAAAAAGAAAAACTAAACCCTAAGTATTATTCGTCGAGTATCTTCTACTCGTCTAACTACTTCAAAACTCGATGAAAATAACTTAGACAATTCCAAACAAATCTAATAGAATACTCAACGCCTTCCTGAAGAGATTTTCAACAAATTTGACGAATATCAACTAGCTTACTCGACGAATTTGATGAGTATCGACTGATACTCTCAACGCATTTGACGTATAGGAAAAGTGATATTCGACGAATTTAACTTAGAGAAATCTAGAGAATAAAATTTGAGAACTCAAGGCATATACAGTGAGTCTCGACAAATTCGTCATGTATCGACATATATATTCGACGAATTTGACGAGTCTCGATAGATACACTCGACGAATTCGATGAGTATATATGAAAATACTCGACGATTTTTACTTAACTGATTTCCAAGAACTCATAGGTTATTTCCTAAATAAATATGATGAATTCGATGAGTGTCAGTAAGTATACATGACAAATTCGAAGAGTATACATGAAGATACTCGACAAATTTGACGAGTATTCACTACTATACTCGACAAATTTTACTTAGAGAAAAAATTGTTCTTCTGAATGCAGCAACATGTACTTCCTTATTTATCCTAGTGTACTTGAATCAGAAGTACACCCCAATGGAGAGATTACACGTGAGTCAACACATTGGCCTACACAATGAAGGATTACATTATATAGTTCTGTGTTTCATGACCCACTATAACCAGACATTGAGTTGTACTTAGCAATATAGTCCTGCAAACACATAACTAAATAAACAACATCAAATACAATCTCAATTCATCTTAGTTCAATGGACACTTCTTAAAATTAGGGTTATTATTGATACAATACTCAACAATCTCCCCATATTTGAAGAAGTAAAAACCCTACAAATTAATGTGAATTGTGCACAATGTAATAAAATAATGAAAGGGTATGATAAGGAAAGGACATATAAAAAGAATTAGAATTAAGAACAATTTCCATCAAAACATTAAATATATATATGTGAAAGTTCTATTGGGGCAAACAGTATTTAAAATCATCAAATAAAAAAATTACGCTTGTTTGCCCTGGCTCTTCTGCAACTGTCTATCAAAGTAAGCATGCAACTTCGGGAAATACTTTGGCGGCAGAGAAGGGGCTGCAGGATCATCCCTTCTAAATTTTTTGAAGTGAATCCTTCTTTTAACATTGGCAATTTCATGTTTCTGCCACTCCTCCCTAATGTAGTGAGTGTACCTGTCTTCATGTCCAACATCGACTAATGTGAAGGTGTCCAAGATAATATCTTTTGATATTGGACTATACATTTCTCATAGTTTTCTGATAGGATTAGACATGAGAGCAGAAGGGCTTCATCATATCTCCTTCTCTTAGAAGTTGGTTGAGAGACATCCTCAACCAATTTAATATATAGTTCAGCAGCAGCAACAAGGTAATCTTGAGATTCAGTCCAATATTGAGTGTAATCCTGTGCAGGCTTAACATGGTCATGTATAGGATTTGGTATCACCTATTCTAGCATCCTTACCCAAGCAGACCCTGGAAACAGCTCTCCATGTAGCCAACTAAAGTTATCATAACAGTAGGTGTTTGCTGTCATGAACTGTTCTTTCATTGAAACTTCATGTGCATTTACCTTAGTTTTCAATTCTGCCTCCCCCTTTTTGACTTCTTCAAGCACTTTTGATGCAATTGCATTACTGTAGTAGACCATCTGATTGTCAAAATGATCCATCACTGCATTTTGGGCATTGATAACTATTTTGGCATTCACATTAACATTCTTAAGAACATCCAAATTGCTTTTCAGACCAGCCATAGTTAGATTAATTGTTTGCCCACCTTTCACAAACAAGTTGTCCAAATGCGATTCCATCTTATCAAAATGCACCTTGACTTCAATAATGCTGTTGTTCATATCCCTTTCAGTCTCTTTTATTTTCATCAAATTTGTCTTATGAACTTTCTGCAGAGATCCATCAAAATGGGCTTATTTCCATGCCATCATTGCTTCAATAGACTTTAGAATGGAATGATCTGAACTTGTACATGGGAGATCTTCAATTTGATGTATTAGGGGAGAGGGAATATCTGCACTTTCCTCAGAGTCACTTGATGACTCTGCCATTGGGAAAATGTGAGCTTTCGATAACAGTTCTGGATCTTGAGCTACTAGGACAGGAGGAAGTATCTCGGCTTCTCTTTACTCATCAGATATATCTATAATCTCTTCTTCCTCAACTGGAGGTCCGCCTGGAATCTTTGTAATACTTCTCTGTAGTTGTTTGATAAACCTGTCAACCTTGGTGTGAATAGACACTGAGGACTGAGTCTGCTCCCCCTTAGACACAACTGGGAGAATCTTTGGGAGACTTACGAGTAGCTTTTCTATAGAAGCAATAGCAGTAGAATCATTTACATTATCAGCAGCTCCAACCTTATCTACATTATTTACATTATCAGCAGCCATATCCTCATCATCAGCAACCTCATCAAAATCAATAGCATCCAACTCATCATCAATAACTATCTCAGCATGAGCCTCATCAGACACAATCTCAGCCGCAGCAACACGACCAATAACAACAATCTCTGTGATTAGATCAACTAACTCTTCAACTGTATCTGGTTTTACTGTCTATGAACTAATTAGAAAAACTGACTTTGCTGTAGAGGGAACAATCAAGGGCACTAGAACATCAGTAGCCACTTATGTCTCAACAGACTCCCCCTAAATTCCTGCACTCGTGCTCTTAGGAATTTCATGGGGGGGGGGGGAGTAGTAGGAGTTCTTTCCTCAGGAACATCCTCCTCCTCTACCTCAGGCAAGTCTTGGAGACCACCTTGCCTTGGGATTCTTCTTTCCCATCTAGAGAAGATTGAAGCATCTATTTTCTTCAGGTGGTGAATTGGTACTCCTTTGGTCATGTCAAATGTGTCTCTGTCCAACTGATTCAAGTATAGGCTGATTATCCTTCCAAAGTTCGGTGCTCGCAGACTGTCCTTTCTCCTTCCAAATAACACTGCACCCTAATCTATTCTCTTCCAACATATGATGATGACCAGAATCTTGAACATGTCTGAGGACAGGTAATCATGAGATCCAACCTTACACAAAAGTAGTTTTCCAATTATATCTGAAAGGAGTTTTTCTTCATCATTCATCCCATTTTGCTTGACTACTTTAGTTCCTCTTCGTAGACCACAAAACAAAAGAGTTCTGGCAAAATCAACCACTTCAAGCTGATTTACCTCTTCACATGCTGGAAGCCGTAAGAACCTCGTAAGGGGGGAAGCTGTTGGATCCCTAGTTGGATTTAGGCAAGGTTCACTAATTAGGTTAAGGTTTGACCCATATTGTATAGCCAGGGTCAAGTGTTGAGTCTTAGAGTTTAGGCTAGTCATTAGATTCAACATTCATGGACCAGCTAACAAAAGACCTCAGGAGACTCAAGACTTAGAAGATTTCAGAATTAAAAATTTATCAGTTCAAAATTCTTCGAACTCAGCTCGACGATAATCGATCACAGATCGACGAACTCAGAAATCATTCTCTGAGTTGAGCTCGACGATATTCGAGCTCAGATCGATGAAATCTGGAGTTCAGCTTCAATAGATTCTTTCCAGTTTATGTTCTGTGAACTCAGCTCGACGAAGACAGATTCTGTGCTCGACGAATTTGGACTGCAGAATTGGCAAGACATTTCCAGAATGCAGTTTGCTGAGCTTAGGTCGACAAACAGGTTTTCTTAGCTCGACGATCTTGGAACTCCGATCGACTAAATTTGTTCAGAGTTCGACGATTTCTGTCCAGCGCTAGACTTAGAGTTTTTCCCTCTTTTCTATCCTTATTTCCATATATTATTTAGCAGTGATTTCATGAGTAATTAATGAATATATTCTCTTGAATATAGACATTATTGGCAGCATTAATTATGGTCTTCATCAGGGTTAATTACTTTGCCTAATTTATTGGAACAGTTGGGGAAACTCATTAAAGCCAATATTCTCCAGCCGTATTTCATTCTCCAGGCAATCAACAATCAATGCTTGGTATTCAAAATTCAAAGGAGAATTCGACAGCAAAAAAAAGAGTTTTTTTTTCTTTTCAGACAACAGTAATACAATAATATAGAGAATACAGAAACATTCAAAACTATTCTCTGTACAAAAAACAACCAGTTTTCTCCTTGTGCTTTCTGAAGACTGTAGAAGAACAACAAACATATATCAAGAGTCTTCTTCAACTTCTACTCCAGGAACATTCAAGGACAACATCTTTCAATCAGTCAGAAAGTTCCTGGACATCAATTCAAGATAAGGCTGAAGACCTACACCTTGAGCAAGGCACCAAGTGATTTCAGAAGGAGCCTTGAAAACATCAATCCACTAGTTTTCTCTATTGATTAGATAAAGAGAAGACACCATCACCTCTCTCACCTCCTGTATAAAGGGTTTACTAACTCCCTTCAAAAGTTTATTCTTGGTTTTTGAGCACCTGATCAAAAGCTCAAAGGGTTGTTAGATCTCCCTGGAAATAGATCTTGTGGTGGCAGTCACCTGATCAAAAACCTACTAGTGGATTCCTACTAGGATGGTAGAAGAGTGGATGTACCTAGTTTGGGGAACCACTATAAAATTCTTGTGTCGTCTGGTTGGTCATTTTCTGTGTTGTTCTTGCTTTGCTGTGATAGATTAGTTTGATGTGATAGAATAGTTTAACTTAGTATGAATTTCCTGTTATACTATTATAATATCACATATTTTAATACTCTGATAATATTCAAAATAGCTAAAAATTTTAATTACTCTATTCACCCCCCACTAGAGTAAATCAAGTCTACCCCCTATCTTTCTATTGGTATCAGTGGTATACCATATCTTTCAATTGGTATCAGAGGAGTGTTCCTTTGGTTTTACAAGCTAACACTTGAACCAAAAGATCCGTGTTAGATCTGATTTTCTTTTTCCTAGTTTTTCTATTTATTTCATAGCATGGCACAAAACAAGGATTATGCAAGCACCAGACCACCAGTTTGTAACTTGAATAAGTTTGCCATCTAGAAGGCAAGAATCATGCTTTATATGAATTCTATTGATGAGGAAATATACAACTCTATTTTGACAGGTCCCCCTCAACCTACTACTGCCACTACATCTACCAGTACACATTTTGTTCCACCACCTGAGTGGACAGAGGAACAAAAAATTGTCAAAATAGCAGATGCCAAGGCCATGAATATACTGGATCAAACTATGTCAGATGACATATTCTAGAAGGTGGCTGAGTGCACATCTGCCAAAGCTATCTGGGACTCTCTCAACCAGATGGTTGCTGGGTCAGCAGATGAGAGAAAGGATAGGAGATCAACCCGCGTCTCATAATATGAAAACTTCAAGAAAGAAGAATCTGAGTCTATCAGTGATATGCATAACAGACTGAGCTGTATCATCAATAAGCTGAAGACTCTGGACAAAGACATCACTCTCACAGAAGTGAATGACAAAATCCTCATATGCTTCACAAGCTCATGGGATTCTAGAATATGGCCAATCAAGGAGGCCAGAAGCTTAAATGAGATTTCCACTGAATCTCTTCTGGGGAAGCCCAAGTCATATGAACAGCTAATAAAGTCAATAGAAGCTGTAGAACAGAAGACTCCTCCAGCTACAAGAAAAGAATAAAGCATAGCTTTCAAAGATTTAGAAGAAACATAAGCACCAACAACAAGTGAAGAACTCCTGAGTCTCTTAGCCAAGAGATTCTACAAGATGGCAAAGAAGGATTTCAGAAGAAAGTCATCTAGGCAAGATGACAAACCCAGGTATGACAAGACACCCACTGAAGAGGTTTTTTGTTTTGGTTGCAGGAAACTAGGACACTTTATTTCAGAGTGTCCATAAAATCAAAAGAAGGAGAGAAGAAGAGAAAAAGCCTCCAGAAAACAGCACTACAACAAGCCATCCTCCAGCAAGCATAAAAGAAAGGGGAAAGGCTTTGTGACTGAGACCTGGAGTGACACTGAGGAAGAATCCTCATCTTCCAGCTCTAGTGAATATGGAGAAGAAGCAAAGACAAGGGAAGTTTGCCTTATGGCTATCAATGCCTCCTGCAGTCCATCTGAAGCTGAGCAGTCAGATAATGAAGAATCATCAGAATCTGAGGCAGATCAGGTACTATCTTCCTTTGATTATCATTAAGATACTTTTAAAACTGAATTCAAGTCATTATGTATTGTAAAACTCTTAGATAAAAAATGTCTGAACAAGAAAACTTTATTTCTGAAAACACTAAGTTAAAAGATGAATTAACTTTAGCTAATGAACAAATCATATCATTAAAATCTGAATTAGCTGAGGTAAGGCAACTTGAAGAATCCCTAAATGGGAGAAGCATCAAGTTGATGGACATCACAAACACAGTGAATGCTAGGCTAAATGGCAAGCTGGGCAAGGGGCTTCATCAAGCCAACCCCCACTGATTCAAAAGAATATACTAACAACACCTATAAAATTTGTTTCAGAAAAGGGTAAAGAAAAGATAGATAATAATCATAATGTTAAACAAACAGAAGTAAAACCAAAGAATAAGAAAAAGTGAAAGAATAAGAGAAATCCTAATCATAACAATGTTCAACAGATTTCGTCGAACTCAAATCGAAGAAATGTGTACAGTTCGTCGAACTCAAGTCGACGAACTCCGAACGCAAATTTTCATTATAATTATTCATTGAACTACGATCGACGAAACAAGTATGGTTCGTCGAGCCGAGATCGATGATTTTGGGGCCTAGAGAATGAATAGTCTCATTCTCTAAGTGGAGTTCGACGAACTCATCCCCATTCGTCGACCTCAGATCGATAAACTTACTTGAATTCGTCGAACGCAGTTTATCTTAACAGAAACTTTAATTCTTTCAGAACTATTAATCAACCAAGATCTTCCATTAATCAATTTAATCAATGGATAATTGATCCAAGAAGATATCATCCCCTAGGTTATAAATGTCAACCTGAATACTCTTACATTTCCAGTTTTAATTATGTAAAGAAAGAAGGACCCAAGGTAACTTGGGTCAAGAATAGCTAATCTGTTTTATTGCAGGTGAAAGACTATCCCACCACAGAGCAACAATGGTATTTGGATAGTGGCTGTTCAAAACGCATGACTGGAAATAAGGACAATCTAATTCACTACAAGTCAAAGGTAGGACCTGAAGTAATATTTGGTGATTCCAATTGTGGCCAAACTGAAGGATATGGAAAGGTCAAGATTGGAGCAGTCACGTTCAGGAATGTTGCTTATGTAAATTGACTGAAGCATAACCTTATCTCCATAAGTCAGTTATGTGATGAAAGGTTTTAGGTATCATTTAATAAAACTTTGATGAGTTGTAAATATATATATTTTTACGTACAATAAATAAGTCGTTTTAGTTTATTTTTGTTATTTTTGTTTATTTTTCTTTAATAAATTGCTTCTTTTTTTGTAAATATTTCTAACTTAAGTTTATTTTGATTTCCTAAAAATTTTGCAGAAATTGCCAAAAATTACAAGTACACGCCCGTGTACTTTGGGTCACGCCCATGACCAGGTGGTGACACTTCAATTCCCGTGAAATCAGACGTTCTTTTGAAGAAAAAATGTGACACACCAATGACAAGCCCGTGTCATTGGACACACCCGTGACCAAGCCCGTGTCACGTAAGCTCGACAAAATCGCGCTCGAAGTTCGCCGAACTGACCCGACACGCCCGTGTCAAGATACGACACAGGCATGTATATCTCCACCTGGCCGACAAGACAGCGTAACGACTTTTTGACGTGCTGCACCCATTTCAAACTTCCCGACACGCCCTCTGACACGCCAGTGTCGGCAGAGACACATGCATGGCTTCCACGTGGACCGCCTCGAAGTCAAACATACCTCAAATCGCCGGATCAACTCATATATAGTGCTAACACGCCCCCCGAAATGCTTGTGTCAGAGGGCGTGTACCTTGAAAATTTTGCCTATAAATTGCAGTCTTCTATTTGAATTCCTATTTCCCTTTTTTGGATCCATTTTGTATAGGGTCCTACTGTTTAGATGTCTTTCCAAAGCTATGTAAGGGATTTTCTCCCCCTCTCCTTAGTTTTTGTTTTTATCTTTCCATGTAACTCATTTTTACTTAATAAAATGTTTTGTTTTCTCTCTTTATATGTTTTTGGATTCCATCTAAACACCTATCTTATGCAATCTTATTTTTTTCTTTTGTTTTAATCTTTTGTTTTTCTCTTTTTATGGGTGTGTGCGTGTATGATTATAGCTTTAGACTTTTATGTTTTTGTTATTTTTACTTAGATTTGTTTAGACTTAGGAGTTTTATAACTTTATTTCATTCTTATAGATCCGTAAAAATATTTTCAAAGTGATTTTTATTTTTTACTAACTTAGATTTACTTATTTAGGTCGTAAAATTTCTCCTCCTTTTCACTTTCTTTTCACTTTTTAACCACTTTTACAGAGTTATAGGAATGAATATATAGTCATTTTAATTTTTCGAGCACTTCGATTTTCATTTTAAACTTTTGCTCGTTTAATTTTTCCGTCTTCATTTTATTCATTTCTACCGCATTCTAGCGGTAGAAATGTATTTGTTTTAATTTTTTGAGTACTTTTATTTTGCATTTATTTGCAAAAAGTTTTGCTCCTTTAATTTGTATTGTCTTTTTATGCATTTCTACCGCATTCTAGCGGTAGAAATATAGTTATTTTAATTTTTAGAGCACTTTGTTTTTCGTCTTTTTTGTACGTGTGCGTGCGTGTATGAGATAATTTTCATGGCTTTCTTTTCATTTCCGTAGAGTGAGTGTGTGTGTTTTTCTTCAAGAAGAGTGAGTGAGTGTGTTTAATTTTCTGTCGTGTGTGTGCATTTTACTTCCTGCAGTGTGTGTGCGTTTTCAATTCAGTAGAGTGAGTGTGTGTTTTCATTTACAGTCGAGCGTGTGCGTGCGTTTTAATTTCTGCAGAGTGAGTGTGTTTTAACTTACTGTCGAGTGCATTTATTTTCTCCTACTCGTTTGAGTAGGACCCGCATTAATTTTCCACATACTCATTTGAGTAGGACTTGTGTGTGTGAGATTTTACTTTCTGTAGAATATGTGTGTGCGTATTTAATTTCTGTAGAGTGCGTGCGTGTGTGCATTTATTTTCTCCTACTCATTTGAGTAGGACTTGATTTAATTTAAGTCCTACTCGTTTGAGTAGGACTTGCCTTTAATGCTTTCATTTCCCACTTACTCGTTTAAGTAGGGCTAGCAATTTACTGCTTTCTTTACTACTTTATTTTACTGCTTTATTTCCTGCTTTATTTTCAGCATTCATTTTATCGCTTTTCCTGAAGCCGTCCCCATTCCGATGAGTGGCTAACCGCTCTTAGCCCCCAATATCGAAGAGCTTTGAGACAAATAAAATAGCTTTAAATAATTAAAGGTCATGTTTTTCTAATTAATTAAATTACTTAAGGTTTGCCTCGGGTTTACGAAGTGTAGAACCACATAATCGATGTGTGGGTTCTATTTCCATAGTGCATACGCTAGCTAGCAGAGAGGCCGTGTGTATGGACCAATCGCCCCTTGGTAAATGGAGTTCTGCACTAACCCTCGAGAGAGGAGGCGCGCAAACTCTACTCGATTGGGTTCCCCACCCAATAGCGGGGTTCTTAGCGTAATGCAGACATTAAGAGGAATCCTTTGTCGGATGAGAGCCCGGTCGAATAGTCTTAATGTTCAGGTGAGGAATAGTCCTATAGATATGTGAGCTCATTTTAGTGGAACCTCCACGGTCAAGTCTCTACCTTAATTAATTTGAAATTTAGGATCTCTATTTATTAAAAGTTTATTTTAGTTCAAATTTTATTCGATGCGGTTGCGCTAAGCTAATCATCGGCTCCATCTTTTAATGCTTTTATTTTCTATCCTTTTTTATATATAACAAATATCCTGACATGATGAAATATCGGTAAAATAATAGTCCCCTCCAGGGAAGAGTAGAAATAATCAACCCGACCCCGAGAACAATACGAGCTCGATATTCCACATCGGAATATCCTGTACTACACACGATAGGTGCACTTGCCTCCTTTAGTTAAAACTCGATTTCACCTATTTTATATCCAAATAATAAATCCACACACCCCATTTTTTAAATAAAACCAAATCCGCTTTTCTAAATAAACCGCCCGAGGCGCCGCGTGCTCGAAATAATTTTTGTAGTTTTAACCCGGATCAAGTTTTTGGCGCCGTTGCTGGGGACATTTCGAGTCGTTATTTTGAACCCTGGAGCTCTATTACTTTTACCTATATATATAACTAAAATTGGCCAATACAAAAAGAATCATAATAATACTAATAAAATACTTTAAAACACAAAAAAACAACTTAAAACTAAAAATTTTAAAACTTTAAAACTTAAAAAAAGAGGAAAACAACTACAAACTAAAAAAAATCCCTAAAAAACTAAAGCGCCCCCCCCCCCCCCCAAAAAAAAAACTTAAAAACCTAAAAACTCTAAACATCTTAAAACCAAAAAATACAAAAAAACTAAAAAACCAAAAACACTACGAAAAAATACACTAACTAAAAAAAACAAACCCTACGTAAAAACACACAAAAAAGTATATATATACTAATTTGTTATTTTAACACATATATATCAATAGAAAAAATCCTGCCCTAAAAAAAAAATTTCGTATATTTTTTTGTTTTAACTTGTTTTATTTCTTTTTAAAAAGCAAAAAAAATTTACCAAAAAATAATAACCACTATAAAATAAATAAATATTTTCTATTATTAAAACTTCTATATCTATTTTTCTCGCTTCGGCGCCCTTCACTATTGTGGGCGTTGGGGGACGCATATCTGTCACGCTCCTAAAACTAAGCCGTTAGCCTCCGAGTCACCTCCACTTGTCACCCCCTACCGCCCATAACCTTTTGGCCGAATTTATCATTTTTGTTTTTTCTGCTATAGTTTTGTTTATTTTTCTAAATAATGCAGGGTTTTAACATGGGCCTCCCCGAATTCGTCTTAGGGAAGCTTCTACCCTCTTTTTTTCTTTTTATGCATATTTTATTTTGTATATTATCATTCCTCATACTTAGATTGCAACATTGAGGACAATGTTGGGTTTAAGTATGAGGGTGTTCTCTTATTTTTCTATTTTTGCACTTTTATATTCTGCACACTTTTGTATTCCGCACTAATAAAAAGAAAACTCACACAACCTTACAAAAAAATGCAAAAAATTTTTAACTTCAAAAAATTTTGTTTTCCTTGTTTTTATAAATCAAAAACTAAAAAAAAACTCATAAATCACAAAAATCACAAAAATCACAAAAAATAAAAAAACTTATAAAACAAAAAGTTCAAAACTAAATTTGTTTTTACTTTACTTTGTTAATTTTTTGTTAAAAAAAAATCTCTCTTTCCCCCCTCTCTTTTTCTTTCTAAAAAATCTTTCTCTTTCCCCCCTCTCTTCTTCTTTGTAGAAAATCTTTCTCTTTCCCCCCTCTCTTCTTCTTTGTAAAACATCTTTCTCTTTCCCCCTCTTATTCATAAATAACACTTCTTTCTCATCCCTTTCTTATAAATAACTTGATAAAAATTGTCAATAAACCAAAAAAAATTGAGAAAAACAAAAAATCCTAAAAAGAGAACAACTCTCAAAATCCAAAAAAAGATAATAATCAATAATAATAATAATAATACAAAAAGAGATAAAAACCTTAAAAAATTCAAAAAAAAGATGATAATTAAAATTCCAAAAAAATGATAAAAACCCTAAAATCCCCCAAAAAATTTTGAAATTATGTAACAAATAAATCGAATATCTCATTCTTAACCCTTTTCGCTCTCCAAAAATTTAGTTGTGAGTTAATTTATAAGCGAATTTTATTAATTCTTTGCTTACTATTCGTTTATTAATTGGAGATCGATAGATTTAGATATCTGGGGTTAAGATTTAAAAAATTTCGTATGTTTTTTTTATTTTGATAAGATACCTATTTTTAGCACCACTTCAACTCACCTAAATAGTTTCACATTTATTTTGTTAGAAAACAACAACCTTAGATTTCATATTATGTTAGTCCAAACTTTTTTTTGAATATAAGGACGTTTAATTTATAAAGGTTGCTCTCAAATGTTTTTTTATTAAACCTAGATTTCTTTCTGAAAAACAAAAAAAGACCCATCACCTTTTTTCATGTCTTACTTGACATGATTTTGATCCTTAAAAGATCCTATGTCAATGGGAATAAGATTTCGTTCCGTAAACATAGGCATCAAATATTTGAAAAGATTATATGTTATAGAGTAAGATGATAAAATTCATTACTCCTATACATATACATTAGATTATTATGAAGATGGTAAAAAAATTTTATATGTTATGGAAAATAAGATTTCATTTTCCTAACATCCACATTCAAACCAAAAAAATTCATTAGAGGTTCGAGCGAAAAAATATACCCTCGCCTCTAAACCAAAGCCTTCTTCATATACCACGACATCCCTTTTCGCCAATTTCAAATGATTCTATATTTAATTTTAAAATCTTTTTGAGAGCATAATTTATAAATTAAATTATTTCCTTTATTTCTTATAAGCTAAAGTTTCATAATTCAATCTATTTTTGTTAACCTAACAAATAAAATATTTTGCTATCAATTTGATTATATCAGAAGTTTTTAGCTGAAACTCTTCCTTTATTTTAATTTTTGTCATAATTTAGGACTTAACTCTTATACCCCGAATGTTTATTTAGATCTTTCTTTCAATTAAGTCAAGAGGTAGCTAAACTTAGGATTTCTTTAATTCATTATAAGTTCATCTCCAACTTTTGTTCTGGAATAGCAAAAGCTTAAGTATGGGGGTATTTGATGTGTTGTAAATATACATATTTTTACTTACAATAAATTAGTCGTTTTAGTTCATTTTTGTTATTTTTGTTTATTTTTCTTTAATAAATTGCTTCTTTTTTTGTAAATATTTCTAACTTAAGTTTATTTTGATTTCCTAAAAATTTTGCAGAAATTGCCAAAAATTGCAAGTACACGACCGTGTACTTTGGGTCACGCCCATGACTAGGGCGTGACACGTCAATTCCCATGAAATCAGCCGTTCTTTTGAAGAAAAAATGTGACACGCCCAATGACACGCCCGTGTCATTGGACACGCCCCGTGACCAAGCCCGTGTCACGCAAGCTCGATAAAATCACGCTCGAAGTTCATCAAACCGACCCGATACGCCCGTGTCAAGATGCGACACGGGCGTGTACATCTCCACCCGGCCGACAAGATAGCGCGGCGACTTTTTGACGCACCGTACCCATTTCAAACTTCCCGACAAGCCCTCTGACATGCCCGTGTCGGCAGAGACACGGGCGTGGCTTCCACGTGGACCTCCCCGAAGTCAAACGTTCCTTCAAAACCCCGGATCAACTCATGTATATTGCTAACACACCCCCCGACATGCCCGTGTCAGAGGGCGTGTAACTTGAAAATTTTGCCTATAAATTGCAGCCTTCTGTTTGAATTCCTGTTCCCCTTTTTTGGATCAATTTTGTATAGGGGCCTGCTGTTTAGATGTCTTTCCAAAGCTATGTAAGGGATTTTCTCCCCCTCTCCTTAGTTTTTGTTTTTATCTTTCCATGTAACTCGTTTTTACTTAATAAAATGTTTTGTTTTCTCCCTTTATATGATTTTGGATTCCAACAAAACACGTATCTTATGCATTCTTATTTTTTTCTTTTGTTTTTATCCTTTGTTTTTCTCTTTTTATGGGTGTGTGTGTATGAGTATAGCTTTAGACTTTTATGTTTTCGTTATTTTTACTTAGATTTGTTTAGACTTAGGAGTTTTATAACTTTATTTCAATCCTATAGATCCGTAAAAAGGTTTTCAAAGTGATTTTCATTTTTTTTACTAACTTAGATTTACTTGTTTAGGTCGTAAAATTTCTCATCCTTTTCACTTTATTTTCACTTTTTAACCACTTTTACGGAGTTATAGGATTGAATATATAGTCGTTTTAATTTTTCGAGCACTTCGATTTTCGTTTTAAACTTTTGCTCGTTTAAATTTTCCGTCTTCATTTTATTCATTTCTACTGCATTCTAGCGGTAGAAATGTATTTGTTTTAATTTTTCGAGCACTTTCATTTTGCATTTATTTGCAAAATTTTTTGCTCCTTTAATTTTTATTGTCTTTTTATGCATTTCTACTGCATTCTAGCGGTAGAAATGTAGTTATTTTAATTTTTAGAGCACCTTATTTTTCGTCTTTTTTGTACGTGTGCGTGCGTATATGAGATAATTTTCATAGCTTTCTTTTCATTTCCGTAGAGTGAGTGTGTGTGTGTGTTTTTCTTCAAGAAGAGTGAGTGAGTTTATTTAATTTTCTGTCTTGTGCGTGCGTTTTACTTCCTGTAGTGTGTGTGCATTTTCAATTTAGTAGAGTGTGTGTTTTCATTTACAGTCGAGCGTGCGCGTGCGTTTTAATTTCTGCAGAGTGAGTGTGTTTTAATTTACTGTCGAGTGCATTTATTTTCTCCTAGTCGTTTGAGTAGGACCCGCATTAATTTTCCACCTACTCATTTGAGTAGGACTTGTGTGTGTGAGTTTTTTTACTTTCTGTAGAGTGTGTGTGTGCGTATTTCATTTCTGTAGAGTACGTGCGTGCATTTATTTCCTCCTACTCTTTTGAGTAGGACGCACTTTAATTTTAGTCATACTCGTTTGAGTAGGACTTGTCTTTTACTGCTTTCATTTCAGTCCTACTCGTTTGAGTAGGGCTAGCAATTTTACTGCTTTCTTTATAGCTTTCCTTTACTGCTTTCGTTTTACAGCTTTCATTTTCTACTTTATTTTATTGCTTTCATCGCAAGCCGTCCCCATTCCGATGAGTGGCTAACCGCTCTTACCCCTCAGTATCGAAGAGAATTGAGACAGATAAAATCACTTTAAATAATTAAAGGTCTTGTTTTTCTAATTAATTAAAATTACTTATGGTTTACCTTGGGTTTACGAAGCATAGATCCACATAATCGATGTGTGGGCTCTATTTTTGTAGTCCATACGCTAGATAGCCGAGAGGCCGTGCGTATGGACCGATCGCCCCTTGGTAAATGGAGTTCCGCACTAACCCTCGAGAGAGGAGGCATGCAAACTCTACCGGATTGGGTTCCCCACCCAATAGTGGGGTTCTTAGCATAATGCGGGCATTAAGAGGAATCCTTCATCGGACGAGAGCCCGATCGAATAGTCTTAATGTTCAGGTGAGCGATAGTCTTGGAGATAGGTGAGCTCATTTTAGTGGAACCTCCACGGCCGAGTCTCCGCCTTAATTAATTTGAAATTTAGGATCTCTTTTTATTAAAAGTTTATTTTAGTTCAAATTTTATTCGATGCGGTTGCGTTAAGCTCTTCTTCAGCTCCATCTTTTTAAAGCTTTTATTTTTAATGCCTTTTGTTTATATATTAAAAATAACCTGACGAGTTAAATATCGGTAAAATAATAGTCCCCTCCAGGGAAGAGTAGAAATAAACAACCCGGCCCCGAGAATAATACGACCTCGATATTCCACACTGGAATATCTTGTACTACACATGATATGTGCACTTGCCTCCTTTCGTTAAAACTCGATCTCATCTATTTTATATTCAAATAATAAATCCACGTGCCCCGTCTTTCTATATAAAACCAAATCCGCTTTTGTTAAATAAACCTCCCGGGGCACCGCGTGCTTTTAATAATTTTTGGAGTTTTAACCCGCATCAAGGTTTTGGCACCATTGCCGGGAACTTGATGCAAAATATCAATCAAACTTCCTGCATTATTACTTCAGTAGATAACCTAGTAGTGTTAACAGGAACTAGAGTAGGAAACATCTATGTAGTTAATTTTAAATCAGCTAAAACAGAAATATGCCTATTTAATCAAACTAGTAATAATAATGACCTTTGGCATAGAAGATTAGGACATGTAAACTTGAAAAATATTGCTAAACTTTCTAAGGACAACCTTGTTAGACGATTGCCTTCTTGCCCCTACAAGAAGGAAAGCCTTTACAGGACTTGTCAGTTAGGCAAACAAACTAAAAATAGTTTTAAATCTGTAAATAAAAGTGACTCACATAGAATATTGTACTTGCTACATATGGATCTTTTTGGCTCTATTACTGTATAAAACCTAGGAGGGAAATCTTATACTTTAGTGATTGTAGATGACTTCTCAAGATTCACTTGGGTATTCTTTCTTAGATCTAAGTCAGATAACTTTAAGGTTCTTACAGATTTTCTCAAGAACATACAGATTGAGTACTCTACTCCAGTTACATTGATCAGAAGTGATCATGGTACTGAGTTTGTGTCTCTTCTTATGCAAGAGTTTTATGAGAAGGAAGGTATCAGGCACTACTTCTCAGCCCCTAGAACTCCTCAACAAAATGGGGTTGCTGAAAGGAAAAATAGAACCCTAATTGAATCTGCAGGCACATTAATTGCAGATGTTCATTTGCCCCTATCCTTTTGGGCAGAGGCTGTGAGCACAACAAATTATGTACTGAATAGAAGTTTGATACACAAGCTTAAGAATAAGACTCCTTATGAGCTACTTAAAGGGAAGAAACCTAAATAGACTATTTCAAAATGTTTGGTTGCATTTGCTATATTCACAACAATAATAAGAAACACATTAGAAAGTTTGAAGCCAAGGATGAAATAAGAATTTTTCTTGGATATTCCCAAGTAAGCAAGGCTTATAGGGTATATAATAAATCAACCATGAAAAATAGAAGAATCTATTCATATTTCATTTGATGAAACTAACATGTTTTACATGGAGAAGATTCCTTCTATCAATGAGACTTTGTAGGAACCAAATTGTGTGAGAAATTGGATGAATTGACCCTCACCAATGAGGCTGTTAGCCATCCTTCTTCACAAATTTCTGAAGATAGTAAAGATGAAGACACAGAAATCAGTGTAGAGCTAACAACAGCTATAATTCCACAAGAGGAATTAATTCCCCAAGCTTTTGCTCAACCAACTTCTCCTACTGAATTTGTCACACTTAGAAAGCACCCTGTATCTCAAGTGATTGGAGACATTTCAGTTGGTGTGCAGGCAAGACATCAACTCCACCAGGACATGATGCATGCCTACTTCATATCTCAAATTGAGCACCAATCCATAAAAGATGCTGAGCAAGATCCACACTAGATTATTGCAATGCAAGAAGAGCTCAACCAATTTGAGAGATGTAGAGTTTGAGATTTAGTTCCAAGACCAAAAGACTACCCAGTCATTGGAACTAAATGGGTATTTAGAAACAAGCTAGATGCTCAAGGTCTTATCATAAGGAACAAGGCCAGACTAGTTGCTCAAGGATACAGACCAGAGGAAGTCATAGACTATGACCAGACATTTACACCTGTTACAAGGCTGGAAGCAATCAGAATTTTCCTTGCTTATGCAGCCTACAAGAAGTTCACTGTATACCAGATGGATGTCAAGAGTGCATTCCTTAATGGTGAACTCAAAGAAGAGGTCTATGTAGAACAACCACCAGGTTTTATTTCTCCTACTCATCACTCTTATGTTTTCAAATTGCATAAGGCTCTCTATGGTCTAAATCAAGCTCCAAGAGCTTAGTATGAAACCTTAGCTAGCTTTCTCTTAAAGTATAAATTTTATAGAGGCATAGTAGATATGACTTTATTTATTAAGCATCATCATGATAAAATATTGTTAGTACAAATATATGTAGATGATATTATATTTGGTTCTACAGATTCCAAACTATGCAAAATGTTTTCCAACCTTATGCATTTAAAGTTTGAAATGAGTAGCATGAGTGAGCTCTACTACTTCCTTGGTCTCCAAGTGAAGCAATCACCTGATGACATCTTCTTATCCCAATCCAAATATGCTAAGGAGCTGATTAAAAGGTTTGGGATGGCTGATGCTTCAGCAAAGAAAACACCTATGACTACCAATGCTATAATTGATTCTGATGAACATGGGAAACATGTAGATCAGAAAATATATAGTGCCATTGTTGGGTCCCTATTATATCTTACAAGCAAGTAGACCAGACATTATGTTTGCTACATATCTTTGTGCTAGGTTCCAGGTGAACCCTAAAGAATCTCACCTTATTTTCCTAAAAAGAATTTTGAGATATATAAAGAGTTGCACTAATCTAGGACTCTGGTATCCAACTGAGTCAGAGTTAGAGTTAACTGGATACTCTGATGCTAACTTTGCTGGATGTAGAGTAGACAAGAAGAGCACATCAGGGACATGTCAGTTTCTTGGTGATAGGCTAGTGTCATGGTTTTGAAAGAAGCAAACATATGTGTCTACTTCAACTGCAGAAGCTGAGTATATTGCAGCTGGCAGTTGTTGTTCACAGATGCTATGGATTCAAAACTAACTCCTAGACTATGGTGTCAACTTAAATAATTCAACTCTACTTTGTGATAATATAAGTGCAATTTCTATTGCATAGAATCCAGTACATCATAGTAGGACTAAGCATATAGATGTAAGACATCATTTCATTAGGGAGTGTGTAGATAAAAAAGAAAATTAATCTCACCTTTGTCTCTACTGATTTGCAAAAGACAGATATCTTCACCAAACCTTTGGATGAGAAGAAACATATGTTCTTTATGAATCAGTTAGGTATGATCAATGGAGATACATTAATTTATTTTTTTGTCTATAGTCGAAGAATTTGCCACAGTTCATCGAACGGAGATCGACAAACTGAGAAAAGTTCTTGAGAAATTCGTCTACCTGAGATCAATGAACTCTCTGTGTGTAAAGTTCTATTCATCGAACGAAGATCGACGATATTGCTTCAAAAAATGTTTCATCGAACTGAGATCAACGAAATGTTTTCGCTTCTTCTAACTGAGATCGACGAACTCTTTTGTCAATAAACTATTTTGTCGAACCCAGATCGAAGAATTATTATTTTTTGTCGGATGGAGTCTGCCGCTTCATATTCTGAAAATCATATATCTAGGTTTTCTTCGAGCTCCATCCCGCGCTTTCTGTTCCCCTTGCACTTGATCTCTCTGTTTTCTTTTGAAGGAGAACAATGACGATTCCAGCGAACTCCTTGGTGGCGATGAAGTTTGACATGAGTTTCGACATCGACTTTGAATCATTCCAACATTCAGATCAAATCTTCTTGGATATACTGAAACTGTTTGAGGACCAACAACTGAAACACTTCATGACACAATCAAGATAGCTGCAACAGAAATAAGAGAATGGGTATTTACCTCCTCAAATCCAGATGCAGATATAATGACCGGGACTATATCTGGTAACCAGATTTCTCTATCCACTACCGTGTTAACTGAAATTTTCGATTTGATGAATGGTGATGAAGATATAAAAATGGATAGTAGTGAATATGATAACATGCTGATTAAAATGGGTCATGTTGGAGAAAATCCTAATAAACTATTAAAGAAGAATTTGTCGTCTGAATACAAATTCCTTGCTGATGTTGTTGGGAAGTTCTATTTGGCATACACACAACCCACGACTATATCACCAGGCACTAGTTTCTAGTGATGAGTGCTCTGGTTGAGAAGAAATTGGTTAATTGGGGAAAACTACTGTTTGAGTTGATAAAGAAGAAGAATAATAAGAAAAAAGTTTGCTTTGGAAGAGTTCTGGGTATTTTCCTACATGAGAAAGCTGTTGAATCTATGGTCTCTCAGACCATATTCATCAATGCTTCCAAAAGGTTTCCTTGTGCCTTGTTTGGAAGGTGGGAGAGGACTATCTCCAAGACATCTAAGGCTTCAACCTCCTCCAGAGGTTCTGAGGGTACAAGAGTTGCAATAACTAATCCCCCACCCCCAAAAGTAGTCCCCTCCATCAGCATTTCATCCTACCAGATACCTACACCTCCATCTCAACAACCATCCTCTTCTCCAACTCATACTCCCACACAAATTCAATCCCCTGCACATCAACCAATTCCACCAATTCCATCTCCTGAGCATCAACCCACACAAATTCACAATCTACCAACACCAGTTCTATCTCCAGAACATACTACACCACCTCAATCCCCACTTCCACCTCATTTGGATGACATTCCCCTCCATAACCTCACATCTATTCCATCTTTTAATCTAATCTCATCTCCCATTAATTCTCCATCATATCATGATGAGCCAATACCAGACATCACCACTTTCACTTCATCCTCCATCATCCATGCATCCACTCAGACACCCTCTGAGTTCATGGAAATGGATTCCCCTTCAATTCCATCTCTTCTAGAACTCCTCACTCCCCTCATCTCAAATCTTATAGCAGAGGCCATTAAACCTCTTGCTGACTCTCTTGCATCCCTATCTGCCATCATCTCTACTACCTCCACTATCCCTTCTTCTAGGGGTCTGGCTTCAGGACCCTCTAAAACCAGGCAGGTGGAGATACTCAATGAAGAAGCTCCATTTTCCTCTCCTCCAGCAGTAGCAAAAACATCAGTTTTGTAGACCGATGCAGATGCATATGTACAGATGACTACAGAAGTTGAGAGAAATGCTGACTTTGATTCTGATCTTGATTTTGATATGTTGAGTACAAATGCAACAGTAGAAACTGCAGAGATTATATCTATTGGTGATTGTATTATCAATCCCACAGTTTATTTATTTCAGTTATTAAATTCTTTTGATACAGTTCATCTAAAGTATCTTCCAGAAGTTTACTCACAGCAATCCAAAGCTATTATAGCTTATACTGCCCCAATAAGCCCTGCAGTTGCTAAGCAACTCAAGGCCAGTTTTGTAGCTCCAGTGATCACAGAAGAACATATGATTGAGAATGTTCTTGAACCAGTATCAGCCCCCAAGGCTATTTCACCTCCAAAGGCTATCTCTCCTCCTACCTATAAGATGGATGATAGTACCCTACCTAATCTATATGATATTATTCTAGCTGATATAGAAGAAGAAGAAAAAATTAGTTTCTGAAAGTGCTGCTGAAACAAAAACTGCAGGACCTCCAGTACATCCTCAGGCTGAGAAACAGATTTCTAAAGATATTCTGAAGGCAATAGATGCTCTCTATGACAATCCTCCTAGATTAACAGATGATGACAATGACGATGAAGACTCTGATGAGTCTGATGATTCAAAGGATAAGAAGAAAGTGGTAAGAAAAGAAAAGCTCCTGCTAAAGCAATTCCAAAGCCAAATCCCAATGCAGATACTCCCTATTATATCTTGCAGAAGATCACTCCTTACCCAGGGATGCCTAATTGGATATGGCTATTTAAGAATGAGCAGAAAGACAAAAAGAAGAGCAGAAGGTACTCACCTCCTCCTCCTTCTCAAAGAAATTGGAGAGGTCCTAGTCCTCTTCCTACTCCAGCTGCTGGTGCTTCTGGAAATATTTCTCAGAGATCTACATCATATACTCAGACTTATCAAAGGCAACAAGATAGATCCTCAAGATCTCATTTTAAAGCAAGCAGTCAGGAGAATAAATCAAGCAGCAGCAGACAGCAATAACAACATCAGAAGACAGAAAGGATAACAGTCCAAAAAGGCCAGAATCTCCTCCAATCCACTTTGAGGATCCTGAACAAGATGCAACTGCAAGAATGGCCAGATTTTAAGAGCTAGTTGGACTCTGCTTGATCAACAAAGCTAAAGCTGAAGGAAGAGATCCTTCTCAGTATTCTACAATGTCAACCTACAGGAAAGAAGGACTGAAAAGGTATGACAAGGCTAATAAGTTTTTCAATGTAGATGCTTATATGAACCTGCATCCAGAGGCTGTAGTTCCAAGATCCACTTCTCTTAATATTATTGGAGCAGCTGACATGACAATGTCTAAAAGAGAAGCTGCCAATCCCAACAGAGAAATCAATTTCAGACAGCCCTTTGAAGGTTCTGACAAGGTTGATAAAGGAGAGGTAAAGAAGAACTAATGAATATTTTGTCTAGTGTTTATATTTCTGAAATCTATTTGTTATAACTGTCACAAAGCTCCTGTTATGTACATATCTGCTAGATGTTTCAATTTTTTGCCAGATATATTTATTTTGCTTTGTGATTATTTTTCTTTTTTGCTTATATTAGTGACCTCAACCAAATAGGGGGAGATTGTTGGATCCCTAGTTGGATTTGGGCTAAGTTCACTAATTAGGTTAAGGTTTGACCCATATTGTATAGCCAGGGTCAAGTGTTGAGTCTTAGAGTTTAGGCTAGTCATTAGGTTAAACATTCATGGACCAGGCAGCAGAAGACCTCAGGAGACTCAAGACTTAGAAGAATTCAGACTTAAAAATTTATCAATTCGAAATTCTTCCATCTCTGCTCGATGATCGTCGATCACAGATCGACGAACTCAGAAATCATTCTCTGAGTTGAGCTCGACAATATTCGAGCTCAGATCGACGAAATCTGGAGTTCAGCTTCAACAAATTCTTTCCAGTTTATGTTCTCTGAACTCAGCTCGACGAAGACAGATTCTATGCTCGACGAACTTGGACCGCAGAATTGGCAAGATATTTCCAGAATGGAGTTCGCTGAGCTCAGGTCGACGAACAAGATTTTTCAGCTCGACGATCTTGGAACTCCGGTCGACGAAATCTATTCAGAGCTCGACGATTTTTGTCCAGCGCCAGACGTAGAGTTTTTCCCTCTTTTATGTCCTTATTTCCATATATTATTTAGCATTGATTTCCTGAGTAATTAATGCATATATTCTCTTGAATATAGCCGTTATTGGCATCATTAATTATGGTCTTCATTAGAGTTAATTACGCGCTTAATTTATTGGGACAGTTGGGGAAACTCATTAAAGTCAATATTCTCCAGCCGTATTTCATTCTCTAGGCAATCAACAATCAATTCTTGGTATTCAAAATTCAAAGGAGAATTAGACAGCAAAAAAAGAGTTTTTCTCTTTTCAGACAACAACAATACAATAATACAGAGAATACATAAACATTCAGAACTATTCTCTATGAAAACAACAACTAGTTTTATCCTTGTGCTTACTAAAGACTGAATAAGAACAACAAACATATATTAAGAGTCTTCTTCAACTTCTATCTCAGGAACATTCAAGGATAACATATTTCAGTCAGTTAGAAAGTTCATGGACATCAATTCAAGACAAGGTTGAAGACCTACACCCTGAGCAATGCACCAAGTGATTTCAGAAGGAGCCTTGATAACAACAATCCACTAGTCTTCTCTGTTGATTAGAGAAAGAGAAGACACCATCACCTCTCTCACCTCCTGTACAAAGGGTTTATTAACTCCCTTCAAAAGTTTATTCTTGGTTTTTGGGCACCTGATCAAAAGCTCAAATGGTTGTGAGATCTCCATGGAAATAGATCTTGTGGTGGCAGTCACCTGATCAAAAACCTTCTAGTGGATTCCTACCAGGGTGGTAGAAGCATGGATGTACCTAGTTTGGGGAACCACTATAAAATTCTTGTGTCGTCTGGTTTATCATTTTCTGTGTTATTCTTGCTTTGCTGTGATAGATTAGTTTGCTGTGATAGAATAGTTTAACTTAGTTTGAATTTCCTATTATACTATTATAGTATCATCTATTTTAATACTCTGATAATATTCAAAACATCCAGAAATTTTAATTACTCTATTCACCCCCCTCTAGAGTAAATCAGGTCTACCCCCTATCTTTCTATTGGTATCAGTGGTATACCATATCTTTCAAAAGCCTTCACTTTTACTCTGACCTGTCTGACTTTGCCCTTGATTACAGTGTCTTCCCTATGGAGCTTGGCATTTCGGAAGAACTCCAGAACCTCCTTGTCCAACACCTTGCAAGGGTGTTCGAGGATGAAGGTGAGACCGGCAGATTCCAACATTAGTATGACATTTCTAAAATTAATTTGTGGATGTAGCGAAACCAGTTCGAATTGGTTCTCCCCCTATGAGCAAGCCATTAGTACCTCGGGGAGCCATGAAGACAATCTAAAATTCAAAAGGTTGAAGGAATCAAGAATACGATACGATGCTATCATGGAAGCTGAATTGGCAGATGAAACACTCAACATGATTCAAACTTCTCTTTCGATGATGTGAAGATGTTTTGCCCCAAGAACCTTATATATATATATACTTAAAGTTTCGTGACATGAGAGATCGACGCGTACCTTAAATCGGCAACTCTTTGGGTCTAATAAAAAAATAACCTGAGTATGATTTGTCAAAATCCCACAGAAGCCTAGCAGAATTCATTGAATATCACCGAGTTTCGTCGTGGAAATTCGTATTGTTTTGACGAATCAACGTGTTCCCACGAGTGCTTCTCGATGTATTTGCCCTGGAAACTTTGACTGCTTAGAGATGTACTTCACTGAGAGAATTTCTATCTCATTAGCCGTCTTCAAGAGTCCTTGTTGAGCATGCTCGGTTCCATTTTGAAGAATGACAACTTGGCCTCGTCCAACGGCTTCGTGAATATGTCTGTAACTTGCTTATCCGTTGGGACATAGTTGAGACTTATGTCCCTGTTCTCCACATGCTACCGAATGAAATGATATCTGATTTCTATGTGCTTTGTCCGGATGTGAGAGACTGGATTTATTGCAATCGCAATCGCATTGGAGGAGTCGCAAAACATCAGAATCTCCTTGAATTTCAAGTTATAATCTCCAAGTTGATTCCTGATCCAGAGAAGCTGTGCACAACAACTACCAGCAGAGATGTAATCTGACTCGATAATGGAGGTTGCCACACAAATTTGCTTCTTGCTGCTCCATGAAATAAACCTTCTTCCGAGGAATTGGCAAGTCCCGAAAGTGCTTTTCCTGTCATCTTTGCTACCTGCAAAATCAACATCTGAAAAACCAATTAGCTCGACCTCATTACTTCTTGGGTACCATAAGCCAAGATCTAATGTACCCTTAAGGTATCTCAAGATTCTCTTTGCAGCGGCATAATGAGATTCCTTAGAGTTCACCTGAAATCTTGTGTGCACACATGTTGAAAACATTATGTCGTGTCTACTGGCAGTAAGATAGAGCAAGGACCCAATTATGCTTATATACTTGGTTTCATAAAAAAGTTTCCCTTTCTCGTCCTTGTCCAGAGACATAGTTGAACCCATTGAAGTCCTCATTGAGGTTGCATTCTCCATTTCGAATTTCTTAAGTAACTCTTTGGTGAACTTCGTCTTAGAGATGAAAATTCCATATTTGCATTGTTTCACCTTAAGTCCTAAGAAATACTTAAGCTCTCCCATACCGCTCATTTCAAACTTCCCTTGCATAAGTTTAGAAAATTTCTTGCAGAGGTGGTCCTCCGTAGAGCCAAAAATAATGTCATCGACATAGATTTGTACTAGCAAAATCTTGCCTCTTTCTTTCCTAAGAAATAATGTCTTATCTATCTTTCCACTTGCGTACTTGTTCTCAAGAAGAAAGCTAGACAATTTCTTATACAAAGCTCAAGGAGCTTGCTTTAAAGCATATAGTGCCTTTTTAAGAAAAAATACATAATTAGGGAAAGTAGAGTTGACAAAACCTGGGGGTTGTGCTACATATACTTCCTTTTTTAGATCGCTGTTGAGGAATGGTGACTTCACGTCCATTTGATAAACTTTGAAGCCTTTGTGAGCAGTATACGCAAGGAACAACCTGATCGCTTCGAGTCTGGCCACTGGAGGAAAGATCTGATCGAAATCGATCCCTTCTTGTCTATACCCTTGAGCTACATACGTGACTTTGTTCTTTATATTTACTCCATTTTTGTCTAGCTTGTTTTTGAATACCTATTTGGTGCTGATCACATTATGTCCTTTGGGCCTTGGTACCAAATCCCAGATATTGGACCTTTCAAACTGGTTGAGCTCCTCTTATATTGCCATTATCCAAGAAGTGTCCTTATTTTCTTCTTCAAATTTTTTTGGCTCAACCTGAGAAAGAAAGCTAAGATGTAATACTTCATTAGTAGTACCTCTTCTGGTTTTTACACCGTCGCTTGGCTCTCCAATGATCTGATCAACTAAGTGATCTCTTTGGTGTCTGAACACCAGATTCCTTACTATCCCACCAGCAGGTTCTGCTATATTTTTTGCATCTCCTGTAGGTCGAGGGATTTCATCATCTAGTAGTTCTTCTTCCACCAAACTTGGCGAGACGACTTTGACTGATCTTGGAGCATCTTCCTGTACTGCTTCTTCTAAGATTAGTTCCTTTAACCTGATAGCTGCATCAACACCAATAATACTAGATGAGCTATTATGAAGCATGCTTGTCTCATCAAATATAATATTTATAGACTCTTCTGCAACCCGGGTTTTCTTGTTAAAAATCCTATATGCCTTACTATGGCTACTATAACCTACAAAAGTACCTTCAAAACACTTTTCACGAAACTTTGTACGATAATACTTCCCATTGTTAAGTATGAAGCATTTACTGACAAAGATCCTAAAGTAGGACATAGTCAGTTTTTTGTCCTTCAACAGTTCATAGGGAGTCTTACAATGGCTTTTGTTGATTAATGCTCTGTTTTGCACGTGTCAAGCTGTGTTGACTGCTTCGGCCTAGAATTACTCTTGTAGTGAAGCGTCATTCAACATAGTTTTGCATGCTTCAATGAGAATTCTATTCCTTCTCTCTCGACAACTCCATTTTGTTGTGGAGTACGTGGAGAGGAAAACTCATGAAAGATACCTTGACTTCCACAAAATTCTATCATGGCCCCATACTCAAATTCTGTTCCGTGATCACTTCTGATTTTGACCACATAACAGTTTAACACTTTCTGAATTTGCCTAACAAAATTAGTGAAAGCCTCGAAGGTGTTTAACTTGTGTTTTTGAAAGAACACCCAAGTAAAACGAGAGTAATCATTAGCAATGACCAATGTATAGACTTTACCTCCTAAACTGTGAATTGGCATGGGACCGAATAAGTCTAGGTGAAGTAAGTATAAACTTCAAGAAGAATCTTTTTCAGCAATACCATTAAAGGTAGCTCTTGTCTGCTTACTCGTTTAGCATACGTGACATGGACTCACTTTAAGGCATTTAATGTTGGGAGCATCACACACTAAGTTTTGAGAAAATAACATATTAATAGTTTTGAAATTTATATATGCTAATCTCTTATGTCATTTGTCACAAAGAGACGCACTATCTTTTGTCAAAAAGCACACTGGTGTAGAATTATCTAAGCATAGAACATTTAAGCAAAAAATATTTCTACTCTGATTACCTGTTAAGATTGTCTCCAAATTGTTAGATGATTTTATCATACACCTATCCTTATAGAACTCAACAATATAGCCTTTATCACATAATTGGCTTATGTTGATTAGATTATGTTGTAATCCTTTAACATAGGCAACTTCTGTGAAGGAGACTATACAGTTGGTAATCATACCATAGCCTTTAGTGATTCCCCAATTAGACCTTCCAAAGATGACTTTTGTACCGTCTTCGACTAGGGTATATTCTTGCAATAAGCTTCTTGTCTCAGTCATGTGCTGAGAGCATCCACTATCCAAATACCAGATTGGAGTTTTGTTGGCCTTTGGACATACATGCAACCATAAATCATTTTCCTTTAGGAACCCAAATAGATTTGGGTCCGTGGTTCCTTGTTAGTTTAATGCCACTAGGAACATTAACATTGCGAGTGGTCAGTCTCGCACTGTTAACTCGTGGAGTTTCAATTTTTATTGGATGAACTCATGAGTACATCAGACACATGCCCTCTCTGTCTCCTTTGCCTTGGGGACAAAAGTTTTGGCTTTCAGAGCTTTCTTAAAATTTGGTCCATGAACATAGGAACCATACTCTTTAAGAGTTATTTCTACATATGGTGCCTTGAAAGCACTAGCACCAAAGTCTTAGGAACAGGTTTATCCATGGTAGTGATTTTTAGGCTCCTCATAAGTTGGACTAGCAAAGTGACCATAGGAGTCTCAAAGTCGTATTTATTTATGGGAAAGATTACTTTCTTAAAAGAGGGCTGACTTTGAGATGCCTTCCCTTTGCCTTTGGTATCGCCTCTCTTAGTAGCTTTACCTTTCTCAGCTACACGACCAAGACCATTACCCTTCTTAGGAGCAGAGAATTCATCAATGAGAGGAAGAATGGTCTTTGGCTTAGAGTAACTTTCAACAAGTTTACTTTCCACCAAGATCTTTTCTTCTAGCTCATCTAAGTATTTAACCTTCTGACTTAATAGTTTAGCAGAGCATTTTAATTCCTCTGTCAATGAGTGAACTCATCTCCAAGAGGAGTTAATTCAATAATTTCCTCCTTCAGTCGTGATTCCACGGCCTTGAGAGAAGCAATCTCTTTTGATTGATTTTGACTACCTTGCGACATTTGTCAAAGGCTTTCGAAAGTTCTTGATGTTGAGCTATCAAGTCAGAATCATCTTCCTCTGAAGAATAGTCTCCATGACCATTAGTAGAAGTTTCAGATTCAGAGATCATTATATGAGATTTTACCTTCTCTTTGAATTGGGAGTCGTCTACATCCTCATCTGATTGAGCCATGAGCCCGATGTAGGCTTCTTCCTTTTCCGAGCTTGACTCACTTGAGTCACTGTTAGTAAGAGTCTTTGATGTCATTGCAATGAAGCTCTTCTCTTCCTTCCTTTTATCTTTGAAGAATCCTTTCTAATCTTTCTTAGATCCTTCCTTCTTTTTATACTAACACTCGCAATCACATGTCCTGCCTTATTACAACAGTAACAAACTATGTCAGAAGAAGAATGTTTGTTCGGTTTAGACTTATACATGTCATCTAGGTTGTAGCTTTTCGTGGACATATCACCATCACGATGTGATCTTCTGAAGTCAGAGTAGGAGAAATGATTTTTTATTTGCCTTCTCTTCCTGAGCAGTCTTTTGAATTGCTTGGATATTAGTGAGAATTATCCATCAGACTATTCAGAGCCTGACATGCTTGTCTTAGAATCTTCTTGGTCATCAGAAGCTCGTATCCTTACTGGTGACACAACTTTATATTTTCTAGACCCTTCGGCCTTCAGAGCTACCGACTTCTCTTTGCTTGAAGTCTTGCTGAGTTGCTGCTCTTCTTCCTTGTGTTCATCTGTAGTTCATAGGAAAGGAGCTTTTCAAATAGGTTCTAAGGATCAATCTCAGGCAGCTTTCCAAATTCCCTAATGGCTTCCACCTTGATGTCCAAGTCTTTTGTCAGGGATCTTAGAAATTTATTGTTGAGCTCGCCATTGATAAATGAACGACCATAGTTTCTAAGGCCGTTGACGATATTAAAAAATATCTCAAAGCTGTCAATAATAGTATCGTTAGATCCTTGCTTGAATGCCTTATATTCTTGATTTAGCAGAGATCTACGATCATCTCTAACTTCTTTAATTCCTTCAATGAGGACTATGAGACAGTCCCACATCTCCTTGGCAGATTTGCAGTGGAATAGATTTTGCAACATTGAGTCGTCCAATGTACTGGCTATGATATTCTTTGCCTTTTTATCCAAGGAGAGTGGAGATATTTCATCCTTGTTCAAATCCATAATTTTCTTGGGAACTTGGATGTTAGGATTCAGAGCAGAAGCTTAAGTAGGGATATGAGGGCCTTCTTCGATAATCTGAGATATGCGGGGATCAGCAGATTCCATGTAGAATCTGACTCCCTCCTTCCACATGGGGAAGTTTTCCTTAGTGCACATATACAACTTCATCAAAGACATATCCTTGCTTCTGTTCACTGCAGTTAAGTGGATTCTCTTGACAACTAGACAGATATCTTGTTCAAGATGTTAACCTTATATCGAACAACACCCATCTAGTACCAATTAAAAGTGTATAGTAGTCAACCTAAATCACTTATAGGGGGATGAATAAGTGTGTTTTGCGTCTTATAGTGGAATAAAAATTTGTACAAAAATAAGCGCACATAAACACAGAGAATTTATAGTGGTTCCCCGAGTGGGGTACGTCCACTGTCCCGCCTCACCTATCTACCATGAAGGGCTAGATTCGGCTACTTCACCTTTATCTCAGATTGAACACAATCTTACATCTCAGAGCCTCAACTACAATAACTCGGAGACAAATCTCCAACCACTAGAAGAACAACCTCTCCTACAACTCGGAGAACAACCTCTCCTACAACTCGATCCTAAAATAAGAATCTACAACTCAGAGGCAAAACTTCCAACAATAGTATAAAAGTTTTACACAAAAAAAGGTTAAAAAATAATAATCTTCAGATTTGAAATCTTCGGTCTTCTGTTCCTTTGAAAAGTAGATCTTGAACGTCTTGAGGAACAAAAGAAACTGAAAGCTTTGTAGTCCTGATCTGAACACATGGATCAACTAGATCTGAGTAGTATGAGAACCTTCAGAGATTAAAGATCTAGTCGACACGCTTGATGAAGAATGAATCATGCAATAAGTTGTCGTCGGCCGAGACAATCGCGAAAAGCCGTATCATATGCAGACATGAGTTTTCCATCTTGAAATTTCTCGATTTGAACAATAGCACGATTAGGGTTTCTCAAAATCGACCCCAAGTTTTTATAGGAACTTCTATTCTCTAACTGATAGAAGATCTCTTCCATACAGATAAATCCGCGAGTTACTGTACATGGTGGTCTGGACGATCCAAGTCAAAAATTTGAAAATAAAAAAATACACACCAAGTATTATTCGTCGAGTTTATATGGTATACTCATCAAACTGCTTCGAAACTCGATGAAAATAACTTAGACGATTCCAGACAGATCTAACATATAACTCAATGCTTTCCTGAAGAGATACTCAACAAATTCGACGAATATCGACTAGCTCACTCGACGAATTCGATGAGTATCAGTAGATACTCTCAACGCATTCGACGCATATGCAAAGAGATATTCGACGAATTTAACTTAGAAATATAGAGAAGTAAATTCGAGAACTCAAGGCATATCTAGTGAGTCTCGACGAATTCGTCGTGTATCAACATATATATTCGACGAATTCGACGAGTATCGATAGATACACTCGACGAATTCAACGAGTTTACATGAAGATACTCGACGATTTTTACTTAATTGATTTCCAGGAACTTAGAGGTTATTCCCTAAGTAAATACAAAGAATTCCACGAGTTGCAGTAAGTATACACAATGAATTTGACAAGTATACAAGAAGATACTCGATGTATTTGACTAGTATTCACTATTATACTCGACAAATTTTACTTAGAGAAAAATTATATTCTTCTAAATGAAGTAACTTGTCCTTCCTTGATTCTCATAATGTACTTCAATCAGAAGTACACCCCAATATAGAGATTACACGTGAGTAAACACATTGGCCTACACAATGAAGGATTATATTATAGAGTCCTGTGTTTCATGACACACTGTAACCTGACGTTGGGTTATACTTAGCAATATTGTCCTGCAAGCACATAACAAAATAAGTAACATCAAATACAATCTCAATTCATCTTAGTTCAAGGGAAACTTCTTCAAATTAGGGTTATTGTGGACATAATAGCCAACAAATAATGCATAAACACACCTACAAATGAAGCAAAGGCAATGTTAGTCTTTCTATGGTGTTCTTTAAGTAGTCAAACATTTAGTCTCACTACCAACATGATATGAGCCTATATGGTCGCACATAAGAGTGTTTGGATAAATTGGAGGAAGGATTGTGTTGGCCTCACTCATATGGGATATGAGAAAAGGACCAAGCCTATCGACACACTATAACGCCCCGAAACTCAAAAGAGGGACGGACAACATTTAGTGCCAAGTTTGGGGCTTGGTAAGGGTCACACGACCTAGGACACGGCGTGTCCAGGGCTGTGTCATGCTCGGGTTCGACGAACTTCCCGAGTGGTCGACGAAATTCACTCGACAAAGCATCGAGAAAGTGAACACGACCTAATACACGGGCGTGTTCAAGGCCGTATCCTGCTCGGTCTGCGTTGGGTGAGGAACACAGTCTGGGTCAAGGAGTGTTCTGGTTGACACGGGTGTGTCAAGTTTGACATGGGCGTGTCAAGAACCCGTGTCTTTCTTTGTGTTTAGTCGGCCGTGTTGAGCACGACCTGGAACATGGCCGTGTGCATGGCCATGTCCGGCACACGACATGTGATAATGACATGTCCACTAGTTGTTTTCTGTTCACGATGCGACGGTCTCGACGTCGATTGAGGAACACGGCCTTGGACACGGGCGTGTCACAAGCCGTGTTCAGCCCAAGAATTTGGTTTTAAGTGCGAATCATGGCAGTTCATTTCCTTCTAATGGGATGTGATGGTACAGAGCAGTCTTTGCTGAGATAAGTCCGGGAATAGGGTTTGAAGCCCTCATTTCTCATCAAGCTTTCGCTTTCTAAAGCTTTAGAGAGAGGGGAGAGCAAGGAAGAAGGATAAGGAGAGATCCGACTGTCAGAGGAGTATTAGAGCCCCAAATTGCAAGCCGAGTCCAAATCCGTGGAGGCAATTCCGTTGCAGTGGTCTTCATCCGGCTAAGTTTTCCATGGCTAGGAAGAGGGGCTGTAAGGTAACGACACTTCTCGTCTCAGTTTCTAGGATGCGTGCATAACATCTTTTTCTTTCAAGCTTTTGGGCACCAAATCTCTAAAATCAGAGGGATTTGGGTCGCCATGGTTCAAGAGGAACCTCCTGGTCAATTGAGTCCGTCCCCGACATGATTTTACATTAGAGATCCGCTCCATTAGTGGATTAGGCATTTTGGGTGAAGCTATAGTCATGATCGTTAGTCCGACTCGGTGATGTTGCATAGCGAGCCTTAAGGAATTTGTAGAAATCTGTTGCGGCAAGATGCCGTTTGTGATGTATGTGTTTTCCCCCTCTTCTCGAGTGAGTATGTGTAGCCGGAACTCTACAAGGTTAGCTCCGCATTGGAGGTAGATGGTTTCCTTGGTGCGTGGGAATGTTGCAGTATAAATGATGGATTAGGGTGAGAAAGATTATGGATTGTGATGTGCTAAGGCACGACTTTGTCTCCATGCTCAGCCGGCTATCCCGTGATGTCAAGTCATGTGGGGAGAATGTCCCGACGAGACTAGTCCCCTTCTGTGAGACTGACGAGAAAGCCAAGCATAGGACAAGCCCGGGAAATGAAGCCACGAGCGGGTGGGGTCCAGTAAGGGTACTTATAATCGGTTTGTGTGTGAGATGGAATCCTGATGCGAGAAGTCAGAGTTTGCATGCAAGCCCGGGTCTAAGACCCACGAGTGGGTGGGGCCTTGGCAAGATTTCTGTGTGGCGGCTTTTATGCCATTAGGGGAATTGTGGTACCCTTTTGTTTTCGGCTTAGCGCCAATGGGGAAATTGGGAGTACCCAGATGTTATGATGTGCTAGTTGCATACACGATAGGGTGTCTTGGGTGAAGCCCTGGTTTGCATACATGCTGCATAGTAGGCCCATTTTTATTATATGCTCAACATAGAAAATGTGTTTGTTGTTTGAGACATCTAAACCTGTTTTTAGAGCTTTACATGTTTATGTATATTGCATACGAAGTGCTGACTTGCAGGTTAGAGGGGTACCCCGGGAGGAGATGTGTTGGTTACACAATTGAGGTCAGCCTTTGCTGACCAACGTTACCACCAAATATTTACAGGGCAAGGATCGCAAGCAGAAGCTAGCTCACCGGCCAAAAAGGCCTAAGCCTCATGAAGTGTTACAAGTTTTGTACTAGCTCTATTTTGTGGCAATGTATGTTTGATGCTCTATATTTCTGGCTTGCATGCCGAGGTAGTCTAGGAGTGCTTATGCACGTTGGTATTTGATGTTATCATTTGTGTTTTGGACTCTCTATCGTTATAAGGCCTTAAGGCCGTTTTGATACTCTTATGTATGTGGATAACTTCTGGTCTTGTTACGGGCGTGTTCAGAGCCCGTGTCCTGTTCTGGGTACGATGGTTTCGACATCGATTGCGGCACACGACCTTGGACATGGGCGTGTCTCAAGCCGTGTTCGACCCAGGAATTTTGGTTTTAAGTGTGAATCATGGCCGTTCGTTTCCTTCTTTTAGGATCTGATGGTTCAGGGATGTCCTGGCTGAGTTATGTCTGGGAAAAGGGTTTGAAACCCTCATTTTCTTCTTCAAGTTTCTCTTTCTAATGTTTTAGAGAGAAGGGAGAGCGAGGAAGAAGCTGAAGGAGAGATCTGGCTGCCGAAGAAGCTTCGGAGCCCCAAATCGCGAGCCGAGTCTAGATCCGCGGAGCCAAGTCCGTTGCGGTGGTTTTCATATGGCTAAGTTCCCATGGCTAGGAAGAGGGGTCATAAGGTAACTACACTTATCCTCTTAGTTTTTAGGATGCGTGCTTAGCATCTTTTCTTTCAAGCTTTTGGGCACCAAACTCTCAAATGAGAGGGGTTTGGGTCGCCATGGTCCAAGAGGAACCTCCGGGTCGATTGAGTCCATCCCCGACATTATTTTGCATTAGAGATCCGCTCCATTAGTGGATTAGGAATTATGGGTGAAGTCATAGTCGCAACCATTAGTCTGACTCGGTGATGTCGCATAGCGAGCCTTAAGGATTTTGTAGAAATCCGTTGCGGCAAGATGCCGTTTGTGATGTTTGTGTAGCTGGAACCAGATAAGGTTAGCTTCGTAATGGTGGTAGATGTTTTCCTTGGTGGACAAGGTTAGATCCGCATTGGCGGAAGATGGTTTTCTTGGTGCGCGGGGATGTTGAAGTATAAACGATGGATTAGGGTGGGAATGATTATGGATTGTGTTGTGCTATTGCGCGGCTTTGTCTCCGTGGTCGGCTGGCTATCCCGTGACATGCAAGTCATGTGGGGAGAGTGTCCCGGCGAGACTAGTCCCCTTTTGTAAGACTGACGAGAACGCCAAGCATGGGGCAAGCCCGTGCAATGAGGCCATGAGCGGGTGGGGTCCAGCAAGGGTTCTTAGAATCGATCAGTGTATGAGACAGAATCCTGACGCGAGAAGTCAGAGCTTGCAGGCAAGCCCGGGTCTAAGACCCATGAGCGGGTGGGGCCTTGGCAAGAGTTCCTTGTGGCAGCTTGTATGCCGTTAGGGAAATGGTAGTACCCTTTTGTTTGTGGCTTAACGCCAATGAGGAAATTTGAAGTACCTAGATGTTATGATGATGTGCTAGTTGCATACGCAATAGGGTGCCTTTGGTGAAGCCCGGGTTTTGGATACATACTGCGTAGTAGGCCCCTTTTTATTAAATGCTCAACATAGAAAATGTGTTTGTTGTTTGAGACATCCAAACCTATTCTTTTAGAGCTTTACTTGTTTTGTATATGGTATATGAAGTGTTGACTTGCAGGTTGGATGGGTACCCCGGTGACCATTAGGGGCGGCCGGGAGGTGATGTGTTTGTTACACAATTTGTGGTCAGCCTTTGCTGACCCACGTTACAACCAATTTTTACAGGGCAAGAATCACAATCAGGAGCTAGCTCGCCGGCCAAAAAGGCCTAAGCCTCACGAAGTGTTTCAAGTTTCGTACAAGCTCTATTTTGTGGCATTGTATTTTTGATGCTCTTGTTTTTTCGGCTAGCATGCCGAGGTAGCCTAGGAGTGCTTTTGCACATTGATGTTGGATGTTATATTTTTGAAGTGTTGGACTCTCTTTTGTTGTAAGGCCCTAAGGCCGTTTCGGTACTCTTATATGTGGATAGCTTCTGGTCTTGTTTACTGTTTCTGTTGTTGTTTGGTTTTGAGTTTTGAGATTAGGTTGTTCATATCATCTTTTAATGCTAAAGCTGTGGAGTCTGTATTGTTGATGCACGAAAACACAGAGGGGTCAAGCACCACCAGCTAACGGTTCGAACACCGGGGAATAAGGAAGACTGCGAGTAGCGATCTACTAAGCGGATGAGGGCTGGAAGAAGAGCAGGGCCGTGAACCACGGCAACAACAGACTTCGCCCGTCGCGGCCTGAATGCCTCTCTTGCGACGGGCTTTCCCTTGATTGAAGAAGAATTTGGTTACAAGTGAGGAAAAGGTTAACAAGAGCAGAGCGAGGGGGAGTCCGCAAGGCACAGGATTCGAGTCCGCAGCCTGTAACAAGTAGGCTCCTGGGTCCGATTCAGCGTGCCTTGGGTGCACCACCTCCCCCTATTTATAGGATAGGGGGCCTGCCCAAACGGGCAGGGCTAGAATAACCGGCTGCCCGGGGTACAGGAGAACCGGGCAGCGGTGACGGGAAGCAAAAAGAAAGAACACGCCAGTCCGCGCAGAAGGGGCGGACTGGGCTCGCGGACTAGAGCCTCCACTGCTGCTGGGCGCGCCCGCTGGAGGGCGGCGGCCTGGGCAGACGAGACATTGCGTCCGCCGCTGTAGAACTTGATACCTTAAACGCTGGCGGACTGAGCGGACAGGCACTTGCGTCCGCTGCTGGGGTACCATGGTCCAATTGGGGACCTTGCCGGACTGGGCGGACTGATAAATCGCGTCCGCGCCTGTTGAAAGGGGGGCTTCGGAGTCTTGTAGTATGCTGCGGACTGAGGGGTTAACATAATCCCCGCACATTTTTAAGTTTCCAGAAAACTTCGAAAATGTTTTCTTAACCGCCGAGTCCGCACGCCTCGAAAATGCCGCCAACGCTATAAATATCGCTGGAGGGCCTGGAACTGTTGAGAACCTCGATCGATACGGGGCGCTACTCACCACTTGCGGTCTCCACTTTCCAGTCCGGCATGGCAAGGCTTGGAGCTTTCTTCTCTAGTCTCACTGCGAAGGGCGACCCAGCAACGACAACGCCTATGAGGACCAAGAAGATAGTAAAGAGGTCGACAAGAAAAGATCCTGTCCGCCCCACAGGAGATAGTTCCCAGAGCCAGAAGCCTGCGGAGAAAGAAGTCTGCCACGCCGCCATATCTGCTCGCGATGATGCCGCAGTCGACGCCGAACCATTGAGAAGTGAGAAGATGGTGACGTCGGATTCCGCCCCTTCTCAGAAAACTGCAACGTCGGCGGACACCACTGGCGAACACATTGAGGCTGACGTATCTTCCCCCAATGCCCCGGTGCAAATCGTTGACTTGGACGAAGAAGACCGGCGGACTGAGGTAGAGGACGACGCGCCCTCAAAGTCATTGTCTACTATGAATCCTGAGCCTGTCCGCGAAAACCAGCCCGAATTAGGGGGGTCCGCCGCGGATTCTGCTGAGAAAGCTGCCAAGAGGAGGAAGAGGAAGAGGGACAGAGCTACCATCGCCGAGCGGGTTGAGAAGAAGCTGCGCGCCATGAAGGAGAAGAATATCTCCAAGCGGACTGGGGATGCGGACTTACAACACAGGCCGCGCGACAAAGAAGTTCCAGACAGCGACCTGGTTACTCTGGTGGCCCAAATCCAGGGAGATAATTCCCTCTCAACGGTCAGTCTATCCACGGATGAGATACTAGATTCTATAGACGTCGATCGACTTGATTTAATCAACGAATCCTTGCTGGTTGTACTGCAGCAATCTGAGGCGGAGACTACTGGAGATAAGGATGATGAACTTCCTTCCTTGTCCGCTGCGGAGGAAGAGGAGAGAGAGAGAGAGACTGAAGGAGAAGATAGAGGAGCAAAAGAAACAAATCGTTGCTCATGTTGCTGCGGTTGGGGCAGCCTCAAAGCAGGTCGCGGCGGACAAAGCCGCTGAGGACCTGCGGATTGCTGCGGAGCTGATGCGGTCAGGTAAACTTCAACCGGCGCCTAAATATTTTCAGCGTAAGTGGCTTTACAGGTCGCCGCCGCGGACGTCAAGACCCATCAGAATCATCACCGAGACGGACGACATTGTTGTTTCAACAAGTACGGCTGCTGAGAATAGAGCGAAGGTCCATCGCGAATGGAAGAAGCGGTTAAGCGCCTTTGACCCAGAGCGGGCAAGGCGGCCAATCATCTTCGATAGTCGGCAACTCGCTGCTGCTATGTCTAAAAGTGATTTTTCATCCTCTCTTTTCGTCCGCCGCGAACTGCCTTTTGAATGTGGAGTTGACTTTGTTTGTTGCAGGTAGAAGGTCGCCACCGGGCTCCATTGAGAGTGGTGAGTTTGTGGTAACGCCGAATACCGGTGGTTACGCGGTCTCGCCTATAGAATCCGCGAGGGATGAGCCGCCCAGCCTGAATATGATTAAAGAGTTAGAGAAGAAATTTGAAGCTGAAATGCAGTGTGTCAAAGCTGAGTTAGAGAAATCAGAGGAGCGCGAGAGAGCGTCCGCTGCGCGCGAGAAAGCGTCCGCGGAACGCGAGAAGGACCTAAAAGACCAGATCGCCAGCATCTTGCGGGCACTGAAGAGGTCTGAAAGGGAGAAGAAGAGGCTCGCGGATGACGTCCGATTCTACAAAGGCAAGCACTTGGCGTCAGTGCGTGAAGGAAAGGAGAAGCGGACTGCTGAGGTCGCAGAGCAGAGGCCGCGAGCGCCAGATCGCGCTGCTCCGGAGATCGCTGCACCGGCAGGTGTCCAACAGCCCGCGGATGAGGAGCAGAGGCCGGCGGCGGAGCCGATGGTGCCTCTCAGCCGGATAGATCGGGAGGCTGCTCACATGCACCGGACCATAAATGTCATTCATCACCATCTCTGCCGTGTGTACAGCGAAATTCTCCAGATAAGCGATCAAGCGGCTCATCTATGCAGAGACAGGGCAGAAAGGCCGGCGCGGACCGACAACAGGGACCGCTGAGTCCGCAATGCCTTGAGCTTTTATTTGCTTAATTGTATAATTATTTGGGATAATTGTGCTCCAAGCAGTGCTGTTGTAAAATGAACTCTATTTGATCTGTGCGGACTCAGATTGTATATCCGCGAATTATATAGCTTAAAACCTTGTGATGTGGCGAATTGCGCGGACTAATGCTGTGTCCGCTTCTCGATATTTAACCTGCAGGTGGCAATACTGCGAACTAAGCGGATTGAAAATGTATCCGCCCCTTGTGATCTGCTGGGAGAAGAAGCACGATCTGAGCGGACGACAAATCGTGTCGGCCATGACCTTTGAGTTTTCCTTGGCATGTAAATCTGTGTTTGTATCCGCGTAAATTGTTTGGCAGTTTTAACTTTTTGCGGACTGTGCGGATTGGATTTGCGAGCTCTGCGGCCTGGTCAAAAAGTTGTCAGACTCTTTTGCTATAAATAGGGCCTTTTGCTTTCTCTTATGCAGGAAACTGTTGAAGTACAAGGAATCCTGCGGCCTGCAAAATGGTGTCCGCGCGGACTGATGCTGCTGTCGCCTTCCATTCTGCGGACCACAGGAAATGCACATTGACAGAGGCCGACTTGGTCGCCTTTGTCGAAAAGAAGATGGCGGACTCAAACATCCTTGTCCGCCTTCCCGCCCATCAGGAAAGATTGAACTTCTCAACTGCGACCCAGATCGCCATTCTTGTTGACCATTTCGACAGCGGATTCAAGTTTCCGCTTTTATGGGAACTAGCTGCGATCTTCGAGCACTATGGGATGGTGCCTGGCCAGCTCGCGCCAAATACGCTCGCTGCGATCTGCAGCTTTGTTTCTTACTTGCGATCTGAAAAGATTGCTTTCTCAATGAATATCTTCCGAAAGATATTTTCTGTCCGCTCCATCACCGCTTCCGGAGGCCGCCCTTACAAGGGGGTCATATACTTCTACTGTAGGGGAATGAAGGTTGTGGGTCTCCCCAACAAGATCCACAACTGGACCTCAAGGTTCCTGATTTTTGAGGGCGACCTCGGGTTCGCACACACCTATCTGCAGGTGCGCGTGGACTCCGCCTTCAAAAGCGTGCAGCTGGATGGCCTTGAGTCCGCCATCGTCGAGTTCCTGGCCAATGCTAGGCTCGATATCGAGCACTATATTCCGCTGCTGGCGAGCTTGGCGGACGTCATGCCCGAGGAGAGTAAGTAGCTTCTGAACTCAGCTTTTGCATCCGCTGCGACCTTGGTGTTTAACCCATTTGTTTTTTGCAGCAACCTTGGCGGTGCCCGCAAACTTGCCGCAGACACCCAGCGGCTTCACTCCTACACAAAAAGAAAAGAAAGAAGCAGTCGCCAGAAAGAGGAAGGAGGAAGGGGATCCCGCAGCGGACTACTATTCCTCAGAAAGTTTCTCAATGAGTGGGTTCGGCATCAGCCAGAAGGACCTCAGGGGGAACCCCATGGTCCATTGGCACAGCAAAAACAAACACGTCCGCCTGTCCACCGCGCTTCCTTCGTGGAAGAGTCCGCGGATATCACGCCATGCTCATGTCGCAATCTCCGCGCTTTACAGAAAGCGCAACCTAAGCGACCTCAAGAAGGTGTCCGCCGCCGACCTCCCTCTGCTAGCCTCTCAGGCCTCTGCGAACAGCGCGGTGACAAATCATTATGTTGCCACTCTGGCCAGAGACCTGATGAGGCAAAATGAACAACTTCAAAAGGATAATGAAGCGCTAAAAGAAAGGAATGTGCGATTGGGAAAAAACGTCGCTCAGCAAAAAGAAGAGCTGGGGGTGAGTTGAATTCGCTGCGGCCTTGATTTTCTATCCGCCGCTATCCGTCTAATTTACTTTTGTTCGCGCAGGTCGCCTATGACTTGGAAAACAGCAACTTCCAGTCCGCCATGCTCCCCTTCGTAAAGGAGACCGTCGAGGTCGCTATTGAGCGACTTGTCCGCGACGGCTTCATAAAGGAAGGAGTGGCTGGCGTCCCTTTCTTGGAAATCTTCCCTGAGTTGGCTCCGCAGGTCGCTGCGATGGAGAGGGCCAACAAAGGCAAAGATATTATTGAGGAAGGCGAAGAAGAAGAAGAAGAAGAAGAAGAAGAAGAAGAAGACGAAGAAGAAGAAGACGGAGACGGAGGGCAAGGCGAAGAGCCAATCGTCAAGGAGACAGCGGACAACGCTGCCTCAAGCCAGCGAGTAGAGGAGCTGTCCGCGGAGTCCGACTCTTCTGCATCTTCTTCTGATACCGGGAGCTCGCATAGCTGGTCTGCCTCGAGTACAGGATCAGACAGCAGCGGGAGCGGCTCCGGGGGCTACTCTCCAGAAGTTGACATTGTTGGTGACAGCCCTGCACCTCCAGAGAAGAAGCAAAGGAACATATAGAATGATGTATTTTATCTTTTTTTGGTTTTTGTAAAAAGTGGCGGACGCAAGATTGCAGTCCGCCTAACATATAGAATGATGTAAACAATTTTTGATGAAATAGAAAAAGGATATTTTTGGCATGTGTGCTTTCTGCAATGTTCTCTTTCCACGTTCACCGCACCGACACTTAGCAGTCCGCACGTCATGTTGATAAGTTTGAGCTTTTTATCTTGCTGATTAAAGAATATTATTGTCCGTCGGAATAAGAAGAAATTGTTAGCCGGACTCTGTTGAGTTTTAATTGCAATCCGCACAACACGTCATTTATAACGAACTTTTGCTGATGAGAGAATCCAACTCATTAACCCATTCAACATTCGCCTTTAAAAATGACAAGAATAGCCGGCTGATAACAAAGCCATTCATTGAGTTCTAGTAGAGTCCGCATTTCTCTTTATTAATCAAATTATAACATGAAAGCCATACTGCGGACTGAGCGGATACAGAAGACCAACCCGCTCATTGTAGAAATGATCTATATACGTTTCCAGAAAACTGTCGGACTGAGCGGATACAGAAAACCAGCCCGCCAACTATAGAATCTATTCATTAAAGGAAACTGGCGGACTGCGCGGATAGATAAGACCAGTCCGCCAAAGATAGAAATTACCCATAGCGATAAAGAAAACCAATCCGCCCATAATACAAGAAATGATTTATAGCTTGCGACCAGGTGGGCAGGTGAGCCAGAGCGGCATACTTTCCTCACCGGGCTGCATGCTATAGAATCAATCCGAGCTGGTGGACTGAGCGGACACAGAAAACCAATCCCCTCTCAATAGGAGAAATGACCTATAGCTCGCGACCAGGTGGGCAGGTGAGCCAGAGCGGCATACTTTCCTCACCGGGCTACAAGCTATAAGGTCAACCCAAACAGGCGGACTGAGCGGATAGAGAAAACCAGTCCGCACATAACAGAAATGATCTATAGCTTGCGACCAGGTGGGCAGGTGAGCCGGAGCGACATACTTTCCTCACCGGGCTACAAGCTATAAGGATCAACCCAAACAGGCGGACTGAGCGGATAGAGAAAGCCAGTCCGCACATAATTCCCTGCGAAGAGCAAAATTCTCATTTGGCGGAACGGTTCCCTGCCCTCTTGCCTGGAGTACAGTCTAAGCTGTGGGTCTCCTGCAGGCACTGCTCGAGGGTACCATGAAGTGTTCGAGGGTTACAAGCTAAGATGACCCGCGTGCAGGTGAGCCGGAACGACATACTTTCCTCACGCGATCATCGAAGTTGTAACGATATCCTTATGACGGCATGGTAGAGCTTTTCCCCACCCAGCCCTCCATAATGCAGAGGTGGGGTCAGGTACTTGCCGGGATCCGAAGTCCAGAATCCAACCGCACTAGAGCCTGCAAGCTCCCACTACACGGTGCGAAATCTCCTCGCAACACGTGGTCTTTGTGGTGTTACGCTAATGACAACAGCTCTAGGGGAGGTTTTGCTGAACTCGGCGATGTCTCCTGGTATCAGGGAACCGTTATAGGTCTTTGGGAGAGAAAGGAAACACTAGAAAAAGGTGTCAGTATGGATCCTTCGATTAATAAAAATATATTTGCAAAGTAAACATAAGAAAGAAGAAAGAGAGTTCAGGCGCAGAACCGTTTTTTGAATCTTTCTTAGCGTTTCATCTGTTATGATTACATAAACGAAACACTTGAAGAAGCGTTAGCAGGCAGTTTCTATTCATAGTAACTCTTGAAGAAGATACACAAACTAGAGAGAGGAAGTTTCAAGAATAGAACCGTTTGAGATCATCCCCGCTCCAGGTGTGTGGTATATCCTCTCCTTCGTATGTCTGCAAGCGGTAAGCGCCGCTCTTTAATGCTTCTTTGACAACAAAAGGGCCGGCCCAATTTGGATTAAGCTTTCCAGTTGAACCAGTTCTTGCAGCAGCATCAATCTTCTTTAGAACGAGATCTCCCACTTGAAAGTGTTTGATCCTTACGTTCTGATCAAAATAGCGGGCCATCCTTCTTTTGACCTCTTCCTGTCTTATGGCTGCCTGATCTCTGATGGCCTCGACGTGTTCCAAGCTGAACCTCATCTCTTCATTGTTCAACTCAAGCCAGTCCTCAACGCCTTCTCTTGCAGGCAGAACTCTGGGTGACAGGACTTCAAACTCAACTGGTATAAGCGCTTCTGAGCCGTGAGAGAGCTTGAATGGAGTCTCCCCAGTTGCGGATGATGGCGTTGTCCTAAGGGACCAGAGAACTGATGGAAGCTGATCAGCCCAGCTGCCCTTGAGATTCTGTACTTTCTTCTTGAGCAAATTGAGGATCTGCTTGTTGGCTGCTTCCACTTGGCCGTTACTTCTGGGATGATGAACTGATGCAAATTGCAGCTCTGTTCCGATCTGCCTGCAAAAGTCTATCATCTCTGAGTTGTTGAACTGCGGCCCATTATCAGTGATTATAGCCATTGGAATTCCATGTCGGCAGACTATCTCCCCCCAAATGAAGTTTCTGACGACCTGAGTAGTTGTCTTTGCCAATGCCTTGGCTTCGATCCACTTGCTGAAATAGTCGATCATTACGATGATGAAACGCCGCTGACTGCTTGCCATGGGAAAAGGACCGAGGAGGTCCATTCCCCAAACTGCGAAGGGCCATGGAGTTGCAATCGATCTGAGGGACTGAGCTGCTTGGTGCTGAAGTGGAGCAAACTTCTGGCACTGAACACACCTTCTGGCGAAGATCTCAGAGTCTCTCTTCATAGTGGGCCAGAAATATCCTTGCCGCAGGATTCGTTTTTCAAGAGTTCTTGCTCCCGAGTGGCTTCCACACTCTCCGGAATGAATCTCTTGCAAAACAGTGAAAGCTTCTTCTTCTGAAACACACCGGGCCATGGTAGAGAGGAAAGTTTTTCTGTAGAGGACTCCCGCCACTAGGATGTAATGAGCTGCTTTTATTCTGAACCTTTTCTTATCTCTGACTGTATTATGATAATCTCCTGTTGACAGATAAAGGATGAACGGATCCATCCAAGAGGCACGCTGATCTACTTGCATCAGATCTCCCTCCATCACTGCCGGGCGGAAGAGCTCGGAAGTTGTCCCTCCTGAGAGCATCCCATGCTTGGAAAGAAAATCGGCCTCCTCATTTTCTGTTCTCGGGATGTGCTCAATAGTGAAGCTCTTGAACCTGCCAACTTCTATCTTCACGAGAGCTAGATATTTCTTTAAGATTGGCTCTCTTGTCTCGAAGTTACCAAGGACTTGTGATGCCATTACTAGAGAATCGGTTTTGATGTGAACGTGATCGATTCCGAGTTCTCTTGCAAGTCTCAAGCCTGCTAGCAAAGATTCATATTCGGCCTGATTATTGGTTACTGGAAAGTAGAATTTGATGGCCTGCTCCAATTTGACCCCGTTGGGATTGATGAGAACCACTCCTGCTCCAGAAGAACTTCTGCCTGAGGCACCATCAACATAGATGGTCCAAGCCAAAGGTGACCTTTCTGCCTGATCAAAACTGGACTCTAGCATGTCGATTAGAAAATCTGCTAGGACCTGAGCTTTAATGGCCGTCTTGGGCACATAAGAAATTTCAAATTCGCTCAACTCTATTGCCCACTTAGCTAGCTTGCCAGAATGTTCAGGTTTTTCCAACACACCCTTCAAAGGCTGATCAGTGACAACTTGAATCGAATGTGCTTGGAAGTATGGACGAAGCCTGCGAGCCGACATGACTAGCGCCAAGGCTAACTTTTCCAGAATTGGATATCGCGTTTCAGCACTCTTCAGAATATGGCTAACATAGTAGACTGGGAATTGCTTTCTGCTTTCTTCCCGAAGAAGAACGGAGCTGACGGCCTCAGGGCCAACCCCTAAGTATAAGAAAAGAATCTCTCCTGGCCGGGGACTCTAAAGAAGAGGTGCTGAGGTCAACTGCATTTTTAACTATTCGAAAGCCTGTGAGCATTCTTCCGTCCACTCAAACTTGGAGGCTCCTCGGAGATTTTTGAAGAATGGAGCACTCCTATCTCCAACCCGAGAGAGAAATCTCGCAAGGCCCGCCAGCCTCCCCCCTAACTGCTGAACTTCTTTAGGTGAACGAGGGGTTGGCATATCAAGGATGGCTTTTACTTTATCAGGGTTGGGGGCAAGTCCTTCCGGAGTAAGGAGGTGACCAAGAAACTTCCCCTTACTTGCCCCAAACGTACATTTCAAAGGATTGAGCTTCATTTTATACCTACGCAGAGTAGCGAACGTCTCTGCTAGGTCTCGCAAGTGCAGCGAAAATGATTTACTCTTAATCAAGAGATCGTCTACATACACTTCTAGGTTCCTCCCCTTCTGATGGTTAAACACACGGTCCATCATCCGTTGGTAAGTTGCACCAGCATTCTTAAGCCCAAAGGGAATCACATGGTAGCAATAACAACCATCATTAGTTATGAATGACGTGTGAGGAACGTCAGGCTTATGCATTCTTATCTGGTGATAATCAGAAAACGCATCTAAAAAACTCATGTAAGAGTACCCTACCGCGGAATCAACTAAAGAATCTATCCGAGGCAAGGGGTAGCAATCTTTAGGGCATGCTTTATTAAGTTTAGTGAAATCTACACACATTCGCCACTTTCCTCCTGGTTTCTTAACCATTACAACATTAGAAATCCAGGTAGGATATTGAATTTCGTTAATAAAATTCGCTTTGAGGAGCTTTGCGACCTCCTCCCTTATTGGTTCAGCAAGCTTTGTAGCCATGTCTCTCTTCTTTTGTTGCACGGGCTTGCAGCCGGGATCAACGTTCAAGTGATGGCAAGCAACATCAGGATCCACCCCTGGCATGTCCTCTGCTGACCAGGCGAAGACATCCAGGTTGTTCAGCAAGCAGGAAATCAACTCGGCTTTTTGATCTTCAGGTAGCTCCGAGTTGATGGAGAGCTTCCTCTCCTCCCCCTCAGCAATGGGGACTCCTTGCGTCACCTGGGCAGGTTCCAGGTGAGCACCTTCATCAGCAGCGGTTTCTGAACTGAGGGAGGCTTCTGCAGCTTCTGTTGGAGCAAGGGAAGGGATGGCTTCAACCATGTTAACAGTACGGACATAGCACTCCCTTGCCCTCCTTGGGTCACTCCGGACCCGACACATCCTTCCATCGGCAAAGAACTTGATGGCGAGGTGGTAAGTGGAAACCACCGCTTGATACTTGTTTAACAAGGGCCTGCCGAAGATGGCATGGTAGCTGCTGGGGGCGTCAACCACTATGAATTGTATCTGCTTAGTTGCCCCTCCAAGCTTCACGGGCAAGATGACGCTGCCCTCTACTTCCTTTCTCTCCCCCGAGAAACCATAGAGTGGCCCCTCAGTGGAAAGCAGAGGCTTTCCAGTCCTCAGGGCCTCGAAGGTAGACTTGAACAGGAGGTTGACAGAGTTGCCTGTGTCAACAAGAATCCTATCCACTGTGAAGTCTCCAAGCACATCCTTGATTACAACTGCATCGTCAAATGAATTGGTTGTTTGAGACAGATCTTCTGGACCAAAGGTGACGACTTCTCTTGGAGGAGCAACGGAAGAAGAGGCCACCTCTGCCTGTGTGATCCTTGAAATTGATGACTTCCGAGTGGACTCGGTCCCGGCTCCACCATGGATGAAGAAGAGGCGCCCTAGAATCCCTTCATCATCTGCATCGAAGCATTCTACCGTGACGTTGATCGGCCCCAGACGGCCCTCGTCCTCTACATCCACACATTCTTGGTAGGCCTCAGCTACCTCTTTGCCTTTCGAGGTGGATGGCTTCAAAGAGGAAGGAGAATCCTTCTTGGCCAGGTCAATCTTGCCCTCGGCAAGCAACCTATCTATCAGCGCACGAAGGGCCTTGCAGTCCTCAGTCAGATGACCCTTTTCTTTGTGGAACTGGCAGTATTGTGTGTTATTTCTCGGCTTCCACATTTTCTGAGGCTCTTGCCTCTTTTCTTCTGATCTTCTTTGCAGGATCTAGATGACTTCGTCAAGGTCCAGATCTGCAGCATCCTCCATAGGGCTTTCATCAAATTGGATCGGAGCAGGCAAGGCTGCTTGTTGGAGGATGGGTAGAGCTTGCAATGGAACGGCGGGAGTGGTGGCCAACGACAGTCTCTGCTCATGAAACTGTTGATGGCCTTGGAAAGGTTTCTTGTTGCGGAAGTTTCTGCCTCTCTGAGACGGAGGCTGGAAGTCTGGGCGAGGGGGCTTGCCACGAGAGGAAGAAGCGGAGGCATCCCTTCCTTCAGCCTTAGCTGTCAGGGATGAGACATAGGTCGGATTGGCATTTTCTCCTTCTATGAAGCGGTTGACCATGGCGATCAACTCCTGATAAGTCTCAGGTGCCTTTGTCGTTGCTTTGAACTTCAGAGGGCCCTCCCGGAGGCCATGGATCAAGGCGACCTTATAATAATCGGGGTTTACACTCCTGACCCCTTGGATTTCTCTTTGAAAGCGGTCAACAAATCGCGCCACCGATTCATTATCCCTTTGCTTTATTTCAAACAGGGCAGCTGGCCCATTCTTCCTCTTCCTTGAGGTAGCAAACCTCAGCAGTAACTGACTACGGAGCTCTGCAAAAGAAGAGATTGTGCCCGAAGGCAGCTCGTAGAACCACTCTCTCGCTTGTCCTTCGAGAGTGGTGACCAGCAGTTTACACTTAATTGCATCTGAGAGGCATCTCAAAGCAACTGCCCCCTCAAATGCCTGGAGATGAGAAACTGGATCTGTCGCTCCTGAATAGAAGGGGATGCGAGGCTCCCTGAAGTTGCTTGGGGGCGATTCCCATCGGATTCGGTCGACAAAGGGAGACGGGGTTTCGAACTCTACGGGGTAGAATGGGCGGACTGGAGCCGGGGAGTCGCGGGCTCGGCGGACTGGCGGTCAGCAAAATGGAGCTGGCGGGCTGGAGTGCCCCTGGCAGCTTCTCTGAAGAATTCTCTGAAAGCGAACTGCTCCTCCTGAGGACGCAAAGGGGCAGCGGACTGAGCAGGGTTCCGAGGAGTTGCTGACGACTGCCGAAGCGGAGTTCGGCGAGCTGGGGTCTGGCGGACTGGCGAGTCCGCTGGGTCCACTGCGGCCTGAGGAGCAAGCCGCTGGGCAAGTGCGAGCAAAGCTTGGCTGATTGCGTCGAGACGCTGGTCAGTCTGCTGGCGGGATTGCTCGGCCTCAAGGCGAGCTTGCTCAATCGCGTCCCAAAGAGAGTCCTCTGAAGAGCTGGAGCGGTCTGAGGAGCGGGCTCTGCGGTCTGACATCTTCGTCCGCTGGTTTCAAAACACTACTCGGATCTGAAGGTCGCGTGTTAACTGTTGATGCACGAAAACACAGAGGGGTCAAGCACCACCAGCTAACGGTTCGAACACCGGGGAATAAGGAAGACTGCGAGTAGCGATCTACTAAGCGGATGAGGGCTGGAAGAAGAGCAGGGCCGTGAACCACGGCAACAACAGACTTCGCCCGTCGCGGCCTGAATGCCTCTCTTGCGACGGGCTTTCCCTTGATTGAAGAAGAATTTGGTTACAAGTGAGGAAAAGGTTAACAAGAGCAGAGCGAGGGGGAGTCCGCAAGGCACAGGATTCGAGTCTGCAGCCTGTAACAAGTAGGCTCCTGGGTCCGAGTCAGCGTGCCTTGGGTGCACCACCTCCCCCTATTTATAGGATAGGGGGCCTGCCCAAACGGGCAGGGCTAGAATAACCGGCTGCCCGGGGTACAGGAGAACCGGGCAGCGGTGACGGGAAGCAAAAAGAAAGAACACGCCAGTCCGCGCAGAAGGGCGGACTGGGCTCGCGGACTAGAGCCTCCACTGCTGCTGGGCGCGCCCGCTGGAAGGCGGCGGCCTGGGCGGACGAGACATTGCGTCCGCCGCTGTAGAACTTGATACCTCAAACGCTGGCGGACTGAGCGGACAGGCACTTGCGTCCGCTGATGGGGTACCATGGTCCAATTGGGGACCTTGCCGGACTGGGCGGACTGATAAATCGCGTCCGCGCCTGTTGAAAGGGGGGCTTCGGAGTCTTGTAGTATGCTGCGGACTGAGGGGTTAACATGTATGTTATGGGACCCCGGCCTGGACCCATATTATACTGTCATTACAGGGGAGGTGTTACAATTTGGTATCAGAGCCAGGTTTCGTCCAAGGTCAGTGAGTATAGAAGTTATCCACATAGGAGTAATGCGGGACCATGAGTGTCCTTATGCTTGAGTCTTGTGATTCGAGACTGATTCCTTATTTTCTTGCTTTTGTAAGAGTGCAAGCAACGAGGTAGGTACGTCGAGACTAAGAGAAGAGCTTTCAGCGAGCAGCGCTACTGCTCAGGGTCCTTTGGGCATGGGTGTAAACCCAGCCGACTTCTGTCGCATGCTTGCAGAAGCGATGGTGGCAGCCCAAGCTGCAGCGATAGCTCAAGTAGCAACCCCTATTGCTCAGGTAGCAATTCCTACTACCCTGGCTACGGCGACGGCCGTGCCGGGCGGAGAAGACAGGCAAGCAAAGCCGTTGGCCGAAAGGGTGGTTGTTGGGCATGGAGACGGCAAATGAAGTATTTTATGAGCTTCCATCCTCCAACGTTTAAGGGAGTTGGTACGCCGACTGATGCGGAGGATTGGTGGACACAGATGCAAGAGATTTTGAGAACGGCATAGATGCCAGATGAGAAGAAATCTGAGTTTGCGGCCTTCATGTTGGAGGGAGACGTGAAGTTGTGGTGGGTGAGCCATAGTGGCCGCCAGTTTCCCGGAGGCACCCCATCCATGGAAGAGTTTGGGAATGCTTTCCTAAAGAAGTACATTCCTGTGTCGATAAGGTTGGCCCTCCAAAGGTAATTTTTGCACTTGGTGCAGCGGGATAAGACGATGGACAAGTATGTACAGGAGTTCACTCGGTTGGGACGTTATGCAGGAACGACAATGGCAGACGATGAGTAGAGGGATAATCTCTTCTACCAGGGGCTGAGGGAGAATCTAAGATAACCCATCATCGCCATGAAGAGAGCTGGTTTCAACGAGCTAGTTGAGGCTGCCAGGACGTTGGAGAGTGATCTGGAGCGAAGCCAACGTCGTAAGGGTTTCGCACCCATGCAATGGGAGAGGAAGCCTTCTCAATCCCAAGGATAGTCTGAAGGCAATAGGTTGAAGAAAAAGCCTCATTGATTCAAGTCCGGTGAGAAAAGCAAATGGACGTCCAGAGGGTCTCACTCGAAGGGACCACCGACGTGCTTCAATTGTAGCAAGGTGGGGCACATTGCTCTTTTTTGTAATCAAGGAGGTGCGGAGTAGGAGCCAAGGCAGGAGAACACTGTGCGCTCCGGCCCCAGTGTCGCAGAGAAAGGAAAGATGGCAGAGTCGAGCGCTTCTCGGTTCCAACCGGTGCAACCAAGGGCCTACAACCTTGGACAGCAGGAAGCGATCCGACAACCCGACGTGGTGACAGGTATGAGGAAGTTTAAATTTAATCGCATACTTCTTACTTTCAAACCATTTATGTTTGATGCCTCTATTTTAGGTTTTGTTAGTTTCCGGATACCCCACTAGGGTATTGTTTGATACGGGAGCGTCACACTCTTTTCTTGCGGAAAACTTCATCCGGAGAATTGGAGTTGAGTCATTCTCGGCGGACGCGGAGCTGAAGGTGCGCATGCCCAATGGGTCGTCCATGACCATCGGGTTAAAAGGGCGCATTTGTTGGAAGCTAGGCGGAGTTGACATCGTGTTGGTAGCAGCGGTCCTACCGTTGGTTGAGTTTGATGTGATTTTGGGAATAGACTGGCTAGCAAAGCAGCATGACAGTATTGAATGCCTATCCAAGGTGGTGACCCTGAGAAGCGAAGGGTAGACAAAAGTTAAATTTGAGGGCCTTAATGGAGTGGCCTGTTCCCTGATTTCGGCCATGCAGTTGGTGCGGGCAGTTAACCAAGGGGGAGTAGCTATTGTAGCATTATTGGAGGTTTGTCTTTCCAAGTTATCACTTGGGAAAGTGCCCGTGGTGGCAGAGTTCAAGTATGTGTTTCCTGATGAACTTCCTGAAGCACCTCCTCGACGGGAGATTGATTTCTCGATTGAGTTAGTGCCAGAGGCTAGACCTGTGTCACGTCCTCCGTTTAGGATGACACCAAAAGAGTTGGCCGAACTCAAGGTATAGTTGCAGGAACTGTTGGAGCAGGGGTATATCAGACCCAGTTCTTCACCGTGGAGCGCACCCGTGTTGTTTGTGAAGAAGAAAGACGGTAGTATGCGGCCGTGCATAGACTACCGAGAGTTGAATAAATTGACTGTCAAGAATAAGTATCTGATTCCTCGGATAGACGACCTGTTTGACCAGTTGGTGGGGTTGGTGGTGTATTCAAAGTTGGACTTGAAGTCAGGATGCTATCAGTTGCGAATTCAAGACGAGGACATACCCAAGACAGCGTTTGGTACGAGGTATGGTCTCTTTGAGTTCTCGGTGATATCGTTCGGGTTAACGAACACACCATCCGTATTCATGGATTTGATGAATCGAGTATTTCAGGAATACTTGGACTCTTTTGTAGTTGTCTTTATTGATGACATTCTGGTGTAATCCAAATCAGAGGTGGAGCATGAGACTCACTGGAGAGTAATCTTGCAAGTGTTGAGAGAGAACCAGCTTTATGTAAAGTTCTCAAAGTGCGAGTTCTGGCTAGAGAAGATAGCATTTTTGGGCCATGTGATTAGTGGGGATGGGGTGGCAGTAGATCTAACAAAAGTGGAAGCCTTCAGAGATTGGCCAATTTTGAGAACCGTGGCGGAAGTTCGAAGTTTTCTTGGAGTAGCCGGGTACTTTAAAAGATTCGTAGAAATCTTTTCACAGATAGCTCTACCCCTCACATCACTAACTCATAAGGATCAGAAGTTTGTGTGGACTCAGGAGTGCAGTCAAGCATTTGAAACACTGAAGGGAAGGCTGATGACGGCTCCAATCTCAAGTCTACCGAAAGGGACCGAAGGATTTCAAATTTTCAGTGACGCATCGGGATGCGGTTTGGGTTGCGTTTTAGTGCAACATGGCAGTGTGATAGCCTTTGGGTCTAGGCAGCTGAAGCGTCATGAGAGGAATAACCTCGTCCATGACTTGGAATTTGCGGAGGTAATTTTCGCGTTAAAATTGTGGCGGAACTATGTTTATGGTGCGAAGGTGGAGATCTTCACGGATCATAAAAGCCGGAAGTATCTCCTAGATCAGAAGGACCTGAATATGCGGCAGCGCAGATGGGTCGAGTTCCTTGGAGACTACGAGGTGGCGATTCAGTATACGCCAGACAAAGCCAATGTGGTGGCAGATGCCTTGAGTAGAAAATACTCTGGGCAAGGGAATTAGATCGAAGCTCATTGTTGGGTACATTGGTTTAAATGTACCTGATTTGAAGAAGCCTCACCCTACTCAATGATATACATCAAAATGTATTTGATGTGTTTTGAGTTTACTTGTGCAGGTTAAGTATTTGTAGGAAAGAAGAAAAAGTTTCTAAGTCCATGTGTCGACACCCAGAGGGAAAGTGTCGACACTTAAAAAGACTTGTGTCGACACCCAGGCAAGCAGTGTCGACACTTGGAGTATTTGTGTCGACACCAGGGATGTGGAGTCGACACCAGACAGAAAGTGTCGACACAAGGAGCTGTGTCGACACTCAATGAAGAGAAGACCAGTGAAGCAGTGTCGACACTTAGCAGTTGTGTCGACACCCAGTGAAACTGTGTCTACATCAGAAAGTGTCGACACTTGGAGGCTGTGTCGACACTCAACAAAAGTCAGCAGAGTCTAAGTATAAGTGTCGACACCCAGAGCAATGTGTCGACACACAGCAGAAGAGTCAACACTTGAAGAAAGTGTCGACACAAGAAAGAATGTGTCGACACTCAGCTGAAGACTCAACACTTGAAGAAAGTGTCGACACAAGGAGCTGTGTCGACACTTAGCAAAGTTCAAGAATATTCTAAGTACAAGTGTCGACACAAAGGAGATGTGTCGACACTCAGCCAGAGTCTCAACAGAAGAAGAATGTGTCGACACAAGGAGCAGTGTCGACACTCAGCAAGTATCAACACAGAAGGCATGTGTCGACACCAAGAAGAAGTGTCGACACTTAACAAGTTCAACATATGAAGATGTGTCGACACAAAGGAGTTGTGTCGACACTTACAAGAACTCAGCAATATACTGAAGTACAAGTACTTGTGTCGACACACATTATCAGTGTCGACACATGAAGAAGAAGCTGTGTCGAGAAGTGAAATCTACAACACAAGGAGTTATGTCGACACCTTGTAGGCTAGTGTCGACACTTAGTCAACTTGTGTCGACACTTGGTCTATTAGTGTCGACACTTAAAGACAGACAGTCTCGACACTTTCAGACAGTTACAGAATTTTCAAGAACTGACTGGATGACTTGACAGCTGCCATTCCACCCGGTCTACTGCACCTGTCAGAGTTGTCAGAAATCAGTGATGAACCGGACCAGCCGGTTACCATGAAGAAGGCCTATAAATAGGCTTATACTGTCTACAGAAAGAGGAGATTGAACACAAGTTCAAGTGATCATTAACAAGAAGAAGATCTAGCTATTCCTTGAAGAATCTAGTGAAGATCTAAGAAGTTGGAGAGAGAGAGCTCCATCCAAGAAGACAGCCGTTGGAACCAGGCTGAGAAGAAGGGTTCAGATTTTGTTCTGAATCTTAAGTAGTAGAGATCAAGGATCAACTGCAGAGGAGATCATTCTTATTGTGTTCTACATTCAAGAAGCTTTGAATAAAGCCAAGTCAGTTTGATCTCAACTGAGTTCTTCCAAGAACTCATCAAGAAACTCACAACTCTTTTCTCTTTTCTCTGAGTTGTAGAGTTTACATTTTTGTATTCATATTATCTTGTAGGATCCTTATGGATCTGAGTTTGCAAGACTGTAATTATAAAGGCTGAGTGTAGGGCCTGTGTGCCTGAGTGTAGGAGATTTGTATCTCTGAGTGTAGGCCTGTGGTGGCTGAGTGTAGGCCTTGATGGCTGAGTGTAGGCTTTGTGAAGAAGCTGAGTGTAGGCTTTGTGAAGAAGCTGAGTTGTAGGGCCTTGGGACTGAGTTGTAGGAACCTGGTTGAGGTTCTGACTGTAAGATCTGAGGATCTGAGATATTGGAGGAGTTTGACCGAATCTAGTACACTACTAGATAGGTGAAGGGGGAAAGTGGATGTACCCAAACCTTGGGGAACCATTATAAATCTGAGTGTGTACTGAGTGTTTGTGGAATTCTGTGATTGCTGATTGTGTGCTGTGATAAAGTAGATATAATTCTGTGTTATAATCTGATTTCTGCCTAAAAAGTTAAAAAGATTTAAGTGGTATCAGAGCCAGGTTACTCAAAAGAGGACTTAACTGTCTGAGTAGATCCTATTGGCAGATTCAGTCTAAGTAAAATTACAGAATCAAGAAAATCAAGAACCATGGGTTCCACTGAGAATCATAAGGAGTTGGGATCCATGAAGCTACCCATATGTAGAAAAGAGATCTTTGGTATCTGGAAGGAAAGGGTGAGACTTTTTATGGAAGCCTCAGATCCTAGAATATATATCACAGTGAAAGAAGGGCCATATGTGCCCATGAAGGTTTCAGTCTTAGATGCAAATCAGAGAACACCTAAGGATTTCTCTGAAATGACAAAGGATGAGATAGTTCTAGCCACAATGGACAAGAGGGCTCAGAACATCATAGTAAGTACTATAGATGATGCTACCTTTCAGAATTTGATACACTGCAAGACATCTAAGGAGATGTGGGATACCTTGATAGTGTATATGGAGGGTTCTGAAGAAGTGAGGCAAGACAGAAAATCTTTGCTCAATCAAGAATATGAAAGTTTTAGACAAGGTAGATCTGATAGCATAACTGAATGCTATAAGAAGTTCTATAGGATTGTGAATGAGCTAATGTCCTATGGAAGAGAGTTCAGTAACTATGAGCTTAATGATAAGTTCTTAAGGTCCCTTACAAAAGATTGGGACACCAAGATCTGTGCCATTAGGGAAATGGTAAAGTTAGCAGAAATTCCTCCACCTACACTGTTTGGAAAACTGCTGTCCTATGAAATGCAGTTGATGGTGAGGAAAGAAGAGGAGAAGTCAACAAGAAGTGAACATAAAGAAAGGACAGTGGCCTTCAAGACAGAAGCCACCAAAAAGTACAAAAGTAAGTCACCTACTCCACCTCCAAAGGTAGCTGAAACTGAGTCAGATGAGTCAGCCAGCAGAAAGTCTGAAAGCAGTGAAAGTGATGAGGACTTTGCTGCCTTCACAAGACATTTTCAAAAGTTCTTAAAGAAGAAACCGTGGAGGACAAAGCCATATACTTCACAGGGTAAAGAAGACTATTATCAGAATAAAAAGTCTTCAAAGAAAGACAGGAAAAAGACCAAGTCTAGCAAAGCAACTCTTTCAAAAATTGTATGCTATTACTGTAATAGACAAGGACATGTTGTTGCAGACTATCCAGAGAAAAGGAAGGAGTCAAATGATAAGAAAAAGACTCAATTCAAGGGCAAGAAGGAAAAGTCTTTTGTTGCCAAAAAGGATAAGAGCTTGTCAGACATTTCTTCATCAGAAACTGAGTCAGATGCTGAGGCATATATAGGACTGTTTGCTGAGGAAGAAGAAGAAGAGTTCATCCAGATCATGAACTCTATATATGAACAAGAGGACAGTCAGTGCCAAGGACTGATGGCATTGACAGAAAGTGACAAAATCCAGGAGCAGCTTGGACCTAGTAAGGTACAAAATTGTTCTTTCAGTTCAATTTCTTGTGCTAGTACAGAATCAGATTCATCATCGTCAAGTGATGAGAGTGCATCTGAGTCTGAAGAGGATATTCATCAGTTGATAGATGAATATAAAGTTCTGTTGCAAGCATTTAAGAAATACAAATCCTTGGCCAAGAGTCGAGCTAAGGAGATTACAAGTCTCAAAATGGCTGCAACTAATTATGAGAAGATGTTTGATCAAAAGCTAAATGAGATAGCCAGACTGAAGCACATAACTGTGATTCAGATGGAGACTATATCATTTAAGAATGATCAAATCAAAAGTCTGGAGATTAGTCTTCAGAAGGAGAGAGATTTAGTTGCTAGGTTTTCTAAACCAAAGTCAGTTCTACCCTTAATTGATGAATTTGTTCATCACAAAGGTAAAGCTGGACTGGGATTTACTAAACCTGCAAGGACTGTTCAGTCCAAGTCCAAGGGCAAAGCCCCAACTCTCAACAAGCCAGCTGTAGATAAAACAGCTAAGACTATACCTAAGGAAAGGTACAATAAGTTTGAATGTTGGTGCTGTGGCAAGGTAGGCCACTTTGCCATGGACTGTTGGCACAATGTTAGTGCCAAAGTGAGTAGCAAACTGCCTGTTGGAAAACCTGCAGGTAGCTTTGTTAGGAAGCAAACTAACCAGTACCAAGGACCCAAGAATTCTTTGGGTTCTAAGGTTCACTAATCTGTTTTGCAGGTGAGTCCAAGTGGCCATGCCCCAATATGGTACTTGGACAGTGGATGTTCCAGACACATGACTGGAACAAGGGGTTTACTAAAGGACTACACACCCATCAAGGATGGTCCAAAAGTCACCTTTGATGGTTCTGAAAAAGGAATCATCAAGGGTTTTGGTAACATATCTAACTCCTATATTACAATTACTAAAGTGGCCTATGTTAAAGGTTTGAAACATAACCTTATTAGTATAAGTCAATTGAGTGATGTAGGATATGACGTCTCATTTGTGAAAGATGGTTGTCATATTAGGAGGTCAAATGATCAAGAGATCATTTTGACTGGTTATAGAAAAAGGAATGTCTATTGCTTAGACATTATGGTTGAGAACAATGGTTCTCCAGTATGTCTTGTAGCTGATGAGACAGTCTCTCATTGTGTCAAATGACACAAGAGGCTAGCCCATCTAAACTACAAGACAATTGGCAAACTCTTTAGCAAAGAGTTAGTGAGGAATGGTTCTCAAGTTAAGTGTATTAAAGATGGAATATGCTCAGCTTGTCAAAAGGGCAAGCAGACAAGATCCACCTTTAGTAGCATTGAAAACAAAGATGCTGTGAGGTGTTTATACCTCTTGCATATGGATCTCTTTGGTCCTATGCCAGTTCACAGCCTAGGTAGGAAGGTCTATACCTTTGTAGTTGTAGATGACTACTCAAGGTTTTCCTGGGTGTTCTTTCTTAGACAGAAATCTGAAACACCTAGTGTCTTCTATAGCTTTGTTAAACAAATTCAGAATGAACTAGATAGTACAGTGGTCAAAATAAAAAGTGACCATGGTACTGAATTTCAGTCTGATAGTATGGCAAAACTATGTGAAGAATTTGGGATATTTCAAGAGTTTTCTTCACCAAGAACACCTCAGCCAAATGACATTGCTGAGAGTAAGAATAGAACCTTGATTGAGGCTGGTAGAACTCTATTAAGTGATACATCACTACCAGAATATTTCTGGGCTGAGGCAGTTAATACTGCATGCCATGTTATTAATAGGGCTACCATTACTAAAAGCCACAACAAGACCCCCTATGAGGTTGTGAAAGGCAGAAAACCAAACCTATCCTACTTCAGGATCTTTGGTTGTAAGTGCTTTATACTTAACAATGGTAAGTCTTACTTGACTAAGTTTGCTGCCAAGTCCCAAGAGGGAATTTTTGTTGGGGACAACAACAACAGTAAAGCTTATAGAGTCTACAACTTGTCTACTCAAGTTGTAGAAGAGTCTGTACATGTAGTATTTGATGAAACTAGACTTATTAACAATGAGTTGTCTAGTAGTATTTGCAGCCCCACAGATATTACTAAGAAGTTGGACAAGCTAACTATTGAAGAAGAACCTACTGCAAGACAGCTAGTAGAAGATAGTGGCTGCTGTCCAGGGGGAGTACTACATGTACCTAATGAAGAAGAAGTCCAAGGAGTACAGCAAGATGAAGAAGTTGAAGAAGTTCAACCTGAAGCCAGGATGCCTCCAGCCAATAGCCACCTAAGAGATCATCCAGCAGAACAAATCATTGGTGATACAAGACAAGGGGTACAAACAAGGAGCAGAAATCTGAATGCAGCACTCTACTCCAGTTTTCTATCCCAAGTTGAACCAAAGAAGTTTGAAGAAGCCATCCTAGACCCTCATTGGATTGAGGCAATGCAAGAAGAGCTGAATCAGTTCAAGAGATGCAAGGTCTGGGAACTTGTTCCTAAACTTAAAGACCACAACATAATTGGAACCAAGTGGATCTTTAGGAACAAGATGGATGAACATGGAGTCATCATTAAGAACAAAGCAAGATTGGTTGCTAAAGGATATAGGCAGGAAGAAGGTATTGACTTTGATCAAACCTTTGCTCCAGTAGCCAGACTGGAAGCCATAAGGATGTTCTTGGCCTATGCAACCTTTCAAGGATTTAAAGTTTACCAAATGGATGTAAAGTCAGCCTTTTTGAATGGTAATCTAAAAGAGGAAGTCTATGTGGAACAGCCATCAGGTTTTGTTGATTCAACTCAACCTAATCATGTCTATAGACTTAGGAAAGCATTATATGGGTTAAAGCAAGCCTTTAGGGCTTGGTATGAAACCCTGTCTAGTTTCCTCATTGAGAATAAGTTCACAAGGGGGAAAATAGACAAGACTCTATTCCTTAGGGAATCCAGAGGCAAAGTAATACTAGTCCAAATATATGTAGATGACATAATATTTGGGTCTACTGAAAGTAGTCTTTGCAAAAAGTTTGCAAAACTAATGCAAGGGCAATTTGAGATGAGTAGTATGGGGGAACTTAAGTTCTTCTTGGGTCTCCAAGTTAGACAGACTGAGAATGGTTATCCATATGCCAGTCCAAGTTCACCCTAGAACTCATAAGGAAGTATGGTATGGAATCATCCAGTACCATGAAGACTCCTATGGGGTCAAGTATGTCTCTTAGCAAAGATGATGCAGGGAAACCTGTAGATGAGACTTTGTATAGAGGGATAGTTGGCTCCCTATTATATTTGACTGCAAGTAGACCAGATATCATGTATGCTACATGTGTCTGTGCAAGGTATCAAGCATGCCCTAAGGAGTCTCATTTGACAGCAGTCAAAAGGATACTGAGATATCTTAAGGGCACTCCTTATCTTGGCCTTTGGTACCCTAGGAATGAGGATTTTGAACTAACAGGTTATTCAGATGCAGACTTTGCAGGATGCAAAGAAGACAGAAAAAGCATAACTGGAACCTGTCAATTCCTAGGTGGAAGACTGATTTCATGGAGTAGCAAGAAGCAAACAAGTGTGGCTATCTCCACTACAAAATCAGAATATGTGGCTGCAGGAAGTTGCTGTGCTCAACTTCTATGGATACAACATCAGCTTGAGGACTATGGATTTCAGGTAAGTAGAACTCCACTCTTTTGTGATTCTACAAGTGCTATATCAATTGCAAATAATCCTGTTTCCCATAGTAGAACTAAACATATTGAAATAAAATATCATTTTCTTAGAGAACATGTAGAAAAAAAAGATATTTTACTGGAATATGTTAGAACAGATAATCAACTAGCTGATATGTATACTAAGCCCCTAGAAGAAACTAAGTTCAATAGGTTTAAAATTGAACTAGGTATGATAAACTTAGAATAAGTTTATAGAAATGGCTAAGTAAAAAGGTGTCGACACAGACTAGTGGTGTCGAGACTTCAGGGAAAAGGTGTCGACACATCTAGGAAGTTGGTGTCAACACTTCAGAAAATTAGTGTCGACACATGATTAGTAGGTGTCGACACATCCAAGGTGGTGTCGACACTTAGTGTTTACTCAGAATTATCTAAGTAAAGTCTCGACTAAATGTCGAGTTATGTGGTGTCGACACATAAACAAGTGTCGACACATATATTCTGTTGACTAAACTTGTGTCGACACATAGGTGTCGAGACATTATAAGTCAGTGTCGACACTTTTCCACAGTGTCGACACAATTTAAGTTAGTTAACCCGCCTTTTCATCTTCAAACCTAGAAAGGTATAAATAGAATTTCTCCATTGTCTGTCGACACGCTCACAGAAGTTTTGAGACCAAACTTGTGTGTCGACACCTCTCTTCTCTCCAGTCAAATTCTTCAAACCCTAATGACGCCAAAGCTCGAGGACAACGTCAATGAAGGCTATGAACTGGTGCGACAAGCGTTTGACGAAGCAGAATAGGAAATCAAGGATGTAGTAACCCTAGTTGCAGACTCAGGGTTAAAATTTCTTGTTTCTGAGCCGACTAAGATCTGGAAGAAAGAAGTACTGGAATTCCTGAATGAAGCTAAAGTAGACGAATCTGGATTCAAGATCAAGTCCAGGGTCCATGGAGAAAAAGTGAAGGTCACTTCAAAAAGTTTGAGAAAGGTTCTACACCTGCCAAGGACAAAAGAAGAGGATGAAGTAACTGCTTCTAAGACCAGAGAAGCATTGACATGGTGTGGTCTAGATTCCAAACTGACAATTGGATCTGTATTCAATAGGAAGGGGATGAACAGCCAGGGTAAATTTCTATCAGAAATTGTTGGCAAAGTGATCTTAAGTAAGCCTAGAGGGCATGGCAGGATATCTGCCCATCTGTTCAACCTTATGACAAGGATAATCTTCACAATGAACACAGATTGGTCTATTGTTGTCTTTGAGAAGATTAAGGAGAGTCTGAAGAAACCTAATTTGGGTAGAATAATAAGTTTATACCTAGCTGGTAGCATACCAGAGGTTATGGGTCAAGCTGCTGGCAGTAAAATCAATCATATGAGGTAAATGGACTTGAGGATATTCTCTAGATGGGACAGAGTTTTGCCTAAGGAGATGCCTACTCCTGAGAAAGTAACACCACTACAGAAGAAGAAGAAAACTGCCCCAGTGGCTCAAGAGTCAACTAGCAGCTCTGAGAAACAAGTGGTCTTCACACCTGATGAAGAAGACACTGGAACTGTTGAGAAGTCTCCAGCTCAACATGATGCTGCAGAGAGGCAGGGGGAGAAACCTCAGGCTAGCCCCATACACCAGGATCAAATCTAGGGGGAGCCTCTAGTTGTAGAAAAGCCAACTCCTCTTGAGAGTGAGCAAGCTACAAACATCATCCTTGAGGTAATCACTGAGCTTAATGCTTTAGATTTCCCTATAGAGGATAATGTATTGTCTGATTCCTTAAATTATATTAATCAGCAAACTCAGATTGATAGTCAAGTCCCAGATGTTGTCATGGAGGACACATCTGTCACAGTTCAAATAGTATCTGATCCAGTGGTAGATGAGCCAAGAATTTCTCCAGCCCATTCTCCACAAGAATTTACAATGGAAGATCTTTTCCTTAATCTGGATCAAGCAGACCTTGAGAAGGACAGTGCTGCTGCTGAGGGGGAGAAGTCCCAAATTGAGGGGGAGCAGGTAATACTTGATGAGGAACCTGCAAGGCAAGAGCCTGAGAAGCCCCAAGCTGTTGAGGAGCTACCTAAGGAGAGGGTAGAGATAGCAAGTACATCAGCATCTGAAGATGAGGAAGCTTCAAGGGCAAAGAAAAGGAAGTTTCAAGTATTCAAAAGAAGAAGCCAAACTTATAAGAAGGCATTGCAAACCATAGCACCACAGCCAGCACTACAACCAACTCCATCAGTAGATTACAGTGCTCTAATGGTCCTATGCAGATAAAGCTTGATGAGCAAAGGAAAGCTCTTGAAACATATGTGGATGACGGGCATAAATCCTTACAGTTTGATCTAGCCCAAGATATAAAGTCTATAAGATTTGAAATGAATCTTAATAAAAAGGAGATGACTGACTGCTTCCACAAGGGAGGGAATGCAGTAGTCTACTTAGCAACTCATCAAGAGAAAATAAAAGCTCAAGTAGATGAACTTGAAGTAAAGCAAGGCTATGTTCTTGAGAATCAGATCAGGATGAATGATAATTTGACAGAATCTCACAATGCCATTATTACTGAGATGAAGAACATAGCTGCTGGACTGACAACTTCTACTGCTACTGCTAAGGCAGAGTTTGATAAGGCATTGCAAAAGAGTTTATCTGATGTTACTTCTGCAATTCAAGACTCCCAGAAGCTGATTACAGAAAAGCTCCAAAGGTTAAAACCTTTCTTTAAAGATGGAGTCAACTATTTGGATGCTCAAGTAAGATTTCAAAAGGATGATCTAAGGGATAACATAGAAAGAGAAGTCATAAAGGGGGAGAGGGTGTTAGTCAAAGCCAGCTCTGATCATACAAAGTGGATTTCTAATTCTATCAGAGCTACTCTTGGATATCTTCCTTTGTGTGATGATGACAATGTTGCAGAATCTGGGATACATCCTGCATATCTAGGAGGGGAGCAACCTGAAGTGGCTCAAGTCATCTACCCTCATCCAGATTTTGATATGGTTCAAGATGATATACAATCAATGTATAGCCCACCTGGGGGTCAGCAAAATGTCATCATAGAAAAGGTTGTTCAGCCAGTATCTGAAGCTATGCAAGATGCTTTGCAGAGAGAACATGAAGCTATGCAGAAAGAATAAGAAGCTAGATTGTCTAAAAAGAGGTTCAGAGAGCAAGCTGAACAAAGGCCAGACTTTGAGCAGTGGAGTCCCACTTCAAGAAACATTATCTTAACTGCATGGAAAGCTGCAAAAGATAATATTCAAGACAGAAATAAATGGTTTTCTGAATTGGAATGGAGAAAACATGAGACAAGGCAAGAAGCCATAGTCCAATATAGAAGAAAGGCCAAGATGGGAAAGCTACCTCCTACTGCTCAGGAGCCCAGCAAGTACTTTCCCAAGCCTTATCATTATTTTGAGAGGCAAAAGATCAAAGCTGAAGAGCTAAAGAAGAAGGAGCTGAAAGGGAAAAAGCCTGCTGAAACTGAAGATGCTGAAGCTTCTGTGCAAGCCAAGATATAGTCTGGAAAAGGGATAGTGATAAAAGATGCTGATCAAAAATAGCATAGAATTTTCTTAAGTTTACTATGTAATCTTTTGTTGTTAAACATTCTGTAAACTTTTGAAAAATGAATATGACAAAGCTGTTAGAACAATGTGCTGTGTGATAAATTTGCTGTATGATAAATTTATTTCATAATTGTTCTGAGATAATGTCTATGTATACATGTTTGCTGTATGATACATGTTTATGTTTGCTATGATTTTATTCTGTATGGTGTATATCATTGACTAAGGGTTATGACTTCTCCAAATAGGGGGAGATTGTTGGGTACATTAGTTTAAATGTACCTGATTTGAAGAAGCCTCACCCTACTCAATGGTATACATCAAAATGTATTTGATGTGTTTTGAGTTTACTTGTGCAGGTTAAGTATTTGCAGGAAAGAAGAAAAAGTTTCTAAGTTCATGTGTCGACACCCAGAGGGAAAGTGTCGACACTTAAGAAGACTTGTGTCGACACCCAGATAAGCAGTGTCGACACTTGGAGTATTTGTGTCGACACCAGGGATGTGGAGTCGACACCAGACAGAAAGTGTCGACAAAAGGAGTTGTGTCGACACTCAGTGAAGAGAAGCCCAGTGAAGCAGTATCGACACTTAGCAGTTGTGTCGACACCCAGCGAAACTGTGTCTACATCAGAAAGTGTCGACACTTGGAGGCTGTGTCGACACTCAGCAAAAGTCAGCAGAGTCTAAGTATAAGTGTCGACACCCAGAGCAATGTGTCGACACACAACAGAAGAGTCAACACTTGAAGAAAGTGTCGACACAAGAAAGAATGTGTCGACACTCAGCTGAAGACTCAACACTTGAAGAAAGTGTCGACACAAGGAGCTGTGTCGACACTTAGCAAAGTTCAAGAATATTCTAAGTACAAGTGTCGACACAAAGGAGATGTGTCGATACTCAGCCAGAGTCTCAACAGAAGAAGAATGTGTCGACACAAGGAGCAGTGTCGACACTCAACAAGTATCAACACAGAAGGCATGTGTCGACACCAAGAAGAAGTGTCGACACTTAACAAGTTCAACACATGAAGATGTGTTGACACAAAGGAGTTGTGTCGACACTTACAAGAATTCAGCAATATACTGAAGTACAAGTACTTGTGTCGACACACATTATCAGTGTCGACACATGAAGAAGAAGCTGTGTCGAGAAGTGAAATCTACAACACAAAGAGTTATGTCGACAGCTTGTAGGCTAGTGTCGACACTTAGTCAACTTGTGTCGACACTTGGTCTATAAGTGTCGTCACTTAAAGACAGACTGTCTCGACACTTTCAGACAGTTACAGAATTTTCAAGAACTGACTGGATGACTTGACAGCTGCCATTCCAGCCGGTCTACTGCACCTGTCAGAGTTGTTAGAAATCAGTTATGAACCGGACCAGCCGGTTACCATGAAGAAGGCCTATAAATAGGCTTATACTGTCTACAGAAAGAGGAGATTGAACACAAGTTCAAGTGATCATTAACAAGAAGAAGATCTAGCTATTCCTTGAAGAATCTAGTGAAGATCTAAGAAGTTGGAGAGAGAGAGCTCCATCCAAGAAGACAGCCGTTGGAACCAGGTTGAGAAGAAGGGTTCAGATTTTGTTCTGAATCTTAAGTAGCAGAGATCAAGGATCAACTGCAGAGGAGATCATTCTTATTGTGTTCTACATTCAAGAAGCTTTGAAGAAAGCCAAGTCAGTTTGATCTCAACTGAGTTCTTCCAAGAACTCATCAAGAAACTCACAACTCTTCTCTCTTTTCTCTGAGTTGTAGAGTTTACATTTTTGTATTAATATTATCTTGTAGGATCCTTAGGGATCTGAGTTTGTAAGCCTGTAATTATAAAAGCTGAGTGTAGGGCCCGTGTGCCTGAGTGTAGGAGATTTGTATCTCTGAGTGTAGGCCTGTTGTGGCTGAGTGTAGGCCTTGGTGGCTAGGTGTAGGCTTTGTGAAGAAGCTGAGTGTAGGCTTTGTGAAGAAGCTGAGTTGTAGGGCCTTGAGCCTGAGTTGTAGGAACCTGGTTGAGGTTCTGAGTGTAAGATCTGAGGATCTGAGATAGTGGAGGAGTTTGGCCGAATCTAGTACACTACTAGATAGGCGAAGGGGGAAAGTGGATGTATCCAAACCTTGGGGAACCACTATAAATCTGAGTGTCTACTGAGTGCTTGTGGAATTCTGTGATTGCTGATTATGTGCTGTGATAAAGTAGATATAATTCTGTGTTATAATCTGATTTCTGCCTAAAAAGTTAAAAAGATTTAAGTCACCTATTCACCCCCCCTCTAGGTGATTAGGTACAATATCTTTCACTCATGATGAGCGGTTGGTGCTGGACTGGGAATCCCTCAGCTTGGAGTGCGTAGCAAGGGGCAAGTCTAGCATGGCTCGGTTGAATTGGATTGAAATGTAGAATGATTTGTCTGATCGTATTCGGGAAGCGACTCGTTTGGATGTGGAGTTTCAGCCTTACATGGCGGAAGCTCAAATGTGCGAGAGCAGCACCTGGGGGATAGTTGAAGGGATTCTGAGGAAGGACGGAAGGATTTGTGTACCGAAGTTAGGCAAGCTCCGTGATGAGTTGATGTTTGAGGCTCACATCATAAAGTACTCCATTCACCCGGGCAGTACAAAGATGTACCTGGATATGTAGAAATCATTTTGGTGGCATGGACTGAAGTAGGACGTAGCTTTGTACGTGAATCGATGCCAAACTTGTGCCTTGGTGAAGGCCGAGTGTCAGAAGCCGGGCGGGTTCCTGAAGCCTCTTCCAATCCCCGAGTGGAAATTCGATGACATCTCCATGGACTTTGTGCTTGGGTTACCTAGATCGCAGTAGGGTAATGACGCAATTTGGGTGATCGTGCATCACTTAACCAGAGTGGCTCACTTCATCCCAAATCGGAAGGAGGATAGCATGGAGAAGCTGGTAGAGTTGTATGTTCGCAATATTGTGCGACTACATGGGATTCCTAAGAGTATAGTTAGTGATCGCGATGGACGTTTCACCTCCAAGTACTGGAGGATGGTTCAGAAGAGTCTGGGAACGAAGCTCAAGTTCAGTACAGCTTTTCATCCTTAAACTGACAGGAAAACCGAAAGAACGAACCGTACTATGGAGGATATGCTGAGAATGTGCATTCTTGACTTCGGCAAGCAGTGGGAGGATCACCTTTTCATGATAGAGTTCTCCTATAACAACAGTTACCAAGCAAGTATAAAGATAGCGCCATACGAAGCTTTTTATGGGAGGTAGTGTCGAACACCGATGTCTTGGACAGAGGAGGGTGACACCAAACGTTTGGGAAAAGAAGTGGTTGCTGATGCATGTGAGTTGGTGCGAACCATTGTAGAGCGCATGAAGGTGGCTCAAGATCGGCAGGAAAAATATTTTAATGCTCACCACCAAAAACTGGAGTTCGCGGTAGGCAACTGGGTCTATCTAAAGATCAAGCCGTTCAAAGGCGTTTCACGCATTCGCCGACTCAAGAATTTGAGTCCAAGGTTTTTGGGCCCTTTTGAAGTTATAGAATGTGTGGGAGAAGCAACGTACCGGTTGGCGTTGTCCGCAGAGCTGAGAGGATTACACGACATCTTCCATGTCTCCGCCTTGAGGAAAGCCTTAGTGGAGGCTTGTGTGGTGATCGAATCGGCATCAGTGCTTATAGAAGAGGACTTGAGGACGTGAGTTCGTCCAGTTGCTATAGAGGATTAAGAAATTCGGCAATTGCGGAACAAAGAGGTCAAACTCGTAAAAGTCCGATGGGACAACTACGGTCATGAGGAGTTCTCTTGGGAGCGAGAACAAACTATGCTGGAGGAGTATCCAGAGTTTTTCCGTTCAGGTATCATTTAAGTTTTTTGTACCCATTTTGCTTTCTGTAATTTCGGGACAAAAGTCTTTTAAGGGGGAGGGAGTTGTAACGCCCCAAAATTCGAAAGAGGGACGGACAACGTCCAGAGCCAAGTTTGGGTCTTGGTAAAGGGTCACATGGCCTGGGACACGGGCATGTCCAAGGCCGTATCCTACTTGTGTTCGACGAAGAACTCGGGTGGTCGTCGAACTGCGCTCGACGAAGTGTCGAGACAGTGAACACGGCCTAGAACACGGGCGTGTCCATGGCTGTGTCGTGTTCGGGTTCGATGATTTTTGCGTGGTCGACGAAAATGCGGTCGACGAACGTCGAAAGGATGAACATAGCTTGAGACATTGGTGTGTCCCAGGCCGTGTCTTGCTCGGGTTTTTAGCCGGGCCGTGTGAGGGGATAAACACGGCCTGGAGCCAAGGCGTGTTCGTGTTTGACACGGGCATGTCAAATGTGACATGGGCGTGTTCAGAGCCCATGTCCTGTTCTGGGTGTGACGGTTTCATCGTCGATTGAGGAACACGGCCTTGGAACGGGCGTGTCTCACGCCATGTTCGACCCAGGAATTTTGGTTTTAAGTTCGAATCATGGCCGTTCATTTCCTTCTTTTAGGATCTGATGGTTCAGGGATGTCCTGGCTGAGTTATGTCTGGGAATAGGGTTTGAAACCCTCATTTTCTTCTTCAAGTTTCTCTTTATAAGGTTTTTGAGAGAAGGGAGAGCAAGGAAGAAGGTGAAGGAGAGATCCGGCTGCCGGAGAAGCTTCGGAGCACCAAATCCCAAGCCGAGTCCAGATCCGTTGAGGCAAGTCCGTTGCGGTGGTTTTCATCCGGCTAAGTTCCCATGGTTAGGAAGAGGGGACGTAAGGTAACGACACTTCTCCTCTTGGTTTTTAGAATGCGTGCTTAGCATCTTTTCTTTCATGCTTTTGGGCACCAACCTCTCAAATGAGATGGGTTTGGGTCGCCATGGTCTAAGAGGAACCTCCGGGTCGATTGAGTCCATCCCCGTCATGATTTTGCATTAGAGATCCGCTCCGTTAGTGGATTAGGCATTGTGGGTGAAGCCGTAGTCGCGTCCGTTAGTCCGACTCGGTGTTGTTGCATAGCGAGCCTTAAGGATTTTGTAGAAATCCGTTGCGGCAAGATGCCGTTTGTGATGTTTATGTTTTCCCCATTTTCTTGATTGAGTACGAGTAGCCAGAACCGGACAAGGTTAGCTCCGCAATGGCGGTAGATGTTTTCCTTGGTGGACAAGGTTAGCTCCGCATTGGCGGAAGATGGTTTCCTTGGTGCGCGGGGACGTTGCAGTACAAACGTTGGATTAGGGTGTGAATGATTATGGATTGTGTTGTGCTAAGGCGCGACTTTATCTCCATGGTCGGCTGGCTATCCCGTGACGTGTAAGTCATGTGGGGAGAGTGTCTCAAGGAGACTAGTCCCCTTCTGTGAGACTGATGAGAATGCCAAGCATGGGGCAAGCCCGGGCAATGAGGTCATGAGCGGGTGGGGTCCAGCAAGGGTTCTTAGAATCAGTCATTGTGTGAGATGGAATCCTAACGCGAGAAGTCAAAGCTTGCAGGCAAGCCCGGATCTAAGACCCATGAGCGGGTGGGGCCCTGGCGAGAGTTCCGTGTGGCGGCTTATATGCTGTTAGGGAAATGGCAGTACCCTTTTGTTTGTGGCTTAACGCCAATGGGGAAATTGGAAGTACCCAGATATTATGATGATGTGCTAGTTGCATACGCAATATGATGCCTTGGGTGAAGCCCGGGTTTTGCATACATGCTGCAAAGTAGGCCCCTTTTTATTAAATGCTCAACATAGAAAACGTGTTTGTTGTTTGAGATATCCAAACCTGTTCTTTTAGAGCTTTACTTGTTTTGTATATGGTATACGAAGTGCTGACTTGCAGGTTGGAAGGGTACCCCGGGGACCGTTAGGGGTGGCCGGGAGGAGATGTGTTTGTTACACAGTTTGAGGACAGCCTTTGCTGACCCACACTATAACCAATTTTTATAGGGCAAGGATCGCAAGCTGGAGCTAACTCGCCGGCCAAAAAGGCCTAAGCCTCACGAAGTGTTTCAAGTTTCGTACTAGCTCTATTTTGTGGCATTGTATGTTTGATGCTCTTGTTTTTCCGGCTTGCATGTCGAGGTAGACTAGGAGTGCTTTTGCACATTGATGTTGGATGTTATCTTTTTGAAGTGTTGGACTCTCTTTTGTTATAAGGCCCTAAGGACGTTTCGATACTCTTATATATGGATAGCTTCTATTTTTGCTTACCATTTTCGCTGTTGTTTGGTTTTGAGTTTTGAGATTGGGTAGTTCATATCATCATTTAATGCTACAGCTGTGGCGTCTGTATGTTATGGGGCCCCGGCCGGACCCATATTATACGGTTATTACAGGGGAGGTGTTACAGCTAAACGTTTTATCTTTGCTAAGCCAATTTGAGCCTATACACTATCTTTTGTTTTAGCTCCACCAAACACTTTACCAAAGCCTAAAAAGCATCATAATTACACACCTAAGACCGAGCTTGAAAAAATATATACAAAACACATTATGAGTGAATAGGAACCATTTAATTTTGGTGGCTAATTGAGAAAAAAAGAGTTGATTTATTTTTCCTCCCTCAAAAAAAATATAGAAAAAAAATAAATATGAAAATAAATAGAGAAAGTGGAAAAATCTTCAACATGTTAAGGAAAAGAAACAAAAAGGATTTAGAAATTGGCGGCGTTCTTCAAGCCATGATAATTTATTTCGTTTGTGCAAACTCTCTTTAGGTTTTGGTGTGTCTAGACATCATTTTTATCTTTTATTTTGCAAACCAAAAAAACCTAAGCGTATGTTTCAACCTAGTTAAGTCCTATTGATTTGTGTTTATGAGTTAAACTAGTGCCTTGGAGAGAATGTGAAAGGTCAAGCCTATGACCATCAACATTGATGGATTTCTTTGGAGGGTATCTCGATCTTCGATTTGTGCAATGTTATCTTAGCAAGCACGCTACTTTCTCCCTAAATGTGATTTTAAGATTTACCGGGTTTTCATTTACGAAGTAAAACTAATAAGTGAAAACACATTTTAGAAAAGAAAAAAACTAATTTGTATGCTGAGTAGGTTTTTCTACAAAAATAACTACACGCATAGGCATAAGACTTCGCATTCTACTCCTTAGGTTCAATTTTGTTTTCTAGCGTTAAAACTTTTCTACTCTCTATTGAAAGTTGTTTGCTCGGGACGAGCAAACGGGTAAGTATGGGGGTATTTGATAACTCTAATTTTATCTTTAATTGCTATATAGTTTTTATTTAATAATTAAATAGATTATAATTATATTATATTAATTTTGTTACTGATTACGTTCTTTTCTTATTTTAGGTCAAAATGGGCTGCCAATAGCATTTTGGAGTTTCAAGAACTAATCAGGAGACAAAGCTGGACAAAACATGTCAAAATGCAAACTACACGCCCAGGTCACGGGCGTGACCTAGTTGGCACGGGCATGACAGACAGGCGTGATCCCGACACATGCTTCAGAGTACATGACCACGTCAATTAAAATTGCACGCCTATAGTCACGGGCGTGGCCATGCTGACACGGGTGTGACGACCAGGCGTGACATGCAGATGACGTTCCAGGCCTCGACTCCACGTCGGATTAAAGGTACACGCCCTTGTCACGAGCGTGATGTGTTGGTCACGGGCGTGACTTCGAGGCGTGACATCCAGGTGTGCCACGTTTAATGGAGCATTTTTAGATCTTGACAGTTTTTACCTTACACGCCCTAGGTCATGGGCATGACCCTTACAACAACGACAAGAGTTAATCCCACCATTTCTGCTTCCCGCCGTTTCCACCAACCAACTAGACATGCCCTAGGTCACGGGCGTGACCTAGTGGCGTGACCCGCCACTTCACGATTGTTGGCGGTTTCGCTCCAACGTTCCCTGAACTTGAAGATGATGATTCTGAACCTTACATGCCCTAGGTCACAGTCGTGACCTAGGGGCGTGAACATCCAGCAAACTTTCCTACAAATTCCAGGCAATTCCAGAAGCTGAGGAGGAGATTTGGGAGTTAGAATTCTGTATATTTATGCTTTATTTCTTGCAATTTGTCATTTCGAATTCATAGTGTAACTTTTATTTCAAGTCTTTTTGTTAATCATGTCTCTCTCCTACCTTTTTTCTAGTTTTCCCATCATGATGAGTAGCTAAACTTCTTTTAGCACTTGATCATGATGAGCCGTAGAATAAAATAAGCTTTTCAACTTTATCAAAAATTTCAAGTTCTTTACTTTACTCACAAATGATTTATCTTTGATTTTTAACGTGTCGAATTCATATTTCGTGGATATGTTCTTCGATCTAAGATTCGTATCCTAAATGACCGAGAGGTTGAGGATACGAGGAGATCACTCAAAGATAAAAGGAGTTGATTGCACTCCTCGAGAGAGGACGACATAAATCTTCCGGATTAGAGTCAAATCCAATAGAGTGGTTCACCGCCTAAAGCAAGATTAGGGGTTTTGACTGGCCGAGAGGTCTTAATCGATCAACCTAAGGTTAGTCAAAAGCATGAGCTCGAGAGAGACATTTTTGTACTCTAGGAACCTCCACGGTCGAGTGAGTAATGTAAGAGTCTTGCGTACTTAAGTTCATGAAGGTTTATTTTAATCCAAGGAGATTCTAGATCAAGTGCTAGCTTTCCCATCATCGAATTCTCCCTTAGTAGTTTAACATTTTCTTTTCTGAAATCGCAAATCCAACTTTTTTCCGATAAGATAATAGCTTTTCCTTGTGAGTATGAGTACTCAATGGTCCCCAAGTCCTAATACGACATTTTCTATACTATATCTCGATAGGTACACTTGCCTATTTTGGATTATAGTTTGAAATTATCTTTAAAACTATTAAAATTTCTCCAACAGTCATCAACCACCGCAAGTTTGTAGACTTTCCTAGCTAGATTATGAACTGGTATAGGACCAAACAAGTCCATATGCAAGCAGTATAAACACCTCACAGAGTCTTTGGTCCCAATGCCTGTGAAGGAAGCATTGGCCTGCTTGCCCTTTTGGCATGCTGAGCAAATGCTCTCCTTGGTACATTTCACCTTAGCACCATTCCTAACTAGCTCTTCACTAAAAAGCTTGACAATAATCTTATAAATTAAATAAGCTAGTCTCTTGTGTCATTACACACAATATGAAACTTTCTCATTTACCACTAGACAAATAGGAGAGTCTGTATCTAGACACAAAAAGTTTAAGCAATAAACATTTCCACTTCTAGTGAGTTAGAACCCGCCAACCCATTAGATCATCTCAAAACCCAGGTGTTGAGATGAAGGGTGGCGGGGTACATGAACACAAAGGGGAGAAGTCTGCAGGCGGTGTGGGATTAACCCCAACCACATGACCGCGGGGATATTCCGCCACACAAGGGGGCCCACCGGGGTCAACACCCAGACCTGGAACGCGATGGGGAAAGCCCAAACATGCGATCCCACACACACGTGTCATGCTGGCTAATATAATCTCAACACACCCCCGCAGCATGACAACCTCCTCTGATACCAAGTTAGAACCCGCCAACCCATTAGATCATCTCAAAACCCAGGTGTTGAGATGAAGGGTGGCTTGGTACATGAACACAAAGGGGAGAAGTCTGCAGGCGGTGTGGGATTAACCCCAACCACATGACCGCGGGGATATTCCGCCACACAAGGGGGCCCACCGGGGTCAACACCCAGACCTGGAACGCGATGGGGAAAGCCCAAACATGCGATCCCACACACACGTGTCATGCTGGCTAATATAATCTCAACACACCCCCGCAGCATGACAACCTCCTCTGATACCAAGTTAGAACCCGCCAACCCATTAGATCATCTCAAAACCCAGGTGTTGAGATGAAGGGTGGCGGGGTACATGAACACAAAGGGGAGAAGTCTGCAGGCGGTGTGGGATTAACCCCAACCACATGACCGCGGGGATATTCCGCCACACAAGGGGGCCCACCGGGGTCAACACCCAGACCTGGAACGCGATGGGGAAAGCCCAAACATGCGATCCCACACACACGTGTCATGCTGGCTAATATAATCTCAACATAGTGCATGTCAAGATGACCTATTAGTCACTTGACCTCTTAATCTGGCACTCATCCTTGTGGAAGACAATGACATAGCCAAGATTAGAGAGTTGGCTTATGCTTATAAGGTTGTGTTGCAACCCATCAACATAAGCTGATTTTGAGATAGTGACTATGCCATTGGTAATCATAACATAGCCTCTTGTCACTTCTCTATCTGAACCACCAAATATAACCTTTGGTACATGCCTGGAACAACCACTATATAAGCACCATATAGGCATATGGGCACTTGGACTAACCTGCATCACATAATTTACCTTACCTTAGGACCCCAATAATTATTAGGTCTAAGTTCATATTAGCCTAAAAATGGACATGTCTTCCTGTAGATTTTCTGACAAGAGGACTAACACTAGCTCTTGGCACAGTAGGATTGTCCCAGCAATCTAAGGCAAAATGCCCCACCTTGCCACAACACCAGCACTCATGAATATTATACGTTCTCTTCTGAGCGGGTCCTGCAGTTGGGTTAACTGCTGACTGTATAGAAGGGAGAGGTGCAGCAACCTTCTTCAAGTACCTTCCAACAAGGATCTAACTGTAGGTGAGTCTTTTAGCATGCTTTCTTGGCTTGCTCTGAATGCTATTTACAGCAATCTTCTTCACAGATGACATGCTATTTATAGCATCAGAGATAGCTAGATCTGGATTGCTGATAGACTTGCCTTTGGTCTGGGTATTTGCTGGATGGCCTTGAGAGTTAGCCATTGTTACTTTCTTGAGTGAAGGGGCTAGTGCACCAAACACAAATGGTCCATGATGGGCCATCTGGATTTCCTTATGGGGAGCCTTAAAAGCACTCACTCTCCTACTGTACCTTCTATAATAGCTGTGAACCTCATTGTTCATACTAGTGGATATGCCATTCATCCAGTGACCATAGATACTTTCTTGGTAATACCTATTTGAAGGCAACATCACCTTCTAAAAAGGGATGGGAGGCTTGGAAGCTAGATGCTGGACTGGAGCTTTCTCTTTCCCTTTGGAAGGGGAAACTCTACTATTTCCCTTAAACCCCAACCCCTTCTTACCCTTTTGAGAGGAGGAGTCTATCAAGGGCAACACAGTATTGGTCTTAGAGAAAGTAGCCACAATTCTCTTCTCCCTCTTGAGCTTTTCTTCAAGATCCCTTATGAGACTATTCTTGAACTTTATGGTGCCAATCTGGATGAGAGTATAAACCATAAGTTGGCTAACTTTCTTGTCCTTCTGATCCAACAAATATGTTGTCTCAGCCTACTAGGAAGCAGCAAACTGAAGGGAGGTTATCTCCTCAGCCTTCTTCTTAGTCAACTTCTTGCACTTCTTAAAGTCATCTAGAATTTCAACATACATATCAATCAATTTATTGACATATCCTTCAGATTCAAAATTATCTTCACCACTGGATGAAGAAGATTCTATACAGGGACTAGTCTCATACCAAGACACAGAAGAAGAACTAGATAGAGGAAGTACCTTTCTGGACCAGGCTAACCTGGATAGATTTTTTATAAGACATTGTCAACAACACATAGTAGTTGTATGCATCTTCTTCATCTTCATCCTCCTCCGAGTCACTGTCTGAATGCAACAGAGGTGTCCAGATACCTATCCTGGTAGTAGGATAGTCTTCAGTTTCTCCAACAGCAACTAGCCCTGTGTAGGCATCTTTATCTTTAGACTCTGAGTAAGATGAGTCTGTTCAGCTCTTCTCCTTCTTATTAATGAAGGACTTTTACTTCTTGCCCTTGTGTTGGTGAACCTTTTTCTCACCAGCCTCTTTTCTCTTCACTGGCAGTCAGCAATCACTTGCCCTGGTTTGCTGCAACAATAGTAGATAAGTTTATAGGAACTATGTTTACTAGTTTTAGAATCATACCTTTCTCCCTTGGTGTGATTCTTCATGTGATGAGATGAGGAAAAGGTTCTGCTTCTCCACTACTTCTTCCTCATCAGCTTGTGAAATTTGCTGGAGAAGGCAGCAAAGTCTTCATCAGATATGCTTCATTCTAATGAGCTTGACCCTGTGCTGTCTGAATCAACATGCCTTCTTGGAGGAAAGGGAATCCTCTCCTTTCTCTTCTTGGTGGTCTCTACTATAAAGGCCAAAGATCTTTCCTTGGGCTGGGATTTGCTGATGGTCTCCTCTCTTCCCTGGCAGGTTGTTGTTAATTATAAACCAAAGATATTTCTCTGTGCCTGCTTGCTGAGCTGAGTTTACCCTCAGCCCTATCTTCTTCTCAGCAGCAAGAGAATGATCTTCAATAAGTTAGAGCTTGTGCAGGAAGTAACTCAGAAACTTGTTTCTGAACTTGCTAAAGAAGACTGTAGATTTGATTGTTCTTGTTTTCTTTAATCAACTAACCTGGATCTGTAGAAACCTAAAAGCTCGGTTCCTTCTTATTTATCAGAACCTTATCTGAACTTGCTATAGCAGAAGAAATAGCTACAGCTAACTTGAAAGAACTTTTAGATCAGCTGATTTGACTTCAAGCTTCGAACTCGACAACAATGACAAGGAATAAGAAGTTCAACCATAACTGTTTGAAATGAGAAAACCATAAAAGTTAAAGTTCCATCAATCCATCTAGTTGATGTCCCTCCGCGGACCTTTCTTATTTAATTAGTGGTGCAGCGGTCGAGATTCTCGGAGGGAGCGAGCGGGAAGGCAAGTGGACCTATCGCAAGCAATACATGATATTCAGGGGAATATCGAGGTCGAATATTTCACGGGGTGGGTTGATTATCTCTACTCCTCTTAGAAGGAGTATTATCTTACCGAAAAATTAAAGTTGTGGGATTAACCAACTAAGGCGACAATAAGAAAGTGTTGAAAATAGATTTAGAAAATGATCGATGAAGAAATAATGCTAGGTATCGAATTACGTTAGGACTAAAATAGATTTATATAACTAGAGATCCTAGGTTTCAATTCAATTAAAGGGGAAACTTGGCCCTAGATGTTCCAAAAGAATGAGATCATCTATCTCTAGGACTATCACTCACCTGAACATTAAGACTATTCGACCGAGCTCTCATTTGACGAATGATTCCTCTTAATGCCCGCTTTACGCTAAAAACCCCGTTAATGGGGGAGGAACCAAATCCGGTAGAATTTCGCCCCTCCTCTACCGAGGCTTAGTGCAAAACTCTCTCTACCCAAGGGTGATCGACCCATATGCACGGCCTCTTGGCTGGCTAGCATATGGATAACAGAAATAGAGCCTACACATCGATATATGGTTCTACGCATCGTATACCCGGGGTAAACCTTAAGTTCTTAATTAAAGAGAAAAAGAAGGCCTTTAATTATTTTAAAAAAGATTTTTATGTCCCAATGCTCTTCGATAACGAGGGCTAAGAGCAATTAGCCGCTCATCGCGATGGGGACGGCTTATGAGTTTGGTGAGGTGGGAGTTCAAAATTAAATGTTGAATGGTTATATAGAAAAAGACAAAATAACCTAACATTAGAAAGGGAAGAGCTTACTAACAAAGGAAAATGCACGCACTCAACCAAAGCCATAATAAAGGAAAAAGCTAAGTTACAAAAAAAATAAAATTACATAATTGAAATTACAAGTCCTACTACTCAAACGAATAGAGGCGGGAAATGACAAGTCCTACTCAAACGAGTAGGAGGGAAATGAATGCAGTAAATTACAAGTCCTATTCAAACGAGTAGGCGGGAAATGAAAGCGGTAAAATGACAAGTACTACTCAAACGAGTAGGCGGGAAATGACAAGTCTAACTCAAACGAGTAGGCGGGAAATGAAAGCAGTAAAATTACAAGTCCTACTCAAACAAATAGTCCAGAAATGAAAGCTGTAAAACGACAAGTCCTACTCAAACGAGTAGGTGGGAAATGAAAACGGTAAATTGCAAGTCCTACTCAAACGAGTAGGTGGGAAATGACAAGTGTTACTCAAACGAGTAGGCGAGAAATGAAAGAAGTAAAAGCTAACTCATAAACGCACACACTCTACTTGAAAGAAAGAAAGTGATAAAGAAGGCTAAAATAAACTAGCTCATACACTCACACGCAACAAAAAAAGAGAAAATCAATGTGATCGAAAAATTAAAACAATTACATTTCTACAGTTAGAACTTGCTAAAAATGCATAAAAAGAATAAAAAAAATTATAAGGAGCAAAAAGATTTTCAAATAAATGCAAAAATCAAATTATTTCAAAAATTAAAACAACAACTTTTTTATTCTTATAACTTTGTAAAAATACTTAAAAAGTTGAAGAAATTGTAAAAGAACAAAAAGTTTTACAAAAATAAAAAGACTAAGTTAAAAATAGAACCACTTTAAAACCATTTTATAAATCCATAAGAATGTAAGAAAAGCACGAAGATCCTAAACCTAAACAAACCTAAGGGACAATATAAGAAAAGCTATCATAACAAATAATAAGTTTGCGAAAATATAAAACTAAACTAAGCAAAGTGATAATTTGAAAACATAAAAACAACAAATCTAACCCATACACACACCCATTTTAAAGAGAAAATCAAAGATACAAAAGATCACTAAAAGAGGGGCACTCAGATGTATTCCAATACAACATAAGGAGAGAAAAACTAGCATATTTTATTAATGACAAAAGCAGATTTACAAAATTCTAAAGCAAACACTAAAGAGAGGGGGAGAAAAATATCCTTACATAGCTCAAAAAGCACCCAAACAACACTCCAACAAAAAATAGCTTCAAAATTTGAACCCTTGGACATTACATCAAAGTTCTATTTATTGGTAAAATAAATCAGATTATACGCCCTAGTCACGGGCGTGTCGAGGTGGCTTGTCGGTATTGGCGTGCTGGTGAAGCCAAAAACTTAACGAGCTGGCTTGGTTCTGGAAGCTTCGAGAAGATCCATGTGGCGATCATAGGCAAGTCAAATTGACATGGGAATGTAAGAGGGGTGTGACTGGACAGCTTGCTGGAATTTGATGTCGGCATCAACTGTTTATATTGGGTCAAAAATCCAAGATAGACACAGGCGTGTTAGAAAGCTCATGGGCGTGTTCCTGGCTTTAAGTCCATGCCTTGAAGCGTTGAGTGCTTGACTGGCTGGAAGTGTTGAGTGTTCCGACACGGGCATGTCAATCTGTGCACGGGTGTGTCATGGGCATTGAGTGTTGACTTGAAGGCAGCGTTGAGTGTTGACTGGCGTTGAGTGTCAACAGGCGTGACACGAGCATGTCGGATGGGACACAGGCGTGTTCCACCCTGATTTCTCGAATTCACAACAACATCATTTTTTCACTGGCGACAAAGTGACATGACCCGGTCACGGGCGTGAAAGAGTGGTCACGGGCGTGTACTTTGAAAATTCGACTTTTTTTGCAAAATTTCCAGAAAACAAAACAAACCTTAGTTCGAAGAGTATATACAAAAATGGAACATTTTATTGAACAAAAGTAACTAAAAACAACGAAAAAAACAAAATTGACCAAAATAATGTATTGAAAATACGAGTATTTACAACTTATCAAATATCACCATACTTAAGCTTTTGCTATTACAGAGCAAAAGTTGGAGATATACTTATAAGGAATTAAAATAAATCCTAAATTTAGCTACAGCTTGAATTAATTGAAAGAGAGATCAAAATAAACATCAGGGGTATAAGAGTTAAGTCCTAAATCGTTAAAATGATTTAAATAGAGGAAAAGTTTTGGCCAAAAAGACATCTTTAAGTAACCAAATAGCAAGAAAAAGTTGTAATCGTTAGCTAATTAAAATAGATTGGAATTATAGAAACTTTAGTTTATAAGAGTTTAAAAAAATAATGCAATTTAAAAATTATGCTCTCAAAAAGATTTTATATTAAGTCTAAAATCATTGAATATGGCTAAGGGGGTTTTGTGATTTATGAAGAGGGCTTTGGTTTTAGAGGTGAGGTATATATTTTTTTCAAACCTCTAATGAAATTTTTTGAATGTGGATGTTTAGGAAAACAAAAACTAATTTTCCATAACATGTAATTTTTTTTAAACAACTTCATATAACTAAATGTATATGTATAGGAGTAATGAATTTTATCCTCTTACTCCGTAACATATAATCTTTTTTAAAAATATTGGACGCCTATATTCATGGAATGAAATCTTATTCCTATTAACATAGGTTCTTTTAAGGATAAATTTTTTTTATCATGGCAAGTGAGACATGATTAATATGGGGATATGGGTTTTTTCAAGAATAAAACTAGATTTTAATAAAAAAATTTGAGAGCAACTTTGATAAATTGAACGTTCTTGTGTTTCAAAAAAACTGAAGTAAAAATAATTGAAGTGTATAGTTGTTTTTTCTAACAAAATACACATGCATCTATTTTAGATAAATTAGGAGTAGTGCCTAAGACAAGTCCACTATCTTAAGAAAAAAATACAAGATATTCTTTAAAACTTAATCCCAGATATTTAAATCTATCAATCTCCAATTAATAAACGAATAGTAAACAAAGAATTAAAAAAATCACTTATAAATAAACTCGTAACAAGATTTTTGGAAAGCAAAAAGGTTAAGAATGGAATATTCGATTTTTTTGTTTCATAAAATTGTTTTGAGATTTTTAGAGTTATCATCTTCTTTTTTTGTTTTTTTTATTTATTATCTTTTTTGGGATTTTTTGTTTATTTCTCTCTCTTTATTTTGGGAATTTCTAGAGTTATTATATATAATTTTTGAATTTTGAAGTTATTTCTTAATATATACATACAAAAATGCGAAAAGATATATTTTTTTGAACTATTTTATGTTTGTTTTATGATTATTTTTTTATATTTTTAAAATTTTTAAGCAAATATTTTTAAGAAAGGAAAATAGAAAAGTTATTTATAAAGAGGTGGAAAAAGGAAGTGGGGAAAGAGAAAAATATTTACTGAAAAATATTTACATAAAATATTTACAAAGAATATTTTCTATGTAAAACTAAATATTTTCAGGATTTTTGTTTTATAATTTTTTTGAAATTTTTAAATTTTTTTGTTTTTAAAAGATTTTTAAGAAAATATTTATAAGAGAGGAAAAAGCGAAAAGTTATTTACAAAGAGCAGGAAGAAATGAAGAGGGGAAAGAGAAAAAAAATATTTACAAAATATACTTACAGAAAATATTTATAAATAATATTTAGAAAGTAAAACTAAATATTTTTGGGATTTTTGTTTTATAATTTTTTTGAAATTTTTGATAATAACAACAAAAATTGTTTTGGAGTTTTCACTTTATAGTTTTTGTTTTGTTTTGTTTTATTTTCATATTTTTTGTATTATTTTTTGAAAAAAAAATTAGGAGTGCAGAAAATAGAAGTGTAGAAAAGAAAACACGAAAACACACTCATACTTGGTTCCAACATTGTCCCTGAAAGTCTTTATTTTCAAGGATAGCTAAATCTTCTAGAGGGGATGTGAATAGGTTTCTTAGTCCTTAGTGACTTATCTTTTATTTTCTTTACTTTAGGTGCTTTATTAGTTGGTCGGGCTTTGTTTTCAAGATATGTAACAAACAACACAACAAACACACAAAACACACACAAGATTTATAGTGGTTCCCCAAACAAGGGTACATCCACTTTCCCTCCCACATATTCAACTATCTTATTGGACTAGGCACTTCTCCAAAACTTTGGTCCAAAGAGCTTACACCTCAGATCTGTTGAGATCTCTCAATCTCCTCCAAGACTTACAGCTCAGCCACAAGGGCCTACAACTCAGTGATCAGCAGATCACCCACCTCAGGCCCAAGTCCATACACTCAGGCTAAGAGAACAACCCAACCTTAGATACACTCGGGATCCTACCTCAGAGAGAATGACTCTCCTACAATCTCAGGCACAAAGGCCCTACACTCGGATCTGCAGCCAGATCCTGCCTCGGCACAAGTGCCCTATAGCTCAGTGAGAATGACTCACCTACCTCAGACTTGAAACTAAGTCCTACAGCTCAGATCTAGCAGGATCCTACAATTTAGGAAAATTTTCCCTACCTCAGGCTTAGAGAGCCCTACAACTCAGATCCAAAAGGATCCTACAAGATGGATGTGGGTTGTATGGTTGATCTTGACACAAGAGATGTTTCTTTGTGCCAAGGTTCTGGACAGAGATAAACTCAGCCCCACTATAACTCCAGGAAAATAATTCCTGAGTCTACTTTTACCTGAACTGAGATATACTCAGTCCTCCTAACTTCTTTTTCTCAGTACCAGGGATTTTTCCTGCTAGAACTAAGAAGTGACTGCATCAAAACTTGCTTCTACCTGAGCTGAGAGAATCCCGGCCAAACTTCTTCACAGCAACAAGGTTGTAGATCTTGAGGATATATTAGCTTGTGCTGGAAGTAACTAGAAGTAGACTACTCTGCTTCTTTTTCCTTCGCAGGACAGAATCAGCAACTTTGACCTTTCTTCTTCTCAGCTTTAGAAGTAGATGTTCAGATTTTGAGCTGGCTGAAATGAGAAGTAACTTGATCTGCAGAAACTTCTTCCCTGTTTCTACTTCTTCCTCAGAAGGAAGTCCTTCTGAACTTGTTGGTGCAGGTGAAGATGGCACCACCTAACTTGCTGTCTTTTCTTTAGAGGTTTGATCTGATCTTGCTGATGTCGATGAAGAAGACACACAGCTAACTTGCAAAGCCTTCAGGTTTGTTATCTTGATCTTCTTGTTCTTCGGTCACAGCAATAATGGCGATGAAGAAGAACAACACCAACTGCCTCTTTTTTCGTAAAAGGCTTCTCCTTTTATTGATTGCAACCCAATGGCTCTTTTAGCAGTGGGTCCTGCACCATTAATGGCAAGCTGCAACCTTGCTTTAATACCATCTGTCGTATAGTAGCTATGCAACACTTGTTTTTCGTATACTGTAGCTTTCCCATTATCAGTTTGAATACTGTTGACTTGTTGACTTGCTGACGTCTGGACTTAGTAAAAAAATCAAGCATCAGTAGAATAGGCGTTGAGTGAATGAGCTTCACTCAATGCCAAATTACTTTGATGGAATTCTGTCTATCTAGGCATTGACAGCGTTAAGTAAGAAAGCCTCACTCAATGCTTTATGCCTTAGCTTATTCTTCAGCCATCTCTGTATGCTTGGTGTTGAGAGCGTAGAGTGAGCACACCTCACTCAACACCTTATACCTTAGCCATGCTTTCTGTAATTTAGGCATTGAGAGCGTTGAGTGAGCATGCCTCACTCAACACTTTCTGCCTTAACAAATTTCCTACTTTTTCAGCATTGTAAGCGTTGAGAGCATTGAGTGAGCATGCCTCACTTAATGCTTTTTTTGCTTTAGCCAGATTTTCTTAATAATGGCGTTGAGAGCGTTGAGTGAGCACTCCTCACTCAACGCTTTCTGCCTTTGCCAGATTTTTCTTCTCCTTGACTTTGAGTGAGTAAGCTCCACTCAATGACAAACTACTTAACATATATTATTCTATTTAACTAGCGTTGAGTGAGTAAGCTCCACTCAACGCATTTGTAGTTAGCCAAATTTCTGTGTCTGAAAACACAGACACCGACTGGATAAGATACATTCAACGCTTTATCATATGACGTTGAGTGAGCTTGCCTCTCTCAATTCTTATGGACTTAAACAAATATTAGCACAATTTTTCTGTGACTTTGACTTACAAGGAAATACTCAATGAATATAAAGTATGGCATTGAGTGAGTGATACTCAGTCAATGCCTGTGGACTTGGCCACTTTTCTGCCCATTTCTTCTTAGGTTTTTTACTGCATTAGCCTATCTCAAAGCCTTTTATTGTATGACATTGAGTGAGTTGACTTGACTCAATGCCCGTGGACACAAACACTTTCTTAGCTTGCCACTACTTTGGCTTTGATTGTATAGAGTCCACTCAACGCTATATGTCATCTAGCGTTGAGTGAATGACCTTCACTCAACGCCTGTGAAATTGGATAATTTTTTGTCTATCCACATCTTAGCTAAGTGTTTACCTGATCTTGCCACTTAGGCTACTTGTCCCATCATTATTGCTAGGACATCCTGTAATCACTAAACTTGAACACAAGTTAGATCACCACTAATATATACATTATTTGTTAGGCCTTCTTCAAATCCAGGACATTGGGATCAATGAACCCAACAATCTCCTCATATTTGAAGAAGTCAAAACCTATGACAATGTATACACTAACATACTTATGTAACATATACATAAAATACAAACACTTTATGAATCAGAAAAATAATAAAGATATGATAACAAATGATATTTCATTTAACATATAAGGAATTATAATGTTTGTGCATGAACCAAAATGTCACATTCCTTAACCCTATATGCAGAACCTGAAACTTTTCATGTTTTTGGTTCCCTCATCACAATCCCACTACCCTTGGATTTCTTTGCAGGTTTGTCATCTGGTCCAGCTATCTTCTTTCCCTTCTTATATGCTTCATCAGCTACATTTGCCTTAGTTGCTTTTTGCCTTTCAACTTCATCTTCAACTTTATCTTCCTGCCTCTGAAAGTAGCCATGGCGATTGGGGAAGTACTTGGAGGGTTCAACTGCACTAGGAGCCAAAGTGTTATCACTCATGTTCTTCTTGTAAATTCTCCTTTTAGTTTCTCTCTTTTCCATCTTGTCCCATTCCATTTTGTTGTACCACTTTCCTCTACTTGACCTTTTGTTTTTGACATGATCCCAAACAAGCAGGATGATGGATCGGGATTCAGGGCTCCACTGTTCGAAATCAGGCCTTTTCTCCATTTCCACTCTGTATCTCTTTTTCCTTAGCCTGACTTCATGTTCAGTTTCAGAAGTTGACGTCATCTCTTTGGTCTGTAATGCCTGGTCTACAGTGGGGCTGAAGAATGGAATCTCAGCAATAGTGGACTGCCCTCCCCACTGATCACAAGAACTATTATATTCTCTATGTACTGATAACTTCGATGATCTTGTTGAGTAGGCTCTTTGTTCAAAGCCTCTAGCACTTGAGAAGACATCATTGGGTTGTTATCATATTGCATTGGATTTATTCCAAATGAGCCTCTCACCATATTGGTTGCCCAGACCATGTTTTTTTGTGTTATTCCGTATAGTTTCACTCTCCCCCTTTTTGACTTATTCAACTATTTGACTTGTCTGGGAGGTGCAGGACTTGCTTCTTTCTGTCTCTAGGTAGTTAACTCCAGCAGTAACATGATTCTTGACTTCCAGCATATGGGCATCAAGTATCTTAGTACATGCATCCATCTTGTTAAAGATTTCAGTATTCTGTTGATCCCTCGGAACTTTATCATTTTCAAGAATGGTCACTGTGTTCTGAGCCTGAATCTTTGAATTTTCTATAATAATGGTTATATCTTTTCTTGACACATCCAGCTTCTCCATGGTATAGTCTACAACAGTGTAGCCCTAGTGAAAAACTTTACAATTTCACCCTTCAGTAGGTTTACTTCAAATCTGATTGATTTGATTTCTGTGGCTTGATCATTTCTAAAAACTTTAAGGGCTTCATCCACATAATTTTCAAATGCTCTCCTCTATTCATCCAGCAGGCCCTTTAGCTTGGTTAGGAGCATTGGTGGCATCTGGTCTTGTTGAGCAGAGGTGCCTTCATCTACAGCTTCTTGTATTGGTCTGTTTCCTAGTCCTTGTGCAGAGTCACTCTTGGACTGGCCACTCTCTGTATATGTTGAGGAGTTTGTTTTCTAATTACTAGATTCCTCTTTCTCAGATTCCGAGGAGACTAGATCATGCACATAATGATCAGGGAGTTTAGATGGAATCTCCACCTCAACCTCTGTCATACCTTCATTTGCTTGCAGGTTAGCAGCAGCTGCAGTAGTATCATCTATAGGCTGAATTTTTGTTGATGGGATCTGAAATTGCTCACCCACAACTAATGTAACTTGCATTATTTCTTCTGCAAGCTGCTCCTCCACAGCCATTGTAGTCTTGTCCTCAGCAAATGCAATTTCCATGACATTTTCCAGAAGATGCTCATCTTCAGACATTGCAACCTCCCTATCAGAAGCTAGATTGATCTCCCCCTCACTCCAAGGCCTGTGAACATCAATATCATCAGATATAAACAATTGCCCATATGTATCATCAAGTCTGGAAGCATCTTCCTTCATCCTTGTGGAGATATTGTCAACAACTTCCTTTACCACTGCTTCAGCCATCTCAGCAGTAGGAAATTCATCCCTAGGGACAGTATCTGAGTCAGGTCTGCTTACCCGACTTTGTGGAGTAAGTTAAAAAGAAGCTGATACCTGATTTTCCATGTCCTTCCTAGACTTTTCTACAGAAGATGTCAGTTCTGGATCATGAGGTTCTTCCTCATCAGAAGAACTGCTAGTGGGGTTGGGCTCAGGAACAGTAGCCTTCTGTCCTTTCATTTCTGCTACTGATAGTCCATGGGGTTGAAGGACCCTGTCCTACCACTCCATCATCTTGAAGTCCATTCTTCTCATATGATGTATTCTTGCTCCCAGATTCAAGTTTAGAATCTCTGGAACCATTTGTCGTAGAAACAAGGACAGAATTCTCCGTAAATTCAATACAGTCACACATTCAGTAATACTTCAAATATAATTCTTCCTCAGTCAGTTCTTCTGGTCAATATGACCCGGCTCATCAGGTCGAACATCTTTTTCGAGATCTTGTCATGGGAGCCTGTTTTATATAACGGAGCCTTCCCGATGACATCTGCCAAAAACTAAGCTTTCATGTTCAGTTCCTTCCTTAGGATTGATCTGGTGGAGTGCTTTGACAACCCACAGCATTTCATGGCAGTCTTTACATCATCCTGCGACAGTTCGTCTTCATCATAAGTTGCGGAGAACTTCATCAGCCTTAGGGCTTTGGTCAGCCTTCTTTGTGTTATCTTGACTTTTGTTCCACTTACAGTAGTCTTGATTTTCTCAGCTATAGAATCTTCCTTGACATTGGAGAATAATTCTAGAACCTCCCGTTTCCATAGTGAACAAGGTTTTGACAGGATGAACTCTAGGTCAGATGTTCGGAGAAGATGTAGAACATACTGTACCTCTTCAGGAGCATCTTTGAATCCATTTCTAACCAATTCTGAACCCTCGAATAGGAAATCTTGTCACTTGGGTGCCATTTTGCTTGCAAATTTCTGCTGCCTAGCGAGAACGATTTTTCGTCGGTTCTGCGAATACGTGCGGGAGAGGGCAAGGAACAGTGCTTTTGCTTTATGCACAAGCTTTCCTATTTATAGTTATTTTTAAGCAGAAGGCGGAAATGCACTTACCTATTTGAGATCAAGGTTGTGATCAACGGTTGGGGTTAATTTCCGCTACTTATCCGCAGGCCGACTAATAGATAGACTTTGTTGAGTAAGATTGTTTTTCTCAACCTTTTATTTCTTGGTCTTAATTGATTGACAATTTCTTTAGCAATTGAATTGCCTTTGACTTCTTTAGTAATACTAAATTTGCATAATCAGCAAGGATTAAGATGATTTGTAATGCACATTATAATATGTGTCCTATTGGAGTGCAATTTGAACTAGGTTCAACATGCCCATATCAATTTTGAGGTTGTTGAATCTAGTTACATCTTGTGGCATAGTGAACATGTGAGCCACAAACGTATTGTTGAGAAGAGTTTTTAGGCAATTATCTCACTCCTCAGACCTTAATTTCAACTATCTTATCACTAAAATGCATAGTTTTAACAATTTAGTAAATGTTTAGTAGAATTAAGAGCTAGGTGAATTTTACTTATCTCTGCCTTGTAGACTTGAAGTAGATGTTGGATTCACAGTCCCTGAACTTACCAACATCCTTGCTCCTGAACTTTATCCTTTGATGTGCATCTGGCATTCCTTTGCTAGCTCACCCTCAACAATTGCACTTAGAGGGTAAGACACTTACCTCTCTGATTGCACATGTCTTTGACATCTTGAGCTTGATTGCAGTACATCGACTGCCAACTTCTAGTGAATTATTCAGAAGAAAGCTTTCTTGCACCAGTTCTAGGTTTGGTACATCTCTGTGCAAGGACCACAAATAGGAATGACAACTTGGACTATCCTGGAAAACAAAGCTTACCTTACCTTAGGAACCCGAGCTAACTTGTTCCTAGGTTCTTGTTAGCATAAGAATGCATATGTCTACCTATAGGAGTCCTGTCAGGAAGACAATGCCTTGCATTTGACACATAGGGGCTGTGCCAATAATCTTTGGCAAAGTGGCCCACTATGCCACATCACCAACATTCATGGATATTGTACCTCCTCTTCTGAACACTCTTGGAGGAGTGCAAGACACTATAGGCTGCCTATTCAGTGGGGAGAACTGAGGCCTTTTTCTTGTTTCTTACAGCAAGAGCATGACCAAAAGTGAGTCTGCCAGTATGAGTACTTGCCTTGCTCTGAACATCAATAGTAACAACCTTATTTGCAGTTGGCATGTTCTTAATGGCTTTAGAGGTAGCCAAATCAGGATCACTAACTGACTTACCTTCGATTTGAGTTCCTGCTGGAAGAACCTTAGAGTAGGCCACAGACTTATCCTTGAATGAGGGGGCTGAGGCACAAAATACAAAATGTCCAGGATAAGCCTTTTGCACTTTTACATGGGGAGCCTTCTGTGCACTCAATCCCAAGACCTCTCTTCTTCCATTGTAAGCTATATTTGTAATCTTTCAAGGAAGATTCACACACCTCCAGTGACCCCACTTATAGTCTTGGTCATTCCTGTTGGATGGGAGAATTATCTTGTTAGAGGTTGACTAAGGATTGATAGGATCTTGGCCTCTCCTCTGAGATTGGATAACTTTAGAAATTCACTTGGATTCATATTTTCTCTAGATAGCATCTATCTTAAAGAAATTGGTCACAATCCTCTTCTCCCTTTCAAGTTTCTCTTCAAGATCCTTGATAATAGATGTTAACCCCGAAATCGGCGATCCTTCCCATAGCAGCCAGCTCGCTAGTCGCGGCCTGCTCTAGGTTTCTCCTGGAGGTCGCGATGTCTTAGGATGGGTAGACAGGCTTTTCTGTCCGCTCAGGCCGCACGGCTTGGGCGGTCTCAGCGGTCTGACCGCCCAGGCCGTGCGTCATTCCCTTGGTCGGCAGGGGCCGCAGACTGCTTCTTCAGTCTGCCCCTATAGGCCGCGCGCCTTGTTAGCTTAACCGCAACTTTGTCTCAACAGGTGTCCCTTTGCTGGACTCGGATATCTATCCGCCCACGCCGACAACAAACCGCTACTCCAGCCCGCTCCTGTAGGTCACTCTTCAAGTAGACCAGACCGCCACACTGTCAAGAGGCCTACCTCCAGATCACCAACCTGGCCATAATGCGCGACCTACCAAGTTTCCAAGTCCAGGCCACCCAATAGGTGCGGCAAGTTCCATTCAACAGAGTGGCAGACTCCAGCAGCATGGTCAACCTGCTTCTTTAGTCAGCCTAAGGAGTGCGGACGCTCCAACTCTCTGGCTACCAGCAAAGATCAGCAAACATGTCCCGTTCACCGCGAGCTGGACGGACTTGAGGTGCAGTCAAACCTTTCAGTCCGCCTACATTGATGAACCCCAGCTCCAGCTTCAGCAGCTAGGCGCCTCCTTCAACAGCAGAGGCAGACTCAGCAGATATCCCTCAGCTCACACCCTTGGTGCGTGCTCGCTCAACTCAACAGCGGCAGACTCATTTCGCAGTCCGCCACTCAGCCCAGCACCTGCTTCCCAGCAGCGGGCGTGGTCCCTCAGCCCACACAGTCTTGGCACATGCTCGATCAGCTCAGTTTGGGCGGACTCCTCTCAGTCCGCCAGCAGCAGGCGCGAAATCTTCCCAATCCGCCATCAGCAGAACCAGTTCCAGAAGTCATTCCCAGTCTGCGCGGCGTGTTGTGGACTGGGCGGACTCCAAGCCTCTACTTATACCAGTTACCGTCTCACCGTGGGTAACGTCACCGAAAGCCGTTACCTCCTCGGGCCTATAAATAGAACCCTATACATCTCATTGGAGGACAGTCTCAAAGCTCCCACACTCGAAGACAGCCCATGGAAAGCTTAAGTCATCAACCCAGGCAGACTCTATTTCTCAGTCCATGTCCCCTCTACTTGTAACCGCACGACCTGCCGACTTTGCTCTTCAGACCGCGCGGCCTCCTTTCTGGCACTTTCCTTCCTTAACCGCCAGCTTCCCCCTTTATACCACTTTATTTCCTTTCCATATAAAGGTGTAATACAAGCTGTAACTCTCAATATTAATCAAAGGAAAGCCCGTCGCAAGAGTGACATTTAAGCCGCGGCGGGAGAAGTGTGTTGTTGCCGCTGCTAGCGGCCCCCTCTCTTTAGCTCAACTCAACTCCCTCGGCATCAATCTGCAAGCACGACCGTCAAAGTAACCATCTGCTCGACAGCTCCTGATCAGCCTCCTCTGCTAATCATCAGCCTTCTCCGCTGATCATCAGCCCTCCCGACTGCTATCAGCAAACCTCTCCTCTATCCATGCAACCCTTAAACAAGCGCTTGCTCCACTCTCGAGAACTCAGAAGCTTTCTCCCTCTCCTCAACCCCGCAATCCTCTTCTTCACCTAGCTTGTGAGATCGAACAACCCGTTAATTAGGCGGTGCCATTTTCACGCATCAACAGTTAACACACGAACTTCAATTCTGAACAGATGGTGAAAACTGACAGTTAGCCATGTTAGATCATCGTTCAGCCGAGAACCTTGCTCAATCAAGTCCAAGAGATGATCCTCTCTAGGAGGCCTTCGAGCAATCACACCGTGAAAATACTAAGCAATTTCAAGCAATCAACCAAGTTTTTGCTGTGATCACGCAGCGATTAGACACTCAACCTGCAGCAGCTCTAGTTGCTCCAGGTGCTCCGATCAATCCGGCGCCAATATTGGAGAATCAACAAGCTTATCCTCCAGCTTTCCCGCCGGTCTATCCTCCTTACACAACAACCTTTCTGCAATGGCCTGCAGCCCCTTTGTTACCTCAAGATGAAGAGTTTGCAGCTCGTCAAAACTTCTTTCGGGAAGTATCTCAGGGAAGTCTTATAAGATTTCTCAACATTCAGGGAAGTTATCCTTATCCATCAGCTCCTGCCTTTGCTCCTGCAGCAACTTTTCCCTTTTATCCTCCTGCTTCTTTTGCAACTGCAACTTATGCTCCCTTTTATCCTTATGTTGTAGGAGAGCCGGAAGAGCCTTCGCCATTTACAGAGAATGTTCGTCATGAACCTACTCCAGCTAATTTCAGAGAGCCCCGGTTACCAATCTACACTGGAGAGACTGATCCAACGAAGCACCTTCAAGCTTTCGAATCAGTCGTAGCTCTCAAGACTCTTTCAGATGCAACTAAATGCAAGTTACTTGGAACAACCTTCGATGGACCAGTAAGGGATTGGTTCTATGGTGTTCGCCCTTAGTCCATCACTTCCTTTGTTGGTCTGCGAAGGGAGTTCTTGCTCAGATTTTCTACTTCAACTAAGAGAAAGGGCGGCCCAGAAGCCCTCTTCGATATCAAGCAGCGTGAGAATGAAACTTGGTCTCAGTTCGTTGATCGATTCCAGAGAGAAAATTTGGGCATCGAGATTGTTGGTCAAGAAATGTACCGAGGGGCTCTTATCCACGGTCTTCGTGAAGGGCCACTCAAGTTTGAAGCTAATGTACGAGCACCAAGAACATACCAAGAGTTGATTGCCTTAGCCAACTCATACATCCGAGGCAAAAAGAGCAACCCAGGCTTCGTCTCCAAGCTTATATCAGAGAAAGATCCTTCTCACAAGCAGCCTCTGAGGTCTCCTCACAAAGATTTCTCATCTCACTCAAGGAAGGGAAGAAGGTTTTAGCGTCATCAATATCCCTTCCAGGACCATGATCGTACTAGAGATCCATTACTGCTATCAGCTCCATCTTCACAAACAACGGCGGTCCATCAACAGCAAGACGACGACTTGCATGAGTCTGAACTAGATAAAGCCATGCAAGAAGTAAGCCACATTATGAAGGATAGGGCTAACTACAAAAGGCCTTTTCGACCCGCTGATCAAAGATCTAAAGACTCAGAATCATATTGCGAATTCCATAAAGAGCCAGACTACCTGACTGAGAACTGCCGAGCACTCCGCCAAGTAGTGCAAAAGATGCTACGACAGGGTAAGATGCGTGAGCTGCATCCCAAAGATGATCACCCTGATCCAGTAACCTCAAAGGGCAAAGAAGTTGTAGACATTCCTAGTTGCTCCAGAGGAGTGAGTCTAATCGAAGAACACCCTCTCCTTGTTGTTAACAATACTGTTGAATGCTTCGATGCCAATGACGAGGGTGTGCTTGGAAGACTATTCTAAGCCGACAAAGGACTTCATAGTTCTTCAAAGGTTTTTCACAACCATGACGGGTTATCTCTAATCTTACTCTTTGAACATTTCATCTCGAAACACTTCTAAGTGTACCTTCTTACATTTCAACAAAATTTACTTCAGGGATCCTGTAGTGACACATTTCCCTTTTTGGAATGCTTCTTCCTCTATCTCCTTTTTGCCAAAGAGATCACTAAACCACTGAGATATCGCCGAATCTTGCTATAGGCCCCCTCGAGATTGGATTCCGGCGTAAGGCCACAATGACCACATATCGCGGGGAGTTTTCGCATATGTGTAGTGGGGGCTATCTAACTCTCATGTGGAGGAATACGGGACTTCGGATCCTAGCGAGTATATGACACAAAGTGTGCATCAGGAAGGCCTATGTGTTAGCTCTGCTGTGCTTTGTTAAGGATACATTACAGTTACGATGATCTTTGCTTGACAAGCAATGACGACCAAGCATAGCCTTGTCTCTTCGATCATCTCACAACTCTGATGGCCGAACACTCTATGGTACTCTCAATTCATGCTTTCGCGGGGCCCACAACTCCACTGATCTTTCCACGGACAAGCAATACTTTAGGCCACTTGGCGCAACTAGTCTCATTGATCAGTGATGTTGAAACCTGAGGCATGAGAGCAGTGTATCTAACAATCCTTCTCAGGATTTCCCGTGCTTTTCTCTTTTGTTCCCTTCTAAAGGATGCGTGACCAGCCCACTTTGAGTAGGACTATACTTGTGATGACCTTTCTCAGGCAAGCGTTGCATAAGGCCCACGGGAGATCTCTTGTGGCAGCATCCAGTCTTTCTTAGTCATCTCCGAGTATAGACCTCTTTTTTATCAACTACCTATTTCACAGGTTAACATGTTAAATCCGACCTACCAGAAGGATTAACAAACATTCATTTTACTTATGCTCATCTTTTATGTGTTGTCTGCATAATCTCTATCAGATGATGACTTACAAGCTCTCTACTTATATAAGCGCCATTACTTTTATCAAATTCTAACGACATCAATCATTGATCAAGGAATCTAACTCTCCTTGATCATCATGCCTTGCTATTGTAATATAATTAAGATTGGCATAATTCGTCAAGCTTCTTCTCTGCTAATCTGATCATATCAATCCTATCAACAGTCAACGCTCGACTTATTGATCTGACTTCATGCTAAAAATATCTCTAATCTATCAAGAAGATCACTATTCGGGTTTGATCTTCATTCAAATTAGCAGCAGAATTCATCAGACACTTCCTCTGCTATATGATCATATTCATCACATCTCATCAACCAGTTAGCATTCGCAAGTTCCTCTTCAGGTACTTGCAGCTTGTATATATTATATCTGCTGCTCACTTTTGCTTTGCAGTGATTAGCAAGTATTTGCAATTTTATTCACAGGTGCTTGCAACTTTCACATATTATATCTGCTTCTAACTATCATTTTGCAGAGATCAGCAGATGCTTGCAAGTTTCTTCACAGCTACTTGCAACTTTCACATATTATATCTGCTTCTAACTCTCATTTTGCAGAGGTCAGCAGATGCTTGCAATTTTCTTCACAGGTACATGCAACTTTCATATACTATATCTGCTTCTAACTCTCATTTTGCAGAGATCAGCAGATACTTGCAAGTTTCTTCACAGGTACTTGCAACTTTCACATATTATGTCTGCTTTTAACCCTTTTCTTGCAGAGATCAGTAGATACCTGCAAGTTGCCTTCAGGTATTTGCGTCTTTCTTTAATCCCATATTTGCTTCTAACTTCACTTTTGCAGAAACCATCAAACACTTGTAAGTTCTCTTCAGGTACTTGCAACTTGTTTTTCCTTTCTTGCATATTGCTTACTCTTCCTCTTGTAGAGGATAACAGACGCTTGCAAATCCCCTTTAGGTACTTGCAAGATTACTATTCTTCTATGTTTTCCTCTCATCTTTCTTTTGCACAGCTTAGTGAAAGACACATCTTCATTTTGCAAAGGCAAACCCAGGTACACACAAGATGTACCTTCCATACATTCCTACACTAACTTTTCCTGTACAGGAAAAGGACAGGCAATAGCAAACTCCTAAGGAGAGACATCAGGTTCTATTTCTCCTTGTCCCCTCCTCTTTCTTTTGAGTGGATCAAGATTTTCGAGGGTCTCCAACTTTTTCGAAGTTCCCTTCTGAACTTAAAAAGTGCAGGGATTATGTTAACCCCAAAATTGGCGATCCTTCCAAAGGCAGCCAGCTCGCTAGTCGTGGCCTGCTCCAGGTTCCTCCTGGAGCTCGCGATGTCTTAGGATGGGCAGACAGGCTTTTCTGTCCGCTCAGGCCGCACGGCTTGGGCGGTCTCAGCGGTCTGACTGTCCAGGCCGCGCGTCGTTCCCTTGGTCGGCAGGGGTCGCGGACTGCTTCTTTAGTTATCCCATTCAGGTCGTGTGCCTTGTCAGCTTAACCGCAACTTTGTCTCAATAGGTGTCCCTTTGCCGGACTCAGATATCAATTCGCCCAGGCCGGCAACAAACTGCTACTCCAGCCGCTCCTACAGGTCACTCTTCAAGTAGACCAGACCGCCACACTGTCAAGCGGCCTACCTCCAGACCGCCCTCCTCGCCAAAATGCGCGACCTGCCAGGTCGCCAAGTCCAGGATGCCCAGCAGGTGCGGCAAGTTCCATTCAACAGAGTGGCAGACTCCAGCAGCATGGTCAACCTGCATCTTCAGTCAGCCTAAGGAGAGCGGACGCTCCAACTCTCCGACTACCCGCAAAGATCAGCGGACATGTCCCGTTCACCGCGTGTAACACCTCCCCTGTAATGACCGTCTAATATGGGTCCGGCCAGGGCCCCACAACATACAGATGCCATAGCTTCAGTATTATAAAATGATATAGCTATCCAAACTCAAAACTCCAACACAACACAGCGGAAATAACCAAAAGACTAGAAGTTATCCACACCAACAAGAGTAACAAAATGGCCTTAAGGCCTTACAACAAGAGTGAATCCAAACTCAAACAATACATCATCATAAAAGTACATAAGCACACCTAGTCTACCTCGGCATGCAAGCCGGTCAAAATGAGCATAAAACATACAATGCCATAAACGTAAAGCTATAACTAAAGGGTAATACTTCATGAGGCTTAGGCCTTTCTGGCCGGCGAGCTAGCTTCTGCTTGCGATCCTTGCTCTGTAAAAATTATTAGTAACGTGGGTCAGCAAAGGCTGACCTCAAACTGTGTAACAAACACATCTCCTCCCGGCCGCCCTAACGGACCCCGGGGTACTCCTCCAACCTGCAAGTTAGCACTTCGTATGCAATAATCATAAGCAAGGAAAGCAACTAAATAAACAGGCTTGGATGTCTCAAACATCATACATGTTCTCTACTGTTGAGCATATAATATTAGGGCCTACTATGCAACATGAATGCAACACCCGAGTTTCACCCAAGGCACCCTATAGCGTATACATCTAGCGCATCATCACATCATTTGGGTACTCATCGTTTCCCCATTGGCATAAAGCCGCAAACAAAAAGGGAAACACAATTCCTCCCAACGGCACACAAGCAGCCACATGGAACTCTTGCTAAGGCCCCACCTGCTCAAGGTCTTAGACCCGAGCTTGCCTGCAAGCTCTGACGTCTCATGTCAGGATTCCAACAAACACAACTGACCGATTCTAAGAAGCCTTGTTGGACCCCACCCGCTCATGGCCTCATTGCCCGGGCTTGCCCCCATGCTTGGCATTCTCGTCAGTCTTACAGAAGGGGACTAGTCTCGCCGGGACACTTTCCACACATGACTTGCACGTCACGGGATAGCCAGCCGATCATGGAGACACAGCCACGCCTTGGCACATCACATTCCAAGACAATTCCACCCTAGTCCCTCATTTGTACTGCAGCATTCTCGCGCACCAAGGAAACCATCTACCACTCATGCGGAGCTAACCTTGTCCACCAAAGAAACCATCTACCTCCATTGAGGAGCTAACCTTTTCCGGTTCCGACTACACTTACTTATTTGAGAAAAAGGGGAAAACATCACCACATCACAAACGACATCTTGCTGCAATGGAATCTCTACGAATCCTTAAAGCTCGTATGCAACATCACCGAGTCGGACTAACGGTCGCGACTACGGCTTCCCACACCATGCCTAATCAACTAACGGAGCGGATCTCTAATGCAAAAACATGCCGGGGACGGACTCAATCGTCCCGGAGGTTCCTCTTGAACCTTGGCGACCCAACATTTGAGTGTTTGGTGCCCAAAAACTAGAAAAGAAAAGATGCTAAAACATGCATCCTAAAACCGAGAGGAGAAGTGTCGTTACCTCCCGACTCCTCTTCCTAGCCATGGAAAAATAGCCGGATTAAAGCCTTCGCAATGATCTAGCCTCCACGGATCTGGACTCGGCTCGCGAATTGGAGCACCGAAATCTCTCCAACAACCGAATCTCTACTTCACCTTCTTCCTTGCTCTCTGTTCTCTCTAGAACTCAGAAAGAGAACCACTCAAAATAAATGAGGGTTTCTAAGGTTCCAATCCCGTATATATCTCAATAGGAACAACCCCCAGTCGTTGGATCCCAAATTAAAGAAACGAACGGCCTTGATTCGGGCCTGAAAAGCTAAACCTGGGCTGAACACGGCCTACAACACGCCCGTGTCCAGGGCCGTGTCCCCCATTCGCCATCAAAATCGACGCGCCTGAAACAACACACGGGCATCCGACACGCCCGTGTTCGACCTGACATGCCCGTGTTCCAACTGACACGGTCGTGTGCCTCCATCGACACAGCCCCAAAAACAACCCGAGAGTCACACGGGTACTGGACATGCCCGTGTCCTTGCCCGTCTAACTCAACACGCCTGGGCTCCAAGCCGTGTTCACTGTCTCGACACTTCGTCGAGCGAAGTTCGTCGACTGCCTGACATGGCCTTGGACACGCCCGTGTCCTAGGCCGTGTGTCTTGTCTCGACACATCGTCGAGCGAAATTCGTCGACTACCCGGACCGATCATCGACACGGGCTCGATACGCCCTGAGACACGCCCGTGTCTCAGGCCGTGTTCTCTGCTCGACGATCGTCGACTCCAAAAATCGTCGACCTCTCGACCAAATAGTCGATTGGAGCCTGACATGCCCTGGGACATGCCCGTGTCCCAGGCCGTGTGCCCCCTGCCAGAAACCAAAACTTGGCCTGAAACGCTGGTCGTCCCTCTACAAATTTTGGGGCGTTACAACTCTCTCTCCCTTAAAAGAATTTCGTCCCGAAATTACAAAGTAAAAGGGAACAAAACTTAAATGGTACAAGATTTGAAGAGCTCTGGATACTCTTCTAGCATGGCTTGTTCTCGCTCCCAAGAGTGCTCCTCACGACCGCAGTTGTCCCATCGGACTTTCACAAGTTTAACCTCTTTATTCCGCAACTGCCGAGTCTCCGAATCCTCTATAGCAATTGGACGGACTCGCATCCTCAAGTATTCCTCTATCGGCACCGATGCTGGCTCGATCACCATACTAGCCTCCACCAAGGCTTTTCTCAAGACGGAGACATGGAAGACGTCGTGCAATCCACTCAGCTCCGCGGACAATTCCAACCGATAGGCTGCTTCTCCCACCCATTTAACAACTTCAAAAGGCCCCAAAAACCTTGGAATCAACTTTTTGATTTGGCGAATCTGTAAGACGCCTTTGAACGGCTTGATATTCAAATAGACCCAATCACCTACCGCAAACTCCAACTTCCTGTGACGAGCATTAAAGTATTTTGCTTGTCGGTCTTGCGCCACCTTCATACACTCTTGAATGGTCTGTACCAACTCACAAGCGTCAACTACCACCTCCTTTCCCAAAATTTTGGTGTCTCCCGCCTCTGTCCAAGACATCGGTGTTCGACACCGTCTCCCATACAAAGCTTCGTATGGCGCCATTTTTATACTTGCTTCATAACTGTTATTGTTCAGCCAACTCCTTTGGTGCCATCCTAAACGGAGGACGTGACATCGGCCTAGCCTCCGGCACTAACTCGATCGAGAAGTCGATCTCCCGCCGAGGAGGTGCTCCAGGAAGTTCATCCGGAAACACATCCTTGAACTCTGCCACTACGGGCACTTCCTCAATAGACAACTGGGAGAGGCGAACCTCCAATAACGCTACCAGTGCTACACCACCCTGGTTAACCGCCCGCATCAATTGCATGGCCGAAATCAGGGAATAGGCCCTTCCACAAAGGCCCTCAAATTTGACTTCCGCCTACCCTCTGCTCTTTAGGGTCACTATCTTAGATAGGCAATCAATACTGGCGCGCTGCTCTGCTAGCCAGTCCATGCCCAAAATGACATCGAACTCAACCAATGGTAAAATCGCTGCTACCAAAATGAAGTCAACACTGTCCAGCTCCCAAAAGATGAGCCCTTTGGACCCGGTGGTCATGAATGACCCATTAGGCATGCGCACTTTCAGCTCTGCGTCAGCCGAGAAAGACTCAACTCCTATTCTCCGGATGAAGCTCTCTGCAAGAAAGGAGTGTGATGCTCCTGTATCGAACAATACCCTAGCGGGGTACCCAGAAACTAAAACGAAGCCTACAACATAGACATCACACATAAAAGTCTAAAAGTATGAAGCACAAAATTTAAACTTAAATTTCCTCATACCTGTCACCACATCGGTTTGGCGGATCGCTTCTTGCTGTCCAAGGTTGTAGGCCCTTGGTTGCACCGGTTGGAACCGAGAAGCGCTTGACTCCGCCATCTTCCCTTTCTCTGCGGCACTGGGGCCGGAGCGCACAGTCTGCTCCTGCCTTGGCTCTTGCTCCGCTCCTCATTGAGGACAAACACGAGCTATGTGCCCCACCTTACCGCAGTTTTAGCATGTTGGTGGTCCCCTAGAGTGAGAACCTCCAGGCGTCCACTTGCTCTTCTCACCGGATCTGGAAGTGTGAGGCTTTTCCTCCACCTACTCCCTTCAGACTTCCCTGGGATTGGGGAGGCTTCCCTTCCCCTTGCTTGGGAGTGAAACCCTTACGACGTTGGGTTCGCTCCAGATCACTCTCCAATATCCTGACAGCCTCAACTAGCTCATTGAAATCAGCTCTCTTCATGGAAATGAGGGGTTGCCTCAGATTCTCCCTCAGCCCCTGGTAGAAGAGGTTATCCCTCTCTACATCATCTGCCATCGTCGTTCCCGCGTAACGACCCAAATGGGTGAACTCCTGCACATACTCGTCCACCGTCTTGTCTCGCTGCATTAAGTGCAAAAACTACCTCTGAAGAGCCAACCGTGCAGAAACAGGAATGTACCTCTTTAGAAAAGCATCCCCAAATTCCCCCATCGACGGGGTGCGTCCAAGGAACTTGCGGCCGCTATGCCTCACCCACCACAACTTGGCGTCTCCTTCCAACATGAACGCCGCATACTCAGATTTCTTTTCTTCTGGCGTCTCTGCCGCCCTCAAAAGATCTTGAATTCGAACCTACCAATCATCCGCATCCGTTAGCGTACCAACTCCCTTGAACGACAGGGGATGGAAGCTCATAAAATACTTCATGTGCTGGTCTCCATTACCGACAACCACCCTTTCCGCCAAAGGCTCCACCCGCCTGGCTTCTCTGCCTGGCACGGACTTCGCCTTGTCCGGTGTAGCAGGGGTTGCTACCTATGCTGCCGCTGCAGCTTTGGCTGCAACCATCGCTTCTGCAAGCATGCGACAGAAGTCGGCCGGGTTTACACCCGTGCCCAAAAGACCTGGAGCAGTGGCACTGCTTGCCGAAAGTTCTTCTCTTGCTCTCGACGTACCCGCCTCGTTGCTTGCACTCTTCAAGAAAACAAGAAATAAGGGATCAGTCTCTAATCTCAAGACTTAAACATAAGGACACTCATGGTCCCGCGTTACTCTTATGTGGATAACTTCTCTACGCATTGACCTTGAATCTAACCTCTCTTTGATACCAAATTGTAATACCTCCCCTGTAATGACCGTATAATATGGGTACGGCCGGGGCCCCATAAAATACAGATACCACAGCTTCAGTATTATAAAATGATATAGCTACCCAAAATCAAAACTCCAACACAACACATCAGAAACAACCAAAGAGACTAGAAGTTATCCACGCCAACAAGAGTAACAAAATGGCCTTAAGGCCTTACAACAAGAGTGAATCCAAACTCAAACAACACATCATCATAAAAGTGCATAAGCACACCTAGTCTACCTCGGCATGCAAGCCGGTCAAATTGAGCATACAACATACAATGCCATAAACGTAAAGCTATAACTAAAGGGTAACACTTCATGAGGCGTAGGCCTTTCTGGCCGGCGAGCTAGCTCCTTCTTGAGATCCTTGCCCTGTAAAAATTATTAGTAACGTGGGTCGGCAAAGGCTGACCTCGAACTGTGTAACAAACACATCTCCTCCCGGCCGCCCCTAATGGACCCCGGGGTACTCCTCCAACCTGCAAGTTAGCATTTCGTATGCAATAATCATAAGCAAGGAAAGAAACTAAAGAAACAGGCTTGGATGTCTCAAACATCATACATGTTCTCTACTGTTGAGCATATAATATTAGGGCCTACTATGCAACATGAATGCAATACCCGGGTTTCACACAAGGCACCCTATAGCGTATGCATCTAGCATATCATCACATCATTTGGGTACTCATCGTTTCCCCATTGGCATAAAGCCGCAAATAAAAAGGGAAACACAATTCCCCCCAACAGCACACAAGCCGCCACATGGAACTCTTGCTAAGGCCCCACCCGCTCAAGGTCTTAGACCCGGGATTTCCTGCAAGCTCTGACGTCTCATGTCAGGATTTAAACAAACACAACTGACCGATTCTAAGAAGCCTTGCTGGACCCCACCCACTCATGGTCTCATTGCCCGGGCTTGCCCACATGCTTGGCATTCTCGTCAGTCTCACAAAAGGGGACTAGTCTCGCCGGGACACTTTCCACACATGACTTGCACGTCACGGGATAGCCAGCCAACCACGGAGACAGAGCCATGCCTTGGCACATCACATTCCAAGACAATTCCACCCTAGTCCCTCATTTGTAATGCAGCGTTCCTGTGCACCAAGGAAACCATCTACCACTCATGCGGAGCTAACCTTGTCAACCAAGGAAACCATCTACCGCCATTGAGGAGCTAACCTTGTATGGTTCCGACTACACGTACTTACTCGAGAAAAAGGAGAAAACATCACCACATCACAAACGACATCTTGCCGCAACAGAATCTCTACGAATCCTTAAAGCTCGTATGCAACATCACCGAGTCGGACTAACGGTCGCGACTACGGCTTCACACACCATGCCTAATCCACTAATGGAGCGGATCTCTAATACAAAAACATGCCGGGGACGGACTTAATCGACCCGAAGGTTTCTCTTGAACCTTGGCGACCCAAACTCCTCTCATTTGAGTGTTTGGTGCCCAAAAACTAGAAAAGAAAAGATGCTAAAACATGCACCCTAAAGCCGAGAGGAGAAGTGTCGTTACCTTCAGACTCATCTTCCTAGCCATGGAAAAATAGCCGGATGAAAGCCTTCGCAACGATCTAGCCTCCACGGATCTGGTCTCGGCTCGCGATTTGTAGCACCGAAACCTCTCCAACAGCCGGATCTCTACTTCACCTTCTTCCTTGCTCTCCCTTCTCTCTAGAACTTAGAAAGTGAACCACTCAAAAGAAATGAGGGTTTCTAAGGTTCCAATCCCATGTATATCCCATCAGGAACAACCCCCAGCCGTTGGATCCCAAATTAAAGAAACGAACGGCCTTGATTCGGGCCTGAAAAGCTAAATCTGGGCCGAACACGGCCTGTGACACGCTCGTGTCCAGGGCCGTGTCCCCCATTCGCCGTCAAAATCGACGCGCCTTGAACAACACACGGGCATCCGACACGCCGGTGTTCGACCTGATACGCCCGTGTTCCAACTAACACAGCCGTGTGGTCGGCCGTGTGCCTCCATCGACACAGCCTTGAAAACAACCCGAGAGTCACACGGGTACTGGACACGCCCGTGTCCTTGCCTGTTTCTACCAACTTGAAAGATATGGTACCTAAACACCTAGAGGGGGGGGGGGGGGGTGAATAGGTGACCTAATACTTTTTAAATTTTGTTTGGCAGCTCAACAGCTATTTCACAGAATTCTACAGCTAACAGCAATTTCAGCATAAACAGTCAATTCACAGCAAAGCACAAAAGACACACTAATTTTATAGTGGTTCCCCAATCTTTGGGTACATCCACTTTCCCCCTTCGCCTATCTAGCAGTGTACTAGATTCGGCCAAACTTCTCCACTAACTCAGAACCAAACTAGATTCCTACCTCAGGCCCAAAGCCTTACACTCAGCCAAAAGGCCTACACTCAGCCACCCAGGCCTACACTCAGCCAATTAAGGCCTACACTCAGAGTTCTTCAACTCCTACACTCAGGCAACAATCCCTACCCTCAGCCTTTATAAAATAGGCTTACAATCACTCAGATCCAATGGATCTTACAAGATGTAATTGAAATAAAATTGCTAACTCTACAACTCAGAAAAGATGAGAGGAGTTGAGAGTTTCTTGAAGAGTTCTTGGAAGAACTCAGCTTGATCCAAACTGACTTAGCTTTCTTCAAAGCTTCTTGAGTAGAACTGAATTAGTCTGAATCTTCTGCTTCTTGAAATCCAGATGACTCTGAATTCTTCTTCTCAGCCTTAGTTCCAAAGACTGAATTCTTGGATGGAGCTCTCTCTCTCTCCAACTTCTTAGATCTGCAGTTGGACTGCCTGATCTTCTTGTGTTGATCCTCAGTGTATCACTTCTTGATTTAATCTGATCAACCACTTCAGTTATTCTCACAACATGTAATGATAATGAACAACCTTCTATATGTCTTTCTGTAAACTATGGGGGCCTATTTATAGGCTTCCTTCATGGTAACCGGCTGGTCCGGTTCATAACAGACTTTTGACTTCTCTGACAGTTGATGTAGACCGGCTGGATCGGCAGCTGTCATGTCAACCAGTCACTTCTTGAAATTCTCTAACTGTCAGATAGTGTCGAGACTTTCTGTTCTTAAGTGTCGACACTTATAGACTAAGTGTCGACACATGTTGTGTAAGTGTCGACACAAGTCTACAAGGTGTCGACACAATTCCTTGTATGTCTCGACACAGATACTTCTGCATGTATCGACACTGAAATTGAGTGTCGACACAAGTACTTGTTCTTCATTCTTTAACTGTATTCTTCTAAGTGTCGACACATCTCCTTTGTGTCGACACATCTTCATGTGTTGAAACTGTCAAGTGTCGACACAGCTTCTTGGTGTCGACACAAGTCTTCAAATTTGTTCCTTCAGCTGAGTGTCGACACGTTCCCTTAGTGTCGACACTTGTACTTAGAATATTTTGTAAACTTTTCTGTTCTCTGCTAAGTGTCGACACAGCTCCTTGTGTCGACACTTTCTTCAAGTGTAGAGTCTTCAACTAAGTGTCGACATATTGTGCTGAGTGTCGACACTTTCTTCAAGTGTTGACTCTTCTGGTTGTGTGTCGACACATTGTGCTGAGTGTCGACACATTCTTCAAATACTGAGTCTTTAGCTAAGTGTCGACACATTGTGCTGGGTGTCGACACTTACTTCAAGTGCTGACTCTTCTGCATAGTGTCGACACATTGTGTTGAGTGTCGACACTTGTACTTAGATTCTGCAGACTTTTGCTGAGTGTCGACACTTACTTCAAGTGTCGACACTTTCTGGTGTTGACTCAGCTCTTCTAGGTGTCGACACTTCTGCTAAGTGTCGACACAGCTTTTCTGCATTCTTCTACACTGAGTGTCGACACAGCTCCAAGTGTCGACACTTTCTGACTGGTGTCGACTCTTCTTCCCAGGTGTCGACACAATGACTCCAAGTGTCGACACTGCTTGTCTGGGTGTCGACACAAGCTTTCTCAAGTGTCGACACTTTCCTCTGGGTGTCGACACATGGACTTAGAATTTTTAGCTTCAGTCCAGTGTATTCCTAACCTGCACAAGTAACTCAAACAAACATCAAATACACTATGATGTATATCATTGAGTTAGGTGAGGCTTCTTCAAATCAGGTACATTTGACCAATGTACCCAACAATCTCCCCCTATTTGGAGAAGTCATAACCCTTAGTCAATGATATACAACACTCATAATTAAAAATTATAAAATGAAGTAAAACAGATATATGACAACAGAGTTAAACTTAAACATGTAATAAAGCACACATGTATACTCATACAGCATTACAGAACAACCAAGAATTAGACACATTTCTGAACAATCATGAAATATATATTTATCAAAAATTGTTCATACATTGTTTGCAATATATTTTCAAAGATTTACAATAATGTTCAGATGTAACAGATTACAACATTCTTCAGTTTAATCTTAGTCTAATTCTGCTCTGGTTCTTTAATGACTATGCCTTTTCCAGCTTTGAACTTTAGCCTTCACAGCAGCAGCAGCAGCAGGCTCAGCTTCAGCAGTCTTCTTCCCTTTGGAGTCCTTCTTCTTCTGTTCCTCAGCCTTGATCTTTTGCCTTTCAAAATAATGATAGGGCTTAGGAAAGTACTTGCTAGGCTCCACAGCTGTAGGAGGTAGCTTTCCTAACTTAGCCTTCCTTCTATATTGGACAATTGCTTCCTGCCTACTCTCATGTTTCCTCCATTCAGCCTCTGAGAACCACTTGTTCCTCTCATGGGCATTGTCCTTGGCTGCTTTCCAGGCAGTGAGAATGATGTTCCTAGAAGTAGGGCTCCACTGTTCAAAATCTGGTTTTTGTTCAGCAAGTTCCCTGAACTTCTTCTTTGACAGCCTAGTCTCTTCTTCTTTGTCCAAAGCCTCTTGCATAGCAGCTGTGATAGGTTGAACAACCTTTTCCAGAATAACATTAGGCTTGCCAGCAGTTGGACTATACATTGTGCTTATATCGGCATGAATCATTTCAAAATCTGGAGGTGGATAGATTACATCAGCCACTGCCTGTTGCTCACCTCCAAGATATGTTCCTTGAATACCAGATTCAGCTACTTCATTGTCATCACACAGGGGAGGATATCCAAGTGTAGCCCTGATTGAATTTGAAATCCATTTTGCATGCTCAGAACTGGCCTTGACTAACACTCTCTCCCCCTTTATGACTTCTTGGGCTACATGATCTCTCACATCATCTTTCTGAAACCTGATTTGGCTATCCAAATACCTTATGCCCTCTTTAAAGAAAGGTCTGAGCTTGGTAAGCTGTTCAGAAATGACCTTTTGTGAGTCCTTGATGGCAGTCTTGACAGCAGTTAGTTCAGCTTGAAAAAGTTTATCAAAATCAGCTTTGGCAGCAGCAGAGGAGGTTGATGGTTCATCAGACTTTTCTTGAGTTCAGTGACTATGGCATTGTGAGATGCAGTCAAGTTATCATTCATCCTGAGTTGATTCTCCAGCACATAGCCTTGATTTAGTGCTATATCTTCTACCTTCTCTTTTATGATTTCTTGATGTTTAGCCAGATAGACCACAGCATTACCACCCTTGTGGAAGCATTCATTAATTTCCTTCTTATTCATGTTCATTTCAAACCTTATTGATTTGATATCCTGAGCTAGATCAAATTGTAGAGATTTTTGGCCCTCATCAATATATTTCTCTATGCCCCTCCTTTGCTCATCCAGCTTTACTTGCATTGCAACCATTAGGCTAGTATAATCAGTGGATGGAGCTTGTTGAACCAGTGAGTATTGAGCAACAGTTTGGAGAGCCTTCTTATAGCTCTGGCTCCTTCTTTTGAAAACAAAGAACTTCTTTTTCTTAGCTTGCTCAGCTTCATCATCTTCAGATTCTGATGTACTGGCAATATCCACCCTATCCTTAGGGCTGGATGGTTTTTCAGTGTGCACATCTTGTGCCTTCTCAGTATCTAGCCTTATAGGCTCTACTTGAATATCCAAATTCTCCCCCTCAGCAGCAGCATCCTTCTCTGCATCAGCAGCATTCTTTTCCATATCAAAATCATCCTGATCTAAATTCAAAAATAGATCTTCCATTGTATATTCTGCTGGAGACTGTGCAGGAGATGTTCTGGTTTCATCAGCTACAACAGATGTGTCTTGGAGAACAACATCTGGTTCTTGAGTTGCTGGCTGATTGTGCTGATGGTCATCAGACAAATCAGAATTTATTATAGAAGAATTCAATGTATTAAGGTCAACAAGTACCTCTTGAATGAGGAGGGTGGCTTGCTCACTCTCCAGTGTAGATGGTTCTGCTACACCTGGAAGCTCCCCCTGGATGTCAGCTGACTCCTGAGGAGCAGGTGTCTTCTCTGCAGCCTTATCCATTGGACTATCAGGAGTGAAGACCACATGTTCTTCACTGCCTGAGCTGCTGGAGGACTCCTGAGTCACAGCAGCAGTCTTCCTCTTCTTCCTGGGAGGAGAATCTTTCTTCTGAATTTGTTTCTCTGGTGTAGGAACTTCCTTGACAACACCCTTTCCCATCTAGAGAATATTCTTGAGTCCATCTTCCTCATATGATTGATCTTAGTTCCTGCAGCAGTGCTCATTACCTCTGGAATTGATCCAGCCAGGTAGAGACTTAGTATCCTGCCCAGATTGGGCTTCTTCAGGCTTTCCTTCACTTTTCATAAACCACCATGGACCAGTCTGTTTTCAGATTGAAGATGATTCTGGTCATGACCTCAAACATGGAGGCAGACACCCTGTCATGTCCTCCTGGCTTGCTCAGTATTACCTTGCCCACTATTTCTGACAAGAACTTGCCTTGATTATTCATACCTTTTCTGTTAAAGACTGATCCCACCTTCATCTTTGGATCCAGTCCACACCAAGTAAGAGCTTCCCTTGTCTTAGAAGCAGTTACTTCCTCTTCATCTTGAACTTTAGGTAGCTGAAGTACCTTTCTTAAAGACTTGGGTGAAATTTTGACCTTGGTGCCATGCACCCTTGACTTGATTCTGTAGCCTGAGTCATCTACAGACGCGCCAGAAAGGAATTCAATGACTTCCTTCTTCCATATTTTCGTTGGTTCTGAAACCAAGAACTCCAATCCTGAATTGGCAATTAGGGTTATCACTGATTTGATTTCTTGTTCGCAGTCGTCGAATGCGCCACGCACCAGTTCATATCCTTCGTTAACGTTCTCTTCCAGCTTGGGAGCCATTAGGGTTTGAAGATTTAGTCTTGAGATGAGAGAAATGTCGACACAAGAGTTTAGGTCTCGAAACTTTGAAAGCGTGTCGACAATCAAAGACAGAACCCTATTTATACCTTTCTAGTTTGAAGACGAACAGGCGGGATGGAATCCTAAAGATGTGTCGACACTGTCAATAAGTGTCGACACTGACTTATAATGTCTCGACACTTATGTGTCGACACAAATTTAGTCAACAGATTTTATGTGTCGACACTTGGTTAAGTGTCGACACCACTATACTCGACATGTAGTCGAGACTTTACTTAGAAAAATTCTGAGTAAAACTTAAGTGTCGACACTTTATTGGATGTGTCGACACCTACTCGACATGTGTCGACACTAACATTCTGAAGTGTCGACACTTATTTCCTAGATGTGTCGACACCATTTTCCTGAAGTGTCGACACTTACTATTCTGTGTCGACATAGACTTGTCTATGTGTCGACACCTTTTTACTTAGCCAATTTTTGTTCTGTATACTTAATCTAAGTTTATCATACCTAGTTCAATTTTGAACCTATTAAACTTAGCTTCATCTAAGGGCTTAGTGAACATATCAGCTATCTGATTATCAGTTTCTAACATATTCAAGTGCAATATCATTTCTTTCTACATGCTCCCTAAGAAAGTGATATTTAATCTCAATATGTTTAGTTCTACTATGTGATACAGGGTTGTTAGCTATTGAAATAGCACTAGTAGAATCACAATAAAGTGGAGTTCTACTTACCTGACATCCATAGTCTTCTAGCTGATGTTGAATCCACAGAAGTTGAGCACAGCAACTTCCTGCAGCTACATATTCTGACTCAGCTGTGGAGATGGCCACACTGGTTTGCTTCTTACTACTCCATGAAATGAGTCTTCCACCTAGGAACTGACAGGATCCAGTTGTGCTCTTTCTATCTTCTTTGCATCCTGCAAAGTCTGCATCTGAATAGCCTGTTAGATCAAAATCTCCATTCCTAGGGTACCAGAGGCCTAGATAGGGTGTGCCCTTTAGATATCTCAAGATTCTCTTGACTGCAGTCAAGTGAGATTCTTTGGGGCAGGCTTGATACCTGGCACAAACACATGTAGCATACATAATGTCAGGCCTACTTGCAGTCAAGTATAGTAGGGAGCCAACTATCCCTCTATACAAGGTTTCATCTACAGGTTTCCCTGCATCATCCTTGCTTAGAGACATACTTGACCCCATAGGAGTCTTCATGGTACTGGAGGAATCCATACCATATTTCCTTATGAGTTCTAGGGTGAACTTAGACTGACATATGGATAGACCACTTTCAGTCTGTTTAACTTGGAGACCCAAGAAAAACTTCAGTTCTCCCATACTACTCATTTCAAATTGACTCTGCATAAGCTTTGCAAACTTTTTGCAAAGGCTACTTTCAGTAGACCCAAATATAATGTCATCTACATATATTTGGACAAGTATTACTTTGCCTCTAGATTCCCTAAGGAATAGAGTCTTATCTATTTTCCCCCTTGTGAACTTGTTCTCAATGAGGAAACTAGATAGGGTTTCATACCAAGCTCTAGGAGCTTGCTTTAACCCATACAATGCTTTCCTAAGTCTATAGACATAATGTGGAAGAGTAGGATCAACAAAACCTGAAGGCTGCTCCACATATACTTCTTCTTTTAAATTACCATTAAGGAATGCTGACTTCACATCCATTTGGTATACTTTGAATCCTTGGTAGGTTGCATAGGCCAAGAACATCCTTATGGCTTCCAGTCTGGCTACTGGAGCAAAGGTTTGATCAAAATCAATACCTTCTTCTTGCCTATATCCTTTTGCAACCAGTCTTGCCTTATTCTTAATGATGACACCTTGTTCATCTAACTTGTTCCTGTAGATCCACTTTGTTCCTATCACATTGTGATCTTTAGGCTTAGGAACCAGATCCCAAACCTTGCACCTTTTGAACTGATTAAGCTCCTCCTGCATTGCTTCAGTCCACTGTGGATCTTGTATAGCTTCTTCAAATTTCTTTGGTTCTATTTGAGACAGAAAACTTGAATATACTACAGCATTCTGATTTCTGCTCCTTGTCTGAACACCTTGTCTTGGATCTCCAATGATCAGCTCTACTGGATGATCTCTTAGATGCCTGTTGGCTGGAGGCATCCTTACTTCTGGTTGAACTTCTTCAGCATCTTCATCAAGCTGAGTTCCTTGTACTTCTTCAGCTCCTTGTACATGTAGTTCTCCCCCTGGACATAAGCCATCTTCTTCTACTTGCTGTCTTGCAGCAGGTACATCTTCTATGGTTAGCTTGTCCATCTTCTTAGTAAGACCTGTAGGGCTGCACACACTACTAGACAACTCATTGTTAATTAGTTGTGTTTCATCAAAAACTACATGCACAGACTCCTCTACAACTTGTGTAGTCAAGTTGTAGACTCTATAAGCCTTACTATTATTGCTGTACCCAACAAACACTCCCTCTTGGGACTTGGCAGCAAACTTAGTTAAGTAAGACTTCCCATTGTTAAGTATGAAGCATTTACAACCAAAGATCCTAAAATAGGATAGATTTGGTTTCCTGCCTTTCACTACTTCATAGGGGGTCTTGTTTAACCTTTTAGTGATGGTAGCCCTATTTATCACATGGCATGCAGTGTTAACTGCTTCAGCCCAGAAATATTCTGGCAGTGATGAATCACTTAATAGGGTTCTACCAGCCTCTATCAAGGTCCTATTTTTCCTTTCAGCAATGCCATTTTGCTGAGGTGTTCTAGGTGAAGAGAATTCTTGAAATATCCCATAGTCTTCACACAGCTTTGTCATGCTTTCAGACTGAAACTCAGTACCATGGTCACTTCTAATTTTGACCACTGTACAGTTCAATTCATTCTGAATTTGCTTAACAAAACTATAGAAGACACTAGGTGTTTCAGATTTCTGCTTTAAGAAGAACACCCAGGAAAACCTTGAGTAGTCATCAACAACTACAAAGGTGTAGACCTTCCTACCTAAGCTGTGAACTGGCATTGGACCAAATAGATCCATATGCAAGAGGTATAAACACCTCACAGCATCTTTGTTGTCTAAGCTTCTAAAGGTGGATTTAGTCTGCTTGCCCTTTTGACAAGCTGAGCAAATGCCATCTTTGACACACTTAACTTGAGGACCATTCCTCACTAACTCTTTACTAAAGAGTTTGCCAATAGTCTTGTAATTAAGATGAGCAAGCCTCTTGTGCCATTTGACACATTGAGAGACTGTCTCATCAGCTACAAGACAAACTGGAGAACAATTGTTCTCAACCATAATGTCTAAGCAGTAGACATTTCTCTTTCTATATCCTGTCAAAATGATCTCTTGATCACTTGACCTCTTGATATGACAACCATTTTTAACAAATGAGATGTCATACCCTACATCACTTAATTGACTTATACTAATGAGGTTGTGTTTCAAACCTTTAACATAAGCCACTTGAGTAATGGTAACAAGGTTAGAAGAAATGTTACCAAACCCTTTGATGATTCCTTTTTCAGAACCACCAAAGGTCACCTTTGGACCATTTTTGATTGGGATGTAGTCCTTCAGTAGTCCCCTAGTTCCAGTCATGTGTCTGGAACATCCACTATCCAAGTACCATGTAGGGGTATGGCCACTTGGATTCACCTGCAAAACAAATTAATGAACCTTAGAACCCAAAGTAAACTTGGGTCCTTGGTGATTGTTAGTTTGCAATTTGACATAGCTACCTGCTGTCTTTCCAACAGGTAACTTGCTACTCAACTTGGCACTGGCATTGTGCCAACAATCCAAAGCAAAGTGGCCAACCTTGCCACAACACCAACATTCAAATTTGTTGTACCTTTGCTTAGGTACTGACTTAGCTGTCTTAACTACAGCAGTCTTGTTGAATGTTGGGGCTTTGCCCTTGGACTTGGACTGATCCTGAACAGTCCTAGCTGGATTAACACAACCCAGTCCAGTCTTTCCTTTATGATGAACAAAATCATCAATCAAGGGTAGCACTGATTTAGGTTTTGAAAACCTAGCTACTAGCTCTTTCTCCTTCTGAAGATTATCTCCAGTTTCTTAATTTGATCATTCTTAAATGTGATAGTTCCCATCTGAATCACTGTAATGTGTTTCAGCCTGGCTACCTCATTAAGTTTTTGATCATAATTCTTTTCAAAATCTGTTGCAGCTGCCTTGAGATCAGCAATCTCCTTTGCCTGACTTTTGGCTAGGATCTTGCTTTTCTTATAGGCTTGCAACAGTACCTTATATTCATCTAAGAGCTGATGAATATCTCCCTCAGATTCAGAAACACTTCCATCACTTGATGAAGATGAATCTGACTCTGAACTAGAACTGGACTCAGAATTTTGAGTTAAACCTTGTACCTGACTAGGTCCTGGCTGCTCCAGGTTTTTGGTACTTTCAGTCAAAGCCATCAGTCCTTGGCTCTGGCAGTCTTCTTGCTCATAGATAGATTCCATGATCTGCATAAACTCTTCTTCTTCTTCAGCAAATAGCCCTATGTAGGCTTCAGCATCTGTCTCAGTGTCTGAAGAAGACATGTCTGAAAGAGTCTTCTCATTCTTTGCAACAAAGGACTTCTCCTTCTTTCCTTTGAAGTGAGTTTTCTTTTTGTCACTGGATTCCTTCCTTCTTTCAGGACAGTCTGCAATTACATGACCCTGTCTATTGCAGCAGTAACATACTATCTTAGACCCAGTTGCCTTACTAGTCTTGGTCCTCTTCTTGTCCTTCTTTGAAGGCTTCTTTTCCTGATACTGGACTTCTTTCCCTTTGGAAGATGAAGGTCTAGACCTCCACTGTTTCTTCTTCAGGAACTTCTGAAAATGTCTGGTGAAAGCAGCAAAGTCTTCATCACTTTCACTGCTTGTAGATTTAGTGCTAATAGACTCATCAGAATCTGATTCAACTACCTCTGGAGGAGTTGATGACTTAGTCCTGTTCTTTCTAGGTACTTCTGACTTAAAGGCAACAGTCCTTTCCCTGTGTTCAGTCCTTGTTGACTTTTCCTCCTCTTTTCTTACTGACAATTCCATCTCATAAGATAACATCTTGCCAAACAGTGTGGGAGGAGGAATTTCTCCCAACTTTGCCATTTCTCTGATGGCACAGATCTTAGTGTCCCAATCTTTGGTTAGGGACCTCAAGAACTTGTCATTCAATTCATAGTTTGTGAACTCTCTTCCATAGGACATGAGTTCATTAACAATTCTGTAGAACTTTTTGTAGCATTCAGTGATGCTATCTCCTCTTCCTTGCCTAAAGCTCTCATATTCTTGATTAAGCAAGGACTTCCTATCTTGTCTTACTTCTTCAGAACCTTCCATGTAGACAATGAGGGTATCCCACATTTCTTTTGCTGTTTTACAGTGAATAAGGTTCTGGAAGGTGGCATCATCAATTGCACTAACTATTATGTTCTGTGCCCTTTTGTCCATAGTGGCTAGGACAATTTCATCCTTGGTCATCTCAGAGAAATCCTTTGGAGTCCTCTGATTTGCATCCAATACTGAGATCTTCATGGGCACATATGGCCCCTCTTTGACTGTGATGTAGATCCTAGGGTCAGAGGCCTCCATGAACAGCCTTACCCTTTCTTTCCAGATTCCAAATATCTCTTTTCTGCATATGGGCAGTTTCATTGAACCCAACTCCTTATGATTCTCTGAAGAACCCATATTTCTTGATTTTCTTGAAACTGTGTTCAGACTCAATCTGTATCTGCCAAACTGGATCTCCTCAGACAGTTAGTCCTGATTTTGAGGAACCTCGCTCTGATACCACTTGAAAGATATGGTACCTAAACACCTAGAGGGGGGGGGGGGGGTGAATAGGTGACCTAATCCTTTTTAAATTTTGTTTGGCAGCTCAATAGCTATTTCACAGAATTCTACAGCTAACAGCAATTTCAGCATAAACAGTCAATTCACAGCACAGCACAGAAGACACACTAATTTTATAGTGGTTCCCCAATCTTTGGGTACATCCACTTTCCCCCTTCGCCTATCTAGCAGTGTACTAGATTCGGCCAAACTTCTCCACTAACTCAGAACCAAACTAGGTTCCTACCTCAGGCCCAAAGCCTTACACTCAGCCAAAAGGCCTACACTCAGCCACCCAGGCCTACACTCAGCCAATTAAGGCCTACACTCAGAGTTCTTCAACTCCTACACTCAGGCAACAATCCCTACCCTCAGCCTTTATAAAATAGGCTTACAATCACTCAGATCCAATGGATCTTACAAGATGTAATTGAAATAAAATTGCTAACTCTACAACTCAGAAAAGATGAGAGGAGTTGAGAGTTTCTTGAAGAGTTCTTGGAAGAACTCAGCTTGATCCAAACTGACTTAGCTTTCTTCAAAGCTTCTTGAGTAGAACTGAATTAGTCTGAATCTTCTGCTTCTTGAAATCCAGATGACTCTGAATTCTTCTTCTCAGCCTTAGTTCCAAAGACTGAATTCTTGGATGGAGCTCTCTCTCTCCAACTTCTTAGATCTGCAGTTGGACTGCCTGATCTTCTTGTGTTGATCCTCACTGTATCACTTCTTGATTTAATCTGATCAACCACTTCAGTTATTCTCACAACATGTAATGATAATGAACAACCTTCTATATGTCTTTCTGTAAACTATGGGGGCCTATTTATAGGCTTCCTTCATGGTAACTGGCTGGTCCGGTTCATAACAGACTTCTGACTTCTCTGACAGTTGATGTAGACCGGCTGGATCGGCAGCTGTCATGTCAACCAGTCACTTCTTGAAATTCTCTAACTGTCAGATAGTGTCGAGACTTTCTGTTCTTAAGTGTCGACACTTATAGACTAAGTGTCGACACAAGTAGTGTAAGTGTCGACACAAGTCTACAAGGTGTCGACACAATTCCTTGTATGTCTCGACACAGATCTTCTGCATGTGTCGACACTGAAAATTGAGTGTCAACACAAGTACTTGTTCTTCATTCTTTAACTGTATTCTTCTAAGTGTCGACACATCTCCTTTGTGTCGACACATCTTCATGTGTTGAAACTGTCAAGTGTCGACACAGCTTCTTGGTGTCGACACAAGTCTTCAAATTTGTTCCTTCAGCTGAGTGTCGACACATTCCCTTAGTGTCGACACTTGTACTTAGAATATTTTGTAAACTTTTCTGTTCTCTGCTAAGTGTCGACACAGCTCCTTGTGTCGACACTTTCTTCAAGTGTAGAGTCTTCAACTAAGTGTCGACACATTGTGCTGAGTGTCGACACTTTCTTCAAGTGTTGACTCTTCTTTTTGTGTGTCGACACATTGTGCTGAGTGTCGACACATTCTTCAAATACTGAGTCTTTAGCTAAGTGTCGACACATTGTGCTGGGTGTCGACACTTACTTCAAGTGCTGACTCTTCTGCATAGTGTCGACACATTGTGTTGAGTGTCGACACTTGTACTTAGATTCTGCAGACTTTTGCTGAGTGTCGACACTTACTTCAAGTGTCGACACTTTCTGGTGTTGACTCAGCTCTTCTAGGTGTCGACACTTCTGCTAAGTGTCGACACAGCTTTTCTGCATTCTTCTACACAGAGTGTCGACACAGCTCCAAGTGTCGACACTTTCTGACTGGTGTCGACTCTTCTTCCCAGGTGTCGACACAATGACTCCAAGTGTCGACACTGCTTGTCTGGGTGTCGACACAAGCTTTCTCAAGTGTCGACACTTTCCCTCTGGGTGTCGACACATGGACTTAGAATTTTTAGCTTCAGTCCAGTGTATTCCTAACCTGCACAAGTAACTCAAACAAACATCAAATACACTATGATGTATATCATTGAGTTAGGTGAGGCTTCTTCAAATCAGGTACATTTGACCAATGTACCCAACACTAACTCAACACGCCTGGGCTCCAGGCCGTGTTCACTGTCTCGACACTTCGTCGAGCGAAGTTCGTCGACTGCCTGACACGTCCTTGGACACGCCCGTGTCTAAGGCCGTGTGCCTTGTATCGACACATCGCCGAGCGAAATTCGTCGACTCCCCGGAGCAAACGTCGACACGGGCTCGACACGCCCTGAGACACTCCCGTGTCTCAGACCGTGTTCTTTGCTCGACGATCATCGTCTCCAAAAATCATCGACCTCTCGACCAAATCGTCGACTGGAGCCTGACAAGCCCTGGGACATGCCCGTGTCCCAGGACGTGTGCCCCTGCCAGAAACCAAACCTTGGCCTGAAATGCTGGTCATCCCTCTACACATTTTGGGGCATTACACCGCGAGATGGGCGGACTCGAGGTACAGTCAAACCTTCCAGTCTGCCTACATTGAGGAACCCTAGCTCCAGCTTTAGCAACAGGTTGCCTCCTTCAACAGCAGAGGCAGACTCAATTTATCAACTGTGGACTTAGCGGATATCCCTCAGCTCGCACCCTTGGCACGTGCTTGCTCAACTCATCAGTGGCAGACTCATTTCACAGTCTACCACTCAGCCTCCAGCACCCGCAACCCAGCAGCGGGCATGGTCCCTTAGCCCGTACAGTCTTGGCGCAGGCTCGATCAGCTCAGTTTGGGCGGACTCCTCTCAGTCCGCCAGCAGCAGGCGCGGACTCTTCCCAGTCCGCCATTAGCAGAACTAGTTCCAGAAGTCAGTCCCAGTCCACGCAGCCTGTTGCGGACTCGGGAGACTCCAAGCCTCTACTCGCACCAGTTACCGTCTCACCGAGGGTAACGTCACCGAAAGCCGTTACCTCCTCGGGCCTATAAATAGACCCTCATGCCTCTCATTGGAGGACAGTCTCATTGCTCTCACGCTCGAAGACAACCCACAACAAGCTTAAGTCATCAACCCAGGTGGACTCTATCCCTCAGTCTGCGTCCCCTCTTCTTGTAACCGCGCGGCCTGCTGTCTTTGCACTTCAGACCACGCGGCCTCCTTTCTAGCACTTTCCTTCCTTAGCCGCCAACTTCCCCCTTTGTACCCCTTTATTTGCTTTCCATATAAAGCTGTAATATAAGCTGTAACTCTCAATATTAATCAAAGGAAAGCCCGTCGCAAGAGTGACATTTAAGCAGTGGCGACAAAGTTTGTTGTTGCCGTTGCTAGCGGCCCCCTCTCTTTAGTTCAGCTCAATTCCCTCAGCATCAATCTGCAAGCACGACCGTCAAAGTAACCATCTGCTCGACAACTCCTAATCAGCCTCCTCCACTAATCATCAGCCTTCTCCGCTGATCATCAGCCCTCCCGGCTGCTCTCAGCAAACCTCTCCTCTATCCCTGCAACCCCTGAACAAGCGCTTGCTCCACTCTCGAGCACTCAGAAGCTTCATCCCTCTCCTCAACCCCGCAATCCTCTTCTTGACCTAGCTTGTGAGATCGAACAACCCGTTAACTAGGCGATGCCGTTTTCGCGCATCAATAATAGAGTCCTTATATTTGATGGACTCAATATGGATATCTACCATGATCTTAAGATGGGCTACATCCCTATCTTTTAAACATAGCAAAGATGAAGTCTCATCTTGCTGGGAAGCAGCCATCTGTAGGGAGGCAATTTCCTTGGCTTGTTTCTTAACAAGCATCTTGCTTCCTTTGAAAGCCTTCAGAAGTACACCTTGATTTTCAATTAATTGATTAATATCATCTTCTGAAATAGGACTCTCATCATCACTTGATGAGGATGCATCAGAGTCTGTACAAGACCATATCCCGACTCTGAGAATGAGCTAGATAGGGAATATACTAGATTTTGTCTAGCTGATCCTAGCAGGATATTTCTTCTACTGTAGCTATCAGCCCATAGCATCTACATTCACCTTCCTCAGCTTCATCCACCTCTGAGTCACTATCTGAGTATGAGAGAGGGGCCATGATCTTTGCTCTTGTATTTGGATAGACATTATCTTCTGCAAGAGCTGTCAGCAGCCCAATATTGTTCTTATTCTCTCTGCAGACTTGGAGCTCCTTTGAGATCCACACCTTATAGTTTACCCTTAAACTCATAAGTGTAAACCTTTTAGCTATCATTAAAGGTCAACTCAGAATGTTAGTTACTTTTTGAGTAACCTCGATCTGACATCACTTGAAAATCTTTATTTTCTTATTCCTTAGTGGCTTATCTTTTATTTTCTTCACTTTAGGTGCTTTATTAGTTGGTTGGACTTTGCTTTCAAGATATGTAACCTGCAACACAATAAACACATAAAGCACACACAAGATTTATAGTTGTTCCCCTAATAATGGTACATACACTTTCCCTCCCACCTATCCAACTTTCTTGTTGGACTAGGCACTTCTCCAAAACTCTGCTCGAAATAGCTTACACCTCAGATCCCTCAGGATCTCTTTGTATCATTCAAGAATTACAGCTTAGCCACAAGGGACTACAACTCAGTGATCGGCAGATCACCTACCTCACGACAAAGGACCTACACTATGGCTGGGAGGACAACACTACCTTCAGATCCACTGGGATCCTACCTCAGAGAGAATGACTCTCCTTTAATCAAAGGCACAAAGGCCTTACACTCAGATCTACAGCAAGATCCTACCTCGGGCACAAGTGCCCTACAGCTCAGTGAGAATGAATCACCTACCTCAGACTTGAAACCAAGTCCTACAGCTCAGATCCAGCAGGATCCTACAACTCAGGAAAATTTGCCCTACCTTAGGCTTAGAGAGCCCTACAACTTAGATCCAAAAGGATCCTACAAGATGGATATGTGTTGTATGGTTGATCTTGACACAAGAGATGTTTCTCTATACCAAGGTTCTGGATAGAGACAAACTTAGCCACACTATGACTCCAGGAAAATATTTCCCGAGTCTACTTTTACTTAAACTGAGATATAATCAGTCATAACTTCTTATTCTCATCACTAGGGATTTTTTCTACTGGAACTAAGAAGTGACTGTAGCAAAACTTGCTGCTACCTGAGATGAGAGAATCCTAGCCTAACTTCTTCACAGCAGCAAGTTTATAGATCTTCAGGATACTTTGGCTGGTACTGGAACTAACTAGCAACAGACTGTTATGCTTCTTCTTCCTTCCCAAGACAGAATACGCAACATTGATGTTTCTTCTTCTCAGCTTCAGAAGTAGATGTTAAGATTTTGAGCTGGCTGAAGTGAGAAGCAACTTGATCTGCAAAAACTTCTTCTTTATTTTTGCTTCTTCGTCAGAAGGTCTTGATGGTGTAGGTGAAGATGGCACCAACTAACTTGATGTCTTTTATTCAGGGGTTTGCTCTGATCTTGCTGATGTCGATGAAGAAGACACACAACTAACTTGCTAAACATTCATGCTTGCTATCTTGAGCTTCCTGTTCTTCAATCACAGCAACAATGACGATGAAGAAGAACAACAACAACTGCTTCTTTTTCTGAAAAAGGCGTCTCATTTTATTTATTGCAGCCGAACGACTCTTTTAGCAGTGGGTCCTGAACCATTAATGGCCAGCTACAACCTTGCTTTAACGCAAACTATCGTACAGTAGCAATGTGGTACTTTTTGTCATGTACTGTAGCTTTCCCGCTATCAGTTTGAATAATGTTGACTTGTTGACTTGTTGACTTGTTGACGTCAGCACCTGTTGTAACACCCCAAATCCCAAGATTGGATTAAGGTTGGGCAACACGGCCTGGGACACGGGCGTGTCCCTAGCCGTATTATGCTGTGCTGAGATGAACAACCTGTCGAGTGCTCGATGAAATACACTCGACAAGTTCTCGAGACGGAACATGCCCTGCAACACGGGCCTGTCCGAGGGCGTGTCCTCCTCTGGTTCGTCGACCTCCGCTCGAGTAAATGTGCTTGACGATCCTCTAGTGGGGAACACGCCCTGTGATACAGGCATGTCACCTGGGACACGGGCGTGTCACATGGCCATATCCCTCTCTGGTTTTGGCCAAGACATTGAGGCCTTGTGAACACGGGCATGACACAGGTGTGTCTATGGGCACACAGCCTGTGACACAGGCATGTCACATGGCCGTGTCCTATTCAGGTAGAATCGGGTGTGTGCCGCCAGAGGTACACGGCCACAGACATGGGTGTGTCTGAGGGCGTGTCAGGGCACACGACCTGTGATACGGGAGTGTCACATGGCCGTGTTCTACTCTGGGTATGTCAGTTGTGTGCTACTTAAGGTACACGGCCTATGACACGGGCGTGTCACAGGCCGTGTCAGCCCAAAAAAAGACCTTTGTGGAAAATTTGTGGCTGTTCATTTCCTTCATCTGGGATCTGATGGCCCAGGCTTCTCCCTACTGCTTTAAGGCCGGAATTGAGAAGATGAATCTCTTTCTAAAAGAGCTAGAGAGAAGGGAGAGGAAGGAGGAGGAGGAGCAAAGGATCCAGCCATAGGTGTAGCTGCCAAGTTCCGAAGCAAGATCCGAGGGCAGATTTGTGGAGGCAAGGCTGCTGCGGTGCTTTCCAACCGGCTAGATGTTAATGGATCCAAAGGGGTTGTCAAGGGTAACGATCTTTCTTCCTTGGACATGTGAAGTCCTTAATTTGGCATATGCATATGTGTTTCCCCACCAAAAGGTGATTTAGTAAGAGATTCCTTGGGTTGATTCTGGAGATCTCCATGATGTCTTGCATGTAGATCCAAAAACGTGAAGTACGGAATAAACATACTGTGTGAAGCCCATCTGGACAGTTTGGTCTGGATTGGTGATGTTTTTTGTTGCACACCGGAGAAGACTCCGTGTATAAATGACTATGCTTGTGATCTCAGTGGGTTATGCCTGTGAAGGATAGTAGCAGGAAGTACTGGAAAGAAAGTCTAGGAAAATACTCACTCAGTGCTTGTGCTGTATGCTATGAACGATAAGGTTAGGGATAGGGATGGAAAGTGAGTTGTGTCGCTAATGCCGGGCAAGAGTGAGTTCCACTAGCGATAGCTCCTAGTTAACCTGTGATTATGAAGCCAGTACTTTGGGGATAGAATGGCTATTTCTGAGCTTGATGAGCTCTTCCAACGGCCTCGTGCCGAACAGAAAAGGGGATGCCGACTTGCGTTAGTATTTGCATAGAACTAACGGTTTGAGAGACGGGCAATGGCTGACATGTATCCGGGTTATCTATCATGAGTTCCTGGGCTCCTAGATCTCGGCAGAAGTCTTAGGCCTGCGTGCTACGATACCATGAGGGGCTACGGGCCAATCCCGGGTCATTATAAGACTAAGTCTCCGGCTGACAGCCATGGAACAAAATGCTCAAGTTTGTCGTTGGGCTTCGGGCCTTGAATGGCAGTGGGCAACTGGTTTTTCCGGTACACCAATAATGTGCCCTGAGTGCACGGAACGTCGGGCTGCGTGAGCGATGTTTGTGATATGTGGATTGTGCGTGAGCGCACATTATGTGCTATATCTCCTTGTAAAATGCTATGCCTGCAGGGAAGAAATCCACTGCCCCGGGTAAGGGGTAGGATTGTTATAGATTGGTCAGCTGAACGCTGACCGTTGCTTTGTTTGCCACCGTTGCGGTGGACTGTCCTGTGCAGGTGCAGGAGAGACGAGCGGGAATAGGGGCTGAAGCCCTTTAATGTTGCTGTTGTTACCGCTGCTGCTATGTTGGCCCTAAAAGGCCAAAGAAGTATATATGAGATATTGTTCATGTGTGGCCGGCCTGCGTGCCGATGTATGGAAACTATATGTGCTAAGCTTAACTATAAGGCTATAATGCCAAGCTTGTTGTGTACTTGTATAACATTCCTTCATGGTGTGATATATATACATGTTGGTTTATATCTTATGGACATTCTAATGAGCTGAGTTCATTCAATGTCAAAGCTTCCGCTAGAATGCTCTGTGTTAGGATGCGCAACTCTGATATTAACCCGTGACTTCGCCGCCTGTTTATGGCATATGGTGTGGGGCCTCGCCTGGACCTTCTATTATATGTCATGTAACAGATGGAGGTGTTACATTTTGGTATCAGCTTGTCTTAGTCCTTCCCTTTCGAATTCGTGGTCGACTTCTTTTGTGGGGTGGCGAGCACGTGCAAGTGCGACCTACTATAACATTAATGAACTCAAGAATGTCCACTAAGGAATGCAAATACACCTGTTTGGGGAACCTGTGTGTTCCTGGCATTTCGGTTGGCACTATGTTTGTTGCTTACTTGTGTGTTTCACGACTGTAGGAGACTAGCGTGCATGCGGGGTAGTAGGAACCCAAATCTTTGATGAAATTGATGACACCAACTATGGTACCACCACCTCCTCCTTCGGTAGAGACGGTCTGATTGATCGCTGAGGTGGTCTACGCAATGATCAAGGCCCAACATGAGGGACGGGGACAACCCTCTTTTCCGGTGGTGCATCCCATGCCGGTTGGCATACTCAAGTAGACGAAAAGGGAAAGAGCATCAGCTTCGTTGTTGAACATGTGCCTGAACTAAGAAGTGGACACGGTTGAGGAATACTTTCATGCATTTATTGCACTGAGACAACATACAGAGTTTGTGTTTGAAAACGAGGGAACTAAAATCAACAGGTTTTATGATGGGCTACGTCAGGAACTACATTTTCTGTTGATGGGTCCGAAGTTAATAGGGTTCCAACCATTGGTGGAGTCAGCTAGACTATTGGAGATGGACTTGACAAGAGCCCGTCAAATGCTTGCGATCAGGGAATCGAGTTCTTCACGGGTTAGAAAGCCTGCTCACCGTAGGAGGGGAAAACATGAGACTCGTGCTTGTTATACTCTTGGCAAAAAGGGACACCTTGCCCGAGAGTGTTGGGGTGGTGACCAGAAGCCAAAGAAATAATACAAGTGCTACTCGTGTGGCAAAGAAGGACATAACGCCCGAGATTGCCGAGTTGGTCATTAGATGACAATAACCAAGAAGGGAATTTTGCATTTATGGACATAAATAACTATTCTCCTGTACTGTGCATGTTTTGTGTGTACAAACATGTCGTTAGTCTTTGAATGGAGGCTTCAAATGTTCCTTGTGTACTTAGACTGGTACAATACATATACGATTGGAATAAACGTGTTTGAACGGTAGTTGTGAACACGAATGGAAAGTTGATGATATAATACATGGGGTAAAGTGGGGCATATAGCCCGTGACTGTCGGGTTGGTCAGCCAAAGGGTGAAACGAAGACCGGAGTGTCATATGCTGATAAGGGAAAGGTAGTGATGGAGTCCACTACCTCCCAGGTGCGACCCCGAGTATTAAACTTGGACAGCAGATGGCCATACAACAACGTGACATTGCCACTGACATGTGGTGACATATTGAATTGCTGTTTTGGTTCTTTCATACCTTGTTTGTAGCTTGCGTAGGATGTGTTTGCATTTGGCTTTGTCCTGACTCGAGACTGTCCGACGAGAGCCCTGTTTGATACTGGTGCTTCTCATTCATTTTTAACTGTGGATCTCGTGTCACGGATCGGTGTACCGATTCAGTTAATGGTAGATAGTATGATAGTGTTATTACCAAATGGATGTTTGATGCTTGCGGATAGGGCTGACGAGGTGGCAGTTCAACTTGGATGTCGGGATTTCTATGTGAATGCATTTGTGCTACTGATATCGGAATTTGATGTAATTTTTGGTATGTACTGGCTCTCAGAACAGCGTGCCTTTACTGACTGTAATTTAGACGAGATCAGACTGGGCCAGAATACCGAGCTTGCGACTAAGTTTGCTGGTATGCAAGGGGTGAGCGGGACCTTGATGTCTGCACTCCAAGTCGTCAATGTTGTTCCGAAGAGCGCGGAGTTATTCTTCACGCTGAGTCAGGTTATTGGCCAAAGGCCAGTTTGAGTGATATGTGGATTGTGCGTGAGCGCACATTGTGTGCTATATCTACTTGTAAAATGCTATGCCTACATGGATGAAATGTCACTGCCCCGAGTAAGGGGTAGGGTTGTTATAAATTGGTCAGCTGAACGCTGATCGTTGCTTTGTTTGCCATCATTGCGGTGGACTATCCTGTGCACATGCAAGAGAGACGAGCGGGAATAGGGGCTGAATCCATTGATGTTGTTGTTGCTGCCGCTGCTACTATGTTGACCCTAGAAGGCCAAAGAAGTGTATATGAGATATTGTTCATGTGTGGCTGGCCTGCGTGCCTATGTATGGAAACTATATGTGCTAAGCTTAAATGTAAGGCCATAAGGCCAAGCTTGTTGTGTACTTGTATAACATTCCTTCGTGGTGTGATATATATACATGTTGGTTTATATATTGTGGACATTCTAATGAGCTGAGTTCATTCAACATAAAAGCTTCCGCTAGAATGCTCTGTGTTAGGATGCGCAACTGTGATATTAACCTGTAACTTCGCCGCCTGTTTATGGCATATGGTGTGGGGCCCCAGCCAGACCTTCTATTATATGTCATGTAACAGATGGAGGTGTTACACCTATGGACTTAGTCAAAAGTCAAGCATCAGTAGAATAGGAGTTGAGTGAATGAGCTTCACTCAACGGCAAAGTACATAGATAGAATTCTATCTATCTAGGCACTGACAGCATTGAGTGAGCAAGTCTCACTCAACGCTTTATGTCTTAGCTTATTCTTCAGCCATTTCTCCATGTTTGGCATTGAGATCGTTGAGTGTGCACACCTCACTCAATTCCTTATACCTTAGCCATGCTTTCTGTAATTTAGGCATTGAGAGCGTTGAGTGAGCATGCCTCACTCAACCCTTTCTGCGTTAACCAATTTCCTACTTCTTCAACATGTTAAGCGTTGAGAGCGTTGAGTGAGCAAGCCTCACTTAATTTTTTTTTGCTATAGCCAGATTTTTTGAATCATGGCATTGAGAGCGTTGAGTGAGCACTCCTCACTCAACGCTTTCTGGCTTAGCCAGATTTTTCTTCTCCTTGGCATTGAGTGAGTAAGCTCCACTCAACGCCAAACTACGTAACAGATATTATTCTGTTTAACTGGCATTGAGTAAGCTCCACTCAACGCATTTAGAATTAGCCAAATTTTTGTGTCTGAAAACACAAACACTGATTGGATGAGATATAGTCAACGCTTTATCATATGGCATTAAGTGAGCTTGCCTCTCTCAATGCTTACGGACTTAGACAAATATCAGCATAGTTTTTTTGTGTCTTTGACTTACAAGGCAATACTCAACGAATATAGAGTATGGCATTGAATGAGTGATACTCACTCAACGCTTGTTGACTTGGCCACTTTTCTGCCCATTTCTTCTTAGGCTTTTACTACATTAGCCTATCTCACAGCCTTTTGCGGTATGACATTGAGTGAGTTGACTTCACTCAATTCCTGTGTACATAGCCACTTTCCCAGCTTGCCACCACTTTGGTTTTGACTGTAAAGGCTCTACTCAACACTATAAGTCATCTACCATTGAGTGAATGACCTTTACTCAATGCCTGTGGACTTGGACAGTTTTTTTATCTATCCACATCTTAGGTAAGTGTTTACCTGACGTAAACACTTAGGATACCTGTCTCATCATTGTTGCTAGGACATCCTGCAATCACTAAAATTGAGCACAAGTTAGATCACCATATATATATACAATGTTTGCTAGGCCTTTGCAACGCCCCCGATTTTCTGATGTTATTATTGATTTGTGTCTTCATATTTATGATGTCGGGGCGTTACCTCTGTTCTTGCATTTTGTTGACGGCGCTGCACCGTTTGTGCGTTTTTGCGTCCGTTGGGTCTAGTTGACTGGATTTTGGGATTTTGATTTGAGTTGAATGTCTTCCTTGATTTAAAGGATGAGGTTTTGAGGATTTGGATTTGTCCAGTTTTGTTGCAATCCGAGCATTTTGGAGTCTCAGCGTGTGTTTGGACCCTCATGGTGATTTTTGCTTGTAAGCATTTGTTGTTGTGTCTCAAGCATGGTACATCAGATTCTAGGGTCATCTTCACTTCTAAATTCGTAGAGTTGACATTTTATCCCGGAAACGTTAGTCAAATTTCTGAAATTACCCTGCTTGGTACTCGTGGTGACCAACCTCGTTTCTCGAGAAATGTTCTTCTGTTCTCGAGAAGTGCATACTTGTTCTCGAGAAAAGTTGTTCTGTTCCCGAGAATGCCTTATTGTTCTCGAGAAGTTCTACCTTGTTCCCGAGAAATGTTCTTCTGACCTCGAGAAATCCTCTTTTGTTCTCGAGAAATCGATTGTTGTTCTCGAGATGTCCAGAAATCCTTCTCGAGAAGTCCATAGTCTTGTTCTCGAGATTTTCCCTTTTGTTCTCGAGAAGTCCTCTTGTTCTCGAGAAGACACTTCCTTATACTCGAGAACTGCCCCTCTAGTTCTCGAGAAGTCTTGTTTTACTTGAGAACTGCCCGTCTAGTTCTCGAGAAGTCTTGTTGTACTCGAGAACTGCCCTTCTAGTTCTCGGGAATTCTTGTTGTACTCGAGAATTGCCTGTCAAGTTCTCGAGAAGTCTTATTGTACACGAGAATTGCCGGTCTAATTCTCGAGAAGCCTTGTTGTACTCGAGAACTTCCCGTCTAATTCTCGAGAAGTCTTTTTGTACTCGAGAACTGCCCATCTAGTTCTCGAGAAGTCTTGTTGTACTCGAGAACTGCCCGTCTAGTTCTCGAGAAGTCTTGTTGTACTCGAGAACTGCCTGTCTAGTTCTCGAGAAGTCTGGCTGTACTCGAGAACTACCCATCTAGTTCTCGAGAAGTCTTGCTGTACTCAAGAACTGTAAATCTAATTCTCGAGAAGTCTATTTCCGTACTCGAGTGGCCCTGCCTGCTATACGAGTAAAGCTCCCTTCTGTTCTTGTCGAGTAATACATACTTCTTCTCCAGAATGCTGGTTCAGCCGAACCTTATTTCTTCTCTTAAGTGTACTAATCTTTGTATTATATTCATTATATAAATACTTGTATATATAAGAAACCATTTCTTCCTCCTTAATTCGATTGAACTTTTGTTCATTTTCTTGAACTAGAGAGGCGTGAGTGAGAGAGAGAACGTTCGTTCGTGAATCTTCCGTTGGACGCCGACAGCGCTCCGATGCTCGAAATCTCCAACCAACTATAGATCCGGAAAGCTCAAATCAAGAGCTACGCCATCGTGGAAAAATATTTCCCATTTCTCGAGTTTTTCTTGCTAGGGTTTTTGGCACTAACTCTTATTTTTGGCCATTTTTGTTAGATTTCTTTTTCCGTCGTCTTTCTTGGTCCCGATCTGCACCGTGGTGCAACTCGGTTGTCTTATCCAGTAAAAACAATCAAGTCAAGTGATGGTTTCCTCCTCCCCTTGCCTTATTTAACCCGATTTGCAGAAGTTTCTAATTTCTTGTATTTATTATTTGCAACTTGCTGAATATACTGCTGTTTAGATCCCTTGTCTAATTATATTTATAGTTTTCATGTTCCCGATTTTGCTATCTTGCCTTGTTAAGTGCTATACACTTTGATGATGTGGTTAAATCTCACCCTTATAACCATTCCTCCACATTTTTTTAGGATGTGTTAGAATTAATTTAGGATTGTAAATTCTTCCTAATGGTTGATCAACCATGTCAAATCTAGAATTGTTTAGTAGAATCTGATGTGCCACTGTTGTCTTGAGATCTATATCATGGTTTCCTTCGTGGCGATGCCGTGGGGCAAGAAAAGCCGCCAAGCCTTGATCGGGTTATGGTGTGCCCCTGATCTCTAAACTCGGATCGTTACGGGGTATGACTTCATGATTTTATTCGTTGCGTGTACTATTTGTTTGCGAATCCACCGCCGCGATGTTTGTTTCCTCTATTAGTGCTTTGTGGGACTCTACTAGATGTTTGGGATTTTGCGGTGTATGGTGGAGTATCCAATCTCCCCTGCATTTATGACAGATTAATATATCCAGGGGTGTGTGTCCAGATGAGTTGACCACCCTGCCCGTTTGATTTTTTCTTAGTGGAGTTGACCACAGGTGCATAATAGAGTCTTGTCTTCTTCCTGATGATCTAATCATGACCTTTCCCCCTTATAGTCTTGTGCATTTGGGGTGCCTTTGTTGTACGTGACGCTTCACGTAAGTGTTTTCCCTTTTGACTTTTGTACCTTTCTGCTGTACTTTATTCAAGTATCTTTCCTTTGGCCTTGGGTTGGTACCCCTTGGCTTTGTTTACTTTTGGCTTACTTTCTGCCTTCACTTGTACATTCTTGCTGAGGTATTCTGTCTTTGAAATGCCTCAAGTTCAGAGCTGTAGCTGATTGCGGTGTTGGGTTTGAGTTTTGAGTAGTAGTGTTGGCTGCGATTTTTTCCTCATGGTAGCGAGGTAGATTATTGTTTAGTTTTCCTTACTTGTTCAGACATACTTTGTTTTTATGTGGGTTCATGTCAGTTTGTTGATGCCCACAGGATTGTTGATTTTGGATGCTTGCTAGCTGCTTAGTTTTCTTTCTGTGTATTTGGATTACTTGCTCTCTGGGACGTTTTATGCTAGGCCTGCATGGTCGGTATTTTCAAGTCTTAAAACTACTATTATTACCTCATGCATTGTATGTTTTTAAAATGTTAAATCACTACTTTTAACGACAGTAAAATAATCTACTTTTATTGCTATTATAAACTTAGAACTTGCATACCTTGTGGTGTCCTCTGGGAACCTCTCAACTCATGTAGGATGTCTAACCTTGTAAAAGAAGTATTTTCATCAGATTTTCATTACCTTTTTTCATGGACTAGATGAGCCACTAAGCTGAGGGATACGGCTAACTACTACACGTAAACTGATTTTGCCTCTAAATAACTTAAAAGACCTTTCTTCTTAGTCAAGTAGGAGTTCTTCCTGAGCGTCCGCAGTTATCGCCTGCTGTCGTGGCATCATGACGTGCATTTTTCTCTTACTCTGATTTTACTTTAATGGTGGTGAAAAATGCGGCTTGTGGCAGTTGGTATTATAGGGAGGTTGGTTTGACAAGTTGGTCGAACCAGCGAATCTCGTTTAGTTTTGCCTTTCTTCATTCATTTGCAGACACACACCGATATGCCATAGGTACGTCTTAACCGAAGCATAGTCACTACACTCATAGTATGATAAGAAGTATACAGGGCATATTATGTATTATGGGATGCATAATATGCGTTTGTATATGGATCCATCATAGGAGGCAACATGTGATGGTTATGTAGTATGGGATGCATAACCATCATCACATGGGTGCCCATTAACACGTTTTCTTTTCTCGATGCATGTGATGTTATGTAGTATGGGATGCATAACATTTCATGTGTACGTCACTCATACATGCATTAAGGCATTTTTAGAACACAGAGCACTGCATGCATAACATATCATCGCATAAGCACGCATGCTAAGTTAAGGTTTACATGATGACACATGTACACTCATGATTTTAAATAAAAATAAAGAATTCATGCACACATATCATTGGGACATGAGTAAATAGGATGAGAGGATATCATCATAAATAGGACATAGCATTATAATCCCAGAGCTGGTTTGCAGCAAAAGCAAGTGTCTTTAAAGTATGGTCTGAACTAGTTGCGTGCCCTACTTGTAATCTAGGATTTTTGATGAGTCATTTGTTACTTTTCTAGAAATGCCGGCTAGACGTCCTGCGACGAGGTTGACTCCCTAGTAGGAGGGTGAGTCATCTAGTGTGCAAAGTGATGCGGTGATCGAGAGTTTGCGTCAGAGCAACGAGGCTCTGTCGAGATAGTTAGTTACGATGCATTCGTAGATTCAGTCCTTGTTGTCTGTCGCTCCTGCGCAGCAACCCTTAGCGCAAGATTCTATCACGGTCAAGCTATACCTGCTAATCTAGCTCCTCTGGTACCCCCAGTGACATTACCACTAGAGATTAACCTTATATCGCATTTCCAGAGATTGATACCTCCCACTTATGATGATAGTGCCGACTTTATGGTCTTGGATGATTGGATCATCACTATCGATGAGATGTTCACATATTCGGGGATTGCTGAAGCCTAGAAGGTAATGCTTGCGGCCTACCAGCTAAAAGGCCTAGCAAAGACTTGGTGGATTCGGGAAATGGAGAGTTTGAAGAAAGGATGCTCTTGGGAGTCCTTCAAGAAGATGCTGCTTAATAAGTTTTTACCTTCGATCGAGCAGGACCGTCTGATGGATAATTTCCCACATTTGAAGCAAAGACAGCTCACCGTGAGCGATTATGAAATTGAGTTCAGTAAGTTGAGCAGATTTGCTCCTGATATGGTGGATACAAAGGCAGGAAGAGTGAAGTGTTTCCTCGGAGGATTAAGAAGCGATGTCTAACAATTAGCATGCGCTTATAGAGCTGAAAGCTTTGCTGAGGCAGTGGAAGACGCTCTGAAGGTTGAGGAAATCGAGAATTCTAAGAATCGAGGTGCCGCGATAAGAAAAGATGAGAGGAAGGGTGTTGAGGATGGATGCTCTTAGGCATCTGGCCCTTCTTCGAAGAAGAAAAGTAAAGAAGTATGTAGCTTCTGTGGTCGATCTGGCCACCCTTACGAAGGTGCTTCAAAAGGACAGCCACCCTAATGCAGCAACAGATGCTCTCCATCCAAGGTGCACCCAAAGGAGATCTGGTGTGCACGTTCTGTACAAGGAAGGGACATGATGTGTGTCATTGCTGGTTGAAGGATAAAACTTGCTTCCAGTGTAGGCAGAAGGGGTACCTAAAGAATTTATGCCCCCACGCTCAGACTCCACTACAGCCTGCCCCGCTTCGGGCTCTGCCGCCACAACCATGCCAGGACAAAGGAAAAGTAAAGCTGAATGTGCTGACCAGGGAGGAAGCTCAAACCTCTACGCAAGTGATATCAGGTTAGACCCTAGTTTACTTTTACTCTGTATTGTTGCCCTAGTTTTCGTTCGTTTAGTTATGTATGATATGGTTTTAGGGGAGTTTAAGGTGTGAAATAGGTGGGCGCACTTTCTTTTCGATTTGGGTGTCTCCCATTTCTTTGTGGCGCGGAGGTTGATGTGTTGGACGACAAGTGTACCAGTCGGACAAGTAATATAAAATGGGTGAATTTCCCCAAGTATCGATCTCCTTAAGGAACACAGTAAGGTGGAGTTAATTTTGAGGAGGACTTGAGATTGAAGTCGTTAGGTCAGAGTTAACTAGGGGGGGGGGGTTAGATGGTTGTAAAAAGAAAGTAAAACACTATCAACTACTCTTATGCAACACCGCTATGCGATGCTTCGATAGGCGGGATGGAAGACTACACGGGCCGCTATGCACCGAATCGCTCGCGGATGAACGAGTAGGCTTGCAGATGAGGTGGTTAGAACTGCGGAATGAGGGTCGAGAGCACCGCTTCTCTATGCACGCCTCTAGAAATTGCTAGAGCGGCAAATCCGGATGTGGTGGCGGAAGGAAATAAAGGCGCACCTCAAGCAAATAACGAAAATGCAAAATCACATAGACATTATTGTATACAAATGTTTTACAAACTAAACATACTTCATCAAATACAAGAGATTAAGCTACACTATCAACAACAAGAGAAGAAAATTGTGCGAAATCGACTGGATCCGAAGTCTTGCGGAGGATTCACGGAAGGAATTACCGGGTTGTCAATCCGCATCCTAGCTCGGTCCTCAACTACGTCGGGGGTATAGGAGGCTGTCACTCACTCCCAATGGACCCGTATTCTTCGTGTCACGATCTGATGGAGGATGACACAAACTTCTCCTAACTTGATGGAGAAAGTTAGATCAAACTCTCCTTGAAGCTCATGGATGAAGGAGTAGGCCGAGAGGAAGCTCGGGCTTGAATATGGCGTTGAAAGCTTGTCTGGAGTGCCTCCCTAAGGTGGAAGATGAAGGGAAATGGAAGAACCCTTCCTTGGAGGCGGAAAACGGCGGAGAAGAAAGTCCTTTTTTTAATGGAAGAAAATCTGCGCTTTAAATAGAAGATGGTCAGAAAAATAGGCACGCACGGTTTGGCGCTCGACCGTGCGCTAACTGTGATTTATTAACTTCCTGGCCAAGCTTGCGGATGAAGAAGCGTTGACCCGTGCGTTTTACTTCGCGCACGGGCGCTTCCGCCCGTGTGTTAAGGAAATCGCACGGGTAGCGATAGAAGGCAGGAAAACATGAAAGTACGATGGAACCATGCATTTTACTCGCGCACGGGCGCTTCCGCCCGTGCGTGAACAAATCGCACGATTAACCACAGAGAGCAACAAACAAGAAGCTACAGGAAAACCGTGCGTTTCCTTCGCGCATGGTTTCAAAGAAACCGTGTGTCAACCATGCGTTAAGATCGTCGTGCTCAGCTCGACGAAATTCGCCGAGCTCCACTCGACGTTTCTCCTGCACACATAAACTGCACGATCGCAAAGAACCGTGTGCTAAGAAAACGCACGACCGTGCGTTTTCCTAAAACCTGCTTTCCAGAATTGGGGAAAACACATCACCTGTAAAAAAATAAATAAAAGCAATCAGGACCCTCCAACAAAGTAGAAATGCAACAAAAGCAACTGGAAAGAGCCCCTGGGGAGCACCATGTGCTTACCCCCTACAACAGAATGACAATTGCACACCCATGGGTCAAAACAATGAACTAAGCATGATAAACTCCATAAATGAAAAATCAACGATAACATATTAAAAGTGAAGTGCAAGTGCGTGAAAAGTAGCCCAAATGAGTCCGAAAAACCCTATATAAATCGGACTCATCACACCCCCAGACTTACCTGTTTGCGCGTCCCGAGCAAACAAAATCTATGTAGATAGGGAAAATGATTTAGTTAACATAGAAATTGTGATAAGGAGTACCATGCGAAGTCGCATGCTCGTACGTGTAAAAATATAAATAGAGGAAATTTCTATGTATAAAAAATATTTTATACTTTTCACAATGCGTATCAACATTTTATTATTACTCAAAAATAAAATCACGGTGAATCTTCCAGTCACGCGTAGGAAGAAAGTAGACTCATCTCTAGGCGAGCATTGCCAAAGATCGGGACTTGGGATAACCTCCAAAGGAATCCACCAATGTCGGTGACCATATGCTTGCTCGTTCGCACACTCTCCACGACACTGATTTGGTTCACACACGAATCAATAGGACTTTAGGTGAAGAGATGGGGCTTTGGTTATGGTATGGTAAACAAAGTTAAATAAGAAGGCTACGCACCTAACCCAAATGAGCCAGCCTAAAAAGGAATCTATCCACTAACCAAAATACATGTAGGTACACCACAACCCCAGACTTAAACAAAGCTACACAACATATGATATAGAAATTTAAATTAAATAGAGACAAGGGAAAAGGTTACCCAATGCTCAACTATTGAGCATACCAGAAGACGCGTGAAAAACAGAAGCAGCTCCGCCATACGAAGAATCACAACCCCGCCAATATGAGTTTGCCATGAATACCTGCAGCGGTGAGCTCCGCAAAAATAAAAGAAAAATATACAATATACAAAGAAATACTAAACTAAGTTAGACATGAGAAATAAAAATGCAGAAAATATAAGATAACTACTGGGGTTATTGTCCACCCAGCACGACTTATTCGGCTAATGAAGAGTTCTAGCTAATGTGCCTATGAAATAAAAAGTGCTCAGGTAACTGTTCCATTATTCGTTTTGGTAACGGGTACCGATACGGCGATAAAGCAGTTACCCCTCTACCTAAATAAAAATACCTGCCCGCACAGGTAGAGGAAATAGGAAATAAGAAGAGGACGAGCGTTGGTCCTTGTTCATCTTATCACAAAATAAATCTTTGCCTAGCAAGGCGTCGTCAACCACAGATGTGTAGGAAGCAATGGCAACGGCATGGGCACCAGGCTCATCATCATCGCAATGTATCCGTGGGGACTCAAGCTACACAGGATCAGATAAAGAAGGGAGATCAAGTAATAAAAGAGAAGAAGAACTAAAATAATCAGAACATGGGAGAGTGATCCTGGTATCACTCTCAGCGAGATCCAAGCATAGATCATCGTCGGCATCATATGAGTCGTATCGTAGGAAATCTGAGAACTCGAGGTCCATGGTGGTAAGGGGAACGACCTCATCCAATAAGGAAGTGCAAACCTCCACATCGGAAAGAGGAAATTGCTCATCCCACCGGGGTGTGTAAAAGTGTTCCGAAGATCCACCTTCTCCGTCGGAGATAGTAGAGTCATCATCCACTTCGGCACACACTCAGCCACAGAATCATCCAAAAATACGGCATCATCAGCCAACTCGGACAAAAATGGCGTAGCACCATCAGGCAAAAATTGCGGAGGGGCGAAGCTGCTCTCAAAATCGAGCACTGAATGAGCAGGCCCCATCACAAAATCATTCGCTGACGCCACCTCGTCGACCGGAATAATCTCTTCGTCCCATACAGGAGCGCCCATGGGTTCCTAATCCTCTTTTTGCTGGCTACCATAAGAGTGATCGTCATCACTCAAGGGAAGCTCATAAAAAGGGAGCGAGGGACCCATGAAGGATCTGTATGCAGCGAGAGATTCTTCGGTAATCTCAACGGGTAAAGAACGAGCAAGGTGTGCTATGTCAGTATATGGGCCAGGCAACACCCTGGTAGGCCTGTCCAAAACAAACTTTCACAAACAAGAGGCTGCTGCGCACACGCCCTCAGAGGGAGAAGGATCGCACAAGCGAGGGAAATCCTTCACCATGTGGCCTACACCTTGACATAGCAAACACCGAATACAATGCTCGGCATTCATAACAACCATGACATCGACGTATCGGCGCAAAGTGTCAAGTAGACAGCACTCAGCTAAAGAATACATCGCGAACAAAATAATTGATGAAAAAGTGCTACACAACTAGAATGAAATAGCATAGATCTGCTATCTAAACCAAAAATCAGAAAAGGGATACAAAGAAAAGAAAAATAAGCAACAAATTCAAAAAAGTAAAGCAATGAAGAAACATGCAATGTACAAACGAAAAAAGGGCTTTTATCTCTAATCTCCCTCTCCAAAAACTCACACGGCTGTGTTCCACGGTACCGGTCGCACAAGTAATATAAAATGAGTGAATTTCCCCAAGTATCGATCTCTTCAAGGAACACAGTAATGTGGAGTTAATTTCGAGGAGGACTTGAGATTGAAGTACTTAGGTCGGAGTTAACTAAGGGGGGGGGGGTTTAGATGGTTGTAAAAAAAGAAAGTAAAACACTATCAACTACTCCAATGCAACACCGCTATGCGATGCTTCGCCAGGAAGGATGGAAGACTACACGGGCCGCTATGCACCGAATCGCTAGGCGGATGGACGAGTAGCCTTACGGATGAGGTGGTTAGAACGGCGTTATGAGGGTCGAGAGCACCTCTTCACTATGCACGCCTTTAACAATTGCTAGAGCAGCAAATCCGGATGTAGTGGCAGAAGGAAATAAAGGCACACCTCAAGAAAATAACGAAAATACAAAATCATATAGACATGATTGTATACAAACAATTTACAAACTAAACATACTTCATCAAATACAAGAGATTAAGCTACATTATCAACAACAAGAGAAGAAAAGTGTGCGAAATCGTCCGAATCCGAAGTCTTGCGGAGGATTCACGGAAGGAATCGTCGGATTGTCAATCCGCATCCTAGTTCGGTCCTCAACTGTGTCTGGGGTAGAGGAGGCTGTCACTCACTCCCAATGGACCCGTCTTCTTCGTGTCACGATCCAGTGGAGGCAAAAAACAGCGGAGAAGATAGTCCTTTTTTCAATGGAAGAAAATCTGCGCTATAAATAGAAGCAGGTCAGAAAAATAGGCACGCACGGTTTACCGCACGACCGTGTGCTAACCATACGTTATTAACTTCCCTGCCAAGCTTGCGGATGAAGATGCGTTGACCCGTGCGTTTTACTTTGCGTACGGGCGCTTCCGCCCATGCCTGAAGGAAATCGCACGGGTAGCGATAGAAAGCAAGAAAACATGAAAGTACGGTGGAACCGTATGTTTTACTCTCGCACGGGCGCTTCCGCCCGTGCGTGAACAAATCGCACGATTAACCATAGAGAGCAACAAAAATGAAGCTATAGGAAAACCGTGCGTTTCCTTCGCGCACGTTTCCAAAGAAACCGTACGTCAACCGTGCGTTAAGATCGTCGGGCTCAGCTCGATGAAATTCGTCGAGCTCCACTCAACATTTCTCCTCCACACACAAAACGCACGATCACAAAGATCAGTGTGCTAAGAAAACGCATGAACGTGTGTTTTCCTCAAACCTGCATTCCAGCCTTGGGGAAAACGCGCCACCTACAAACAAATAAATAAAAACAAGTAGGACCCTCCAGCAAAGCAGAAATGCAACAAAAGCAACTGGAAAGAGTCCCTAGGGAGCACCATTGCTTACCCCCAACAACAGAATGCACAATTGCACACCCATAAACCAAAACAATGTAGTAAGAATGATAAACTGCATAAATGAAAAATCAATGATAACATATTAAAAGTGAAGTGCAAGTGCGTGAAAACTAGCCCAGATGAGTCCGAAAAACCCTATATAAATCGGACTCATCAAAGGTTTTTAGATAATCATCATTTGAATGTGGATCAGTTAGGAGACTCCTTCAACGTCAAGCTTCCCTCCGGTGATTCGGTGATATCTAATCAAGGAGTTCTAAGATGCCCTATTTATCTAGGCGATTTCCTAGCCTTTGCGGATCTGATGGTTTTGGATTTGGCGGACTTTGATGTGATTTTGGGCATGGAATGGCTCTCTAAGTACGATGCAGTCATCTAGTGCAAAGCAAAGTGATTGGACTACAAGATGGACAATGGCCAACCTATGAGCGTCTATGGTTTTTAGGATAGGGTTTCCCCTATTATTTCTGTGGTACATGCTTGTCGTGCTATAGAGCCTGGTTGTGAGGCATATATGGTTCCTATTTCTGCTATGGAAACAGCTTTGTTACACCACGTCTTGAGGATATCTCGGTTTTGCGAGAGTTTCCAGATGTCTTTCCTGATTGTCTTACAGGACTTCCTCCCGTGAGGGAGATAAAGTTTGTGATAGACCTCAAGCCAGGTAGTTATCCTATTGCCAAAGCACCGTACTGTATGGCTCCGCGGGAGTTGCATGAGTTAGGTACTCAGCTTGATGAGTTTCTGCAGTGTGGTTTTATTAGACTGAGTTCTTCTCCATGGGGTTCTCCTGTATTATTTGTAAAGAAAAAGGATGGACCGATGAGGCTTTGCATCAATTATAGAGAATTGAACATGGTGACCATTAAGAATAGATATCCCTTGCCGAGGATTGATGATCTGTTCGATCAGTTGCGTGGTTGCTCGGTATTTTCAAAGATCAATCTCCGTTCAGTCTACTACCAGTTGAGGATTTGTGAGGCAGATATTCCACGGATCGCTTTCCCTTCGCGGCATGGATATTTTTAGTTTTTGGTGATGTCTTTCAGTTTGACCAATGCACCCTCTACATTCATGGATCTAATGAAAAGAGTGTTCAAGGATTTCTTGGACCATTTTGGGATAGTATTCATAGATGACGTCATTGTTTATACCCGCAGTGTTGAGGAGCATACTCAACTTTTGCGATTGGTTTTGTCGAACCTGAGGGAACATAAGTTATATGTGAAGTTGAGCAAGTGTGAGTTCTGGCTACCTCAGGTGTCCTTTCTGGGTCATGTTATGAGCAAGGATGGTATATTCGCAGACCCGACCAAGATTTCTGCTGTGATGGAATGGGAGAGACCTTCTACACCTAAGGAGATTAGGAGCTTCTTAGGCCTGGCTGGCTATTATAGAAGTTTTGTGAAAGGGTTTTCAGTGTTGTATACTACTCTAACTAGACTTACCCAGAAGAATAATGCGTTCATTTGGAGCTATAAGTGTGAAGAAGCTTTCTAGGAGTTGAAGAAGAGATTTTGTACTGCTCCAGTCTTAACCTTGCCTACTGAAGGAATTGAATATGTTGTGTATGTGGATGCATGACACATTAGACTTGGCTGTGTTTTGATGCAAGATTGAAAGGTGATAGCGTACGGATCAAGACAATTGAAGATTCATTAAAGAAACTATCCTATGCATGATTTGGAGTTTGCCGCTGTAATTTATGCGCTGAAGCTTTGGAGACATTTTTTGTATGGCGCGCTGTGCAAGATCTATACAGACCATAAGAGTTTGAAGCATGTATTCACTCAGAAGGAATTAAATCTACGCCAGCTTAGGTGGTTAGAATATGTGGCTGATTATGAAGTGGACATTCTTTATCATCAGGGAAAGGCTAACGTAGTAGCAGATGCTTTGAGTAGAAAGACCACCAAAATTTTTAGTTTGTCTGTACAGTCCTTGGTAGAAGAATTCTTGTTGATGGACATTGAGGTTATGTGTAGTGTCGTGCCTACTAGTTTGGAAGCAGAAGAGCCCTCTTGGATTTCCCTAACCAGAGCGCACCAGAAGGATGATCTGGATTTGTTGCATCTCCGGAATAGAACTGAGAAGGGAGAGCTACATGATTTCTTTTTGGACGAGTTGGATACTTTGAAGTGTCGGGGTAGATTTTGCATCCCCGCTTTTGGTGATATTCGGGCCAAGATTTGTACTGAAGCTCATGTTTCCAGTGTTCCCTACCACCCTGGTTCCACTAAAATGTATAAAGATCTAAAGCAAATTGTTTGTTGGTCGGGAATGAAGAATAATACTGTGAAGTTGTGTCAGAATGTTAAATGTGTCAGCGTGTTAAAGTTGATCATAGAAGTCCTGGAGGTAAATTGACACCGCTTGATGTTCCAAGTTGGATGTGGGAGAGTATTTCGATGGATTTCATCAACGGTTTATCGAGATCTCCCTGTGGCACGATTCTGTTTGGTGAAAGTTGATAGATTGACTAAATGTGCTCACTTTGTGCCTTTCAAGATTGGGTACTCTATGATAAAGATAGCTGAGTTATACCTTGATGAGGTCATCAGATTATATGGAGTGCCTACCAGCATCATATCAGATTGAGACTCTAGATTTACGTCTCATTTTTGGAAAAGTTTACCGGAGGGGTTGGGTACCGATTTGAGGTATTCCACCGCCTATCATCTGCAGATGAATGGTCACACGGAAAAAGTAAATCAAATCATGAAAGATATGATCAGGTGTTATATTTTGGATCACGGTGGTGCATGGAACGAGCGTATCAAACTCATGGAGTTTGCTTACAATAATAGTTACCAAGAGAGTTTGCAGATGGCCCCGTTTGAGGTCTTTTATGGGAGGCGTGTTGTAGGACTTCTTTGTTTTGGGCCGGGGTTGGTGAGGGACCGTTGCTAGGTCCGGAAGCCCTTGAAGAAATGAATTGTGCTGTGACTCTTGTTAGAGAAAAGCTCCGTGTAGCATAAGAGCTCTATGAGAAATATGCTAATCAAAGAATGGTTAATCTGGTGTTCACTGTTGGGGACTTTGTTTTTCTGAAAGTTTCTCCGATGTCTGGTATTAAAAGGTTTGAAAGCAATCACAAGTTAGAGCACCGATATGTGGGACCTTTTTAGATTCTGGAGCACATCGGAGTGTCTGCTTATAGGTTGGAGTTGCCTGCTACCTTCCCTGGTGTCCATAATGTGTTTCATGTGAGACAGTTGCGGAAGTGTGTTCGTAGTGATCGTCAAGTACTTGACTCGGTGCCCCAGATTCAGCCCAACCTTTCGTACGTGGAAGAACTTGATCATATTTTCGATTATCAAGAACGAGTGTTGCCGAGAAAGACCATCCCCATGGTTAAAGTTCTCTTATGAAGTCAAGACGTCGAGAGCGCGATGTGGGAATTGGAGTCGACGATGAGAGAATCTCATCCGCATCTCTTCCCTTAGTTCAGGTATGTCTTCAGGTTTTTGGTAGTATTTGGGTTTTTTCACTTTGATTTGTTCTTAATGTTGTGATAAGTTTCGGGACAAAACTTCTTTTTAGGGGGTGTGACTGTAACGCCCCCGATTTTTTGATATTATTATTGATTTGGTGTCGTCATATTAATGACGTCGGGGTGTTACCCTACTTCTTACATTTTGTTGACGGTGCTGCACCGTTTGTGCATTTTTGCGTCCATTATGTCTGGTTGACCAGATTTTGGGATTTTGATTTGAGTTGAATGTCTTCCTTGATTTAAAGGATAAGGTTTTTAGGATTTGGATTTGTCCAGTTTTATTGCGATCTGAGCATTTTGGAGTCTTAACGTGTGTTTGGACCCTCGTGGTGATTTTTGCTTGTGTAAGCATTTGTTATTGTGTCTCAAGCATGGTACGTCGGATTCTAGAGTCGTCTTCTCTTCTAAATTCGTAGAGTCGACATTTTATCCCGTAACGTTAGTCAAAATTTTGAAATTACCTTGCTTGGTACTCGTGATGACCAACCTTATTTCTCGAGAAATGTTCTTTTGTTCCCAAAAGTGCATACTTGTTCTCGAGAAAGGTTGTTCCGTTCCCGAGAATGCCTTGTTTTTCTCGCGAAGTTCTACCTTGTTCCCGATAAATGTTCTTCTGACCTCGAGAAATCCTATTTTGTTCTCTAGAAATCGATTATTGTTCTCGAGATGTCTAAAAACCTTTCTCGAGAAGTCTATAGTCTTGTTCTCGAGATCTGCCCTTTTATTCTCGAGAAGTCCTCTTATTCTCGAGAAGACTCTTCCTTGTACTTGAGAACTGCCCGTCTAGTTCTCGAGAAGTCTTATAGTACTCGAGAACTGCCCGTCTAGTGCTCGAGAAGTCTTGTTGTACTCGAGAACTGCCCGTCTAGTCCTCGAGAAGTCTTGTTGTACTCGAGAACTACCCGTCTAGTTCTCTAAAAGTCTTGTTGTACTCGAGAACTACCTGTCTAGTTCTCGAGAAGTCATGTTTTACTCGAGAACTGCCCGTCTACTTCTCGAGAAGTTTTGTTGTACTCGAGAACTGCCCGTCTAGTTCTCGAGAAGTCTTGTTGTACTCGATAACTGCCCGTCTAGTTCTCGAGAAGTCTTGTTGTACTCGAGAACTGCTCGTCTAGTTCTCGAGAAGTCTTGATGTACTCGCGAACTGCCCATATAGTTCTCGAGAAGTCTTGTTGTACTCGAGAACTGCTCGTCTAGTTCTCGAGATGTCTATTTTAGTACTCGAGTGGCCCTTCCTGCTACCCAAGTAAAGCTCCCTTCTTTTCTTCTCGTGTAATCCATACTTCTTCTCGGGAATGCTGGTTCAGCCGAACCTTATTTCTTCACTTAAGTGTACTAATCTTTGTATTATATTCATTATATAAATACTTGTATATATAAGAAACCACTTCTTCCTCCTCAAGCCAATTGAACTTTTGTTCATTTTCCCAAACCAGAGAGGCGTTAGAGAGAGAGAGAGAGAACGTCCGTTCGTGAATCTTCCGGTGGCCGCCGCCGACGCTCCGGTGCTCGAAATCTCCAACCGACTATAGATCTGGAAAGCTCTCATCGAGAGCTACACCATCGTGGTAAAATCTTTCACATTTCTCGAGTTTTTCTTACTAGGGTTTTTGGTCATAACTCTTATTTTTGCCCATTTTTGTTAGATTTCTTTTTCCCTCATATTTTTTGGTCTTGATCTGCGCCGTGGTGCGATTTGGTGGTCTTCTCCGGCAAAAAAAAAATCAAGGCAAGTGATGGTTTCCTCTTCCTCTTTCCTTCTTTAACCAGATTTGTAGAAGTTTTTAATTTCTTGTATTCATTATTTGTAACTTGCTGAATATAGTGCTATTTAGATCCCTTGTCTAATTCAATTTATAGTTTTCATGTTCTAGATTTTGCTATCTTGCCTTGTTAAGTGCTATACACATTAATGATGTGGTTAAATCTCACCCTTATAACCATTCCTCCACGTTTTTGTAGGATGTGTTAGAATTTATTTAGGATTATAAATTCTTCCTAATGGTTGATTAACCATGCCAAATCTAGAATTGTCTAGTACAATCCGATGTGCCACTGTTGTCTTGAGATCTATATCATGGTTTCCTTCGTGGCGATGTCATAGGGCGAGACAAGCCGCCAAGCCTCGATCGGGTTGTGGTGTGCCCCTAAGCTCTAAACCTGGATCGTTATGGGCGGTGACTTCATGATTTTCTTCATAGCAGGTGTTATTTGTGGGCGAATCCACCGCCGCAACATTTGTTTTCTCTGTTAGTGCTTTGTGGGACTCTACTGGGTGTTTGGGCTTTTGCGGTGTATGGTGGAGTATCCAATCTGCCCTGCATTTATGACGGATTAATAAATCCATGGTGGTGTGTCTAGATGAGTTGACCACCCTGCCCATTTGGTTTTTTTTGGTGGAGTTGACCGCAGGTGGCAAATAGAGTCTTGAATTCTTCTTGATGATCTAATCATGATCTTTCCTCCTTATAGTCTTGTGCATTTGGGGTGCCTTTGTTGTATGTGATGCTTCACATAAGTGTTTCCCCTTTTGACTTTTGTACCTTACTGTTGTACTTTATTCAAGTATCTTTCCTTTCTCCTTGGGTTGGTACCCCTTAGCTTTATTTACTTTTGGCTTACTTTCTGCATTCACTTGTATATTCTTGTTGAGGTGTTCTGTCTTTGGAATGCCTCAGATTCAGAGCTATAGCTGATTGTGGTGTTGGGTTGGAGTTTTGAGCAGCAGTGTTGGCTGTGGTTTTTGCCTCATCGTAACGAGGTAGATTATTGTTTAGTTTTCCTTACTTGTTCAGACATACTTTGTCTTTATGTGGGTTCGTGTCATTTTGTTGACGCCCACAGGATTGTTGATTTTGGATGCTTGCTAGCTGCTTAGTTTTCTTTCTGTGTATTTGAATTACTTGCTCTCTATGACGTTTTATGCTAGGGTTGCATGATAGGTATTTTCAAGTATAAAACTACTATTATTACCTCATGCATTGCACATTTTTAAAATATTAAATCACTACTTTTAACGACAGAAAAAAATGTACTTGTATTGCTATTATAAACATAGAACTTGCATATCTTGAGGTGTCCTCTGGGAACCTCTCAACTCATGTAGGATGTCTAACCTTGTAAAAGAAGTATTTTCTGCAACGTTTCATTACCTTTTTGCGTGGACTAGATGAGTCACTAAGTCGAGAGATACGGCTAACTAATACACATAAATTGATTTTGCCTCTATATAACTTAAAGACCTTTCTTCTTAGTCAAGTAGGAGTTTTACCTGAGCGTCCGTTGTTATCCCCTGCTGACATGGCATCTTGACGCACATTTTTCCCTTACTCTGATTTTACTATAATGACGGTGAAAAATGCGGCTTGTGATATCCTTCTTCAAATCCAGGACATTGGGATCAATGGACCCAACAGTCCCCAATGTTGCAAGATAAGTATGCAGAACAAAAGAGAAATAAAATGCACTATATACAAAAAGTAAAGAGGGAGGGTAGAAACTTCCCTGTAACAAGTTCGGGGAGGCCCGTTTAGAAACCCTGCATTATTAAGAACAAAACAACCATGGGAAAATAAAGAAATAGCAAAAAAGTTAAACATGGGGTGCCTCCCTGAAGCTCTATATTTATAGTCGTGTATCTTGACTATTTTGGCGGGTTTATATGTAAAGGAGGATTAAGGTTTCGATATTACAGCCCACTATGCCGCCCACTATATATGATTTTAAACGAAGACCGTTTACTTTAAACGAGCATTTTTTTGGGTGGGAGACGAGTATAGTCCCATATGGCCAAACCTCCTCAAGTTTGATGGCGCCTGATTTGGAGTTTGCCGTCGAGGATATGATTTTCCTAAAAGTTTCCCTGATGTCTGGTGTGAAGCAATTTGGTAAGAATCATAAGTTGGACCCGAGATATGTGGGACCCTTCCGAATTGTTGAGCGGATTGGTGTTTCAGCTTATAGGCTGGACCTATCGACAAATCATCTCGGAGTGCCCGATGTTTTCCATGTGAGTCAGCTACGGAAGTGCGTGTTGAGCGGCAGGCAGATTCTTGATGTTGTGCCCCAGTTGGAGCCAAACCTTTCTTTTGTGGAGGTGCCTGTTCGTATTTTGGAGTCTTAGGATCGAGTGCTGCGGAGAAAGACAGTCACCTTGGTCAAGGTTCTTTGGAGAAATCAAGACGTCGAGAGCTCGACGTGGGAATTGGAGTCGGCGATGAGGAAATCTCATCTGCATCTCTTCCCTTAGTTTTGGTAAGTCTCCTTGTTTTTGCGATATTTGATTCTGTCGTTTTGGTTTGGTTTTGGTGTTGTACTAAGTTTTGGGGAGAAACTTCTTTTTAGGGGGAGTGACTGTAACGCCCCCAATTTTTCGATGATTTTATTTAATTTGATATCGTCATATTTATGATGTCAGGGCATTACCCTTTTTACGTCATGTTGTTGGCGCTGCACCGTTAGTGCATTTTCGCGTCCGTTAGGTCTGTGGACCAGATTTTGGGATTTTCATCGAAACTGAAAGTTTTCTAGTTGATAAGTTAAGTTTTGTGGCTTTTGACTTGCTCATCGAGTTCGTCGCGATCCGAGCATTTTTTTAGTCTCGACGTGCGATTGTAGTTTTGTACTATTTACTTATGTCATAGACTTAGGGAGTGTATAACTCGAGATTGGCACGTCAGATTTTGATTTTGACTTCGTCGTTAAATTCGTAGCGTCAGTATTCGCCTTCGGTGTGAGTTTCGTTTAATTCTGCGCTTGTTTGGGCTTCCGTTCTGAGTCTTCTCGAGTAGCTATGGTTCTTCTTGAATAGCCCGTTTCAGATTTCGCTCGGACGCCGTTTTGAGGGTCAAAACGGCATCGAATCAAAAAATGGTTAACATACAATTTGTTTGTCTCAACGAGATCTACAACTTTCATGGGGACCACTTTTCGATTTGAAGCGGTATTGAGCCCCTATTTTCATTGTTTCTGCTGGAACTTGAGTGATGAGCTGCTACTCGAGTAAAATATGCTGCTACTCGAGTACAACATGCTGGAACTCGAGTTATGAGCTGATACTCGAGTAGAATATGCTGCTACTCGAGTACAAAATGCTGGAACTTGAGTGGTATGCTGCTACTCGAGTAAATTAGGTTGGAACTCGAGTGGTTCATGCTGCCACTCGAGTAGTCCGTTCCTGTCTGCGTTCAGGTGTCGTTTTGAGAGTCACAACGGCATCGTATCAAAAAATGGTTAACATGAAATTTGTTCGTCTTGATGAGATCTACAACTTTGATGGTGACCATGTTTCAATTTGAAGCCATATTGAGCCCCTATTTCTGTTGTTTCTGCTGGAACTCGAGTGATGAGCTGCTACTCGAGTAAAATATGCTGCTACTCGAGTAGAACATGCTGGAACTCGATTTATGAGCTGCTACTCGAGTAAAATATGCTGCTACTCGAGTACAACATGCTGGAACTCGAGTGGTATGCTACTAATCGAGTAAATTATGTTGGAACTCGAGTGGTTCATGCTGCCACTCGAGTAGTCCGTTCCTGTCTACGTTCGAGTGCCGTTTTGAGGGTCAAAACGCCATCGTATCAAAAAATATTTAACATGAAATTTGATCGTATCGACGAGATATACAACTTTCATGTTGACCATGTTTCGATTTGTAGCCATCTTCAACCTATATTTTTATTTTCCGCGCACCTGCTCGTAAATATTCTGTTTTTTTACAAAACTTTTTATAAATATCTATATATATATATATATATATACACACACACACGTATACTTAGAACTAGAATTGGCCCCTCTTCCTTTAGAACTTATTCTTCTTCTTCTTCATGGAACCAAACCAGAACTGAAGAAACATGAGGACGACGATGGCGGAGCGTGAGATTTCATGAATCTTCCGGTCGCCGCCGACGGAGCTCCAGTGCTCGAAGTCTTCATTCGAGCATAGATTTGAAAAGCTCTCGGCGAGATCTACGCCACTGTTGTAATTTTTTCCCATTTCTTGAGATTCCTCGTTACAGTTTTTTGGCCCTAACTTCTATTTTGTCCAGTCTTGTTCAGATTACGGCTTCTCTCGTCTCCCTTTGTACCGATCTGCGACGATGTGTGATTTGGAGGCTTTCTCTGGTAAAGCCAAGGCAAGTGGCTCCTTTCCTCTCCTTTTCCTTAAGTTCTTATGGTAAGAATTTCATCTTATATTAATGTTCCTGGTTCTTTTAGAGTATAAGATGTTAAAACTTTTTAGGCTTACACTTAGGGTAAATTTTTCGACGCCGTTGAGCGTAGGATGCGTTGCGCTTAGTTTAGTTTGATTATAGGTCGTGGTATTCGATTTAGTGTTGTAATACTTAGGTGCTGTGCCGATTTTGAGATGGTGATGTTGGGGGGGTATGAGTGTTGGTTGTGGTTAGAATACCACCCAACCGGGAGGCCCCTTCTTTTTGTGTATCATCACAGTGGGGGTATGCTTAGTTTCTCCTTTCCTGGACTATTGGGTTCTGGTTGGCGCGGTTTGGTCATGTTTGTGGACCACAGTATCGACTGTGAGATGGTTGAGGATCTGGAGTTGGAATTAGGGTGCTTGAGGTCGTTGCTCTCTCTGGCCTGCAACGCAGTCATACCATGTGTTGATGATCCACCCTCTTCTGAGTCGTATTATGATCAGTTGTTTTCTTGGGGTTTATGCCACAGTTTGCTAAATTTTACTGATTATGCCCAGACTTGTTCACCTGCGCACTTGGTGCATTCTTTTTAAATTTAGAGGTTATTATAATGACTAACCTTTCTCTACTTATTCTATTTGGCTAATTGGTGTTGTTTTCTTTTGCATTCTTCCTCCTTGGGTTGGGTTTGGTACACCCTCTTTTGTTTGGCTTACTCACTTGCTTACCTACTCTATTGCCACTTGTTATTTTTCTTGCTGAGGTGTTCTTCAATTGAATGCCTCAGGTTCAGGGCTGTAGCTGGTGGTGCAACTAAGTAATTTCGTTGTTGGGTTTGCTGAGGTTGCCGCGAGGTTGCGAGGTAGCTTTTGTTCTTTTGTAGTATGCTTTAGACTTGAGAACTTTTAGTGGGTTCCTGTCAGATGTTTGACGCCCACTGATTGTTTAATGTCATTCTTGGATATTTGGCTAGTTGCTAGCATCTACTTTTGTGTTAGTAGTTCTTGCTCTCTGGGAAGGATTTATGTTAGGATGACTATAGGTATCTTCAACTATAAAAGAAACTATTATTACTATATCATGCACATCATGTTTTAAAACTCTAAATCACTATATTTAAGTACCGTACAAACTACTTCAAAATGATTACTATAAATTTAGTGTAATGCATGCCTTGAGTTTGTTTTTGGGATGCTAGACTATTGTAGGATGTCTAACCTATTTACTATAGTATTTTTTGTTGCGTTTAACTACTTTTCTTCTGGTGGACTCGTGAGCAACTAAGCCGAGGGATATGGCTAATTACCTAACTTAAAATAAACTTCTTCAATAAAACATTTAAATCATATTTTTAGTATTGAGTTGGAGTGTTGCCTGAGCGTCTGCAATTATCCCCTGCTGACGTGGCATCATGACGCGCATTTTCCCTTACTCTGATATTTTGTCGTTGTGGTGAAAATGCAGGTTGTGATAATGTAAGCCTCCGCCCTTCTTCTTCACAAAGAGAACCAGTGTACTCCAAGGTAACATACCTGGATGTATATAGCCTTGCTATAGTAATTATTATAACTGAACTTTCAGTTCCACCATATCCTTTGACGCCACTCAGTACAGTGAGCACGACATAGGTTTTGCACCTAGCACTAGCTCAATAACGAAGTCAATCTCTCACTGAGGTAGTATCCCTAAGAGCTCATTAGGAAAAAACATCTACAAACTCTGATACAATAAGAATGTGTAAGTATCTAGTTGTCTACCTAAATCACCTACATGGGGTGAATAGGTGAGATCTGAGTCTTTTGCGGAATAAAAATTTGAGAGATTATAAGACAGAAAGTAATCAAGCAAAAGCTAGACGACACAAGGAATTATAGTGGTTCCCCAATCTTGGGTATGTCCACTCTCCACCTCAGCAATCTAGCACCATGGCTAGCCTTGGCTACTTCATCTCGGATTAAAACAATCCTACACCTCGGAGCAATGCTCCTACAACTCGAAGTTAACATACCCCTACAAACTCGATCCCCCAAATTAGACCCCTACCAACTCGATCTTCCTACAAACTCGGAGACAAAGCTCCTTCAAAACTTGAAATAATTTTACAACTACAATAAAAATTTATCTTCCAGATCTGAAATCTTCAAAGTTCTTCCCTCTTGAAACTTGAAATTCTTGAAGAAGATGTTGAGGAAGAAATCTTGAGAGAACACGATCTGAAAGTCTTAGAATCTGACATGATCAAATGAATTATTGAAGAAACTTGAACTTGTGATGTGTCTAATCTTTTCTTCTATTGAATCGCTAGATCGAGGAAGAAGCGACAGAGAAGAACGATGATGGCGGCGTGCGGATTTTCCCGATCTAGAATGTGCAGAGATTCAGATTTCTATATTTTTCTATCTTGTTCTTATGGTTAATGAATCCTTGAGCAGACTTTATATAGGATATTCAGTAACGGTCTGAAATCTTTTAAAGAATGATGATCAATCATTTTAAATATGTATTAATATTTGAAATCCTGTCTGAAGTTTGAAATTAAATTTCTGCAACTGCATTCTTCAAAAGGTATTCAAATTTTTCGAAAAGGGGTTTGTTTTATCGAGAAACGGCTTAGCCTTTTCGAAAAAGACTTCACGCAGAATTCTCTAAACTATGGAACTGATTTTTCGAAAATAACTTTCTTTCTTGAAGAATGAGTATGATTTTTTGAAAACAATACTTCTTTCTCGAAAAGTAATACGGTTTCTCGCAAAATATTAAGGACATTTCTCAAAAAAGAGAACTTAGAAGTTTTATAGAGTTTTTTGAAAAGTCTTTCTATTTCTCAAGAATAGTTCTTTCTCAAAAAATGTATCTATACCTTTGAAAAGCATTCTTCTTTTCAAAAAATGGACTTGGGAAAAATATTCTTCTTTTTGAAAAATGGACTTAGGAAACATTTCAGAAAACATTTCATTTCTTCTTTGTGCAAGGACCAGCAACCCTTCCTTTCTTCCATGCTTTAGTACTTGAAAATAGAGTGCATACCAATAGAGAGGTTACATATGAGTCAACACCATGGATCACACAATGAGGGATTATATTGCATAGTCCTGTGTTAAGTGACTCATTGTAAACTGACATTGGTCTACACTTAGCTACAATAACCTAAAAGCACTCAACTAGAAAATAACATCAAATACATAATTAATTCATCTTAGTTCAAGGGTGACTTCACACAAATCTAGGTTATTGTGGATACAATAACCAACACTCTCCCCCTATTTGTAGAAGTCAGAACCCTCTACACTAAGGTGAATTATATCAAGATAATTAAAAGAATCTACGACAAACACAACAGTAATTGCAATGATAAACGAGAAATAATATAACGTCAAAATTCAAAATTATATATATATATATATAAAGAGTATGTCCATAGAAGTGTCCAGATCCACAAGATTCTATACTATGACTAAACTCCAATCATTTGAATTGCTGCTGTTGTTGCCTTTCTTTCTTCACTTACTGTCTCTTTTGATAGTTGTAAGGCTTGGGGTAGTGCTTGAAGGATTAGGAGGAGCTTTGGGATTATTTCTGCCACGTTCTCTATCATACATCCTCCTCTTAGTCCATGATTTTTATAAAACTCTCACTCCTGGGGACTGTAATGGTCATTTATATCTTCGCTAAAATCTACAACCAGTATAAGAGTCCCAAGAATGAGTGACTTGGAGGTTGGGCTCCACACCTCAACAAATTCTTGGGCTTTCTTTTCTTAGCTTCTTGACTTGGAATGGATCGGTTAGCAGAGGAACCCTCACCATATTTCCTTCTTTTTGGCATTTGCACTTCAGTGGGAAGATCTTGAAGATACTCTTGTTGATCAGAAGTCCAAACATGATAGTTGTCTGCAGGATTAGCTTCATAAAGTTCTGGTATAGTAGAGAATGTAGGCATGTAGATAGTTAGATTAAGATGATGAGGTGGAACCACATTTGTATTGACTGGAAAGTCTGGAAGGATCTGATTATGAATCTGATGCGCGCAAAGCCCGGCTCTAAATTATCTGGGGAGCTAGGCGGGTCCGGATTTCGCATGGTGAATTATAGGAAAGTGTACTTATCACAAGTAATACAGGATATTCGGGAGAATATCCAGATCGTAAATTTTTTGGGAACAATTGATTATCCCTATTGCTCCGAAAGCACTATTATTTTACCGAAATATTAATTTTGTCGATTTTAACTAAACAAAAAAAGCTGGAAATAGGTTAAGAATAAAGTCGATGAAGAGATAACACACAGTATCGAATTACGTTAGAATTAAAATAGATTTGAATAAAAAGAGATCTTAGGTTTCAATTTAATTAAAGCAAAAACTTGGCCGTGGAGGTTCCAAAAGAATGAGCTCACCTATCTCTAGGAATATCGCACACCTGGACATTAAGGCTATTCGATTGGGCTCTCGTCCGACGAAGGATTCCTCTTTATGCCCGCAGTACGCTAAGAACCCCGCTATTGGGTGGTGAACCCAATCCAGTAGAGTTAGAGTGCCTCCTCTCTCCAGGTTTAGTGCAGAACTCTCTTTACCCAGGGGTGATCAGTCCATACGCACGGCCTCTTGGCTAGCTAGCGTATGGATAACGAAAATAGAGCCCACACAGTGATATGTGGTTCTACGCGTCGTTAACCCAGGGCAAACCTTAAGTTTTTTAATTAAATAGAAAAATAAGACCTTTAGTTATTTAAAACATTTTATATCGCAATGCTCTTTGATACTGAGGGCTAAAAGAGATTAGCCACTCATCAGAATGGGGATGACTTATGAGTTTGGTTAGGCGTGAGTTCTAAACTAAGCACTGAAGGGTTACAAAAAAATAAGAAAAAAGAATAAGATAACCAAATATTAGAAATAAAAAAGCTACTAAAAAAGTAAAAACACACGCACTCAACTAAACTTATAAAACTAAGTTACGAAAAAGGGGAAAATTGCATAATTGAAATGACAAGTCCTACTCAAATGAGTAGGCGGTAAATTAAAGCTGAAAATGACAAGTCCTACTCAAACGAGTAGAACTGAAATGAAAGCGAGTCCTACTCAAACGAGTAAGAGAAAATAAATGCACCAACACACGCACTCGACATGAAATAAACACACACGAACTCTACTGAAAATGAAACACACACACACTGCAGAAAGTAAAACACAGACACACTGCAGAAAATAAAACACACACACACTGCAGAAAGTAAATACTCACACACATAAATCCTACTCAAATGAGTAGGTGAAAAATAAAGACATGCCATTTAACTCTTAACGAGTAGGCAGAAATAAATGCGACACACGCACAAACCCTACAGAAAGTAAATACACACACACACTTGCATAATTGAAATACACACACACACACACACACTTGCATAATTGAAATACACAGACACACTTGACAAAAATGAAAGAAAGCGATAAAAATTATCACATACACGCACGCACGCAAGCGAAAAAAAAGGAAAACAAAGTTATAGAAAAAATTAAAATAACTGCATTTCTACCGCTAGAATGGGGTAGAAATGCGTAAAAAGACAGAATAAAATTATTTTATCAAAAGTGTTTTCAAATTAATGCGATAAAGCAGGTGCTTGAAAAATTAAAACGTTTACATTTTTACCGTTAGAATTTTATGGAAATGCATAAAAAGTAGAAATAAAAATTGTTTGAGCGAAAATCTTTTTAAGTAAATGTTAAAATCAAAGGTGTTGAAATTTGAAAATAACGCATAATCCATTCTTATAGCTTTGTAAAACAGGTTAAAAAGTGGAAGAAAGCTAAAAAGAAGCCAAAGTCTTATAACCTAAAAAAGAAAAAAATCTAAGTTACGAGTAATGAAGACCACTTTTTTATCGTTTTACAAGTTCATAAGAACGAATTTAAAAGCATGAAAGTCCTAAGTCTAACCAATTCTAAAGAGTATGATAAAAAACGGTTATAACAACGAATAGTATTCTTGAGAAAAATGAAAGTAAAACAGTATGTTTTTCATTTTAAAGCATAAATTCTGCAAAAATGAACTCATACACGCACACACGTCATATGAAAATGAAAACAAAATATATAAGATTGATGAAAAGGAGGCATTCAGAGAAATTCCAAAGCATTGTAAGGATGAAAAAAAAACGATTTTATTAACAAAAAATGTTGATTACAAAAGCTTAAACAAAATTGAAAAGGAGGGGGAAGGTTCCTTACATAGCCCCAAGACTAGCTCCAAACAGCAGCCCTTAACACCAAAATAGTTCAAAATTTCGGAACCCAAACAACATACAACAAGGGCCTATTTATAGGGAAAAATTTCTAAGTACACGCCCTCCGACACGGGCGTGTCGGGGGGCGTGTCAGCACTATTCATGAGCTGATCCAGCGAGGTGACGAATTAGTTGACTTCGGGGCAGTCCACGTGGAAGTCATGCCCGTGTCTCTGCCGACATGGGCGTGTCGAAGGGCGTGTCCATTAGGTCGAGCTGGGGCACGTTGCATCAAAAGTTGCCGGTGATGTCCCGTCGGGCAAGGTGGAGGCGTACACTCCCGTGTCGCAACTTGACATGGGTGTGTTGGGTCTTGTCGACGATCTCCGGGCGTGTTTCGTCGATCGGGTGACACGGGGCTCTAGAACGGCCGTGTCACCATTTTTCCTTCAAAAGTTTCTGATTTCATGGGAGTTGTAGTATCACGCCCAGGTCACGGGCGTGGCCCAATGTACACGGGCGTGTACTATGCATTTTCTGACAATTTTCCTGAAAAATTCAGAAGATCAAAATAAAGTAGGTTAGATAAATATGTACAAAAAGGAACATATTTATAAACAAAATAACTAAAAACTATGAATAAGAACTAAAACGATATAAATAAAGTACTAAAATACGCATATATTTACAACTCATCAAATACCCCTATACTTAAACCTTTGCTATTCCAGAGCAAAAGTTTGAGATGAACTTATAAGGAATAAAAAAACTCTAAGTTTAGCTACCTCTTAATTAATTATAAGAGAGACCGAAATAAACATACAGGGTGTAAGAGTTAAGTCGTAAAATTATGTAGATGATTTAAATAGGGCAAAAATTTTGGCCAAAAGACTTATTGATGTAATCAAATAGAAAGCAATAATTGTAATTGTTAGATTAAAAAAAATAGTTTGGAATTATATGAACTTTAGCTTATAGGAGTTTTACTGAAAATAATGCAATTTACAAATTATGCTCTCAAAAAGATTTTTGAATTAATTTTAGAATCATGAAATTGACTAAGGGGGTTGATGTTGGTTTATGAAGAGGGTTTGGATTTTGAGGTGAGCTAATTTTTTCTCGAACCTCCATTTTTTTTCTTTTTGGATTATTAGGAAAATGAAATCTTATTTTCCTAATATGATTTTTTTCTTTTTCAACTTCATAATAATAAAATTAACCCAATGTATATGTGTAGGAGTAATGAATTTTATCCTCTTACTTCGTAATATATAAACTTTTTAAATTATTGGGTGCATATGTTTACGGAACGAAATCTTATTCCCATTGACATAAGATCTTTTAAGGATAAAAATTTTATCATGACAAGTAAGTCATGATAAATAAGGGGAGAAAATAAAACTAGATTTTTAATTAAAAAAATATTTGAGAGCAACCCTAATAAATTGTACGTTCCAATTTTTCAGAAAGCTAAAATTAAACATAATTAAATTCTATAGTCGTTATTTTCTAACATAATACACATGCTCCTATTAATGAAAAATTGGAAGTAGTGCATAAAACGAGTTCGCTATTTTTAACAAAGCATAATGAATTCTTTAAAACTTAACCCCGACTATTTTAATTTTTCAATCAATAATTTACAAACGAATAACAAATAAAGAATTAATAAAATTCACATATAAATAAACTAAAAAAAAAAATTTGGATAGCAAGAAAATTAAGAATGGTATATTTGATTATTTGTTTTGTAAAATATTTTTTTGGATTTTTAGAGTTTTTATCATCATTTTGTTTTTTTGTATTTTTAATTTATTATCTTTTTTTTGAAGTTTTGTTTTGTTTTACTCTTTTTTTGAATTTTTGACTTATTATCTTTTTTTTGTTGTTTTTAAATTTGTTATTATATGCATACGAAAAAAAAGCGATAAGAAATATATATTTTTTAACTCTTTTTTTTCTTTTCTAATTTTTTGGATTTTTTGTTTTGGTTTTTATAAGCAAATATTTACAAAATAAGGAAAGAGAGAAACGATAATTATAAAGAAGAGAAAAAAAGAAAGAGGGGAAAGAGAGAAAAGAAAAAATATTTACAAAAGATATGTGCATAAAGTATGTACAAAATTATTTACAAAATAAAACTAATTTTTTTTTGGAATTTTTATTTTATAATTTTTTTAGAATTTGTGTTTTATAATTTTTTGAATTTTTTTTGATTTTTCATTTTAAAACTGTTTTTGGATTTTTCATTTTAAAAAAGTTTTTTTTCTTTTTTGTTTTGTTTTGTTTTATTGTTATATATTTTTTTAATAGTTTTTTTTTGTTTTGGATTTTTTAAATGCAGAAAGTATAAGTGCAGAAAATAAAACATGAAAATACCCCCATACTTAAGTCCAATATTGTCCCCAATGTTGCAACGTAAGTATGCGGAAAAAAGAGAATGCAATATTTACAAAGAAAATAAAGAGGGGGGGGGGGGGGGTAGAAGCTTCCCTGAAAGAAGATTAGGGAGGCCCAGGTTAGGGACCCTGAATTATTAAGAAAAAATAACAAAGAAAGAGTAAAGAAATAGCGAAAATGATAAACATGGGGTGCCTCCCAGGAGCGCGTTGTTTATAGCCGTGTAGTTTGACTATTTTGGTGATTTATATGTCGAGGAGGGTAATGGATTCGAAATTACCACCCACAGGATCGCCTGCTATATAACTTTAAGAGATGACCGTTCACTTTAAATGAACCTTTAACCGGGTGGGAGACGAGTACGGTCCCATATGGCCAAACCTCTTCAACTTTGAAGGGGTCAGACTAACGTGATTTTAGTTTACCGGGAAAAAGTCTAAGTTATGAGTTATATAGAAGCCTTACAAGATCGCCCGGAGAGAAGATTTTTTGGGTCTTGATTTTGCGGTCGTGGTAAAACTTAGAACGCTCCTTATAGAACTTATTGATCTCGTAAGCGTTTGCACGCCATTCATCCAGCTCGTTCAATTGCAATTTTCTATTTTGAGCGGCTAAGTTAGCGTTGAGGTTTAAGAGTTTTAAAGCCCAAAGTGCGCGATGTTCTAATTCTACGGGGAGATGGCATGCTTTGTCGTAGACTAATCGATACGGCGTACAACCAATTGCGGTTTTGTATGTGGTACGATATGCCAACAACGCCTCGTCGAGTTTGATGTACCAATCTTTCCTATTGAGTGAAACGGTTTTCTCTAATATATGCTTAATCTCTCGATTTACTACCTCAACTTGGTCACTAGTTTGCGGATGGTAGGGGGTGGCAAGTTTGTACGTGACGCCATATTTAGCTAACGTCTTAGCCATCTGGGTGTTGTAGAAATGTGTCCCCCTATCGCTTACAATAGCGCGCGGTGTGCCGAAGCGAGAAAATAGTTTTTTAGGAAAAGTAACGACGACTCGCGCATCGTTGGTGGGGAGAGCTTGCGCTTCCGCCAACCTTGATATGTAGTCGACCGCTACTAAAATATAATTATTTTAAAAGATGGAGGTAGGGGGCCAACGAAATCGATGCCCTATAAATCGAAGACTTCGCATTCTAAAAACAAATTTTGGGGCATCTCGTCGCGACGAGAGATGTTACCCGACCGATGGAAGCTATCACAGGAGCGCACAAAATTGTGAGCCTTTTTGAATAGAGTGGGCCAAAAGAAGCCCGCCTCCAGCGCCTTCCGCGCGGTCCGGTTAGCTTGATAATGCCCACCAGCCGGACCCTCATGGCAGTGCCTAAGTATTTGCTTGCACTCCACACCCGCGACGCATCTTCGGACCGCTTGGTCCGCGTAGATACGAAAAAGAAAAGGGTCCTCCCAAAAGAAATATTTCAAGTCAGAAAAGAATTTCTTCTTTTGCTTGCTCGAAAAGTCTTTTGGGAGCACCCTCGCAACTAAATAGTTCGCAAAATTTGTGAAACAAGGCGGTGAAGAAGAACTAGTATTTATGGCTAGGAGGCGTTCCTCGGGGAATCTGTCATTTATGTCAGATTCGACGAGCGCTTCCACACCGGGATTTTCTAAGCAGGAGAGGTTATCAGCGGCTAAATTTTTCGCGCCCTTCTTATCCCGAATCTCTAAATCAAATTCTTGCAGGAGGAGGATCTATCGAAGAAGGCGGGGTTTGGCGTCCGTTTTTGCTAACAAATATTTTAAGGCGGAGTGGTCTGTGAATACAATAACTTTAGATAGCGTTATATACGAGCGAAACTTATCAAAAGCGAAAACGACGGCTAAAAGTTCCTTTTCCGTTGTCGTGTAATTTCCTTGTGCGGAAGTGAGCGTCTTGCTAGCGTAATAAATAGGATGAAAATATTTGTTTATATGTTGGCCAAGAACGGCACCTACGACAATATCACTAGCGTCGCACATAATTTTGAACGGAACGGTCCAATCGTGCACCACTAAAATAAGTGAATTGATAAGTTTTTGTTTTATAAAATTAAATACAGACTCGCATTCGCTATTAAAGATAAAATTTGATTCCTTTTCCAAGAGGCGCGTAAGCGGCTTTATTATTTTTGAAAAATCTTGAATGAAACGTCTATAAAAGCCCGCGTGGCCTAAGAAACTCCTAATAGATTTAACGTTGGAAGGCGGGGGAAGTTTTTCGATGATTTCTACCTTAGCCTTATCTACCTCCAACCCCTTAGACGAAATCATATGGCCGAGAACCAATCCTTCTCGAACCATAAAGTTACACTTTTCCCAATTTAAAACGAGATGCTTGTCCTCGCATCGCTGGAGGACACGATCTAGATTTCAAAGACAAGAGGTGAAAGAGCGTCCGAAAATAGAAAATTTATCCATGAAGACTTCCATAATCTCTCCTACAAGCTCGCCAAAGATTGTCAGCATACATCTATGGAATGTAGCTGATGCATTGTAGAGGCCAAATGGTATTCTTCGGTAGGCGAAGGTGCCAAACGGGCAAGTAAAAGTTATTTTCTCTTGATCATCGGGGGAAATGGGCATTTGGAAAAACCTCGATAAACCATCAAGAAAACAATAAAATGGATGACCGGATAAACGCTCCAGAACTTGGTCTAAAAATGGTAGCGGAAAATGGTCTTTACGGATCGCATCATTTAGTTTTCTATAATCGATGCACACCCTCCAACCCGTAATAGTACGAGTTGGGACGAGTTCATTATGCTCATTTTCCACTACGGTAAGACCGCCCTTTTTGGGCACCACGTGAACGGGACTAACCCACGTACTATCCGATATAGGATAATAATCCCCGCATCTAGTAATTTAATAATTTCGGCCTTAACGACGTCTTTCATGTTTGGGTTAAGACGTCGCTGCGGCTGAATAGTTTTGCGGTAATTATCGTGAAGGAAAATCTTGTGGGTGCAGAAAGAAGGGTTAATCCCTTTTAGATCAGAAATTTGCCACACAATTGCGGGGCGATGTTTAAGTAAAACTCCCAATAAATCGGAAGTCTCTGAATAGCTCAAATGCGCAGAAATGATAACGGAAAGGGTATCATCTTTTCCCAAAAAGGCGTATTTGAGTGAATCGGGTAGGGGTTTGAGTTCAAGGCAGGGCGGTTCTTCTAACGAGGTTTTAATTTTAATGTCATTCGATCCAAAAGGTTCGAAAGACAAAGAAGGATGGTTATCCTCGTCGCAGTTAAAATTTTCGAGCGCAAAATTGTGCGAAATTCATCGCTCGATGACGAGACTGGAGGTATTAATAGAGAAAGTAACTTCGTCATCGCCTACCCGAAGGAGGAGACGACCGTTACTTACATCAATTAATGCGCGGGAGGTGGCGAGAAAAGGGCGACCGAGTATAATGGGTACATCGGTGTCCTCCTCAATGTCTAAGATTATGAAGTCTACTGGAAAGATAAACTTATCAACTCGGACAAGTACGTCCTCCACTACCCCGACGGGAAACTTAACCGAGCGATCTGCTAGTTGGATACACATTTTAGTAGGGGCCGGAGTGCCCAAACCTAGTTTTTGAAAGAGCGAGAATGACATCAAATTAATGCTCGCGCCTAAATCTACAAGAGCGTATTTTACTAATATATTGCCAAAAAGGCACGGGATGGAAAACCCTCTCTTGTCATTTCGTTTAAGGGGCAATTTATTAGTAAGAGCCACTGAGCAGTCAGCATTTTGAGAAATATGCGAATTATTTTCTAATTTTTGTTTATTAGACAGAAGTTGTTTTAAATATTTTGCATACTTAGGCATCTGCGAGATCGCTTTGCAAAAGGGAACATTAATATGAATTTGTTTTAATAATAAAATAAATTTTTCGTACTGCGCGTCCGTACGCTCACTATCGAGCTTATGTGGATACGGCAAGGGCGTTTTAATAATTTGTTCGTTTAAAATTTGTAAAGGAGGCATAATCAAAGAAGGCGGAAGAGGGGTCAGAGGTGAAATATGTACCTGCGGATCGATCCGTTTTGGATCAATCACCTCCTTTCCGCTACGGAGGGTTATAACATTGATGTTCTCCCGCAGATTGGGCTTCGTGTTTCCCGGCATTGCCCCGATCGCGCACTCGGACATCATTCACGCTAGCTGTCCAACCTGGAGTTCTATGTTTTTTAGCGATCCGGTGATGTTCCGGATATTTGACTCGTTGGAAGCTATGTATTTAGAAAAATTTTCCTCCATCGTGGAGGGTTTTGGAAGAGGGGGAGGCGGCAAAAATCCAGGCTCATAAGAATTGGGCGGGCGCTGCTCATTGTTCGCATTGCTCCATGAGAAGTTGGGGTGGTTCCTCTAACCCGGATTATAGTTATTGCTATAAGGGTTGTTGTTGGGGTTGAAGGAAGGTCGTCCAGCATTTCCAACGTAGTCTACGACCTCATTGACTACCCTGACATTAGAGGGAATCGCCTAAGGTAGAGTGGTGGAGGCAGCAGACATCTCCGCCTCCTGCTTCGTCAGCCTTTAAACTTGAAGGGCCAAGTGAGCAGTGCTATCCACTTCGAAGAGGCCGGCCGCCAGCTTGGGACGTACCCGCGGGACGTTCCATTGGTAGGCATTCATAGACATCTCTTCAATAAGAGCATGGGCAGCCTCGGGGGTATTATTATTTAGAGTTCCCCCGACAGCCGCGTCAATCATTTGACGCGTTTGATAGTTAAGCCCATTGTAGAAGATTTGGACCTGCAACCACACAGGTAGCGCATGGTACGTGTTGGATCCCTAGTTGATTTGGGCTAGGTCCACTAACTTAGGATGTGACCCATCATGTATAATCTGGGTCAAGTTTATGTCTTAGAGTCTGGGACAGTCCTCTATCTCAACTTCAGATGGACCAGCCTTCCTCAAGACCATCAGGAACTCCAGATCCATCAGTTTTTCAGACTAAGTGAAATGAGTTCGACGTTCGTCGAACTCAGCTCGACGAAGGGAGTTCTGCGCTCGACGATCGTGAGACAATTCGTAGTGCTGAGCTCGACGAACTATGTTCTTTATTCGACGAACACCGGGATTCTACTTCAAGCATTATCAGGACTACTTCAGAATTTCTCTAAGTCCAACTTCAAGCTTTGGTCGACGAATTACTTTCTGAGCTCGACGAACTTGGACCTCAAGTTCTCAGATTCTCAGGTCGACGACGTCAGTTCTCAGCTCGATGAATTTAGTTCTCTGCTCAACGAATAAAGATTGTCTGATATTGAAGATTGTCTGTTCAACGAATGAAGACTGTCAGCTCGACGAACTCATCATAGCTCGACGAACTCAGGCTCAGCTCGACGAACTCAAAACTCAGTTCTACAAATTATGTTCTTCGGTCGACGATTCCACACTAGATCTTCTTCCATTCCCGTCTCATTCCATGGCGCTGATTCCTGAACATTTAATGGCAGTTCTTCCCAGAATACTACCGTTAGAATGCGAAGTTAATCCTAGATTATTACATGCCATTTTCCCATGGAAACACTTGGGGAAATAATTAATTGCTGCTTCCTTTCCAGGTCATCTGCCATTACTGTTCTATATTCAAAATTCGAATGTTTCTTATGAGACATTGAGATATATAGAAAGAGTCAGTAATACAGTGACATACAACAAAAAAAGATAGACAGTGATTCAGACACCACAAAAAAAGGAATTCATTCTTGGCCCAGAGAGAAACTGATCAAGAAGAAGAAGAACACTACATCAATATCAAGAGTCTTCTTCATCTGCTTTTACTCAGGATAACTTCAAAGACAATACATTCATATCAGTCACAAGAAGTTCCTGGAGACTTTCTCTGGACCAGGAAATCTAGGTCTTTGAAGACCTATCACCCTGAAGCAGTGCTCCAACATTCTTCCTGATTCATTTTATATCTCAGGGGGAGCAAAGCTGCAAAACAACAATCCGCAAGTCTTCTCATTTGACTTGAGAAAGAGAAGACCTCATCACCCTCTCACTCCACCTCTATACAAGATTTTAATTCCCTTCAAAATTTTTCTGGTTGCAAGTCTCCCTCCAAAAGACTTGAGGGTTTGGTTTTTGGGAACCTGATCAAAACCCCATTGGTGCTAGGACACCTGATCAACCCCTTCCTGCAGTGGATTCCTACCAGGGTGGTAGAAGAGTGGACTACCCAGATTTGGGGAACCACTATAAAATTCTTGTGTCTTCTGGTTGCTTTCTTTTCTTTTTGTTTTCTGGCCTTGCTCTGTGAATGTGTTGTGATTAGATAGTTGCTGCATCTTGGTTTATTGTATTTGCTTCCCTGCATTATTGTATTTGCTTCCCTGCACACACACACCAAAAATACAACAACAGTTGTAAAAGTTTTAAAATCACCAACATACTCTATTCACCCCCCTCTAGAGTATATCTGATCTAACTAACACCTTCAGGTGGTATCAAGCATACCTCCTGAACATTCAATTGGTATCAGAGCCAGGTTGGTTAAATTACCAGACCTTACAGGTTGGTTGCTATTCAACTAATTCAGTGCTCCAGGTTGGTTAACATACCATACCTGATTGGTTGTACAGGCTAACACCTGAACCCAAAGATCCCTCAGTTAAATCTGTTTGTTTTTATTCTGTTATTGAACTTATCCTTCTCACAGACATGGCCCAAAACAAGGATTATACAAGCATCAGATCTCCAGTGTGCAATCTTAATAAGTTTGCCATCTGGAAGGCAAGAATTAGATTATATATGAACTCCATTGATGAGGATATTTTTTCTGTCATTTCAACACGTGTTCCTCCAGCTCCTGCAACTTTTGCCAGCACATCAACTAATCTGAGTGCAGTACCACCTCCAGACAATACTGAAGCCTATAAGAAAGCCAAGATGGCTGATGCAAAGGCTATGAATATTCTGGCCCAAACAATGTCAGATGACATATTTCAGAAGGTGGCTGAGTGCACCTCAGCCAAGGCCATTTGGGACTCTCTCAACCAAATGGTAGCAGACTCAGCTGATGAAAGAAAGGATAGGAGATCCAGTCTCATTCCTCTCTATGAGAATTTCAAAAAGGATGAGACAGAATCTGTGGCTGAGATGTACAATAGATTAAGTTCAATCATTAGTGAACTCAAGACTCTTAACAAGGACATCACCTTAACTGAGGTGAATGACAAGATACTGATGTGTTTCCCCAGTTCATGGGATTCCAGAATCTGGCCAATCAAAGAAGCCAGAAGCCTCAATGAGATTTCAACAGAATCTCTGTTAGGCAAGCTGAAGACATATGAGCAGCTTGTCAAATCAAGAGAGGCAGCAAAACAGAAGGCAACTACCCCAGTTAGGAAGGAGCACAACTTGGCCTTCAAAGCTTCTGAAGACAATGAAACATCTACATCCAATGAAGAGTTAATGAGTCTTTTTGCCAAAAGATTATACAAAATGGCAAGAAAGGACTTTAGAAGTAAATCATCCAGGCAGGATGATAAGCCCAAATATGACAAGACACCAACTAAGGAGGTTGTGTATTTTGGATGCAGAAAGCCTGGGCACTATATTTCAGAATGCCCAGAGAATCAGAAAAAGGACAAGGGCAGGGACAAGGATTCCAGAAGAACACAAAGCAGCAGACCCTCCTCCAACAAATATAAAAGGAAAGACAAAGGATTTGTTGCTGAGTCCTGGAGTGACACAGAAGAGGAAACATCCTCCTCCAGCTCCAGTGAAGAAGAGGAAGAAGCCAGATCCAAGGAGGTGTGCCTAATGGCAATAGATGCCTCTAGAAGCAACTGTGGATCAGAAGAGGATTCTGAAGATGAAGGTGCCTCAGACTCAGAGGCTGTTCAGCTGATTTCTAGTTTTGATTTCAATTCTGACTTATTTAAAGTAGAATTTAAAACTATGTGCATGGATCTAATAAACTCAGAGAAAGAAATAAAAACCTTAAGGACTAGACTAGAAAACCTTGAATCTGTCAGCACAGAAAATAGAAAACTAACTGATCAATTGACACTAGCTAATGAACAGATAATCAAGTTAAAATCTGAATTATGTGAGGCAAAATAACTTGAGCAATCTCTCAATGGGAGAAGCCTCAGGCTGATGGATATCACAAACACAGTAAATGCCAGATTAAATGCCATGTTGGGCTTGGGTGCTTCATCAAGTTTACCCCCCATAATAAAGAAGAATATACTTTCTACTCCCATAAAGTTTATCACTCCTAAGGGTAAAGAGAAACTAATTGAAAAACCCATGTCAGAAAATAAGTCAAATCTCTTAGACAATAGAAACAGAAGAAAGCTGTTAAAAACCAAGTTCAGCAGAATTCGTCAAACTCAGATCGACGAAATCCTGCAAGTTCGTCGAATCCCGATCGACGAACGCTGAATGCAAACTTCAGAAATAATTATTCGTCCAACTGTGATCGACGAACTGTGTATGGTTCGTCGAGCAGTGGTCGACGAACGTGGGACGCAGAAAATGACCATGGTCATTCTCTGAGAGCAGGTCGACGATTCATCCCCATTCATCGAACTCTGTTCGACGAACTCACAATAATTCGTCGATCCCAGAATGACCAAATATAAATCATTTCTCCTATAGAAATTTTAAAGCAGCTAACAAGACATTTAATCCAGTAGCTGATTGGATAATCCCACCTAGGAGATATCACCCTCTAGGGTATAAGTCTCAACCTGCCTTATCAGTCATTTCTAGTTTTACTTTTCAGCCAAACTAAGGACCCAAGGTAACCTGGGTCAAGAACAATTGATCTTTATTTTTTTAATGCAGGTACATGTGAAGAGCTGTCTAAGGTTAGGTCAGACCTGGTACCTGGACAGTGGCTGCTCCAAGCACATGACTGGTAGCAAAGCAAATCTCTCCAGCTATAAGTCCAAGCTAGGACCAAAGGTGATATTTGGAGACTCAAAGAGTGGTCAGTCAGAAGGATATGGAAGAGTAAGCATTGGAGCAGTGACCTTCAAAAAGGTGACATATGTAAGAGGACTTAAACATAACCTTATATCCATAAGTCAATTATGTGATGAAGGTTATCAGGTACATTTCAACTCTACCTCTTGCTCTATTATAAATGATAAAAACCAAACTATTTTAATTGGACTTAGACAAGGAAACATATATTTAGTAGATTTCATTTCTGCCACAACTGATATTTGTTTACTCAATATCACTAGTAACCAAAATGAGTTATGACACAAAAGGCTAGTATATGTAAACCTTAAGAACATATCTAGGTTATCTAAAGACAACCTTGTTAGAGGTTTACCTTCTGGTCCCTATAAGAAGGAAAGCCTATGTAGGGCTTGTCAACTAGACAAGCAAACTAAAACTAGTTTCAAATCCATTAATAAAAGTGATTCACCTAGGATATTGTATCTGCTTCATGTGGATCTTTTTGGACCCATTGCAGTACAAAGCCTAGGAGGGAAGTCTTACACCTTAGTCATTGTTGATGATTTCTCCAGATTCAGTTGGGTAGCCTTTTTGAGAGCTAAGTCAGATACATTCAAAGTTCTTACAGATTTTCTCAGGACCATACAGATTGAGTTCTCTACTCATGTTGCATTGATCAGAAATGATCATGGCACAGAGTTTGAGTCTCTTCTTATGCATGAGTTCTGTGAGAAGGAAGGTATCAGGCAGTGCTTCTCAGCTCCTAGAACTCCCCAACAAAATGGGGTTGCTGAAAGGAAAAATAGGACACTCATTGAAGCTGTAGGTACATTGTTAGCAGATGCTTACATGCCTCTATCCTTTTGGGCAGAAGCTGTAAACACAGCTAACTATGTCCTGAACAGATGTCTTATACATAAACTAAAACATAAGACCCCCTATGAATTACTTAAAGAAAAGAAACCTAAAATCACTTACTTTAAAGTTTTTGGTTGCATATGTTACATCCACACTAATAACAAAAGATACATTAGAAAATTTGAGGCTAAGGCTGAAGAAAGGATTTTTCTAGGATATTTCCAAGTAAGCAAGACCTATAGAGTTTTCAACAAATCATCCCTTAAAATTGAAGAATCTGTCCATGTGTCTTTTGATGAAGCTAACATGTCTTATAAGGAGAAAGACATTTCTACCAATAGTTTTTTGCAGGTTTCACCACTGTGTGAGTCTATGGATGGACTAAACCTTACCCAAGAGGTTCCAACTCATCCCACTCCACAGGCTGCTGAAGATAGTGAAGAAGAAGTCCAAGAGGAAGTAACTGAACTTCCATCAACAGCCAGTACCATTCCTCAAGTGGAATTATTTACAGAAGCTGTTGCTCAACCAACTCCACCAACTGATCTTGTCACACTTAGAGATCACCCCAGATCTCAAGTGATTGGAGACATTTCAGTTGGTGTACAGACAAGACATTAGCTCAATCAAGACTTGATGCATGCCTGTTTTCTCTCTCAAATTGAACCTCTCACCATCCATGAAGCTGAGCAAGATCCCCACTGGATTCTTGCAATGCAAGAGGAACTAAATCAATTTGAGATATGTAGAGTTTGGATTTTGGTTCCAAGACCCCATAACTACCCAGTTATTGGAACCAAATGGGTCTATAGGAACAAATTGGATGCACAAGGGAACATAGTAAGAAACAATGCTAGACTTGTTGCTCAAGGCTATATGCAAGAGGAAGGAATAGACTATGACGAAACCTTTGCCCCTGTTGCAAGGTTGGAGGCCATTAGAATATTCCTAGCCTAGGCAGCCTACAAAAAGTTCAAAGTATTCTAGATGGATGTTAAGAGTGCCTTTCTGAATGATGTACTTCAAGAAGAGGTTTATGTAGAACAACCTCTAGGTTTTATCTCTCTAACTCAACCCTCTTATGTTTACAAATTGCATAAAGCTCTCTATGGTTTAAAGCAAGCTCCAAGAGCTTGGTATGAGACCCTAGCTAGCTTTCTCTTATAGCATAAATTTACTAGAGGAAACATTGATAGAACCCTTTTCACTAGACATCATAAGGACCAAATCTTATTGGTACAAATATATGTGGATGACATTATTTTTGGGTCTACTGATCCCAAATTGTGCAAGAGGTTTGCTGATCTCATGCATTCCAAATTTGAGATGAGTAGCATGGGTGAGCTTTCCTACTTCCTTGGTCTCCAAGTGAAGCAGCTCCCTGATGGTATCTTCCTCTCCCAATCTAAGTATGCTAAAGAGCTTATTAAAAAGTTTGGGATGGGTGATGCTTCAGGAATGAAAACACCTATGGCTACCAATGCTATTGTGGATTCTGATGCAGCAGGGAAACCTGTAGATCAGAAACATTATAGGGCAATTGTTGGATCCCTATTATACTTAACAGCCAGCAGGCCTGACATAATGTTTGCCACATGCCTTTGTGCTAGATTCCAAGTGAATCCTAAAGAATCTCATCTTATTTTTCTAAAAAGGATTTTGAGATATATAAAGAGTTGTCCTAGTTTAGGACTCTGGTATCCTGCAGAATCAGAATTTGAGTTAACTGGATACTCAGATGCTGACTATGCTGGATGTAGAGTGGACAGGAAAAGTACCTCTAGAACTTGCCAGTTCCTGGGTATGAGACTTGTCTCTTAGTTTTGCAAAAAGTAGACATCTGTGTCTACATCAACTGCTGAGGCAGAGTATATGGCTGTTGGCAGCTGCTGTTCACAGATGCTATGGATACAAAACCAGCTCCTTGATTATAGTATCAACTTAAATAATTCAACCTTATTTTGTGATAATACAAGTGCTATTGCTATAGCTCAGAATCCAGTTCATCATTCTAAGACTAAACATATTGAAATAAGACATCATTTCATTAGAGATAATGTTGACAAAAAGAAGATTAACTTGATTCATATTCCTACTGATTTACAGAGAGCAGATATTTTCACCAAACCTTTAGATGAGAAAACCCATCTGTTCTTTATAAATCAACTGGGAATGATTAATGGAAAAGAGTTAAATTAATTTCTGTCTGCATTCGACGAATTTTCCAGAGTTCGTCGAACGGAGTTCGACGAATTAGGGAAAGTTTGAGAGATTCTCGTCTAACGGAGATCGACGAATTCTCTGTGTGGAAACAATTTTCGTCGACCGGAGATCGACGAACCTTGCTTCAGAAACCATTTCATCGAATGGAGTTCGACGAACTGTTTTCAATTCTTCTAAATGAGTTCGACGAACTACTCACCTCTAACTTATTTCGTCGACCTCAGTTCGAAGAACTGTCTCTTTTCGTGGAACGGAGCTTGTCGATTCATATTCCGAAAATCTTATATCTAGTTTTCTTCGACCTCCGAACCGCGCTTTCAGTTCCTTTGCTCTTGATCGCCGTTTTCTCTGTGATTTTCTTTGCAGGTCATCAATGGCGATTCCTCCAGGAGCACTTGCGGCGATGAAGTTTGATGCAGCATTCTCCATGGATTTTGAGTCTTTCCAACATTCAGATCCAATCTTTCTCTATATCCTGGAATTACTTGAAGAATTGCATCTCAAGGATTTCATGACTCGCAGCATCAAGCTACACTCAACCGAGGTAAGAGAATGGGTGTACACTGCAAACGTTTCTGAAGACAGAGATCTGACTGGACATATAGGAAACACTGCCGTTTCCCTGTCTCCAACAGTACTTTCTGAAATTTTTGGACTGATCAATGGTGAAGACAACTTGGAAATGGATGCTGAAGAATATTCTGATATGTTGAAGGTAATGGGTTTCTCCGGCAGCAACCATAATAAGCTTCTGAAGAAGCAACTGTCTGCCGCCTATCAATTTTTGGCCGACATTGTAGGAAAAATTCTGATGGGCAAGCACTCGGCACATGACTATATCACTCGCCATCAATTCCTGATTATGTGCGCAGTGCTCAACAAACGACATGTCGACTGGGGCATGGTCTTCTTTGACCTAATCAAGAAGAAAACAAGCAAGAAGGAAGTCTGCTACGGCAGAATCCTTGGGATTTTCCTCCAGGAAAAGGCCAGTGAATGTTTGGTCTCCCCGACCACATTCATAAATGCCAGCAAGTGCCTCACCTGCGACTTGTTTGGCAGATGGGAGAGGACAATCACCAAATCCTCCAAGGGTTCCTCCTCCTCCATCAACGCTTCTGAGAGCACAAGGACTGTCAACGGTCACTCCCCACCCTGACACTGAAGAGGCCATTCCACCTACCCTATCTCTTCCCACTCCTCCTGCACCTTAATTGACTCCACCTCAACATCAATCTCCACCGCTTGATCTTGCACATATCCCTACACCTCCAGTTTCCCCCACTAAAACCCATATTCCCTCACCTCCTCAATCCCCTCTTCCCCCACACCTATCCACTATTCCATCCTACACCATACCCACTGAACCACGAAATGTTCTCCCTCCATTATCCCCTCCACATATTTTTCCTTCCTCCTCTGCTTCTATCCCCTCCACCATTCTCTCTCCACTTCTGGACTCTTCCACCATTCCCTCCGTCATCTCTCTTCTGACTCCTCTCATTCAATCACTCATCACAGAGGCCATTACACCTCTGGTGAATTCCATTAATTTTTTATCTGCACAAATCACAGCCCTTTCTGCTGCCCCCTCTTCATTCAGGGGCCTGGCTCCAGGTTCTCCTGAACCCAGGCAGGGGGAGATGCTCCATGATGAAGCTGGTGCAGCAGCTGCAGAGGTCAATACAGTTGATACAGATACAGTTGATACTGCAGATACAGTTTTTGATAATACAGATACAGTTGATACAGTGCTTGATAATGCAGTTGCAGTTACAGATACAGTTATAGATTTTGATTCTGAAAAAATTGATTTTATTCAATTTATGGACACTGACATTAGCTTTGATGAGTCAGTAGATACAATAACAACTACTGGTGATTTCCTTATAAATCCCATAGTTAATTTATCTGAGATACTTCATACCTTTGATTCTGTATATATGAAGCTTCCTTCAGCAGAGGTTGCTAAGCCATATTTGGCTATTGTCCAGTATACCTCTCCAGCTAGTCCAGCAGTTGCCAAGCAACTCTGTGACACATTTGCTGCTCCTACTGCTGTTCCAATTCCTGTGTCTATTCCAGAAATCTGCTCTGTCCCAGATTTTGTCATGGATGATTCTCTCATGCCTGATCTGGATGAGCTCATTCTGGCAGACATTGAAGAAGAGAACAAGGCAGCAGCTGAAAGCTATGTCTCTACTGCTGTTGAACCCTCACCCTCTGAACCTTATATCCCCCTCAAGAAAAACCTCTTATCATTTCTGATGAAACTCTGAGGAAGTTGAATGCTCTGTATGACAATCCTTAGAGTTCAAATTCTGATGATGATGATGATGATGATGATGAATCAGATGAGGAGGCTGCTAAAATGAAAAAGAAGTTGCTTTCTAAGAAAAGGAAGGCTCCTCCTCCTCCTGCTCCCAAGCCTAATCCCACTGCAGACACTCCATACTATATTCTGCACAATGTTGCTCCTTACAAAGGGATGCCTGCATGGATGTGGCTATCAAAGAACCAGCAAAGAGAGAAGAAGAGGAGTAGGAGATACTCTCCTGCCCCAGTTCATAGATATAGAAAGGATCCTCCTCCTCCTCCAGCAGCAGGTGCCTCTGGCTCTGGCTCTCAGAGATCTGCCCATATTCAAACTTATCAGAGACAAATAGGGAGATCTTCTGGTGGTAGTCAGCCAAGGCCACCATCTTCAGGCAGACAACACCATCATCAACAACAGCAGCAGCAGCACCAGGAATATAAGGAACATGAAGCTGAAAGGCCCTATTATCCTCCTGAAGATCCAGAAACAGCCAACACAGCCAGAATGGCAAGGTTCCAAGAGCTCATTGGCTTATCTCTAATCAACAAAGCTAAAGCTGAAGGCAAGGACACAACAGGCTTAACTACTATGTCTCAGTACAGGAGAGATGAGCTAAAGAGATTTGGGAAAGGAAATAAGCTACTCAATGTCGATGAGTACATGCATCTTCACCCAGAAGCAGTTGTCCCCAGAGCCACTTCACTGAACATCATAGGGGCAGCTAACATGACTATGACCAGGGCTCAAGCTTCAGATCCCAATAGGGAAATCATTTTCAAAAAGCCAGGAGATAAAGCACCAGGAGACAAGCTAAAACAGAAGAAGACAGAGAAGTAATTTTGTGGTTATTTTATTTCTGCTTCTATTTCAGACTATATCTTGTACTAAAATAAAGCCTGTATGTATATATATATATCTGATGCATGTGTTGTAAATTCTCTGCCAGATATATTTCTTAATTTTGCTTTGTTTTTCTGTTTGTTCGTTGCTTGGAGTCTCTGTCAGTGACCTCACCCAAATAGGGGAGATTGTTGGATCCCTAGTTGATTTGGGCTAGGTCCACTGACTTAGGATGTGACCCATCATGTATAGTCTGGGTCAAGTTTATGTTTTAGAGTCTAGGACAGTCCTCTATCTCAACTTCAGATGGACCAACCTTCCTCAAGACCATCAGGAACTCCAGATCTATTAGTTTTTCAGACTAAGTGAAATGAGTTCGACGTTCGTCGAACTCAGCTCGACGAAGGGAGTTCTGCGCTCGACGATCGTGAGACAATTCGTAGTGCTGAGTTCGATGAACTATGTTCTTTGTTCGACGAACACCGAGATTCTACTTCAAGCATTATCAGGACTACTTCAGAATTTCTCTAAGTCCAACTTCAAGCTTTGGTCGACGAATTACTTTCTGAGCTCGACGAACTTGGACCTCAAGTTCTCAGATTCTCAGGTTCGACGACTTCAGTTCTCAGCTCGACGAATTTAGTTCTCTGCTCAACGAATAAAGATTGTCTGATATTGAAGATTGTCTGTTCAACGAATGAAGACTGTCAGCTCGACGAACTCAGCTTAGCTCGACGAACTCAGGCTCAGCTCGACGAACTCAAAACTCAGTTCGACGAATTATGTTCTTCGGTCGACGATTCCAGACTAGGTCTTCTTCCGTTCCCGTCTCATTCCATGGCGCTGATTCCTGAACATTTAATGGCAGTTATTCCCAGAATACTACCGTTAGAATGCGAAGTTAATCCTGGATTATTACATGCCATTTTCCCATGGAAACAGTTGGAGAAATAATTAATTACTGCTTCCTTTCCAGGCTGTCTGCCATTACTGCTCTATATTCAAAATTCGAATGTTTCTTATGAGACATTGAGATATACAGAAAGAGTCAGTAATACTGTGACATACAACAAAAAAAGACAGACAGTGATTCAGACAACACAGAAAAAGGAATTCATTCTTGGCCTAGAGAGAAAATGATCAAGAAGAAGAAGAAGAAGAACACTACATCAATATCAAGAGTCTTCTTCATCTGCTTTTACTCAGGATAACTTCAAAGACAATACATTCATATCAGTCACAAGAAGTTCCTGGAGACTTTCTCTGGACCAGGAAATCAAGGTCATTGAAGATCTATCACCCTAAAGCAGTGCTCCAGCATTGTTCCTGATTCATTCTACATCTCAGGGGGAGCAAAGCTTCAAAACAACAATCCACAAGTCTTCTCATTTGACTTGAGAAAGAGAAGACCTCATCACCCTCTCACTCCACCTCTGTACAGGGTTTTAATTCCCTTCAAAATTATTCTGGTTGCAAGTCTCCCTCCAAAAGACTTGAGGGTTTGGTTTTTGGGAACCTGATCAAAACCTCATTGGTGCCAGGACACCTGATCAACCCCTTCCTGCAGTGGATTCCTACCAGGGTGGTAGAAGAGTGGACTACCCAGATTTGGGGAACCACTATAAAATTCTTGTGTCGTCTGGTTACTTTCTTCTTTTTGTTTTCTGGCCTTGCTCTGTGAATGTGCTGTGATTAGATAGTTCCTGCATCTTGGTTTATTGTATTTTCTTCCCTGCACACACACACCTAAAATACAACAACAGTTGTAAAAGTTTTTAAAATCACCAACATACTCTATTCACCCCCCCCTCTAGAGTATATCTGATCTAACTAACACCTTCAGGTGGTATCAAGCATACCTCCTGAACTTTCAGTACGGACACCTGCAGAGGGATTCTTTAAACCGCTCCCAAGTCTCAAATAGAGACTCAGAATCGTTCTGCACAAACGAAGAAATATCCGCCCGCAACTTTGCAGTTTTGGCGGGCGGAAAATACTTCGTTAAGAACCGTTCTGCAAGCTTGGCCTAGGTGGTGATACATCCTCGTGGGAGGGAATTCAACCACGCCTTAGCTTTGGATCTTAAGGAGAATAGAAAAAAGGCGCAAATGAATGGCATCATCAGTGACGCCATTGATCTTAAAGGTATCGCAGATTTCCAAAAAACTAGAAAAATGAACGATCGGGTCCTCATCCGGCAGTCCATCGAACTGCACGACATTTTGGATCATTTGGATAACGCGTGATTTGATCTCAAAATTATTGTTCGCCACCGTCGGGTGAACAATGCTGGACCCAGTATCGTCCAAATTCGGTCGGACGTAATATGACATTGTATGCTCGACGGCCGCATTCAGATTAGGGCCGACCATTGCAACGATAGTGGGTTCTCCGACGGATTCTTCCGGATCCAAAGAGGGATTTCAACGTTGAGACCGAATACGCGCAAGTAAGCGTTCGATATCAGGATCGAAATCTAAATTTTCGGACTCCGAAGGTTGTCCACGGGTCATACACCCTAAAATATAAAGTAGAAAATTAACATTCTTTTTTGGATTTTTAAGAGAAGATTTTAAGTTTTTTTTAGTTTTTAAAAATATAGGTAAAAGTAATAGACTTCGGATTTCAAAATAACAACTCGGCAGATTCCCCGACAACGTCGCCAAAAACTTGATGAGCGCGAAGCTCGACTCTAAATTATCTGGGGAGCATGGTGGGTCCGGATTTCGCCCGGCGAATTATAGGCAAGTGCACCTATCGCAAGTAGTACATGATATTTGGGAGATATCCATATCGTAAATTTCCCGGGAACGGGTTGATTATCCCTATTGCTCCGAAAGCACTATTATTTTACAAAAATATTAAAGTTGTCGATTTTAACTTAAAAAAATGGAAATAGGTTAAGAATAAAGTTGATGAAGAGATAACACTCGGTATCGAATTACGTTAGAATTAAAATAGTTTTGAATAAAAAGAGATCTTAGGTTTCAATTTAATTAAAGCGGAAACTTGATCGTGGAGGTTCCAAAAGAATGAGCTCACCTATCTCTAGGAATATCGCTCACCTGAACATTAAGGCTATTCGATCGGGCTCTTATCCGACGAAGGATTCCTCTTAATGCCCGCAATACGCTAAGAACCCCGCTATTGGGTGGGGAACCCAATCCGGTAGAGTTAGCGCGCCTCCTCTCTCGAGGGTTAGTGCAGAATTCTCTTTACCCAGGGGTGATCAGTCCATTCGCACGGCCTCTCGGCTAGCTAGCGTATGGATAACGGAAATAAAGCCCACACATCGATATGTGGTTCTACGCGTCGTTAACCCGGGGTAAACCTTAAGTTTTTTAATTAAATAGAAAAATAAGACCTTTAGTTATTGAAAACATTTTATATCCCAATGCTCTTCGATATCGAGGGCTAAAAGCAATTAGCCACTCATCAGAATAGGGGTGGCTTATGAGTTTGGTTAGGCGTGAGTTCTAAACAAAAAGTTGAAGGGTTACAAAAAAATAAGAAATAAAGAATAAGATAACCTAATATTAGAAATAGAAAAGCTACTAAAAAAGTAAAAACACACGCACTCAACCAAATTTATAATAAAGAAAAAAAGAAACAAAAACTAAGTTACGAAAAAGGGGAAAATTGCATAATTGAAATAACAAGTTCTATTCAAACGAGTAGGCGGTAAATTAAAGCTGAAAATGACAAGTCCTACTCAAATGAGTAGGACTGAAATGAAAGCAAATCCTACTCAAATGAGTAGGAGAAAATAAATGCACCAACACACGCACTCGACATGAAATAAACACACACACACACTCTACTAAAAATGAAACGCACACACACTGCAGAAAGAAAAACACACACACACTGCAGAAAGTAAATACTCTCACACACAAATCCTACTCAAATGATTAGGTGAAAAATAAAGTCATGCCATTTAACTCTTAATGAGTACGCGGAAATAAATGCGACACACGCACACACCCTACAGAAAGTAAATACACACACACACTTGCATAATTGAAATACACACACACACTTGACAAAAATGAAAGAAAGCGATAAAAATTATCTCATACACGCACGCACGCAAGCGAAAAAAATAAGGAAAACAAAGTTATCGAAAAATTAAAACAACTATATTTCTACCGCTAGAATGTGATAGAAATGCGTAAAAAGATAAAATAAAATTATTTTAGCAAAAAAGTTTTCAAATTAATGCGAGAAAAGCAGGTGCTTGAAAAATTAAAACGTTTATATTTTTACCGTTAGAATTTCATGGAAATGCATAAAAAGTAGAAATAAAATTGTGTGAGCGAAAATCTTTTTAAGTAAATGTTAAAATCAAAGGTGTTGAAATTTTGAAATAACACATAATCCATTCTTATAGCTTTGTAAAACGGGTTAAAAAGTGGACGAAAGCTAAAAAGAAGCAAAAGTCTTATAACCTAAAAAAGAAAAAAAATCTAAGTTACGAGAAATTAAAACCACTTTTTTATCATTTTACAAGTTCATAAGAACAAATTTAAAAACATGAAAATCCTAAGTCTAACCAATTCTAAATAGTATGGTAAAAAACGGTTATAACAACGAATAGTATTCTTGAGAAAAATGAAAGTAAAACAATCAGTTTTCATTTTAAAGCATAAATTCCGCAAAAATGAACTCATACACGCACACACGCCATATGAAAATGAAAACAAAATATATAAGATTGATGAAAATGAGGCATTCAGAGAAATTCTAAAGCATTGTAAGGATGAAAAGAAATGATTTTATTAACAAAAAAGGTTGATTACAAAAGCTTAAACAAACTTGAAAAGGAGGGGGAAGGTTCCTTACATAGCCCCAAAACTAGCTCCAAACAGCATCCCTTAACACCAAACTGGTTCAAAATTTCGGAACCCAAACAACTTACAGCAAGGGCCTATTTATATGGAAAAATTTCTAAGTACATGCCCTCCGACACGGGTGTGTCGGGGGGCGTGTCAGCACTATTCATGAGCTGATCCGGCGAGGTGACTGCTTAATTAACTTCGGGGCGATCTACGTGGAAGTCACGCCCGTGTCTCAGCCGACACGAGCATGTCAAAGGGCGTGTCCATCAGGTCGAGCGGGGGCGGGTTGCGTCAAAAGTCGCCGGCGACATCCCGTCGGGCCAGGTGGAGGCGTACACTCCCGTGTCACATCTTGACACGGGCATGTTGGGTCTTGTCAACGATCTCCGGGCGCTTTTCATCGACCGGGTGACACGGGGCTCTGGCACGGCCGTGTCACCATTTTCCTTCAAAAGTTTCCGATTTCTCAGGAGTTGTAGTATCACGCACAGGTCACGGGCGTGACCCAATGTACACAAGCGTGTACTATTCATTTTCTGACAATTTTCCTGAAAAATTCAGAAGATCAAAATAAAGTAAGTTAGATAAATATGTATAAAAAGAAACATATTTATAAACAAAAATAACTAAAAACTCTGAATAAGAACTAAAATGATATAAATAAAGTACTAAAATATGCGTATATTTACAACTCATCAGCATCCATACAACAATGTCAAAAGTGTGAAACTTTACACCATGAATCTATTTCTATACATCTGTACTTATCTCTTTCAGTTTAACATCACATTGTACCTTCATGTCTTCACAAGATTTTGTTAGATATTATTTTAATTTGTCCTACCACTTTCTGACTTCTATAGTAAGAGTTGCTATGACATCTTCTTTGAATTTCTCAACCTCCACATATGTTTTGAAATTCTGCTCTACAGTTTTCTTCTCCAATTGAATTTTATTGTTTGCCAGTTTGACTGATTGCTCCATAACTTGACCAATACTAGTAATGGCGTGGTCTATGGCTTTCCCACCAATTTGTAACAGCCTTTTGAATTCATCTGTATTATGTTAAATCTCAGGAAAGTCTCTACTCATCTCTTTATCTAGAGCAGTGACTTTTTAAGTGACTTCTTTGAGAGACTTATCGATGTACTCTCGTTGCTTTGTAAGCATATAATCAATTTTAACCAATAGGGTATCATCAGGAATAAGATCAACTAGAGGAGGTGGAGGAGGAAGAGCTGGAGTTGTCCAAATAGGTATCTCTTCAATCACAAATGAACTCTTGCCTCTATGGAAAGGTAGTATCTCATCCCCTTCCTCACCTAGCATAGTGGGGAGAGAGAAATCCAAACTCCTCATGGGAATTTCTACGGGTTCTGGGATAATATTTTCTTCATCAGTGAGTACGACTTCATTCTTCCGCTCAATATGTGCCTGGGGCTGAGTGTCTTCTGGTATATCTTCTGGAGGATTTTCTTTTGGGGTCTTTTCAGGGATAGCTTGAGGGGACTCTGTAGTAGTTTTCTCAGGAGAGATGAACAAGGGATCATCTGAATTGAGTTATTTTATCATTTTGGCAATGCCAGCTTCTGTTGAGGAGACTCTGACATTCACTAGAACATCTGTGAGATTTTCTTGATTAGAGGAAGAATGAATATTCATACATGGGCCATCATCATGTGCAAATGTGCTCTGCTCATTATCAGACTGAGCTTGACCTTCTTCTTCCACTACCACATCTTCTTCAGTAACTTTCTCAGGAATCAGAGCAGAATGAACATATGTCTGAACTTCAGTCTGGTACTATATGAACTGAAGGAGCAGTCTCCCCCTCAACAACTTCACCTGATATGTCAGCTGTATCAGTGTGAGGAGGAGATGGGATCCCATTCTCATCATCAAAGATAATTCTTGGGACTGGTGGAGCCTGGCCTGGCCTTGGTATTCATATCTCACATCTGTTTATGGAGGCCAGTGTGACTTTCTTTAGGTGGTGAACAGACACGCCTTTGGACATGTCATAGATTTATGGGTGTACTTGATTGAGATATAAAGTGATGATCTTGGCATAATTGGGTGCCTTTATACTTTCCTTAATCTTAACTAAGAGCATTTGTCCCCATTAGTATTTCTTGCGACAAATTACTGTTGTCATCATGTCGAAGAATTTTGTGGATATATATCCACTGAAGAGAGTTTTGCAGAGTAGGACTTTTCCTAGAATATCAGCCAGGAGCTTGCTTTCTGCATTCATATTCAGTCATCGAATGGAAATTGTGGATTCAGGGAGACCACAGAAGGAATTAGCCCTAGAGTAGCCGGGTTCTTCAATGTATAATTCCTCGTCTATTGTGGGCAATTTCAAAAACTATGTTAAGGATGTTGTCTTGATGTTCAGATTCCTGACTGTGCTTTCCAATAACTTCCCACTTCTCTTAATCTTTGCATTTATGAAGAACTCTTTGATATCTGAAATCAATACTTTGGAAGGTTGATCATGAATGAAAGTGAGGCCGACAGATTCAAGGAGTATAATGACGTTTCTGGAGTCATCGGAAAGTTAGGCAATTCTGGTGCGAACAAACTCACTGCCAAACCCTATATTCACATTAGGAGCCATGAATTACAAGAAATGAGAGATTTCTGACCTGTCGAAGAAGAACGATGGATTTTTCGAGAAGAACGGCAGAACCGTTGATGTGGAATTGAAGCGTCATTCTTTGGAAGCCTTATGTTTGAAATTACCTTACCTTAGGAACCTATGCTGACTTGGGTCCTCGATTCTTGTTAGTTTGAAAATGCATATGTATACCTACAGGAGTCTTGTGAGGAAGACTTTCTCTTGCCCATGGCACACTAGAGTTGTGCAAATAATCTATAGCAAAGTGGACCACTTTGACACAGCAATAACACCCATGAATATTATATCTTCTCTCCTAAGCAGGTCTAGCAGCAAGGTTGACTGCAGACTGAACAGATGGAAGAGTAGCTTCCTTTTTCCAATTTCTCTTAGCCATAGTTTGACTGAGAGTAGGTCTGTCATGAGAAGAGCTTTGTTTTTCACAAGGTCTATCAGCAGCAGTTATCTTTGCAGAGGACATGCTGTTGGTGCCCTTAAAAGATTCCAAGTCTTGCTTCCTAGAAGATTTAACCTTGGTCAAAGTGTGCGCATGGAGACTTTGAGAAAAGGCCACTACCTTGCTCAAGAGTGATGGAGCTGGTGCATTAAATACAAAAGGTCCAGGATGGGCCTTTTGTACTTCTTCATGGGGAGCCTTTTGAGCACTCAGTCCCTTGTCCTTTCTTCTTCCATTGTAAGAAACTTTTGTCGTCATACAAAGAAGATTCACACACCTCCAGTGACTACACTTACAATCATGGTTGACTGAAAGGTTGACTGAGGCCTAACAGGAGCTTGGCCTCTTCTCTGAGATTGAATAACTTTAGAGATCCACTAAGACTCAAATTTTCTCTTGATAGCATCTATCTTAGATAAATTGGCCACAATCCTCTTCTCCCTTTCAAGTTTCTCTTTAAGATCCTTTATAATATAGTTTTTATATTTTATGGACTCAACATGGATATCTACATGATCTTCAGATGGGCGGCTTCCCTCTCTTTTAGACATAGCAAGGCTGAAGCTTCATCTTGCTGGGAAGTAGTCATTTGTACGGAGGCTATTTTGTCTGCTTGTTTCTTAAGATGCAACTTACTTTTCTTGAAAGCTTTTCAAAGGGCAGCACGATTTTCAATCAATTGATTGATATCATCTTCTGATAGAGGACTCTCATCATCATTTGATGAGGATGCATCAGAGCCTGAGCAAGATTTATAGCCAGACTCTGAGGATGAGCTAGATGGGGAATATACCTAACTTTGTCAAGGCTAATCCTGGCAGAATTCTTCTTCTGGTGTAGCTGTCAGTTCATAGATTCTGCTGTAAGACCGCCCTTTTTTTAATTTCAAAAACCCCGGGGTCTTATACCCAAAACCGCCATTTTGCGGTAGGCCCGACTCTCGGGAAAGTCGCCACTACAAAATGTTGATTCTGCCGGCCTTTTCGATCATCACAAAGAGAGCAGTAATCAAGAATGAAATAGCTGAGTCCACAATGTCATATATAATAAGTGAAATCACAACAAGTCCAAAATTAGAAAAGAGAAAGTACTGCAAATTAACAAGACAGAAATATAAACGGGCTTAAGCCTGGTACATCAGATCCTCGCTACAATCTCTCACGGAAGTTATAAAAAGACTATCACTCACGGAGCTGGTCGCCGGTGCTCCCGTACTAGACTATCCTACCTCCATGCACACCGTACTCCGCTGGTGCTGGTCCCTGTGACGCTGGTCCCTATCTCCCATCCGGAGCCCCTGTAATGTTGTGGTCTGAAAACTATTGATCATAAATACTAAGTCATATCATCCCCTACCCCTCCCCATGGCTCCTAGGCATCGAGCGGGAAGGAGGAAAGGCAAGCTACAAAGGTGGAGAGTACAAAGTGGCAGGTGACAGTGGAACTAGTCTAGCAGTTCTATAATAGTATGTAGCAAGGTAAGCATGTAGAGTAAGCAAGTAGAGTAAGCAGAATATATAAGAAAGACAAGGTAAGCAGTAAGTAACCTTAACTTATATGAATGCCTATATAAACATATAAGTTAAGTGGTCTTCTGCAAGGCTCCCACCGTATAAAAAGTCTCATACCAATTTATACGTTGGGGTGTCAGTTGTATACAAATATGAGTGTAGTGATATTCTATGTCATGATTCATGCAAGTGTAACTCACGCACACGATACTATGCACACAGACCTTTAGTTCCCCCTATTTAGGCAGCTAGCTTCACTCCCAGGAACCTCAGTAGTGGCAAATATAGACAGTGGGTTGGGCCCCCCACTCCTAGGCGGGTATCCACACAACCAGACCTATCCGTCCCGTATGCCCCTAGAAGAACACAACCTAGAGTATCTGCGTACTAATGCTGGCTATATCCACTAGACTTTGTTTGGCTAAGTGTCTCACACCGTCGAGTCAACGTATCAACATCAGTGTGAATGACCGTCTGATACCGAAGACCCACAACCTTATTTTGTATCCAAAACCTTTTGAGCCACTAGCTCCTCGGACTATTCGTCCGTGCATCTACAATCCGAATGAACCGTCCGGATGGCAATCAAAGCAACCCAAACTACCTCCCAAGCTACTGGGGTGTGTGAATGTGCAACCCTAGTTATACTAGTTGCTCTTGTAATATTTTATCCTTACTGTTTAGGTAGGCCTAGGACTGCACAACGTATTCCTCGTGAAAGGCTCTCGAAGGCACTAAGAACTATGATGTGATTACGCCCAAAGATATCTTTTGCAAGGCACTTACTATTATTGGTTGCTATCAAATTTCCCAAACCCTTACTTGTTGTACTGGATCTAACCCTAGAGTATTTGACACTTTCTCCCCACGGGAAAGACGATCTTTCGTCGATCCCGAGCACCACTTAACACTAGCCAATCCAATACTCTACTCATCCTATCTTCCAATGATGAACTCATTTTTATTCATCCAAACCAGCAACCATCTAACCCCAACTCATGTGCCCAAATTCATATTCCAACATAATTTCTCCTGTTTTACTAAATGCAGACCAACCTAAGCTATATGATGAGTAGAATGAGAGGTACACCAAATATTCATCCAGTATCCCTATAATAATTAAAGGAGGGTTGTCATGACCTTTTTAGCCTAAACCCAGAATTTCATAATTTTTCTAATTTATCTGGTAATTTATTTAATTATTCTAGTAATCCAAAAACACTAGGTTGAACATAAAGTACCAATTTGAAACAAGCAATTGCTCCACAAAACTTATGATAAATTCAATATGACTACTTAACATAAAATCCAGAGTTTCTTAATGTTTCAACAAGGTTTAAGCCTCTAATTCTAATTTTAATATATCCTACAATAAATCATTTTAAGAGACAAGTACAACAAAAATACTTCCAAAAATTCTGCGAAAATTCAAGGATGATTGTAAGGACTTATAAATACTCCAGGCCAAGTTTCATAATTTATAATTTAATAAAGAGCTCTAAAACTAATAAAGAGCTCTAAAATTAATTTTGATCAAATGTTCATATTGGCAATTTTATGCGCTAAGTATAGAAATTATTCATTTAAAATTGTAACAAAAATCTCCACCAGATCATATTGACCTAGAATCATTACGGAACAAGTTTCACAATTTCTCAACAAATGATGAGCTCTGAATAATATATTGAACAAGTTTTCAAACTAATGAGCTTGTGAAGTAGATACTGTAATTAAGTATTCAAAAATTCTAATAAAATTCATACATGAGCATAAGAGTCTAAAACTTCTTATAGCAAATTTTTATGACTTTCCAATGGACAGTGAGTTCACAATGGCCAAATGATTAAGTAGGGCTAACTCATGCATTACAAAGGAAGTACCAAGATTATTGATCCCAAATTTCCAGAGGTTCATCCTAACCCTAAGACTACTCTACCCAAGTTTCATCACGGTTTAATGAGTTTTAGTAACCTATTCTATCACTACAAATTTTGTGCCCTAAACTAGGGTTAGGGTTTTGTGGGGCCTACCCATTCCCAAATCCCCTAAGAGTTTTTACTAGAGATTTTTAGCTACCCTAATACCCACGCTACCAAATTTCAAGTCCATACAAGGTCATTTGACCCCATGCCCTTCACAAGACACAAAAGCCCTTCCTTAGGGTTTGGCCTTAGGACCTAGGGCAAATCTATTCCAATCCACCCCATCTTCCATGGGAGGGTGTTAAAGGCCATTCCAAGTCAGTGGCCCCAATTTCAACCTCTGTTGAGGTGATTTGACCATTCAAAACCCAAAGTGCACTCTTTGACCTAAATAGTCTTATTATGACAAGGCTAGGGTTTGCATGATTTCAACTCTAACCATCTTCAAATGAGATGAAATTTTAACCACAGCCTTTATGAAGACCCCAAGGACCACTCACCAAAATTTGGGTGAGATTGGAGGTCATTTGGTCTCTTAATTAATTTACCCTAGGGAAATTAAATAATTCAAAAAAAACAATATAAAAGTCATTCCCAAAAATTCTCATTTTTGGGCAGGCCTAGGTAAAGTCTAGGGTGACACTTTGTCCAAATTTCAGGTTATTTGTCAAGAGATGAAGTGTGGGCACCCATTTTAATCTCTGCCTAGCTCTAGGTATAGACCCCACCAAAATGAGTGCCCTGGTCAAACCAGGCACCCAAATTGGTTCAAACCAATTTTGACTTAACGTACACCCCTTGGGTTACAAATGTTATGTTGACCACTTCCTCTAACTTAGCCTCTATGTATTTTTAATAAATAAAAACATTAAATACTAAAGGTGTGACAGAAATAAATATCCTATAGTTTTAATTCGATTTCAGCACGAATCTTGGCGCAGATTGGGCGGCTACCAGTTATCTTCAACCTCCAACCAACGGTTAGGATTCACCCATCCTGGAACAACTTCCAGCCGCTGTCGCCGGCCATCTGGCCACCTCCCTGGCCGGCCATCTCCACCACCACCTCCGTTGAGGTGATGGCTATCGCCAAGCGGCGGCACAGCCGCCGGAGAGTCCTATTATGGCGATCTCGATGAGTTCATTTATGCGGAAAAATCAGGAAAAATCCATTCCCGATCGGGCTCAATTGAGCCCGATTATTAATCCTAATGATTGCTAAGATCTACCCATAGAGAGAGAAGGAGGGGAGGACCTTGCTGGCAGCCTGGAGACGCGTCTATCACCGGGAAGCCATTGGGGGAGGAGGTGTCGCCGGCGCCCTGCAACAGCACTATGAAGTTGATCGTCTCCTTCGGGCAAGATGTGAAACCGAAAGCCTGGAGCCTAGGGAAGCTTTTAAGACAATAAAAAGAGGGAGGGGAGGGGTCTAGCTGGTGGTGGCCATTAATGGCCTCTTATGGTGGATCTCGGCCATGGTGTGTGTGTGTGTGTGTTGGGGGGGGGGTGAACTTCGCTCAATCCAGCCGGAAAAAGGTCGGGAACTCTTCCTCTCTCGTAGAGAAAATGATTCCAGCCCTTAATGTGGAGAATTAAGGGGTTCAAACTTCAAAGCCATTAATGGCCTTAGAGCTTGAATTTGGCAAAGGCTAGACAGCACTATTCGGGCCATGAACAGCCACAAAAGTGGCCCACTGATCTTTCTGATTGAATAAGGAGTTGATTCAGCAAATGAGGGATGGCCCTTGGCCTCCTTGGCCATGAATGGCACCCTTTCACCCTTTTCTCTCTCCTCCATTAAAGTGAAATTGGAGCTTTCTCTCTCCTAGTCATCTAGGTTGACCTTGCTGACCACTCCAGCCTATTAGCAGCCCACTAACCCATATATTGTTTTCATGGTAATAAGATTAGCCCAAAGGAAAAGAGGGCTTGAGCTTGGGTTAGCCCATTTGGGTCAAGTTGACTTGATTTTGGCTTAGGGATGACTTTGGTCAAATTGACCTTTTGTGCCACCATCAATGGGTCCTTAGTGACCTATTGGCCTCCCCTAAGGTCTAGGTAGGGATGGGTAGGGTTGACTTGGCACCTTGGAGGTCACATGACCCTTAGTAAGGGCACTTTGACCATTTTAGGGGTAGAGTTGACTTTGGTCAACATAGCCACTAGGGTTGACCCCAATGAGTCCTTGGTGACCTATTGACCTCACTTTAGGGTTAGGAGAGCATAGGTGGGGTCCTCTTGGCTAGGAGAATGTCAATTGACCCTAAGTAGGCTAGTTTGACCCATTGAGGGTTAGGGTTGACTTAGGTTAACTTAACCATTTTAGTTGACCCTAGTGAGTCCATATGGCTCTAATGGACCCTCTAACAGGTTAGTGATGTTGTGATGGGGTCATGGTGTCATGGAGAAGCACCATGATCATCCTAAACTAGAGTTTAGAATTCTACTATTTGCAGACCATGGTGATCTCACCTTCATTCCTAGATTCACTTGGTCTTCTTGGGCTTCCAAGAGTTTTGTCATGACATAGTTATGACAAAACCACCTTTAGGGGTATAGTTGTTTGAGGGATGCTACAAATCCCAATATATATATATAAAATTTCGTCCCCGAAATTAAGGTTAAGCCTACGGGGGCTTCTATTGAAATAAATAAAACTTATAACATCCCTAAGGTTTAAGGTATACCTGACTTGAAGAGCTTCGGGTACTTTTGCTGCATCAAGTCCTGTGGTTCCCATGTATGCTCCTCCTGCCCATGGTTTCTCCACAGAACCTTGACTAGCGTGACCTTCTTACGTCGTAACACCCGCACTGTCGTGTCGTCGATCCTGATCGGCTCCAAGCTAACTGATCGATCTGAGGCCACCAGACCGTCGGCTGTGGAAATCAGGTGCTCAGGGCATAGTAGAGCCCTCCGTAGTGAGGAGATGTGGAAGACGTCATGCATCCCACTAACTCTGACTGTAGCTCCAGTCTATAAGCCAAGGGGCCGATCCGCTCCAGGATCCTGTAGGGCCCCATATATCTCGGACTGAGCTTCTTCCGCCCGCAAACCCGCGAGACCCCATGCATAGGCCGTATCTTCAAGAAGACCCAGTATCCCTCTTGGAACTCCACCTGATGATGCCTCGTATCGTAATATTTGGCCTACCTGCTCAGGGCTTCCAGCATCCTGTCCCGGATCAACCTAACCTGAGCATCAGTATCCTCCACAAACTCCGAGTCGAGTGCCTGAGGATCTTCATCCTGAATCCATGATAGTGGGGTACTGCACCTACATCCATACAATGCCTCGTAAGGGGCCATGCCTATACTGGACTGATGGTTGTTGTTATACGAAAACTCGATCAGCGGCATCAATCTCTCCCAAGGCTCGCCGTGGTCCAGGATATATAGGCGCAAAAGATCTTCCAAAGTACGGTTGGTGCGGTCCTTTTGTCCATCGGTTTGAGGGTGAAAAGCAGTGCTAAATATCAACCGAGAACCCATACGGGCCTGAACTGTCCTCCACTCCTTGGACGTAAACCGCCCATCCCGATCTGAAACGATAGTCATGTGTACTCCATGATAGCGCAGAAACTGGTCGATGAATCTCCATACTAACACACTGACCGGTGAGTCCTTCACCATTGCAATAAATCTGGCCACCTTTGTTAGTCTTTCCACTATAACCCAGATCGAGTCATTCCCCGCATGAGATCGGGGTAGCCCATGTATGAAATCCATGGTTATATCCTCAAACTTCCACTCCGGCACCGGAAGTGGTTGTAGTAAACCGGCCGGATTCTTACACTCTGCCTTTATGAGCTGGCAAGCCTCGCAATGCGTCACAAAATACGTAATATCCTTCTTCATACCTGGACAGTACATTGTCTTCTTTAGTTCCGCTGCCATCTTAGTGATCCACAGGTGCACTGAGTATCTAATACAGTGTGCCTCCGTCATGATGTCCTCCTGAATCTGGCCTCCTGCCGGTATGTAGACCCTGCCTCTGAGACATAAGAGCCCATACCTCAAGGAGTAATCCCCTGCTGTGCCCTCCTCCAAGGCCCTGAATATCACATCAGCCCTCGCATCCAACCTCTGCCCATCTCTGATGCGGTCCTGAATGTCATCGGTGGCAGTCATTGATGCCAGGTATTTCGTATATATCTCCGGATCATCCTCGGACACTAGTGATATCTGCATCTTCTTAAACGACTCTACCAACTCCAAGGCCATCAGCTGCGGGCCTACTCCTGACGTACTCGATCTCCGGCTGAGAGCGTCTGCAACCACGTTTGCCTTCCCGGGATGGTAGTGCATGGTGTATTGGTAGTCCGATAGAAACTCCACCCAGCGTCTCTGCCTGATGTTCAGCTCCTTCTGCGTGTCTACGTACTTCAAGTTCTTGTGGTCCGAGAATATATCACAGTGGACCTCATAGAGATAGTGTCGCCAGATCTTTAGAGCAAATATAACTGCCCCCATCTCCAAGTCATGCACCGGGTAATTCTGCTCATGTTTCTTCAGCTGACGGGAGGCGTAGGATATCACGTGTCGGTTATGCATCAGAACGACACCCATCCCCTGATAAGAAGCATCCGTGTACACCTGGAATCCTTCCCTGATGGAAGAGCAAGGATTGGGGTCAAGGTAAGCCGACCCTTCAGCTCTAAAAAGGCAGACTCGCACTGTGGCATCCAAATAAAAGGAGACTGCTTCTTCGTTATGGACGTCAGAGGGAGGGCAATCTGAGAGAACCCCGCCATAAACTTCCGGTAATAACCAGCAAGTACTAAGAAACTCCGCACATCCGTGGCCATCTTCTGTGGTGGCCAATCTCGCACTGCCTGAACCTTCGCCAGATCTACTACGAAACCTACTCCACAAATAACATGGCCCAAAAAGGCCACCTCCTTTAGCCATAATTGGCACTTACTGAACTTAGCATACATCTTATGCTCTCGGAGATTCTCCAATGTCAAAGCCAGATGATTCGAATGTTCCTCTTCAGTACTCGAATAAATAAGGATGTCGTCAATAAATACAATGACGAAGACATCCAAATACTCTTCGAACACCCGATTCATCAAGGCCATGAATGCGGAGGGTGCATTCGTGAGCCCAAAGGGCATCACGGTAAACTCGTATAGTCCATATCTGCTGCTGAAGGCCGTCTTCAGGATGTCCTCCTCCTGAATGCATAGCTGGTAATACCCCGAGCTCAGGTCCAACTTTGAGAACCAATAAGCTCCCTCCAGCTGATCAAATTGCTCGTCTATTCTTGGCAAGGGATACGTATTCCGGACTGTGAGCCTGTTCAGGGCCCGGAAATTGATACACAGCCAAAGTGTCCCGTCCTTCTTTTTGACGAATAGCATCGGAGCTCCCCAAGGTGAAGAGCTAGGTCGGACGAACCCGGCTTCCACTAACTCTTGAAGCTGGCTTCGAAATTCCACCAACTCCTTCGGGGCCATTTGGTAGGGAACCCTGGATACCGGATAAGCCTCCGGCACGAGCTGAATCTGAAAGTCTCTCTCCCGGTGAGGGGGTAACCCTGGTAGCTTCTCCGGAAATACATCGGCAAAGTCCCGCACCACTGGAATATCTGATATAGGATCCATGGCCACGACCACCTCTAAGAGAACCTGATAAACATCGTCTCCCTGCAGGTCGGCCTTGACAGCCTGCACAGATGATATTAATAGTAGGTGGGTTGGTGTAATACCTTCGATAACAATAGAGGAGTCATCATGCCTCACGGTGATCCTCTTCGCCAAGTAGTCGATCTGGGCATGGTTCTAGTGTAACCATGTTATGCCCAGTATGAGATCATAGTCCAGCATCCTCAGTATCGTCGCTGGTTCCTCAAATGCCTTCCCACCGATCTCCACCTCCATTTTGCAATGAGAAGAGGTCACGAGCTCCGATCCATCGGGCAGACGCACTCTCATCATCGTTCCTATGAATTGCTCCATGCCGTCCAGTCCATTCACGAAATTCGCTGACACAAATGAGTGTGAAGCCCCTGTGTCGAAGAGTGTGTGAGCAGGCTTGCCGCTGATGAAAACCACGCCTGAGGTAATTAAGTGTCTTGTGTTCTAGTTGTAGTTTTTCTTTTCTTAATTTCTAACTAGTTTGTGTCTGTGAGAACTACTTCTTAGGAAAGAAGGAAATTGAATGTACTGGCATACCTGCTATAACCTGCTCCGGGTTCAGGGGTTGTGCCAGATCTAGTGCGTACACCTGCTCCCTCTATGGCTTGTGGCCTCTGCCCTGATATCCCCATCCTCGGTCGTGCCCTCGGCCCCCAAACTTCCGATTAGGTGGGGCACCCTGAAGTGTTGGTGGGGGCGCTCTCCTCATGGGACAATTTCTCTTGAAATGCCCCGACTGATTGCAATGGAAGCACACCGATTCTTGCTCTGCTATCCTCGGTATTCCAGCATCTGTAGGGGCTGGGGGGCCAAAACCCCCTGATTCCTCTACTCCGGTCCAATGTCCTGACGGGGTTGATCGACGTTCCTTCTTTCCCCGATGATCTGGCCTCGAGGACGGTCTCTACGTCCTCCAATCACTACATCGTCAGCCGGCCTCTTCCAGCTCTTGACCGTAAGCTGATCTGCCTCCCTTTTCTTAGCCATTTCCAGAATCCTGGCCAAGCTTCCCTCGGAGATGAAGAGGAGGGACTGTCTCATGTCGTCGTGCAGCCCCTTGTAGAACCTCCTGGCGTAGCCAGCGTCGTCCAACTAGTAAGAGTCCACATAGCGGTCTAGGTGAGTAAACTCCTAGTAATACTCCAGCACTGTTCTGTTGCCCTGCTATAACCGTAGGAATCTATCCTCCAGCTCATCCCTCGTCGACTGAGGTACAAAATGTCCCAGAAGTGCAGCTCTAAACTCTCCCCGAGAGATATCTGCGCAATCCATATCCGTAAAGGTAGTGTCCAGGTGTGAATTCCACCACCTCTTCCCGTGCGTCTCCAAGCAGGAGACTGCCAAAGCAACTGCCTCCTTAGTGGGGCATCGTATCCCCGCAAGAATCTCATAGATGGTATCCAACCATTCCTCCATGCGGACTGCTAACTCCGTCCTCTGGTAGGATGGAGGGTAAAGTTCCCGGAAGGCACTCATCCAGTTGGCCCCGGGATTTGGCTATGGAGTCGGGGCCTGCTGAGCTATGAAGGCCTCTAGGATGGCCGTCAATTTCTGCCCCATCTCCGTCTACTGAAACAGAACTGGAGCCGGTGGAGGTGGAACTATATTCGGAGCCTGAGGTGTCCCCTGCTGGGGAGTAGGGTTCATCACAGGCTACAAGGAAAATTTCCAACCGTTAGTTAGCGTGCTAATGGACTAATAGGAGGAGAAAATGGACTTCTACATGTGATTTCCCTTATGGGCCCACCACCGCTTCCGCTGCTAGTTTGTCCGCAAACTAAGCTCGCGTGGCGGTGGCCTAATGTTTTTATGGACTATTTCTCTTTCGATCGAGGTTCGCTTTTATACTGCTTGTAAGACCCCCCTTTTTTTCTTTTAAAAACCCCGGGGTCTTATGCCCAGAACTGCCATTTTGTGGTGGCCCCAACTCTCGGGAAAGCCGCCACTACAAAACGCCAATTCTGCCGGCCTTTTCAATCATCACAAAGAGAGCAGTAATCAGGAATGAAATAGCCGAGTCCACAATGTCATATATAATAATAGAAATCACAACATATCCAAACGTTGAAAAGAGAAAGTACTGCAAAGTAACAAAAGGGAAATATAAACGAGCTTAAGCCCGGTACATCAGATCCCTGCTACAATCTCTCGCAGAAGCTATAAAAAGACTATCACTCATGGAGTTGGTCGCTGGTGCTCCCATACTAGACTGGCCCACCACCATGCGTACCGTACTCCGCTGGTGCTGGTCCCTGTGTTGCTGGTCCCTGTCTCCCATCTGGAGCCCCTGTAATGTTGTGGTCTGAAAACCATTAGTCATAAAGACTAAGTTCTATCATCCCCTACCCCTCCCCCCATGGATCCTAGGCACCAAGCGGGGAGGAGGAAAGGCAAGCTACAAAGGCGGAGAGTACAAAGTGACAGGTGACAGTGGAACTAGTCTAGCAGTTCTATAATAGTATGCAATAAGGTAAGCATGTAGAGTAAGCAAGTAGAGTAAGCAGCATATGTAAGAAAGACAAGGTAAGGAGTAACTAACCTTAACTTATATGAATGCCCATACAAACATATAAGTTAATGGGTCTTCTGCAAGGCTCCCACCATATAAAAAGTCCCATAACAATTTATACGTTGGGGTGTCGGTTGTATGTAAATATGAGTGTAGTGATATGCTATGCCATGATTCATGCAACTGCAACTCACGCACACGACTCTATGTGCACAGACCTTTAGTTCCCCCTATTTAGGTAGCTAGCTTCACTCCCAGGAACCTCCATATTGACAAACAGAGACAGTGGGTCGGGCCCCCCACTCCTAGTCGGGTATCCACACTACCAGGCCTAGCCCTCCTGTACGCCCCTAGAAGAACACAACCTAGAGTATCCACATACTAATGCTGGCCATATCCACCAAACTTTCTTTGGCTAAGTGTCCCACACCGTTGAGTCAACATATCGACGTCGATGTGAATGACCGTCCGATACCGAAGACCCACCACCTTATTTTGTATCCAAAACCTTTTGAGCTACTGGCTCCCTGGACTATCCGTCCTTGCATCTACCCTCCGAACGAACCGTCTGGATGGCAATCAAAGCAACCTAAACAACCTCCCGAGCTACTGGAGTGTGTGAATGTGCAACCCTAGTTATACTAGTTGCTCTTGCAATATTTTATCCTTACTGTTTATGTTAGCTCAGGACTGCCCAAGGTATTCCCCGTGAAGGGCTCTCGAAGGCACTAGGAACTATGATGGGATTACGCCCAAAGCTCCATTTCGCAAGGCACTTACTATTATTGGTTGCTATCAAATTTCCCAAAACCTTACTTGTACTGGATCTAACCCTAGAGTATTTGACACTTCCTCCCCACGGGAAAGTTGATCTTTCGTCGATCCCAAGCACCACTTAACACTAGCCAATCCAACACAATACTCATCCTATCTTCCAATGATGAACTCATTTTTATTCATCCAAACCAGCAACCATCTAACCTCAACTCATGTGCCCAAATTCATATTCCAACATAATTTCTGCTGTTTTACTAAATGGAGACCAACCTAAGCTATATGATGAGTAAAATGAGAGGTACCCCAAATATTCATCCAGTATCCCTATAATAATTAATGGAGGGTTGTCATGACCTTTTTAGCCTAAACCCAGAATTTCATATTTTCCTAATTTATCTGATATTTTATTTAATTATTCTAGTAATCCAAAAACCCTAGGTTGAAAATGAAGTACCAATTGTAGACAAGCAATTACTCCAAAAAACTTATGATAAATTCAATATGACTACTTAACATAAAATCCAGAGTCTCTTAATTTTTCAGCAAGGTTTAGGCCCCTAATTCTAATTTTGAATATATCCTACAATAAATCATTTTAAGAGACAAGTACAGCAAAAATACTTCCAAAAATTCTGAGAAAATTCAAGAATGATTTTAAGGACTTATAAATACTTCAGGCCAAGTTTCATAATTTATAATTTAATAAAGATCTCTAAAACTAATTTTGATCAAATATTCATATTAGCAATTTTATATACTAAGTATAGAAATTATTTATTTAAAAATTGTAACAAAAATCTCCACTAGATCTTATTGACCTAGAATCATTACTGACCTAGTTTCACAATTTCTTAACAAATGATGAGCTCTGAATAATATATTGAACAAGTTTCAAAACTAATGAGCTTGTGAAGTAGATACTGTAATTAAGTATTCAAAAATTCTAATAAAATTCATACATAAGCATAAGGGACTAAAACGCCTTCTGCCAAATTTTTATGACTTTTCAATTTACAGTGAGTTCACAATGACCAAATGATTAAGTAGGGATAACTCATGCATTACAAAGGAAGTACCAAGATTATTGATCCTAAATTTCCAATTAAATTTCCAGAGGTTTATCCTAACCCTAAGACTACACTCCCCAAGTTTCATCACTGTTTAATGCGTTTTAGTAACCTATTCTATAACTACAAATTTTGTGCCCTAAACTAGGGTTAGGGTTTTGTGGGGCCTACCCATTCCCAAATCCCCTAAGAGTTTTTACCAGAGGGTTTTAGCTACCCTAGTACCGACCCTACCAAATTTCAAGTCCATACAATGTCTTTGGCCCCATGCCCTTCACAAGACACAAAAGCCCTTCCTTAGGGTTTGGCCTTAGGACCAAGGGCAAATCAATTCCAATCCACCTCATCTTCCATGGGAGGGTGTTAAAGGCCATGCCAAGTCAGTGGCCCCAATTTCAACCTCTGTTGAGGTGATTTGACCACTCAAAACCAATAGTGCACTATTTGACCTAAATACCCTTATTATGGCAAGGTTAGGGTTTTCATGATTTCAACTCTAACCATCTCCAAATGAGATGAAATTTTAACCAGAGCCTTATGAATAACCCAAGGACTAATCACCAAAATTTGGGTGAGATTGGAGGTAATTTGGTCCCTTAATTAATTTACCCTAGGGAAATTAAATAATTCCAAAAAACTATAGAAAAATCATTCCCAAAAATTCTCATTTTTGGTCAGGACCAAGGTAAGTATAGCGTGACACTCTGGCCAAATTTCAAGTTATTTGGACAAGAGATGAAGTGTGGGCACCCATTTTAATCTCTGCCTAGCTCTAGGTATAGACCCCACCAAAATGAGTGCCTTGATCAAATCATACACCAAATTGGTTCAAACCAATTTTGACTTAAAGTAAACCCCATGGGCTACAAATTTTATGTTGACCACTTCCTCTAACTTAGCCTCTAGGTATTTTTAATAAATGAAAACATTAATTACTAAAGGTGTGATAGAAATGAAATAATCAGAATTAAATTTCCTATAGTTTTAATTCGATTTCAGCACGAATCTTAGCGCAGTTCGGGCGGCTGCCGGTTATCTTCAACCTCCAGCCAATGGTTAAGATTCACTTGTCCTGGAGCAACTTCCAGCCGCTGCCGCCGGCCATCCGGCCACCTCCCTGGGCGGCCACCGCCACCACCTCCTCCGTTGAGGTGGTGGCTATCGCCATGCGGAGGCACAGCCGCCGGAGAGGCCTATTCCGGCGATCCCGATGGGTTTATTTATGCGGAAAAATCAGGAAAAATCAATTCCAGATCGGGCTCAATTGAGCCCCGATTCTTAATCCTAATGACTGTTAAGATCTACCCATAGAGAGAGGAGGGGAGGACCTTGCTTGCGGCCTGGAGACGCATCGATCGTTGGGAAGCCATTGGTGGAGGAGGTGTTGCTGGCGCCCTACAACAGCACTATGAAGTTGATCGTCTTGTTCGGGCAAGATGTGGAACAGAAAGACTGGAGCCTAGGGAAGCTTTTAAGACAACAAAAAGAGGGAGGGGAGGGGTCTAGCTGGTGGTGGCCATTAATGGCCTCTTATGGTGTCTCTCAGCCATGGTGTGGGTGGGGGGGGGGGGTGAACTTGGATCAATCCAGCCGAAAAAAGGTCAGGAACACTTCCTCTCCCCTAGAGAAACTGATTCCAGCCCTTAATGGGGGAGAATTAAGGGGTTCAAGCTTCAAAGCCATTGATGGCCTTGGAGCTTGAATTCGGCCAAGGCTGGACAACACTATTCTGGCCATAAACAACCACAAAAGTGGCCCCCTGATCTTCCTGATTGAATAAGGAGTTGATTCAGCCAATGAGGGATGGCCCTTGGCCTCCTTGGCCATGAATGACACCATTTCACCTTTTCTCTCTCCTCTATTAAAGTGAAATTGGAGTTTTCTCTCTCCTAGTCATCTAGGTTGACCTTGCTGACCACTCCAGCTTATTAGCAGCCCACTAACCAATATATTTTTTCATGGTAATAAGATTAGCCCAAAGGGAAAGAGGGCTTGAGCTTGGGTTAGCCCATTTGGGTCAAGTTGACTTGATCTTGGCTTAGGGTTGACTTTGGTCAAATTGACCTTTTGTGCCACCATCAATGGGTCCTTAGTGACCTATTGGTCTCCCCTAAGATCTATGTAGGGATGGGTATGGTTGACTTGGCACCTTGTAGGTCACATGACCCTTAGTAAGGGCACTTTGACCATTTTAGGGCTAGAGTTGACTTGGGTCAACTTAGCCACTAGGGTTGACCCCAATGAGTCCTTGGTGACCTATTGACCTCAAATTAGGGTTAGGAGATCATGGGTGGGGTCCTCTTGGCTAGGGGAATGTCAATTGACCCTAAGTAGGCTAGTTTGACCCATTGAGGGTTAGGGTTGACTTAGGTCAACTTAACCATTTTAGTTGACTCTAGTGAGTCCCTATGGCTCTAATGGACCCTCTAATAGGTTAGTGATGTTGTGATGGGGCCATGGTTTCATGGAGAAGCCCCATGATCATCCTAAACTAGAGCTTAGAATTCTACTATTTGCAGTCCATGGTGATCTCACCTTTATTCCCAGATTCACTTGATCTTCTTGGGCTTCCAAGGGTTTGTCATGACCTAGTAATGACAAAACCACCTTTAGAGGTCTAGTTGTTTGAGGGATGTTAAATCTACATTCACCTTCCTCAGCTTCATCCACCTCTTAGTCACTATCTGAATGTGACAGAGAGGCCCTAATCTTTGCTCTTGTATCTGAAAAGATCTTGTCTTCTGCAAGAGCAGACAGTAGTCCAATGATCTTCTTGTCATTTCTACTGATTTGAAGCTCCATTGATCTCCACACCTTATGGTTCTCATTTGAACACATAATTTGAAACCCTTTTAGCTATCCTTTGAGGTCTACTCAGACTGTTAGGTCCTTTTTGTGTAACCTCCCTCTGATACCACTTGAAAGTCTTTATTTCAAGGATAACTAAATCACCTAGAGGGGGGTGAATAGGTTTCTTAGTCCTTAGTGACTAACTTTTATTTTCTTTTAGTTTGCTGCTTTATTGGTTGGTTAATTTCTGCTTTCAAGATGAGCTATCTACACAAAGAAAACCAACACAACAGAGTACACAAAGATTTATAGTGGTTCCCCATTCTTTGGGTACATCCACTCTCCTGCCACATTGCCAACTTCCTGTTGGTCAAGTCACTTCTTTAAAATAATGCTCCAAAGAGCTTACACCTCAGATCCATCAGGATCTCTCAGTCTCCTCAAGACTTACACCTCAGCCACAAGGGCCTACACTCAGTGATACAAGTATCACCTATCTCAGGCAATTAAACCCTATCACTCAGGCTATGGAGTATAGCCCTACCTCAGAGCAAACTTGCTCCTACAACTCAGAGAGATAAACTCTCCTACAGTTCAGGCACAAGTTCCCTACCACTCAGTGATCAACTGATCACCTACCTCAGAGCAAGTTTGCTCCTACCTCTCAAATACACAAGGGATCCTACTAGATGGAAGTGGGTTGTTGAGGTTCTTGATTGGACACAAGAGGAATTCTTCTATGCCAATCAACCATGACTGAGTTAAACTCAGCCCAACTTTGACATCAGGAATGTTTTCCCGAGTCTACTTTTCTGGACTAAGTACAACTTAGCCCCAACCACTTCACAACAACAAGTATATCCATTTGAGCTGTAAGTGACTTGCAGAACACTGCTCTGCCCCTTTCTGAACTGAACCAAAGGTTCAACACTCTCTTCTTCACAACAACAATAATGTAGATGCTTTGGCTTATGTTGGAAGCAACTTGCAGATCAGCTTCTTTGTACCTTTCTGAACTGAGCCAACTGCTCAGCTCTATCTCCTTCTTTATAGCTCCCCAAGAGAATATTCTTTAGGATTTGTTGGCTGGATCTGTGAAGCACCTGTAGCAAGGGTCAGCCCTAGCTACTATCTCTTTCTCAATGAATTCCCTGAATTTGCTAGCTGGTGCAGATGAAGATGGCACCAACAATCTTGTCGTTGAATACGTTGATATCAATAGCTAAGTTGATCTACCACTAGACTTACTTGTCTTGGGCTCTCTGTTCTTCAACCACAACCACAATAATGGCGATTAGGAAGAACTACTATAACAACTGCTCTATATATAAAGAGCTTCTCCTTTTATTTAATGTGACCCAACGACTGTTTTAGTAGTGGGTCCCACTCTATTAATGTTTGTTGCATCCTTGCTTTAACGCCTAACTATCGTACAGTAGGCCAGCGGTTCATGTTGTCATGTATTGTGGCTTTGCCGCTCACAATTTGAATATGGTTGATTTTTTGACTTGCTCACATCAGCACCAGAAGACTTAGCCAAAATTCAAACATCAGCAGTATAGGCGTTGAGTGAATGTGCTTCACTCAACTCCAAAGTACTTAGATAGTTTTGTCTATCTAGGCGTTGACAGTGTTGAGTGAGTAAAGCTCACTCAACGTTTTTTGCCTTAACCCTTTCGCAGCCTATTCTGCATGCATGGCGTTGAGAGCGTTGAGTGAACATACTTCACTCAACAACTTGTGCCTTGACTGCATTCTGTATTTTAGGCATTGAGAGCATTGAGTGAATGTGTCTCACTCAATGCTTTCTGCCTTAGCCATTTCTACTTTTTCAGCATCTTAAGCATTGATAGCATTGAGTGAGTATGCCTCACTCAACGCTTTTTGCTTTAACTAATTCTGCATCATGGTATTGAGAATGCTGAGTGACCACGCCTCACTCAAATCTTTCTGCCTTAGCCAAATTTTCTATTTCAGAATTCAGCTTGAGCTTGAAGTACTTAGAACTCTGTTTGACGAACATTAAGCTCAGTTTGACGAATAAGTAATAGATTAGTTTGACGAGTTTAGAGTTTAGTTCGACGAACGTTGAGCTCAGCTCGACGAATGAGTGAAAGTTCAACTCGACGAACTCAGAACTTAGTTTGACGAACTCTGAGCTCGACTATTCTGCAATATTGAAGCTAAGGCATTGAGTGAGTGAGATACACTTAATGCCTGTAGACTTGGCCACTTTTCAGCTCATTTTTCTTTAGGCTTTGACTGTATTAGCCTGACTCACACCTTTTGTTGTATGTCGTTGAGTGAGTTGACTTCACTCAACGCAAGTGGACTTGGCCACTTTCTAAGCTTGCCACTTCATGGCTTTGACTGAATAAGCTTTACTCAGCATTTCAAGATGAGCTATCTACACAAAGAAAACCAACACAATAGAGTACACAAAGATTTATGGTGGTTCCCCATTCTTTGGGTACATCCACTCTCCACCCACCTTGCCAACTTCCTGTTGGTCAAGACACTTCTTTAAAACAATGCTCCAAAAAGCTTACACCTCAGATCCATCAGGATCTCTCAGTCTCCTCCAAGACTTACAACTCAGCCATAAGGGCCTACACTTAGTGATACAAGTTTCACCTACCTCAGGCAATTAAGCCCTACCACCTAGGCTGTGCAGGATAGCCCTACCTCAGAGCAAACTTGCTCCTACAACTCAGAGAGATAAACTCTCGTACAGTTCAAGCACAAGTTCCCTACCACTCAGTGATCAACTGATCACCTACCTCTCAAATACACAAAGGATCCTACTAGATGGAAGTGGGTTGTTGAGGTTCTTGATTGGACACAAGAGGAATTCCTCTATGCCAATCAACCTTGACTGAGTTAAACTCAGCCCAACTTTGACATCAGGAATGTTTTCCTGAGTCTACTTTTCTGGACTAAGTACAACTTAGCCCCAACCACTTCACAATAATAAGTATATCCATTTGAGATGGAAGTGACTTGCAGAACACTACTCTGCCCCTTTCTAAACTGAACCAAAGGTTCAGCCCTCTCTTCTTCACAACAACAATGATGTAGATGTTTTGGCTTATGCTGGAAGCAACTTGCAGATCAGCTTCTCTGCACCTTTCTGAACTGAGCCAACTGCTCAGCTTTATCTCCTTCTTCACAGCTCCCGAAGAGAATATTCTTTAGGATTTGTTGGCTGGATCTGTGAAGCACCTGTAGCAAGGGTCAGCCCTAACTGCTATCTCTTTCTCAGTGAATCCCCTGAATTTGCTACCTGGTGCAGATGAAGATGGCACCAGCAATCTTGCTGTTTAATATGTTGATATCAATAGCTAAGTTGATCTACCACTAGACTTACTTGTCTTGGGCTCTCTGTTCTTCAGCCATGACCACAATAATGGCGATTAGGAAGAACTACTATAACAACTGCTCTATATATAAAGAGCTTCTCCTTTTATTTAATGTGACCCAACGACTCTTTTAGTAGTGGGTCCCAGTCTATTAATGTTGGCTGCATCCTTGCTTTAACGCCTAACCATCGTACAGTAGGCCATCGGTTCTTGTTGTCATGTACTGTGGCTTTGCCGCTCACAATTTGAATATGGCTGATTTTTTGACTTGCTCACATCGGCACTAGAAGACTTAGCCAAAATTCAAACATCAGCAGTATAGGCGTTGAGTGAATGTGCTTCACTCAACGCCAAAGTACTTAAATAGTTTTGTCTATCTAGGCGTTGACAGTGTTGAGTGAGTAGAGCTCACTCGACGATTTTTGCCTTAACCATTTCTGCAGCCTCTTTTGCATGCATGGCGTTGAGAGCATTGAGTGAACATACTTCACTCAACATCTTGTGCCTTGACTGCATTCTGTATTTTAGGCATTGAGAGCATTGAGTGAACGTGCCTCACTCAAGGCTTTCTGCCTTAGCCATTTCTGCTTTTTCTGCATCTTAAGCGTTGACATCATTAAGTGAGAATGCCTCACTCAACGCTTTTTGCTTTAACTAATTCTGCATTATGGCATTGAGAGTGCTGAGTAACCATGCCTCACTCAATGCTTTCTGCCTTAGCTAGATTTTCTGTTTCAGAATTCAACTTGAGCTCGACGAACTTAGAACTCAATTTGACGAACATTGAGCTCAGTTAGACGAATAAGTAATAGCTTAGTTCACAAGTTTAGAGTTTAGTTCGACGAACGTTGAGCTCAGCTCGACGAATGAGTGAAAGTTCAACTCGACGAACTTAGAACTTAGTTTGACGAACTCTGAGCTCAGCTATTCTGCAATATTGAAGCTAAGGCATTGAGTGAGTGAGATACACTTAATGCCTGTGGACTTGGTTACTTTTCAGCTCATTATTCTTTAGGCTTTGACCGTATTAGCCTGACTCACACCTTTTATTGTATGGCGTTGAGTGAGTTGACTTCACTCAACGCAAGTGGACTTTGCCACTTTCTAAGCTTGTCAGTTCTTGGCTTTGACTGAATAAGCTTTACTCAGCATTATAAGTCATCTGGCGTTGAGTGAATGATCTTCACTCAAAACCTACGGACTTAGATAGTTTTCTGTCTTTCCACCACTTAAGTAAGAACTTACCTGACTTAGCCACTTAGGCTATCTGTCCCATCACCGCTTACTTGGACAATCTGCAATCATTAAACTTGGACACTAGTTAGATCACCACATGTGTATACATTGTTTGCTGGTCCTTCTTCAAATGGAGGACATTGGGATCAATGGACCCAACAAAGAGGATATTCGACCAATCGACAATACTCGACAAACCGCGATAATCGACGAATGAGTCTAAATCGTCAAAACTATCATGTAGATATTCGACGAATCTAAGATGAAAGCGTTGAGATGTCACGGTGATATTCGATGAATTCAAACCATTCGTCGAAACCTCTCAGACATAGTTAACGAATTTCCCTTAAATAATTTCTACCACTAACCTGATGACCTATATTCACAAAACAGGTCCCGAAATGAAATTCATCCACATCCAGAACATCATAGGCTTGGTCCATCACTCATATCACATATAAGCAAGCCCAACACAAATCTTTCCAACTTCTCCAATGCTCTTTTCTGCCCCCCATAGGCTCATATTGCGTTCGCAGTGAGGCCACATGTTTGATCACTTCCATAAACCAATGACAATGCAAAGGTACGTAGGGTTCGAGTCATGAGCCATCTCATTGAACCAGAGAAAGGGAACATAGACATCTTACATAACAAACAAGACTTGCATCTCTCAAATGATTCATAATCAAATGAGTCTAGTAGTCCATCTCTATGGAGCTTGGATATGTGTTTCTCCTTTATATGACCCAAATGATAATGCCAAAGGTACATAGGGTTCGAGTCATTTGTTTTTAGTCATTTAGTATTTTCTATATTATAGATCTGATGGTCTAAGTTCATAACATATAAACCACTAAACATTTGGGCTATACCATAACAAACATCATTCTTAAATATCGAATAACAATTGTTCTTAAAAATAAAAGAAAATCCAACCATGTCCAAGCTTGAAATGGGTATAATGTTTATAGTTATAGAGGGAACATAATAACAGTTATTCAGTTCTATTACAAGCCCACTGGGCAAAGAAAGACAGTAAACTCCTATGGCAACAATAACAACTCTTGCTCCTTTGCCAACACACAAGTCCACCTCCCCTTTACTCAATAATCTTCTCCTTCCCAATTCCTGCATATTTATACAAATGTGAGAAACACATCTGGTATCCAATACCCAGGATGAAAGAGCAGAGAGGTTTATCTTTATAACATAGATACTTGACGCGGAAGTCATACCTCCCTTCATCTTGTGCAGACCCTCTATGTACGAAAGACAATTCATCCACCAATGACCAACCTTGCCACAGTGTTGCATTTCCCTTCTTTCACACGGCCTTTCTTCTTCAGTGCTGAAGACTTGTGCTCCAGAGCAGCATTAGGTCCTACCTTTGTCTTCTTGAATCCCTTGGCCTTGACCTTGCCTTTATGCACCATCAGTATGGGGATAGCAGGCTTGGCCTTTTTCATGTTGATTTTGGTAGTTCGCAACATGCCTAGGATCTCGGGCAATGTCTTGTCTATTTCATTCATGTTATAGTTTAAGACAAAGTGCTCATAATTGTTCGACAACGATTGTAGGATTAGGTCTGTGGCAAACTATTGGCCTAGAGGGATGCCTAGTCTCTCAAGATTCTAATACACAATCATCTTGAGTATGTAAGTCCCTACTAGGTCCCGAGCTCCCAACTTACACTGAAACAACGCCTTAGTGACATCAAACCTCTCTTTACGAGCATTCCCTTGAAATATTTTCTTTGGATGCTCGTCAATTTCCATGTAACACATGTTCTCATGTTGCTTTTGTAGCTCAGAGTTCATAGTTTCCAGAATGAGACATTCGACGTCTAAGGAGTCGTCAAGATACTTCTTATAAGAATCCTTATCAGCACGGGACGTATTGCCGGCAGGCTCTGTAGGGTATTCCTCTTCCAAAACATAGAGCTTTAGCTCTTGCATGAGAACAATTCTCAAGCTCTTGTACCAGTTCAAATAATTCATACCACCCAGCTTCTCCTTCTCAAGGATGGCTCTGAGGGACAGGGTGGAGTGTGAACCACTTGCCAAGAAAATTCTACAAGGATCAAGCAAAGTAAAATCAGTACCGCATTTCAAAATACATTTTATTTCAATAAGAACTTTAATCAAAATAACTCCTACTATTTTTATCAAACCGATAACCCTTGATATTAATTCAGATAGTATATGCGAGTTACTCTCTTAGTGGACAAGATCCATATTTCACTAACACTATGTGTCAGCTTTGGCTTTTCTCACACAAAACAGCTATTTAGGTAGGAAACGGTTGCCAATTGCATTACAATACAATTCCTGTATGGCTGGTGAATAACTCTTTATTCACAACCATCATATGGTGCATGCCAACCCTATGCCTCTGGGCACTCAACCTTTGAGGTCACCCAATTAAGTTTGGCCCAATGTCGATAGTGGGATATCACAATTATCCGCTCGTACCCATACGAAGATATATTAATGCATCATGCTTTGGCAAGCCCACACTTCATCGATCGAGGCAGGAAGAGTGTCATCCATCGGAAGACATCGGAATACTTAATATTTCTTAAGGGATTTTAGATACTTGATTATCATTTAATTAGGTTAACAATTAGCCAATGTGCACATCCTCAAACTAAAATTCAATAGCATCCATAATCCAAATGCTCCCATATGTGCACAATAAAATCATCAACACTTGATGAGCTGGGAAAAATCTGAACATCTACAACCCTTCTAAATCCTCAGATTTAAATGCACTGGACATGAGCAACACCAACTCCACTTACATAATAGAGAAGCTCGTCTCTCTATATGAGATTCAAAATGTAACATACTTGGTTTCACAAATCAACAAGAGGGATGGTTACTGTTAAGGAGTAACAAAGATATTACAACGAAATCACATGCGCTCCTGGCGGGGTTCCAAGGGACTGCACCCCTAGCGGGGTATGGTGCAGCGCCCCGTCCAATTATGGAAAAATAACCACCAATTCCACCCAAAAATCCATCAGCATTTGATGTTCCAGGAAAAGATCTAGGCGTCTTTGAACACTTCTAAAATTCCCAGATCTACACGCAATGGATTTAACAACTTATGAAACAATGATCATCGCATGAACCTGCCTCTGATACTGCTGTTTGGTTTTGCTAGGATGCACAACACTTGTGCACGCATCAGAAATAAAAAACAAGAAAAACCAAAAGAGTTCAGATCTAGCGATGAACATTAATTAAGAAGTAAATGCGGCGAAATAAAATTACATTTGAGGGATTGAGTTTATACTCAACCAAGGTGCTCTGAATGATTCCAACGAATGACAACGGCTGGAGTTCTGAGCCTAGAATAGTGTCAACGTATCTACAAATATCCACACGAGCACGGAGAACCCTAGACACTTGTCGCACAAGATCTTGGTCGGAACTATATTTGCCCTCAACGTCTCTACGGACCTACTAAATCCGTTCAAAGAGAGGTGGCGGTGACGAATCCGATGCATAGGAAACCTTTTCCGGTGATGGTAGATGGTCAGCATGTCGGTGACATTGTGTGGTTTACACGAACTTGTGGAATAGTTTTGTCGTCATCGGGAGGACAAAGCTGTCGCTCGATTAGGTCGGGAGAATGAATAGTTACCTATTTGACGAACCGACGATACTCGACGAACCGCGATACTCGACGAATTTGTCTAATTCGTCGAAACTATATTGATGACATTTAACGAATCCAAGATGGAAGCGTTGAGATGTCACGACGATACTCAATGAATTCAAACCATTCGTTGAAACCTCTCAACCATACTAGATGAATTTCCCTTAGATATTTTCGACCACTAACCCTATGACCATAATTCACAATACAGGTCTCAGAATGAAATTCCTCCATATCTAGAACGTCATAGGCTTGGTCCTTCACTCATATCACATACGAGTAAGCCCAACAAAAACCTTTCCAACTTATCCAATGCTCTTTTGTGCGACCCCATAGGCTCATATTGCGTTGGCAGTAAGGCCACTTATTTAATGACTTCTAGATCATCATGATAATACTAAAAACTTTATCGTTCATGTATGGCCGGCCTGGGTGCCGATGTATGCAAGATAATGTTTTCTAAGTTGAACATTATAAGTCCATAAGGCTAATTCTGTTTTTGTATTTTGTTAATCATTCCTATTTTGGGTTAGTGGACATTTAGTTGATTGAGTTCTAATTGTAATCTTAAATATCTTCCGCTAAAATGCACTCTGAGTAGGACGCGTGTATGGATTATGGTCTCAATAAGTAACTCCTGTAAATGTCTATAGTATATGGCATCGGGCCCCGACCAGACCTTTTGTTATATGCTATGTGACAGACTGTGTTGGAACCCCAGTTTGGATTTGGGCAAGGAACATTATTAGGAATGTTAGATTGACCCAACATGTATAGTCATGGGTCATAGGACTATTTCCATGACAAGTCATTTAGAAGAAATTTCCAACATTGCAGAAAAGAAGTCCAAGAAAAACAGTTAAGACAAAGTCAGAGAATCAGATCGACGATCGTCGAACGCAGTTCGACGAACGGCGATCTCAGGTCGACGAAATCTGAGTTGCCTCTCTGAACTCAGGTCGACGATCTCAAGACTCAAGCAAGGCTATGTCGACACCATCACAGCAACTGTGTCAACACTCAACAGTTCTCTCAACTCGACGAACACAAAAACTGAGCTCGACGAACTGCAAGCTACGGTCGATGAACGCAGGCAAGATACTCAGCTCGACGAATGTCGAACTCAGGTCAACGATTGATGCACTCGACGAAAGTTCAGCTGGACGATTTCTGAGCAATCAGTAACAGTTGGCAGAATCAATTAAGGATTAATTACAGTCATTATTCTCAGTGAATATAGCCGTTCAAACGGACAGTTACAGTTGGATTAATTATAGATCAATTCCCAATGCATCTCCACTCTCGGGAATGTTTTTCTTCCTCCATCAAGGCCAAGGATTTTGAATGTCTGAATATATACAGAGAAAGAGAACAAGAACAAACACAACAGAAACACAAGATACAGAGAAAGTGAAGAACACACAAAAGGGCAATATCTCTACAGCAATTAGCAGCCCTAGATCAGAGGAGACAGAGATCATAAGAAGAAGAACATCAATTCATATCAAGAGTCTTCTTCTTCCTCATTACCACAGGACAACTTCAAGGACAACAAATATTCTATCTGTCAGAAGTTCCTGAAGGATACTCTGGTACAGGCCTGAACATTGAAGGCCTATCACCCTGAAGCAGTGCTCCAGATTTCCCTGAACCATTCAATATCTCAGGGGGAGCCTTTGCTAACATCATATCCACTTGAATCTTCTCTCTGATTATTGACAGAGAAGATAATATCACTCTCTCTCCCCCATCCTGTATAAAGGGTTGTCATATCTCCCTTAAAAAGTGATTCTTGGTTGCAAGTCTCCTTCCAAAAGACTTGAGTTGTTTTTTTGGGACCTGATCAAAACCCATTAGTGGCAGTCACCTGATCAAAACCTGAGTGGATTCCTACCAGGGTGGTAGAAGAGTGGACTACCCAGATTTGGGGAACCACTATAAAAATCCTTGTGTCTTCTGTGTTGCTTGATTTCTCTCTGCTTTCCTAATTTTATATTTGTGCTGTGATAATCTGCTTAGTTAAGATCTATTTTCTTTCAGACTGGGAGTGTTACACATAAGAAGTCATGAAAGCGGAGAAATCAATAATCTAGGAAGATACAGACAATTCTATTTGTACCACAAATGTTATTAGGGGATCATTAGATCTTGAATTATAAATACATGATGATGTTACTGCTCCTAAAGGACAAACTGTTGGTGATGGGGATGAAACTAGTATTGTTGTTCATGCCTTCAGCCCAACCACTGAACAAATAGCAAAGAGCAAAGACAAGTCTGCTACTGAGGAAGAAGTTTAGATCAGACAGAGCAAGAAGAGACATAGAGAAGAAATGGATTCAAGGCCGAACTTTGAGATATGGAGACCTCAATCAGGGACTATCATTCTTTCTGCCTGTGAATAGATAAAAGAAAACAAGGCTGAAATAGGAAAGCTATACAGCACCTTGGAATTGTCTAAACTAAAAAGGAATGAAGAGATCAGAAGGAAATGAAGAAGAGATAAGAGAGAAGGTACTGTTCCATCAAATGCTCTAGAGCCTAGCAAGTACTTTCTTAAGCCGTACAGCTATTTTGAAAGACAAAGGCAAAATATGATTGAAACTGATGAGAAGGTTGCTAAGAGACCTAGCAGAGGCATTGTCATTAAGGAACTAGAAACCTAAAAATATTTTATGTAATAGGTTCCTTTGGGCTCTATGGATATGGAACATTATTATTTGGAACACATTTGTTTAAAACTATCACATTTTATGTTAATCTAATCTTAATTGTGTGTTATTTATTTCTATTAAATTCTATGAAGCTTGTCTTATCTGTGAGTTAGTGTATATCATTGACTAGGGTTTTGACTTCTTAAAATTGGTTGAGATTTTCGGGTTCATTGATCACAATGTCCCAGATTTGAAGAAGGCTCACAAGTCAATTGTATACACATGTTTATGTAAATGTTTGTTTTAGGATTGAGTGTGACCTAGAGGGGGGGGGGATGAATAGGTCCTATTTAAATCTTGGTTATTTTTGGATTCTGAAATTTACTTCTCTATGTTAATTATCTCAGTCGGATAAAGCAAGAAAACATTTCAGCATTTAAAACGATCACAACACATCAATCATAGCACAGTACACACAAATTAATAGTGCTTCCCCAATTTAAGGGTACATCCACTTCCCCCTTCACCTATCTAGCAATGAATTAGATTCATACAAACTCCTTCTTCCTTTACTCAGATCCTCAGATCTTACAGCTCAAAGCCCAACTGGCTCCTACCACTCAGTCTATACAAGTCTTACCACTCAGATCACCAAGATCCTACACCTCAAGTTCTTCCCAAAAACTCTACCTCAGAATGTATCCATACTCCTACTCCTCAGGCAAATCCTGTCGTACACCTCAGAACATAAAATTCTACAACTCAAAGAAATACCCACTTCTCCTACCTCAGACAATTTCTACCCTACCTCAGCCTATATAGCACAAGCTCACAACTCAAAGAAATTGATTCCCCTACACTCAGATCTACAAGTAGATCTTACAAGATTAATTCAGAATTAGTCACCCAGCAAGAGAGAAATAGGTGACTGCTTCTTGATCTGATCTTGATGCGTCTGCTTTCCTTGATCCTTGTTGTAATGGATTTGATCCAACCCTTCTTAGCTTTTCAAATCTTCTTGAAGTTGAAATTAGGGTTGATCTATGCTGGTGAATGTTGAAGTCGAATCTTGATCTGCCTTCTCTCCACCTTCTGAATTCTAGCAGATTACTTTTCAGATCTGGCTTTTACAATTCTTACTTCTCTTCTTATGTCTACCTGCTGTAAATTTGATCGCTTTATATACGCTCTATCAAAGGTAACTGGCTGATATGGTTAATAACTGACATCTGATAGTTCTGATAGTTGTCAGAACCTCTGGCTTGATTTCTACACTTAGGAAAAAATTCTGCTTAAAGTGTTGAAACTTGACTGTTGGATGTGTCGACACCAGTCCTGGGTGTTGACACTACTCTTGTAGTGATGTCGACATACTTCTGAATGTGTCAACACTACCTTCACCTTGTCTTGACACAGCAGATGTATAATGTGTAGACACTAGTCCTAAGTGTCTACACAGTTGTATTTAGTCTCGACATTGCTTGTATAGAGTGTGTCGACACTTGTCCTTAGTATTAACACAGTTGTTCGTTATTTTGACACAACTTGTGTAGCGTGTGTCGACACTAGTCCTGGGCGTCGACACAGTTGCTTTCTTATATCATAGTGTCGACCCAAGTCCTGGGTGTCGACACAACTTTCTCCTTGACTCAACATTTCTTGTTTAAGTGTGTCGACACTAGTCCTGAGTGTCGACACAACTACTTCTTGTCTCAGCACAACTTTGACAAAAGTGTCGACACTTGCCAAGTGTCTCGACACTTTTGTACATAACTTTATTTGCATGCACATAAGAACTTAACATTCATCAAATACAACTATGTATATATCATTGAGCTGAAGGGACTTCTTCAAATCAAATACATTGTGACTAATGTACCCAATAATCTGCCCCTATTTGGAGAAGCCATAACCCCAAATCAATTATATACAACATGATACCAAAAATATTATGATTAAGACATTAAGATTATAGTGCAGTACAATATGTGAAATAACACAGATAAAAATAGATATTTAACAACAATAATGTTGAATAGAAAGTAAAGCAAACAATTGCAATCTTAATTAATAACACAAGAAATGTTATGCAAACCAAAATTTTCACTAATTATTTTTCAAAAGTTTACAGCTATAAACTTTGATAATGCAATAGTTACTGAACAAATTTTACATAAGATTCAAAACTAAGAATATCCTATGGCAGCTCTTATTCTTTGATGACTATGCCTTTTCCAGATTGTATCTTTGCTTTCACCTCAGGAACCTTGTCATCAGCAACCTTCTTTCCTTTGTCACCCTTACCTTTTGCAATTGCTTCCTCTTTCAGCCTTTGTCTTTCAAAATAATGATAAGGCTTGGGGAAATATTTACTGGTCTCAATAGAATTAGCAGGAATCTTTCCTTTCTTCAGATCTTGTCTGAACTTATGGATTACCTCTTGCTACTTTAAATGTTTGGTCCATTCCTGTTTTGAATATCATTTACCTCTGTCTATCACATTTGCATTGACTGCCTTCCATGCAGCGAGAATTATTGATCTGGAGGTTGGACTCCACTGCTCAAAATTTGGTCTAGCCTCAGCTTGTTCTCTAAACCTTTTTCTTGGAAAGCTGAGTTTCTACTTCTTTAATCAAGGCAGATTCAGACATCTCCACCTCTTCACATATAATATTTTGAACTGATGGTGGAGCACTATACATGTGTTGGACAACTGCTTGGATAGCTTCAAATGTAACTTGTGTTGTAGGATTGTACATGGTTTGATCAGCAACATGAGTCCCAGTAGCATGAGGTGCTTTAAGTTGAGCTGGTTGACAACCAGACTCAGGAATCTGATCTCCATCATACCATAGGGGAGGATAGCCTAAAGTGTCTCTGATATTATTTGATATCCATGTAGCATGTTCAGAACTGACCCTTATCATTACCCTCTCCCCCTTTATGACTTCTCTTTATTTGTGATCTCTTAGATCATTTTTGTGAAACCTGACTTGACCATCTACATAATATACTCCAGATGTTAAGGAATTCTTGAGTTTAAGTAAGTGGTCATCTAACTTTTTCTCAAATTCTTTTATATTTATAACTAATGAGGCTGAACGGTTTGTCAGCTGAGTTTTCATATACTTTGTAGTAACAACTATTTTGTTTTCTAACTCAGTAGACTGCTCAGTCAGCTTAACCATTGTTTCTGTATGCAAAGTAGTCATATTTTCATCCAAAATTCTTTGATTTTCAAGGACATAGCGTTGTTTGACAACCATTTCATCTGCAGTTGTCTTTGCTTCTTGCTTCTATTTAGCAATATAAACTACAACATTAGCTTCTTTATCAAAGAAATTAGTCATGTCTGTTTTCAGGAGATTTACTTCAAATCTGATTGACTTTATATCCTGAGCCAGTTGAAACTGCAGTTTTTTATTTCCTTCATCAACATACTTTTCAAGTTGTTGTCTATGTTGATCAAGCATAATTTGTAATTGTACAAGGAGTGAATTTGAGTCCATTGGAGTAGCTGAAATTGGTTCAGGCTGAATAAGCTTTTTATAAATCCTACTTCTCTTTTTCATTTCAAATATCTTTATTTTCTTAAGTTAAGACTCTTCTTCTTCTTTAGATTCAGAATAATTTATCTCTTCAATTGTTGGTGTCTCCTTGGTTTTGTCAGTATCTGAGGCCAACTCCCCCTCAGCTCTTGTACCTTTCTGATTTATGTTGATTCTTTCTAAGTTAGCATCTGCATGCTGAATTTCAGCATCTGGAACTTCAATCTGAGAAATTTCATCTATCTCCCACTACATGTAAGTTTCTTTAGATAGAAGAATTTCTTCTTCAATCTTTTTTGGAATTTCATCCTTCATCTCTTTCTCAGATATATCTTATTCAGGTATCTTTGATTGTTCCAGTTCTTGTACAACATCCATTATTATAGTTGTAGTTGTATCCAATGGCAATGCAGTGAGGTTCTCCCCCCTCAATTGGTTCTTTTTCTGGAATGTTCTCCCCCTGCACCTGATCACTTATTCCAGGTGAGAGTCTTGGAGATCTTTGTTGTTGTTCCTCAGCATCTTTATCTGAACTAAACTCCACTTATTCCTCAGAATCACTTGAAGACACAACTTCCTCTACAATTGTTTTCTTGCCTTTTACCTCCTTTGTATTTTGGGGTTCTAGATTCTCCTTATACAAGACACTTTTCCATCTTGACAAAATTCTTATGTCCATTCTCCTCATGTGGTTAATCTTTGTTCCAACTTTCTGGTTGATATTATCTCCAATTGTATTAACCAGATACAGACTAACAATTCTGCCCATATTGGGCTTTTGAATCCCTTCTGTTAACCCAGAAGTCGGTGATCCTTCCCAAGATAGCTAGCTCGATAGTCGCGGCCTGCTCCAGGTTCTCCCTATCTTAGGATGGGCAGACAAACTTCTCTGACCGCTCAGGCTGCATGACTAGGGCGGTCTCCCCGATCTGACCGCCCAGGTCACGCAGCAGCCGCCTGTCCTGCAGTGGCTGCAGACTGCTTCTTCTGTCCACCCATGCAGGTCGCACAGTTTGATCAGCTAACCTTACAGATTCACTTTGCCCCAATAGGTGCGGGCCACCCAACTAATTTGCAGGCTCGGACTCCTATCCACCCAGACCGCAACATAGCTAGGAGACCTGCCTCCAGGTCGCCCAACGATAGGCAACGAGCTTCATGTCGCCGTGCAGGGGACAACTCTCCAGGTCGAACACCAGCGGGCACGACCTACACCACTTTAGTCTGCTCGATAGTCGGCGACCTGCTTTCAGGTCAACCAACAGAGGGCAACAATCTTAAGGCCATCCAACAGGAGGAGGACTTCAGCAAATGTGGCGACCTGCTTCTTCAATCTGCTAGGTCGCCGAGTCATCAAGCACTTGCCCGCATACAGTTCGCGGACTCTATCTCAGTCCGCCAAGGAGCGTTGACACTCTAGCTCCGTCAATCCGCACAACATTCAGCGGACTCATCTCGTCCGCCGCAGGCTTGGTGGACTCGTCATGCAGTCTAACTCTTCAGTCCGCCTATATTGGAAAACCCTTTCCACCAGCACACTTCTCTGCAGTAGAGGCGGACTCACTATGCAACCCGCTACTCAGCTTTCCAATACTCGCTTCTTCCCAGCATCAGGCGGACAACTCCTCAGCCCGCACACATTGGTGCAGGCTCGCTCTGCACAGAAGAGGCGGACTCGTCCCAGTCCGCCAACAGCAGAATCAGCACTAGAAGACGTCCCTAACCGCATAATATGGTGCAGACTCAGCGGAATCCAAGTTCTACTCGCGCAATTCACCGACTTACCGTGTGTGACATTACAAAAAGTTGTTTCCTCCTCGGGCCTATAAATAGCCCCACATACCTCTAATTCGGGGGCGACAGAAGGGTTCACACACAAGGGCAACCGACGATAGGGTCAAGGCATCAGATCTTGTGGACTCTACTTCTCAGTCCGCGTGACCTCACATGTACTCTCTGCCTGATTGCGCAGCCCGTGCGGCCTACTCTAGCAAGCTTTAGGATCAGTTAATCATGCGGTCTGACGACCTCTGTGCCCAGTCCATGAGGCCTCCTCTGACAACTTGTTTCCTTAGCCGCCAGCTTCCCCCTTTGTACCCTTTATTTCCTTGCTTTCCATATAAAGGTGCAACTCAAGCTGTAACAAATGAACATTAATCGAAGGAAAGCCAGTTGTAAGAGTTGCATTTAAGCCATGACAGGCGAAGTCTGCTGTTACCGTTGCTAGCGGCCCCTCTTCTTCTCAGCTCACCACTCTCGGCATCAACCTGCAAAACCAACTGTCAAAGTAATTGTCTATTCGACAGTTCCTAATCAACCTCCCAACCATCTCCGCACTTGGATCAACATCCTCCTCTCCTCTATCCCCGCAACCCTTGATCAAGCGCTTACTCCACTCTGAAGCACTCAGAAGCCTTTCCTCTCCTCTATCCCCGCAACTTCATTCCTCAAGCAACCATCTTCTTCAATCATCCCGCTTGTGAGACCAAAAACACCCATTAGCAGTTGGTGCCCGCGACAACCTCTTCTCCGTTTCCGCGCATCAACAGTTAACACGCAACCTTCAGATCTCGAACAGACGGTGAAAACCGACAGGTAGACATGTCAGATCATCAATCGGCCGAGAACTTTGCTCTAAGTCCTGGTGAGGACCCACTTTGGGAAGCCTTGGAGAAATCATGTCGTGAAACTGCCCAACAGTTCCAGGCAATCTACCGTACTCTAGCTGCAATCGTGCAGCGATTGGAAATGCAATCTACAGCAGCACCAATTCCTCCATTCAATCCAACACCAACATTGGAGAATCAGCAAGCCTATCCTCCGGCTTATCCGCCAGTCTATCCTCCTGTAGACACACCAACCTTTCCACAAGGGTCTGTAGCCCCTTTGCGGCCTCAAAACGATGAGTTTGCAGCTCGTCAAAACTTCTTCCGGGAAGCGGCCCAGGGAAGTCCTACAAGATTTCTGAACTTTCAGGGAAGTCATCCTTGCCAATCAGCTCCTGCCTTTGCTCCTCCCACAGCAGCTTTTCCCTTTTATCCTCTTGCTCCTTTTACAGCCACAACTTATGCTCCCTTCTTTCCTTATGCTATAGGAGAGCAGGAAGAGCCGTCACCATTTTCAAAAAATGTTCGACATGAACCAACTCCAGCCAATTTCAGAGAGCCGTGGTTACCAACTTACATTCGAGAGACTGTTGGGTATTACATCCACATTAACCCAGATTTGATGAAGTCACCCTGGAACTAAGATGAATTAAGTTGTATTTGATGTTTGGTTTGAGCTATATGTTTGCAGGAATTTCACTGGGAAGTGTAGACCAATGTCATCCCACAGTGGGTCACCAAACACAGGAACTGTGCAATGTAATCCCTCATTGCATATTCCAAGGTGTTGACTCATGTGTGGTATTTCTATTGGGATACACTTCATATTCAAGCCATTGGACTATGAGAAAGGAATTTGAAGTTGACTACTCTAGAAGAAACAGTTTTCCAACATCAAAAATTTCTCTAAGTCTTTTACTCGAGTAGGTCTATAACTACTCGAGTAGCTTGGGTATAATTTACTCGAGTAAAGGAACCTTGTACTCGAGTACTTAACAGTATCTCTCGTGTAGCTAAGTCACCTACTCGAGTAGACATAGTCATATACTCGAGTAGCATACTTATATACTCGAGTAGATCATTTATGTACTCGAGTAAGTCACTCTACATACTCGAGTAGTTGATTTCTACCTACTCGAGTAGCTCATCTTTATATACCCGAGTATATTCTCCCTCATGTACTCGAGTAGTTATTCAACTACTCGAGTAGCTATTCACTTACTCGTGTATATGGCTGAAACTTTTCTGAAATTTTGCTAAGTCCTTTTTTGACGGGATTTTTGAATCACGCGACATTATTGGTCCACGTGTACATCATTATGACCGATTATGACCGTTAGTCTCTTCTATATAAGAACTTATCAGAAAATGACAAACCCTAGTATTCTCTACGCTTTCATTGTCAATTCATTTTAAGAAAGTTCTTCAGCCGACTCCTCTCTGATTTTCGCAAAACGGAAGCCGCCGCCGCCGCTTTCTTCTCCGGCCAAAGCTTCTACTTTCAGAGGACTATTCTGAAGAAAGTTACAGATCGAGATCGACTTCGCTAATCATATTCTCTCTCAATTTCTGTAAAAGCGAGTAAATCCAGATCGAAGCCGAGAACTTCTTCACCGATTTCTGAAAGTGCTACAAAGTTGAAAAGAAGAAGATACTGGCCGTTTCATTCAGATCTGAGTGATTTACTGTTTGTATTCTTGTAAACCTCATTTTATTCTTGTAGGAGAAATCTTCTCCGAGTGTAGGAGTTTTTCACTCCGAGTTATAGGAAGTGTTATCTTCCGAGGTGTAGATCCTTTTTGTCTGGATCGAGTTTGTAGGAACTTTGTTCTGAGGGTAGGATCGATTTTTGATCCAAGATAGTGGAGTAGCCGAGTCTAGTTGATTGCTAGATCGGTGAGGGAAAGTGGATGTACCGAAGGTTGGGGAACCACTATAAATCTTGTGTCGTCTGTGATATTGGTAGATCGTTCCGTGCTATGCTCTAACAATTTTTTATTCCGCAAAAGACGCACAACTCACCTATTCACCCCCTCTAGGTGATTTAGGTTGACAATCGTTTTCTTTCAATTGGTATCAGAGGGAGGTTGATCGTCAAAAGGTTAACACCTTGATCAGATCCAAATCTGTTGTCTAAAAGATTCTACCATAAAATGGACAAGAGCAAAGATTTCGCCAAGCTTCCACTGTGCAACAAGAATAACTTTCCCATGTGGAAAGAAAGGATAAAATTTTTTATGCAAGCTGTGGATCCAAGGATCTTCATGATCGTTGAAAAAGGTTCTTACGTTCCCATGACTGTGTCCACTATCGACCCTACCAAGAAAGTTCCCAAAAAGCTAATGGATCTCGACAAAGACGAGATTGCACTTGTCTCTCTCGACAAGAATGCTAAGAACATTATAGCAAGTGCAGTCGATGACTCGATGCTGCAAAATTTGATTCACTGTCAATCAGCTAAAGAGATGTGTCATTCCTTAGTCACTTTGATGGAAGGAACTGAAGAAGTAAGGGATGATCGGAGATCCCTTCTCAATCAAAAATATGAAGCGTTCCGACAAGGGAACAAGGAAACAATTGCCGACACCTTTGAGAACTTCTTCAAAATTGTAAATGGCCTAAGGGTGTATGGCCGTGTCTTCACCAACAGAGAACTGAACGACAAATTCTTGAGATCCCTGACCAAGGAATGAGATAACAAGGTATGCGCCATCAGGGAGTTTGGGAAGCTAGCTAAAACGGACCCGCAAAATCTCTTTGGAAAGCTTATGTCTTATGAACTCCAAATCAATACAAGAAAAGCTGAAGAAGAGAAGGGCAGGTCTGCACTAAAGGAGAAATCTGTCGCTATGAAGGCAGACACCTCCAGAAAGACTAAGGCTGCATCCCCCGCTCCAGCTCCAGAAGTTGATGAAGAAGAAGAAACATCAGAGCCTAGCACCTCAGGGTCTGAACTATCTGAAGGAGAGTTCTCCTTACTCTCAAGGCAATTCAAGAAGTTTCTTAATAAAAAGAAACAATGGAAAGGCAAGGATGCCTCATACAGAAGATCGCAGCGCGATGACGATCGACAAAGAAAAGGCTCAAGCAGCCACGAAAGGTATAACACTAAACAGAACAAATACGTTTCAACTGACATCATTTGCTACTGCTGTAATAAGCCAGGTCACGTCATTGCTGACTGCCCTCATAAGAAGAAGGAGGGTGGCAGAAGAGAAGACAAGAAATCCTCACACAACAGGAAAAGGAAAACGAAGAGCCTCATAGCCAAAAGGAGCAAGACTCTTAGCGACTCCGACTCATCTGAGTCAAGCGAAGAAGAAGAAGCTTACTTTGGGCAAATGGCTCAAACAGATGAAAAACAAGAGCCCCAGTTCACTGGGAAGGTAAACTCTCATACCCCTCTCTCAGAGTCTGAAGTCTCTGAACATGATTGTGAGGGCAGCTCCTCTGACGATGAGTCAGAATTGATGGCTTAGTACAAGGAGTTAATCATGGCTTACGACAAATGTCGTCGAGTCGGAAGACTCAGGATAAAGAGATCAAATCTCTAAAAACCGAAGAGAGCAACTTGAGAGAGAAAGTCGCAAAGACTGACTCCCTCGAGGAAAACATCAATAATACTATTGAAGAATATAACAAGGCTCTTGAGCACCTTGACCTGAAGGAGAAGATCATCAAAGGATTGGAAGCCGAACTTGCGGCTGAGAGGAAACTTGTTGAGAGTTTCTCGAAGCCCAAAACAGTTCTTCCATTCGTTGCTGAATTATCAACAAAGGCCAAGGGAGCTGGACTAGGCTATGAAGAAGCTCCTAGTAAATCCTCTAGGAGAAACAAGAATCAACGGAAAAATAAGGCCGGCAAAAAGGCCTCAGCCGAAGAAAAGGGAAAATCCCCTCAAAATCAAACCACATTCAAAAAGGTCATCTTTCCATCAAATGAGTTTGTTTTTGACTCATCATACGGGCACTTTGCTAGGCCTACTTATGTAGAGCCAAAGTCCCGCTATCAAGGATGGGCTAGACCCTGAAACTTTGGCGAAAGTGTCTTTAAGGAACCTTATGAAGAAGTTATTCTTCAGAGCTATGCCCCTTTCAATCATGGGCATAACTTCAAGAAAGCACCAAAGACAAAGCCTGTTGTAGAGAAGCCCATAAAGGAGAAGAAGCCATGTGATTGCCATCATCATGAGGCATCTTCCTCCAAGAATGCTACCCCTGCTAGACCAAAGTTCCAAATGGTCAAGCAGGAGATCTTGAGGCAAAGGTACAACAGATTTGACTGTTGGTGCTGTGGCAAGGTTGGTCACTTCGCCATAGATTGCTGGTTCAATTCCAGAAACGCTGCAACCCCTCATGTCAGCAATATGAGAAAGACCGCTCATAATGCTAACACTCGCAGGGGGAGCACTCTAACCCGAGACCAAGGACCCAAACGTGTTTGGGTTCCTAAGGCAAATTGATTGTGATTGCAGGGATGTCCAAAGGCCAACAAAACGCCTATCTAGTACTTGGACAGCGGATGCTCTCGGCATATGAACGGGACTAGAAGCCTCATTCAGAACTTTACCCCAGTCGTGAACCGACCAAAGGTCATCTTTGGAGGTTCAGACCATGGAATTACTAGAGGCTATGGTATGATTACTAATGGCAATGTATCCTTCTCGGATGTGGCCTATGTCGAAGGATTGGAACACAATCTCATTAGCATAAGCCAACTCTGCGATAAAGGATACATAGTTGAGTTCCATGATGACAAGTGCTTGATAAAATCCGTTGACAATATGGAAACGATTCTATCCGGCACTCGAAGCAGGAATATTTTCTGTTTAAATTTCATCTGTATAGATTCCTCTGCACCAGTGTGTCTTTTAGCAAAAGCTAGTGCATCTCTTGGTGACCAATGACACAAGAGACTAGCACATATTAATTTCAAAACAATTAATAAACTATTTTCAATGAACTTAGTACGTGATGCCCCAAATGTCAAATACGTCAAAGACAGACCTTGTCATGCATGCGTAAAAGGCAAGCAAACAAGGGCTACCTTAAAAGCATTATTGGCAAAGACTCTAACAGATGTCTCCATCTATTGCACATGGACTTGTTTGGTCCACTGCAGATTAGAAGTTTGGGAGGTAAGGACTATATATTGGTAATTGTTGATGACTACTCGCGCTTTGCGTGGGTGTTCTTTCTGAAACACAAGTCAGATACCTTCGACATTTTTACAAATTTTGTCAGGCAAGTCCAGAATGAATACAACTGCTCCATAGTCAAAATCAGAAGTGACAACGGAACAGAGTTCAAATCTGGGGCCATGACAGAATTCTGTGAAAGCTTAGGTATCTTTCATGAGTTTTCCTCTCCTCGTACTCCACAACAAAACGGAGTGGCTGAGAGAAGGAACAGAACACTCATAGAGGCCTGCAGGACCATGTTGAGTGATGCTTCACTACCGGAGTACTTCTGGGCTGAGGCCATCAACACTGCATGTCACGTGCAAAATCGAGCACTCATAAACAAAGACCACAATAAGACACCTTACGAACTTCTGAAAGGCAGGAAACCAACAGTCTCTTACCTTAGAATCTTTGGCTGTAAAGGCTTCGTACTTAACAATGGTAAGTATTATACCACCAAGTTCAGCAAAAAGAGCTTTGAAGGTATTTTTGTAGGATATAGTAGCCATAGTAAGACATATAGGATATTTAATAGAAAAACCCTAGTGGTGGAAGAATCGATACATGTTGTATTTGATGAGACGAGCTTGCTGCAAAGCAATCCGTCTAGTGTGCTCATTGAAGATGCAGGTGAAAAGCTGAAATAAATTAGCTTGGATGATCCGTCCGAAGACAAATGCGAGAAGTTCATTAAGATCACCACTCCAACTCCCATTGGAGAGGCTGATGATCAAAATGAAGAAGTCATCCAGGATGAAGAAATCACTCCGGTGCTTGAAGATAATCCAGATGCAAGAACTCTAGAGCTCAGACATCTGAAGGATCACCCCATGGACCAGATCATAGGAGATCCCCGGGATGGTGTCAGAACTCGGAGAGGTAACCCTAATGAGAATCTTCATTTGAGTTTTCTCTCACAGATTGAACCAAAGAAATTTGAGGAAGAAAACTCAGACGCATCATGGATAATGGCAATGGAAGAAGAGCTAAATCAGTTCAAGCGCTGTAATGTGTGGATGGTGGTTCCAAGACCCAAAGTAAAGAACATCATTAGAACAAAATGGGTCTACAGGAATAGGATGGATGAAGACGAAACGATCATAAAGAACAAGGCCAGATTCGTCGCTAAAGGCTATCGTCAAGAAGAAGGAATCGACTTCGACCAGACATATGCTCCAGTGGTGAGGCTGGAGGCAATAAGGTTGTTCCTAGCATATGCTACTTTCAAAGGCTTCACCGTCTATCAGATGGACGTGAAGTCGGCCTTCCTGAATGGTAACATAAAGGAGGAAGTGTGTGTGGAACAACCTCCAGGTTTCGTTGATCCTAACTTTCCTGATCATGTCTATTTTCTGCACAAGGCCCTATATGGTCTGAAACAAGCTCCTAGAGCTTGGTATGAAACGCTGTCTACCTTTCTACTTGAGAACAAGTTCACAAGGGGAAAGATAAACAAGACATTATTTCTTAGGGAAATAAAAGGCAAGATTTTGCTAGTGCAAATCTATGTCGACGACATTATTTTTGGCTCTATAGATAACAACCTCTGCAAAAAGTTCTCAAAACTTATGCAAGGGAAGTTTGAAATGAGCAGTATGGGCGAGCTGAAGTATTTCTTAGGGCTTCAGGTGAAACAATCTGAAGATGGAATTTTCATCTCACAGACCAAATTCACCAAAGAGCTAATTAAGAAATTCGGAATGGAGAACGCAACCTCTATGAGGACTCCAATGGGCTCAACTATGTATCTGGACAAGGATGAAAAAGGGAAACATTTTGATGAAACCAAGTACAGAAGCATAATTGGATCCTTGCTCTACCTTACTGCCAGTAGGCCTGACATAATGTTCGCAACATGTGTTTGTGCTAGATTTCAGGTGGACTCTAAGGAATCTCATTACGCTGCTGCAAAGCGGATCCTGAGATACCTTAAAGGCACACCAATTCTTGGCTTATGGTACCCAAGAAGTAATGACAGCGAACTAATTGGATTTTCAGATGCAGATTTTACAGGTAGCAAAGACGACCGGAAAAGCACCTCAGGGACTTGCCAATTTTTCGGAAGAAGGCTAATCTCCTGGAGTAGCAAGAAGCAGAACTGTGTCGCAATTTCAACGGCCGAGTCAGATTATATCTCTGCGGCAGCTGTTGTGCACAGTTGCTATGGATAAAGAATCAGTTCGAGGACTACAACCTGCAGTTCAAGGATATTCCCTTGTACTGTGACTCCTCCAGCACAATTGTAATAGCCAACAATCTAGTCTCCCACAACCGGACAAAGCACATCGAGCTAAGGTACCACTTCATCCGGGAACATGTGGAGCATAGAGACATAGATCTCCAATATGTGCCTACAGATAGGCAAGTTGCAGATATCTTCACAAAGCCGCTGGACGAGACCAAGTTCTCGTTATTCAAGACAGAGCTTGGGATGCTCAACAAAGAGGACTAAAGAAGGCTGAATGACTAAGAAGCTTGAAACTGCAAGGGGTTAGTCAAAATCTACGTTTTCTCAACTTTTTCATACTTCAACTCGAGAAGCATAAGACATACTCGAGTATGTGACTTCACCTACTCGAGTCACGGAAGACCTACTCGAGTACCAACTATCTTACTCGAGTACTCTTCTCTACTTACTCGAGTATAAGCATGTGCCTACTCGAGTAACTACTGACCTACTCGAGTAAGTCCTTTACCTACTCGAGTAAGTCATCTATCTACTCGAGTACCTTTTCTTCACCTATTCGAGTAACTCACTTACATACTCGAGTAGTCTATCTCTTTCTCGTGTACTGTTTCCCAGATTTTGAAAATTGTTCTATTCGCCACCCAAGGCTATATGCCGCCTCTTTCTGTAAATTAATTAGCGGTAATTTAAGAGTTATATATATATGAAATTCCGAAAAATCAAACCTACACGACATCATTTCTGTCTCTCGAGTACCCTCTGCCTCTTCGCCTACCCGGCCGACTCGACTACTCTCCTCCGCCGCTGCTGCAGAGCCGCCTCTCTCAATTACTCCAGTCATTCGCATCCATGGTGACTTCTCACAAGATCGGCGTCGGCTCAGAACTAGTCACCGAGGGTATTGCAGAGCTCTCCGACGATTTCCACAACCTCCTCATCCTCCTCGACACTGCCGGCCTCTCCTTCATTCTCCAGGAACCCTGTCGCGTTCTATTCCCCGAAGTTGCCGAATTATTCTCCAATCTCAAGGTCAGAAGAAATGGAAAATTCCTAAAATCCAGAGTAAAGGGTTTGAAAGTCAAGTTCACCAATACCTCTGTCTCTCAACTTCTCCGTTTGCCGCTTGTCGATGAGGAAGATGAGTTAGATGATGAAGACTCTGACCGAACAGCCCTTTTCTATGGCATTTCTCCTGACGCTCAGTATATGAAGAGGTCAGACATGAACGCTGAAGGAAAATTTCTAGTTGATATTATTGGCAAAATTCTACTGTGCAAGACTCACTCCATCAGAGACATTCCCTTATACTTCTTCGATATTATGCAAGCAATTATCTGCCGCAAGAAATACCAATTTGGTATGCTGATTTTGGACAAAATCAAGAAAAGCATGAAATCCCCCAACTACGCCAGAATTATCTCCCTGCTCCTCCATGCCACAAATCCTGAAGTCTTCAACTTCTCCAAAGGGACCCCACTTCACCACATGAAGAAGGTCTCCATCTCTTCCATTCAGAGATGGGATCTCAAGCTCAAGAATTCTGCCCAAGCTGCAAAGGTTTCAAAAATTCCAGAAGTTCCAGCTGTAGAAGACAGGAATCCATCTCCCTCTCCCCATCATGTGGCCAGCTCCTCTGGTGCACAAAGTGAGGGGGAGCCTGCTCCCTCTGGCCCAGTCAGGCAGCCCTCTCCTCATCTAGATATTCCATCCCTACCACATACTCCACAGAGTCCAGCCACTCCTTCAGATCAAGTACCTCAAGACACTCTTCTGTCCACAGCTGCTGCCATAGATGCTATGATTGCAGAGCTCTCTGAAGAAGTGCTCTCTCCTCCTCCTCTATCTCCTCCAGCTCCAACCACTGAACATCACAAGGACTTCTCTCCAGTACAGTCTCCTGCCCATTCTCCAGCCAAGACTCCAACACCTTCTCCACATCCTCCAGCAGACATGACAGACACCATTCTTATTTCTGATGAGCCTTCTCCTGAGCCAGCTGAGGCCCCTCTCAGAACTCTAGACTTCTCTCTTCCTCAGGATACAGAAGGAGTTGCTCTCTCTCCTATCACCAGAGCTCACAGCTCTGTGATAATTGAAGAACTAGCTCCTTGGGTACCTCCTTCTCTCCCTACTGCTGCTCCCTCTACTGCTGTTGTTACAGTCTCCTCCTCCTCAGAATTGATGTAACACATCACAACTCTTCTTCAAGCACAAAGACATCATTTTGACACCTCTCTAAAGGTGGTCACTGACAAGGTAACTGCTCTTGAGACTGAGATGAACAAAGGCTTTGCTGAAATTTAGCATAACACTGACAAGCTCAAGTACCTATTTCAACTTGGTGACAAAGCCCTTGACCATACTATCACTAGTGTGGGCAATGTTATGGAACAAGGTGTCACCCTGGCAAACAATCAGATGGAACTAGATAAGAGGAATGAAGCCAACAAGATGAAGATCTATGAAGAAGTGGGACTCTTCAAAGATGATGCCATAGCCCAGCTATCTGTTGAAATCAGAAAGGGGGAGGGTTTGTTAAAAGAATTCAAAGAACAGGTAGAAAAATCTACTGCTCAGAAGACAGATGAATGGCAAACTCATGTGAAGACCATTCATGCTGATGTGCTAGCCCAAATACAGAGTGTCAAATTTCAGACAAATGACACTGCTGTCTGGATGCACAATCAGATCTTGCCAGATCTTGCAGTTGACCCAAACATCATTCACCATCATCTCAACCCTCTAGCTACAGATGTCACTGCCCCAGCTGTTCCTATGCAACCTACCTTCTCTCCTAAGCCTGGAGACTCAGTTGCTCCTCCAGATACTTATGTTCCAGGCTGGGAAGAAGAAGATCCTGCTGATATATTACTTCAAGCCCCTCCAGAGATCAGAATCTACAAGAAGAAAAGGAAGTATGGTGAAGGTCCCTGTGCTAGTAGGACTGCTCCTTCCAAAGCCCCTGAACATGCTGAAGCTTGATCTCCAACCTCAAAATCTCTAATTTTGGACACACTCAGGCTAGTTATGGATCACAATGAGAACAGGAGTATTCACTACAGTTCCCAGGAATGGGAGTTATATGAGAAATCCATGCTAAAAAGGAAGATCCATGACAGAGAGTTTGAGAGAAATAACCCTGCTGCTCCTCCAAGGCCTCCTAAATATTTCCCTAAGCCTTTCAGCTACCTAAGGAGACAGCAAGAAAAGATGGACAAGCAGCAATCCCAAGCCTAAACCTAAAAGATGTTGAGAGATTGAAATGACAACCTGTAGACTTGATGTTTTTGGAAACTTACATATATACAATTCTTCATTCCTGTCTAATTATCCTTTTCATTGTCTATTGCTTACCTGCTCATGTTTTTCTACTTAGTTTCTTTTATGTCCATAATTCACCTTAGTATAAAGGGTTCTAACTTCAATAAATAGGGGGAGATTGTTGGGTATTACATCCACATTAACCCAGATTTGATGAAGTCACCCTGGAACTGAGATAAATTAAGTTGTATTTAATGCTTGGTTTGAGCTATATGTTTGCAGGAATTTCACTGGGAAGTGTAGACCAATGTCAGCCCACAGTGGGTCACCAAACACAGGAACTGTGCAATGTAATCCCTCATTGCATATTCCAAGGTGTTGACTCATGTGTGGTCTCTCTATTGGGATACACTTCATATTCAAGCCATTGGACAATGGGAAAGGAATTGGAAGTTGACTACTATAGAAGAAACAGTTTTCCAACATCAAAAATTTCTCTAAGTCTTTTACTCGAGTAGGTCTATAACTACTCGAGTAGCTTGGGTATAATTTACTCGAGTAAAGGAACCTTGTACTCGAGTACTTAACTGTATCTCTCGTGTAGCTAAGTCACCTACTCAAGTAGACATAGTCATATACTCGAGTAGCATACTTATATGCTCGAGTAGATCATATATGTACTCGAGTAAGTCACTCTACATACTCGAGTAGTTCTTTCTGCTTACTCGAGTAGTTGATTTCTACCTACTCGAGTAGCTCATCTTTATATACCCGAGTATATTCTCCCTCATGTACTCGAGTAGTTATTCAACTACTCGAGTAGCTATTCACTTACTCGTGTATATGGCTGAAACTTTTCTGAAATTTTGCTACGTCCTTTTCTGACGGGATTTTGAAATCACATGACATGATTGGTCCACGTGTACATCATTATGACCGATTATGACCGTTAGTCTCTTCTATATAAGGTCTTATCAGAAAATGACAAACCCTAGTATTCTCTAAACTTTCATTTTCAATTCATTTTAAGAAAGTTCTTCAGCCGACTCCTCTCTGATTTTCGCAAAACGGAAGCCGCCGCCGCCGCCTTCTTCTCCGTCCAAAGCTTCTACTTTCAGAGAACTATTCTGAAGAAAGTTACAGATCGAGATCGACTTCGCTGATCATATTCTCTCTCAATTTCTATAAAAGCGAGTAAATCCAGATCGAAGCCGAGAACTTCTTCACCGATTTCTGAAAGTGCTACAAAGTTGAAAAGAAGAAGATCCTGGCCGTTTCATTCAGATCTGAGTGATTTACTGTTTGTATTCTTGTAAACCTCATTTTATTCTTGTAGGAGAAATCTTCTCCGAGTGTAGGAGTTTTTCACTCCGAGTTGTAGGAAGTGTTATCTTCCGAGGTGTAGATCCTTTTTGTCTGGATCGAGTTTGTAGGAACTTTGTTCCGAGGGTAGGATCAAGTTTTGATCCGAGATAGTGGAGTAGCCGAGTCTAGTTAATTGCTAGATCGGTGAGGGAAAGTGGATGTACCCAAGGTTGGGGAACCACTATAAATCTTGTGTCGTCTGTGATATTGGTAGATCATTCTGTGCTGCACTCTAACAATTTTTTATTCCGCAAAAGACGCACAACTCACCTATTCACCCCCCTCTAGGTGATTTAGGTTGACAACCGTTTTCTTTCAGAGACTGATCCAATGAAGTATCTTCAAGCTTTTGAATCAGCTGTAGCTCTCAAGACTCTCTTAGATACTACCAAATGCAAGCTTCTTGTAACAACCTTTGATGAATAAGTGAGGGATTGGTTCTATGGTCTGCGCCCTCAGTCCATCACTTATTTTGCTGATCTGTGAAGTGAGTTCTTGATCAGGTTTTCTACTTCAACAAAGAGAAAGGGCGGTCCAAAATCCCTCATTAAGATCAAGCAACGAGAGAACGAGACTTGGTCTCAGTTTGTGGATCGATTCCAGAAAGAGATCCTGGACATTGAGATCGTTGATCAATAAATGTATCAGGTGGCTCTAATACACAGTCTGTGTGAAGGGCCGCTTATGTTTGAAGCTAATGTTAGTACACCAAGAACATATTAGGAGTTGATTGTCTTAGCCAACTCATACATTCGACATGAGTAGAGTAATCCCAGCTTCATCTCCAAGCTTATATTAGAGAAGGATTCTCCTTGATATAAGCAACCTCCGAGGTCTCCTCGGAAAGATTTTTCATCCCACTCAAGGAAGGGAAGAAGATTTCAACGTTATCGACACCCCTTCCTGAATCATGATCGTGCTCAAGATCAATTGTTACTACTACCATCCCCAGCTACTCAAACAACTTCGATTCTTCAGCAACAAGTTGATGAGTTGCCAGAGACTGAACTAGAAGAGGCCATTCTAGAAGTAAGCCAAGTCATGAAAGATAGGGCTAATTTCAATAGGCCTTATCAGCCGACTGATCAAAGATCTAAAGACTCGGAGCCGTACTGCGAATTTCATAAAGATCAAGGGCACTCAACTGAAAACTGCCAAGCACTTTGTCAACTAGTACAAAGGATTCTGAGGTAGGGGAAGATGCACGATCTGTTCTCGAAAGATGACCACCCTGATCCATTAACTTCAAAAGGCAAAGAAGCGGCAGACACTCCTTGCTGCTCAAAGGGGGTGATCCAAATCAACTACCCTGGCCTCTTTATTAACAATATCTCTGATGCCATTGATGAGGGCAAGCTTGGAAGACTATTCTGAAGTAAAAAGGACATCACAGTTTCAGAAACTCCTCATAATCATGGCCGGTTATTTCTTCTTCACTCTTTAAACATTGTCTCTTTAAAACACTTCTTAGTGTTCCTTCTTGCATTTCAATAACGTTTACGTCAGAGATCCCATACTGACACTTTTTCCTTTTTGGAGTGCTTGCTCCTCTATTTTCTCTTTGCCAAAGAGATCACTGGACCACCGAGACATCGTCGAGTCTTGCTAAGGGCCCCCTCGAGGTTGGACTCCGGCGTAAGGCCATAATGACCACATATCGTGGGGAATGTTCTCATATGTGTAGTGGGAGCCATCTACCCTTGAACGGTGGATTACGGGACTTTGGATCCTTGCCGGCATCTAAAATAAAGTGTGCATCAAGGGAGGTCCCATGTGTTAGCTCTACTTTGCTTAATAAGCAATGGCAATCAAGCGTTGCCTTGTCTCTTCGAACATCTCACGACAGTAATGGACGAATACTCTATGGTACTCTCAATCCATGCTTTTGCGGGGCCCACAACTTCGCTGATCTTTCCATAGACAAGCAATGTTAAAGGCCACTTGGTGCATCTAGTCTCAATGATCAGCGATATTGTAACCCGAAGCATGAGAGCAGTGTATCTAGCAATCCTTCTCAGGATTTTCTCTGCATGATTCTATTTTATGCCCTTCCAAAGGATGCGCGGCCAGCCCTCTCAAAATAAGTCTACACTTGTAATGACCTTTCTTGGGCAAGCGATGCATAAGGCCCACAGTGAACACTTGTGGCAATTTCAGTCCTTTCTTGGTCATCTTCGAGTACAGACCTCTTTTTATCAACTGCCTCTTTCGCAGGTTGATAGTTTAAATCCGACCTATCAAAAGGATTTGCAAAATTTCATTTTGCTTATACTCATCTTATATGTATTGCTTGCACAAAGCTCTATCAAGATGATGATTTACAAGCTCTCTATTACTCTTATCAAATTACAATGACACCGATCATTAAATCAAAGTATTTGGTTCTCCTTAATTGACAAGCCATGCTATTGGAGTCTAATCAGGACGATATCTTCTTATTGATCTGGACTTCATATTAAAGATATCATATCTGATCTCGCAAAAAGATCACTATTGTGGTCTGATTTTTATTCGGTTATTAGCAGAGTTCGTCAGACATTTCTTCTGTTATCCGATCATATCTATCTTATCATATCAATAGTCAGCATTCACAATTTTCATCCAGGTACTTGCAACTTAGCCTTTATATCATATCTGCTTATAACTCCACTTTTGTAGAGATTAGTAGATATTCCCAAGTTCCATCCAGGTACTTGCAACTTAGTTCATTTTTTCAAATCTGCTTCTAACTTCTCTTTTGTAGAGATTAATAGTTATTTGCAAGTTCCCCTCCAGGTACTTGCAACTTAGCCTTTATATCATATCTGCTTCTAACTCCTCTTTTGCAGAGATTAACAGATATTTGCAAGTTCCATCCAGGTACTTGCAGTTTAGTTCTTTCTTTCATATCTGCTTCTAACTTCCCTTTTGCAGAGATTAGCAGGTATTTGCAAGTTCCCCTCTAGGTACTTGCAACTTAGCCTTTATATCATATCTGCTTCTAACTTCTCTTTTGTAGAAGTTAGCAAATATTCTCAAGTTCATCCAGGTATTTGCAAGTTATTATTCTTCTATATCTTCCTCTCATCTTTATTTTTCAGAGCTCATTAGAAGACATTCACGTCTTTTTACAAAGGCAATTCAGGTACACACGAGATGTACCCACCTTCTTTGTCTGCATTAACTTTTCCTTTGCAGGAAAAAGATAGTCATTGACAACCTCATTCTAAAGAAAGACATTCGGTTCTATCTCTCCGTGCCTCCTACATTTCTTTGGGGGTGGATCACAATTTTTGTTGGTCTCCTACTTTTTCGAAGTTCCCTTCGAGACTTAAAAAAGTGCGGGGATTATGTTAACTCATAAATCAGCGATCCTTCCCAAGGTAGCCAGCTCGCTAGTCTCGGCATGCACAGCTAGGGCGGTCTCCCTGGTCTGACCGCCCAGGTTGCGCAACAGCCGCCTGTCATGCAGTGGCAGCAGAATGCTTCCTCAGTCCGCACCTGCAGGTCGCACAGTTTGATCAGCTAACCGCACAGATTCACTTTTCCCCAACAAGTGCGGGCCACCCAACTAATTGTCGGACTCGGACTCCTGTCCGCCCAGACCTCCACATAGCCATATGAACTGCATCCAGGTCGCCCAACGATAGGCAACGAGTTTCAGGTCACCGGGCAAGCGACAAATCTCCAGGCCACCAACCAACAGGCATGACCTACTCCACTTCAGTACGCTCGATAGTCGACGACCTACCTCAGGTCATCCGACAGAGGGCGATAATATCGAGGTCGTCCAACAGGAGGCGAAATTCAGCAAATGTGGCGACCTGCTTCTTCAGTCTGCCAGGTCGCCCAGTCATCCAGCACTCGCCTGCATACAGTTCGCGGACTCTATCTCAATCTGCCCAAGGAGAGTTGACGCTCCAGCTCCGTCAATCCGAACATTCAGCGGACTCATCCCATTCGTCGCATGCTGGGCAGACTCGTCAGGCAGTCAAACTCTTCAGTCTGCCTGCATTTACAAACCCTTTCCACCAACATGCTTCCCTGCAGCAGAGGCAGACTGACTATGCAGCACGCCAACTCAGCTTTCCAGTACCCGCTTCTTCCCAGTAGCGGGTGGACAACTCCTCAGCCCGCATACATTGGCGCGGACTCGTTCAACAAAGAAGAGGCGGACACGTCCCAGTCTGCCAACAGCAGAATCAACTCCAGAAGACGTCCCTAACCGCACAACATGGTGCGGACTTGGCCGACTCCAAGATCTACTCATGTAATTCATTGATTCATAGGGGGTGACGTTAATAAAAGTCATTACCTCCTCGGACCAATAAATAGCCCCCCATACCTCTCATTCGGGGGGACAGAAGGGCTCGTGCATTAGGGCAACCAAAGATAGGGTCAATGCATCAGATCTTGCGGACTCCACTTCTCAGTCCGCGCGACCTCACCTGTCCTCTCTGCCGGATCGCACCACCCGTGCGGCCTGCTCTAGCGAGCTGCGGGATCAGTTAACCTTGCGGTCTGACGACCTCTCTGCCCAGTCCGCGCGTCCTCCTCTAGCAACTTCTTTCCTTAGCCGCCAGCTTCCCCCTTTATACCCTTTGTTTCCTTGCTTCCCATGTAAAGGTGCAACTCAAGCTGTAACAATTGAACATTAATCAAAGGAAAGCCCGTCACGAGAGTGACAGTTAAGTCGCAGCCGGCGAAGTCTATTGTTGCCGCTGCTAGTGGCCCCATCTTCTTCTCAGCTCACCACTCTCGACATCAACCTGTAAAACCAACTGTCAAAGTAACCATCTGCTCGATAGTCCCTTATCAGCCTCCCGACCGTCTCCGCACTCGGATCAACATCCTCCTCTCCTCTATCCCCACAACCCTTGATCAACCGCTTGCTCCACTCTCGAGCACTCAGAAGCCTTCCCTCTCCTCTATCACAGAAACCTTATTCCTCAAACAACCATCTTCTTCAATCTTCCCTCTTGTGAGACCGAACACACCCGTTAGCTATTGGTGCCCGCGACAACCTCTTCTCTGTTTCCGCGCATCAACACCTTCTATAATCTTCTCAAACACAACCCTATTCCAATCAGTCTTGATCCGAAAAATAATCCTTATCATTGGACTAAACATGAAAGTTAAAATTCTATCATCTACTCCAGCCTTGTAGAGAAGCACCTTTCCTATTACTTTAGACAGAAATTTTCCCAGGGAATTCATTCCCTTCCAGTTTAGTGAACTGCCAAACCTAGTGGTGGATCCAGTCCACACCACTCTAAGGCCTCTGCAGTCTTGCTGGAATCCAGTTCATCTTCCTGTACAGTTCTAGGAATCTGAATGACTGTAGCTAGTTTTTTGATTGTAACCTTTACTCTTGCTCCATTCACACTGGATTATATTTTGGTTGTCTTAAGGTTTAGCGAAGCATTCAAATAGAACTCAGATACTTCTCTCTTCCATATCATGGTTGGTTCAGAAAGCAGATGCTCAAGACCTGCATCATTGACAAGGTCTGTCACATTCTTGATCTTTTCTTGTGCGGAGACGAATGCATTTCGCAACAGTTCGTAAACCTTGCTGATGTTGTCGTCCATCTTCGGTACCATTTGAGTTGAGAGAGCTTGAGATTGAGAGTTGTCGACTAAGGATTTCTAGGTCACGACACTTAGTGAACAGTCTCTCAAGTTTTCTGGTAAGCGTAGTTGAAAACTCCTTACACTACCTATTTATAGTAATTGTCTGCTGAAGGCGATAAGGCGCGCTGCATTTAGTAATTTTCTAAATATTTTGAAATATCTAGTGTCGACATGGAAAAGCTATTCTGTCAAGATGTGTCGACTTAAGTCGACACAACGTTCATGTCTCTCGATATAGACCTCAGGGTCTTGAAACCCTTATGTCTTGACACTAAATTTTAATGTCTCGACACACTGCATCTGATTAGTGTCGACACGTTGTCTGGTGTCTCGACACACAACTAGTTATTGTGTTGACACACACTGTGGTGTCTCGATACAATTCTTTAACTTAAGACAAAATTTATGTCTGAGTATAATTTCTTGACTTATATCAAGTCTTTCTTGGTTATTTAGATTTGTTGACTTTGTTAGTCATCTTTTATAAGTTGTACAAACTTCTGTTGTTACTAAGTGAAAATGTTTACTCAATGTTCAACATACCTAGTTTAAATTTAAAGTAATTGAACTTGCTTTCATTTAGGGGTTTTGTAAAAATGTCAGCAACTTGTCTTTCTGTTGGAGTATACTCTAAGCTAATATTTTTTTTTCAACATTCTCTCTGAAAAAGTGATATTTTATTTCTCTAAGTTTTGTTCTACTTGTGAAACAGGATTATTAGCAATAGAAATTGCACTAGTAGAATCACAAAATATAACAGATTTACTTAGTTGTACACTGTAGTTTAGTAGTTGATGCTGAATCCACAGCAACTGTGCACAACAGCTTCCAGAAGATATGTACTCAGATTATGCTGTAAAAATTACAACACTTGTTTGTTTCTTGCTGCTCCAACTTATGAGTCTTTTCCCTAGAAACTGGCAAGTTCCAGAAGTACTCTTTTTATCTTCTTTACACCATTCAAAATCCGCATATGTGTATCCTGTGAGTTCAAAATCACTATTCTTAGGATACCAAAGCCCAAATATTGGGTGTGCCCTTAAGATATCTCTATATTCTCTTCACAGCAGTGTAATGAGTCTCTTTGGGGCATGCTTGATACCTTGCACAGTCACATATTGAGAACATAATATCTGGCATTCTAGCAGTCAAATACATAAGTGATCCAATGATGCCTCTATACAAGGCTTCATCAACTGGTTTCCCAGATTGATCCTTGTGTAGTGACACAGAAGAACCCATTGGAGTTTTCATGGTAGAAGAAATCTCCATACCTCTTAATCAACTCCTTAGTGAACTTAGACTGTGAGATGGATATACCATCCTCAGATTGACTAACTTGGTGATGGCGATGATGGTGATGCGGCCGTGGATCTACAACATCTAGAGTTCGTGGATTGGGATGGTCGTTGCCGCAAGCTCGAAGATGGGAGTCTACCACGATGTTTCTTCGCCAACGCCGCCACCGCTACATGTTTTGCTCGACGTCCGCCGCCGCCAATAAATAAAATATATAATTATAAATTACATAATTATAATTATATATTTTATCAATTTTTATTTTAGGAAATTCTATTTTAAAAGTATTTTATTTCATGCATTTTATTTTGTTAGTGAATTGTTTAATTTCATGTATTGTATTTTCATTTCATGTATTATGATGGGTGCATATTGTAAGACCCCCCCTCCCCGGATCCCAAAACACGGTACGAAGGGGGAGTCTTATGCCCGGAACAGCCGCCTTGCGGTAGCATTAGCACACGGGCTAACCTGTACCACAAGACGCCTATTCCGCCGGCTACAACAATATCAATATATCATGCCAACCCAACCAAATAAATAAATAAACAGAAGTCAATTCCACACTAAGTTATAATGTCCAAATACATCAATAAAGAGAAGCTAGAACATGCTTCTACAATATATCAGAGTACAGCTAAACATTGCCCAAACGGGCTACATCAGAGTAATCAAAACACTAACATCTGTAACAGACGGTATCGACGGCACCGTCACATCAGGCCCTGTCGTCCTGGCCTGGCTGTCCTGCTGCGTAGTCTGCGGCTGCTCTACCTGCGGCGTGACCTCCTAAAAAGGAAGACGTAGCAACCGTTAGTCGAAACGACTAAGTGGTTTCACATCCGCTCCCCCGGCGACTCCTCGGCACCGGGCGGAGAAAAGGAACAAGAGTATAGTATATAATAAGTATGCAAGTAAAGGAAGTACAAGCAGGTGGCAAGGTAATGTAAGAGTAACAACATCATAATCAGCATTTAAGTAAGAGCTACACTAAACTAGCAAGTATAAGTAACAGCAGGAAAGTAACTTAACTTATAAGAATGCCCATACAAACTTATAAGTTAAGGATCGGGTTACATAAAAGTAACTCATCGTATAAGAGTGCCCATACAAACTTATACGATGAGGATCTTGTGGTGCAATGATATGAAATGCTATGAATGCTATGCAATGACTCACCCATGCACACCCATGCAGTTGCTATGTCGACACAGACTATAGTTCCCACTTTTCGAGCAGGTAGCTAACCTCTCAGGACATCAGCCGCCGTGGCCAGGCGGTGACAGTAGAACGGGCACTTCTACTACTAGGCGGGTATCACACTACTTCACCTAGGCCTCCGTACGCCTCAACGCTAAGAACACAACAGCGGAGCCCATGCGTACTATGGCCCAGCGGGGTCTTGGGTAGATGTGCACCAAGAACACAGCCCGAACTGGCCTTGCGTGACCCGGAAGGGGCCTCGGAAGAAAGCACGAGGACACAGCCCAACCGTTCACATGGTCGGAGGGGCCTCGGGACGTGCACACCGAGGACACAGCCCAAACCGACCAAGTCTAACTGCCAACTCCCGTCGGTGTGACGACTGGCGAGCCCGTAGACCTGCCACACTATCCTTAACCCGGGATTACGACACCGCGTGTCGACTCACACCACATGCAATTTCACAACCTCATCATACCATGGAAGGGGCCTCGGAGTGAGCACGAGGACACAGCCCAACCATCCATCCACACCTTACCTCAACATAACCAAAACAAGTGACGGTCAACACCGCACTTACATCCCTTTACAACACTACCCGTAGGGAGACGACTCTCTAAGTATTGGACTCCTAAATTCAATCCGATATAAAACATATGCATGGCCATGGGTTACCCATCTATATATCATCCCAAGTGATTTCAACATGATCTAAACAAGATTTGCTCTTACGACAACTTACCGAAGTATTATCAAATCAATCCAATTAAACATAAGGAAATCAACAGGCCTCAAGCTATTTTGCAATAATAAATTGATTTCTAAAACAGTAAATATTATCATCCATAACACTTGGTGGTTAACATAAAATTATTTCTCCAAAATCTAGAATTAATTGCGACATTAGATCCACCAATTTCAAATCCACAACGTATGTAGAGACCCAGAATTTCAGTGCAGGATTAGCACTGAATAGAAACTTCGACCGGCGTTTCCTGAAGTTACAGGAATCCGGTGGAGGCGTGTAACCCCTCGTTGGAAAGATCTTTTCATGATCTACAACTTTCATATTCAGGTCACAACCCAGATCTGACAATAACTTACTCGAAATCGGCTTCAAAGTTCACTGCGCACAGAACACAATTTCTGTGTACAGGAATTGCCGGGCAGCAAACTCGATTAGGTTTTCCCGGGGCCACAGACATCACCTGAAGTCGTGCAACCACTCGTTCGAAAGGTATTTCCAAGTGCTACAACTTTCGTGTTTAGCCAAAAGCCCAGATCTGCACATATCCTACATAAAAAGGGCCTATAAGATCGCTGCGCGCAGAATACAGATTCTGCGCGCATCTTAAAGGAAAATGAACGACATCGGTTCGTCTTCCTCCTCAAGGCGATCGTTCCTAAATTTTCCAGAAATATTCTCCTCCCTTATTCAACCTCAAAGGCCATAAACTCCTCACGAGACCATCCACCCATCGTCATATTGAAGAAAAGTGGAAGGGTTGAAGAGATCTAAAATCTAGGATTCAAATCCTAGCATGGCCAAACCTAGAAATCTTCTCCTCTCCATCAAGCTCTCTTGAACCGATGTCTCTCCTAAATATCTAAGATCTAGCACCAAGGGAGAGGGTAGGAAACTCACATTGGCTCCAGCGGTACCACCATTTCTAGCCATGGATCTCGTAGTTCTCCTTGGCGGCATCTTCTCTTTCACGGCGATGGCGAATCTCCTCCGGTAGAACTTGCTCCAGCGGTTTTCCTCTCACCAGGAGTTCTCACAGGAGAAAGGGGGTGAAATGAGAGTGAAAACGGCTAGGGTTTCCTCTGCCCCTTATAAGCAAAATATGACACGGGTAGGGACACGGCCGTGTCCGTACCCGTGTCCAGCTTCCGCGAAACGGCCGTGGCGGTTTCCATGTCGGTTCAATGTTTGACACGGGTAGGGACACGCCCGTGTCCCGACCCGTGTTCACATGACACGGCCGTGTGCCTGGCCGTGTCATTGGCCGTGTACTACTCGGGTTGCATCTCGACACTTCTCGTCGAGCTCAACTCGACGCACACGGGTAGGGACACGCCCGTGTCACTACCCGTATTCCCCGCTCGACGCATCTCGACGATTCTCGACGCTCTCGACATGGCTCGTCGAGCTCAACTCGACACACACGGGTAGGGACACGCCCGTGTCACTACCCGTGTTCCCCGCTCGACGATTCTCGACGATTCTCGACGATCTCGACACGGCTCGTCGAGCTCAACTCGACGCACACGGGTAGGGACACGGCCGTGTCACTACCCGTGTCATCTCCCGTGTCACTCTGCACTGATTTCTCCACTTCTCCACAAGTGCAGCCCAATTCCCTGCACTTCTCAGGACTTGAGTCAACCCTCCTGAATGAAAACACACACACTAGGGGCCTAGAGCGATTAGGGACGTTACAAATCCTATAAACAAAATAAAAGATTTCGTCCCCGAAATCAGGCTTAGGCTGTGTGGAAAAAAAGCTTAACAGGAAATTTATCATACGTTTTAAAATAAGACTACCTTGGGCAAACAACTCCGGGTAGCGTTGCTGCATCAAATCCATTGGCTCCCAGGTGTACTCCTCCTTCCCATGATTCAACCATTGCACCTTCACTAAGGGGACACTTTTGCGGCGTAATGTTCTTGTCTCGCTGTCAACAATCCGCACCGGCTCTAGTCGCACAGATCTATCCGACGCCACTGCACCATCAGTAGTGGGAATAAATTGGTCGGGCCACAATAGTGCTTTTCGAAGCGACGATACATGGAACACGTCGTGAAGATTTTCTAGTTCCGGTGGTAACTCCAACCGATAGGCCAACGGGCCAATTCTTTCCAATATAGTATAAGGCACAACATACCTTGGGCTGAGCTTTTTCACTCCCCGCACCCGTGACACTCCATGCATCGGCCGAATCTTAAGGAACACTTTTTCGCCCACCTGAAACTCCACCATCCGGTGCTTTTTATTGTAATATTTCGCCTGTCGACTTTGAGCCTCCAACATGCGATCCCGTATCAATCTGACCGCCGCATCAGTATCATCTATGTATTCGTTTCCCAATGCCTTCGGATCTTCATCTTGCACCCAAGACAAGGGAGTCCTGCACCTTCTTCCGTAAAGGGCTTCATGGGGCGCCATGCCGATGCTCGCCTGATGGCTATTATTATAGGAGAATTCCACCAGGGGCAAGAGCCTTTCCCATGGCTCTCCTCTGTCCAGCACGCATAACCTCAATAAATCTTCCAGTGTCCTGATGGTCCTTTCAGACTGCCCGTCAGTCTGTGGATGAAATGCGGTACTAAAGGCTAGGCGTGAGCCCAAATACGCCTGTACCGCCTTCCACTCATTGGATGTAAACCGACCATCCCTATCCGAAACAATTGTCTTGGGCACGCCATGATACCGTACAAATTGCTCCACAAAAAGGCGTACCAAAACATCCACGTGTGCTTCCTTCTTCATTGGAATGAACCGGGCCACCTTTGTTAGTCGATCCACAATAACCCACACCGAATCATTCCCGGAGCGGGAACGAGGTAACCCATGAACAAAATCCATGGAGATATCCTCGAACTTCCATTCGGGGATGGGCAGCGACTGCAACAAACCACCGGGACTCCTGCATTCAGCCTTCACTCTTTGGCAAGCTTCGCAATGTGTAACATAGTAGCGAACATCCTTCTTCATTCCCGGCCAACACATGGTCTTCCGCAGTCCGGCATACATCTTAGCAATACCCGGATGCACTGAATATTGAGAGGAATGCGCCTCTCTCAATATATCCTCCCGAATTTTGCCGCCCTTGGGAATATAGAGTCGGCCACGAAAATAAATGAGGCCATCTTTGAGTGTGTACTCATCGGTGGTCCCATCTTCAATTGCCTTGATTGCCGGGGCCAAGGCCGCATCCATTCCTTGCTCCACCCGAATCCGGTCTCGGATATCACAAACTATGCTCATGTTGGCCAAATACTCCGCATACTCTGCCGAAGGATCTTTGAATACTAGAGTAATTTCCATCTCCTCGATCATCCGAGCCAACTCCATACTCATCAGCCGAGACTCTGGGCTAGAGCCTGGCACTTTTCTACTCAAGGCATCGGCTACCGAGTTCGCTTTCCCGGGGTGGTAGTTCATGGTGAAGTCATAGTCGCATAGAAATTCCAACCACCGCCGTTGTCTCAGGTTCAACTCCTTCTGAGTGTGAACATACTTCAAGTTTTTGTGATCGGAAAAGATCTCGCAGTGCACGCCATATAAATAATGTCTCCAGACCTTCAAAGCGAACACCACTGCTCCCAACTCCAAATCATGAACCGGGTAATTGATTTCATGTTTCTTTAACTGCCTTGAAGCATAAGCCATCACATGCCCGTGCTGCATCAGCACCGCTCCCATCCCTTGGTATGATGCGTCCGTGTAAACTTGGAATCCTTCCTTCCCAGACGGTAGTGCAAGGATGGGGGCGGAGGTAAGCCTATCTTTCAATTCTTGAAACGCCGCCTCACATTGAGGTGTCCACTCAAATGGCACACCCTTCTTCGTCAAGGAGGTAAGGGGAAGGGCAATCTTGGAAAAACCTTTCACGAACTTGCGGTAGTACCCAGCAAGTCCAAGAAAGCTTCGTACATCGGCCGCCGACTTCAAGGGCGACCACTCCTTCACGGCCCGCACCTTAGTTGGATCCACAGCTAATCCTGCTCCACTGATCACATGCCCCAAGAAGGCAACCTCCTTAAGCCAGAATTCACACTTGCTAAACTTGGCATACAAGGCGTGCTCCTTCAATTTCTTCAAAACTAGGGTCAGGTGCTCGACATGCTCCTCCTCCGTCTTTGAGTAGACTAAGATGTCGTCGATGAAAACGATGACGAAGATGTCCAAGTATGGTTCAAACACCTTGTTCATCAGGCTCATGAATGCCGAAGGTGCATTCGTGAGCCCAAACGGCATTACTGTGAACTCATACAAACCATATCTCGAACTGAAGGCTGTTTTCTGAATATCCCCCTCTTGTATCCTCAACTGATAGTATCCGGAGCGCAAGTCTAGTTTAGAGAACCAATGTGCTCCCACTAATTGATCGAACAACTCGTCGATCCGAGGTAGCGGATAAGTGTTCCGCACCGTTAATCGATTGAGTTCCCGATAATCTATGCACAATCGCAGGGTTCCATCCTTCTTCTTTACGAACAACACGGGGGCACCCCATGGTGATGAACTGGGGCGAACGAACCCTGAATCTACTAGTTCTTGTAGTTGAACTCTAAACTCCGCGAGTTCTTTCGGGGCCATTCTGTACGGAGTCTTAGATACAGGCTTGGCACCTGGTACTAAATTAATCTGGAAATCGACCTCTCTATGCGGTGGTAATCCTGGTAGCTTCTCAGGAAATACCTCGGGAAAATCCCGCACAACCCGTACATCCTTTAATTCCAACGCTTCCTCCTTCAACTCGAACCAGATCATGAAGACCTCGTCCCCCTTCATATGAGCTTTTATAACCTGGACGGAAGATAACATCATGCGAGGAGCGAAGCCAATACCTTGGAAGATGACGTCAGAGTCTCCATGTCTCAAATAGATCCGCTTCTCCGCGCAGTCGATCCTTGCGAAGTGCCAATCGAGCCATGCCATGCCCAAAATGATGTCAAACTCCGGCATTCTCAGAACCGTGGCCGGTGTATCAAAGGCCTTCCCATCAATAAATAACTCCAACTCGCACTTGGCGGTCGCGATCATCTCCGAGCCGTCCGGAAGGCGTACACGTCGGGCTATTCCCGTGAAGTACTGAACATCACCCACGTCTTTTATGAAATCCTCGGACACAAAAGAGTGTGAGGCACCGGTATCGAACAGCGCATAGGCCGTCTTCCCGCCAATAATCACGGTGCCTAAGTGCCAACGACCAAAACTTATTGCTAGTGTCTAATACGTTCTATTCAATTCATGTTAAACCATGCAAATATGTAAACTAATTAAATCATACCTGCAATCACATCTTGTGGGTTCCGTTCCTGCGCCATGTCAAGCGCGAACACCTGATCCCGGACCGGTCCGGGGTTTCCTCTTGGCGGTCCTCGTCCTCGACCACGCATATATCCCCGTCCTCGTGGAGCTGGTGGAGGGAGAGCAGGAGGGAGAGCAGGAGGGAGAGCAGGAGGGACGTTCCCATATAGCTGCGGGCAAAAATGTCGGATGTGGCCCGGCTGGTTGCACTCGAAGCACACCAGACCACGACGCCCTTCAGGTTGTTGAAATCGCTGAGGCTGTGGGGGTGGAGGCAACGCAGGCGGCTGCGGAACTGGATGCTCCACCCTATAGTTTCGGTGGACACGCCCGCCACCTCTTTGATAACCCCTTCCTCCTCTGAAGTCTCGCCTCCTACTATTCCATGGGCCGGCTTCCATCACGTCCTCCGCAGGCCTCTTACTACATCCCATGTGGTCCGCCTCCAATCTTTTCGCCATATCAATGATCTCCGCCAAGCTACCATCCGCTATAAACAAAAGGGACTGCCTTAGGGGATCTCGCAGCCCTTTATAGAAGCGCTTGGCATAACCTCTGTCATCCAACTCATAAGAGTCCGCAAACCTTGCGAGATGCTGGAATTCCCGCTGGTATTCTGTGACCGACTTTGATCCCTGCTTTAGTAGAAGGAACCTCTGCTCAAGCTCATCTCGGGCCGATGTAGGGATAAAGTGCTCCAAGAAAACACCCGAGAATTCACTCCAACTTATCTCTGTGTAGATCCGGCCTTGGAAGGTAGAGCCCATGAGGGACTTCCACCACCTCTTCGCATGTAAGTCCAAGACGGACATTGCCAATGTCACTGCCATGTTGGCTGGGCAACGGATACCGGCCAACAACTCCTGTATCGTGTCTAGCCATTCCTCTGTACGTACGGCTGACTCCGTCCCAAGGTAGACGGGAGGGGAGAGAGCCCGGAAGGTGCTCAGCCAGTTGGAGCTCGGGGCCTGTTGTTGCACCGGAGCCTGCTGTGCCTTAAAAGCATCAAGAATGGCGGTGAGCGTCTGCCCCAACTCAGACTGTTCGAACTGAGTGGGTATGGGAGGGGTAGGAGTGCCCCCCATCGGCTCAACATGCAGTGGAATCTACACGTACACGACAAATTTGTGGTCAGGTTGGCTAAACTTAAGGTCTAAGTTGGACAAACTTAATGTGAATTACATATGGGCACACCACTGCTTCCGCTAAGTCAGTTTGTCCCCAAACTGACTAACCAAACGGGGGTGGCACCATTGTTGAATGACTTCGTAGTTGAGGATCGTGGCAAACTGATACCATTTGTAAGACCCCCCCTCCCCGGATCCCAAAACACGGCACGAAGGGGGAGTCTTATGCCCGGAACAGCCGCCTTGCGGTAGCATTAGCACACGGGCTAACCTGTACCACAAGACGCCTATTCCGCCGGCTACAACAATATCAATATATCATGCCAACCCAACCAAATAAATAAATAAACAGAAGTCAATTCCACACTAAGTTATAATGTCCAAATACATCAATAAAGAGAAGCTAGAACATGCTTCTACAATATATCAGAGTACAGCTAAACATTGCCCAAACGGGCTACATCAGAGTAATCAAAACACTAACATCTGTAACAGACGGTATCGACGGCACCGTCACATCAGGCCCTGTCGTCCTGGCCTGGCTGTCCTGCTGCGTAGTCTGCGGCTGCTCTACCTGCGGCGTGACCTCCTAAAAAGGAAGACGTAGCAACCGTTAGTCGAAACGACTAAGTGGTTTCACATCCTCTCCCCCGACGACTCCTCGGCACCGGGCGGAGAAAAGGAACAAGAGTATAGTATATAATAAGTATGCAAGTAAAGGAAGTACAAGCAGGTGGCAAGGTAATGTAAGAGTAACAACATCATAATCAGCATTTAAGTAAGAGCTACACTAAACTAACAAGTATAAGTAACAGCAGGAAAGTAACTTAACTTATAAGAATGCCCATACAAACTTATAAGTTAAGGATCGGGTTACATAAAAGTAACTCATCGTATAAGAGTGCCCATACAAACTTATACGATGAGGATCTTGTGGTGCAATGATATGAAATGCTATGAATGCTATGCAATGACTCACCCATGCACACCCATGCAGTTGCTATGTCGACACAGACTATAGTTCCCACTTTTCGAGCAGGTAGCTAACCTCTCAGGCATCAGCCGCCGTGGCCAGGCGGTGACAGTAGAACGGGCACTTCTACTACTAGGCGGGTATCACACTACTTCACCTAGGCCTCCGTACGCCTCAACGCTAAGAACACAACAGCGGAGCCCATGCGTACTATGGCCCAGCGGGGTCTTGGGTAGATGTGCACCAAGAACACAGCCCGAACTGGCCTTGCGTGACCCGGAAGGGGCCTCGGAAGAAAGCACGAGGACACAGCCCAACCGTTCACATGGTCGGAGGGGCCTCGGGACGTGCACACCGAGGACACAGCCCAAACCGACCAAGTCTAACTGCCAACTCCCGTCGGTGTGACGACTGGCGAGCCCGTAGACCTGCCACACTATCCTTAACCCGGGATTACGACACCGCGTGTCGACTCACACCACATGCAATTTCACAACCTCATCATACCATTGAAGGGGCCTCGGAGTGAGCACGAGGACACAGCCCAACCATCCATCCACACCTTACCTCAACATAACCAAAACAAGTGACGGTCAACACCGCACTTACATCCCTTTACAACACTACCCGTAGGGAGACGACTCTCTAAGTATTGGACTCCTAAATTCAATCCGATATAAAACATATGCATGGCCATGGGTTACCCATCTATATATCATCCCAAGTGATTTCAACATGATCTAAACAAGATTTGCTCTTACGACAACTTACCGAAGTATTATCAAATCAATCCAATTAAACATAAGGAAATCAACAGGCCTCAAGCTATTTTGCAATAATAAATTGATTTCTAAAACAGTAAATATTATCATCCATAACACTTGGTGGTTAACATAAAATTATTTCTCCAAAATCTAGAATTAATTGCGACATTAGATCCACCAATTTCAAATCCACAACGTATGTAGAGACCCAGAATTTCAGCGCAGGATTAGCACTGAACAGCAACTTCGACCGGCGTTTCCTGAAGTTACAGGAATCCGGTGGAGGCGTGTAACCCCTCGTTGGAAAGATCTTTTCATGATCTACAACTTTCATATTCAGGTCACAACCCAGATCTGACAATAACTTACTCGAAATCGGCTTCAAAGTTCACTGCGCACAGAACACAATTTCTGTGTACAGGAATTGCCGGGCAGCAAACTCGATTAGGTTTTCCCGGGGCCACAGACATCACCTGAAGTCGTGCAACCACTCGTTGGAAAGGTATTTCCAAGGGCTACAACTTTTGTGTTTAGCCAAAAGCCCAGATCTGCACATATCCTACATAAAAAGGGCCTATAAGATCGCTGCGCGCAGAATACAGATTCTGCGCGCATCTTAAAGGAAAATGAACGGCATCGGTTCGTCTTCCTCCTCAAGGCGATCGTTCCTAAATTTTCCAGAAATATTCTCCTCCCTTATTCAACCTCAAAGGCCATAAACTCCTCACGAGACCATCCACCCATCGTCATATTGAAGAAAAGGGGAAGGGTTGAAGAGATCTAAAATCTAGGATTCAAATCCTAGCATGGCCAAACCTAGAAATCTTCTCCTCTCCATCAAGCTCTCTTGAACCGATGTCTCTCCTAAATATCTAAGATCTAGCACCAAGGGAGAGGGTAGGAAACTCACATTGGCTCCAGCGGTACCACCATTTCTAGCCATGGATCTCGTAGTTCTCCTTGGCGGCATCTTCTCTTTCACGGCGATGGCGAATCTCCTCCGGTAGAACTTACTCCAGCGGTTTTCCTCTCACCAGGAGTTCTCACAGGAGAAAGGGGGTGAAATGAGAGTGAAAACGGCTAGGGTTTCCTCTGCCCCTTATAAGCAAAATATGACACGGGTAGGGACACGGCCGTGTCCGTACCCGTGTCCAGCTTCCGCGAAACGGCCGTGGCGGTTTCCATGTCGGTTCAATGTTTGACACGGGTAGGGACACGCCCGTGTCCCGACCCGTGTTCACATGACACGGCCGTGTGCCTGGCCGTGTCATTGGCCGTGTACTACTCGGGTTGCATCTCGACACTTCTCGTCGAGCTCAACTCGACGCACACGGGTAGGGACACGCCCGTGTCACTACCCGTGTTCCCCGCTCGACGCATCTCGACGATTCTCGACGATCTCGACATGGCTCGTCGAGCTCAACTCGACGCACACGGGTAGGGACACGCCCGTGTCACTACCCGTGTTCCCCGCTCGACGATTCTCGACGATTCTCGACGATCTCGACACGGCTCGTCGAGCTCAACTCGACGCACACGGGTAGGGACACGGCCGTGTCACTACCCGTGTCATCTCCCGTGTCACTCTGCACTGATTTCTCCACTTCTCCACAAGTGCAGCCCAATTCCCTGCACTTCTCAGGACTTGAGTCAACCCTCCTGAATCAAAACACACACACTAGGGGCCTAGAACGATTCGGGACGTTACACATATAACCATCATAATTTCTTTTTGAATTTTGAATTTTGAATGGAGGATGATTGAGTGGTGTAGGCTATATATAGCCATGGTTATGAAGGAATAATTAGAGAATGAAAGAAAGAAATCATAAGAATTCAAATTTTGAATTTTCCCCCTCCTTTCTCCTTCCTCTTTGAGAAATTTTCCCCCCTTTCTCTTCTCTCTTGGCCGCCGGCCTTCTATCTCTCCGACTCTTAGTGGCTCGGCCACCTTCCCCCTCCCCTCCTCCTCCTCCCTCTCCAAGGGTTTGTCAAAAGGAGAAAACGACGAGCGTCTTCATCGTCCGGTGTGGATCCGAGGATTTCTGCGTGGAAATAGAGAATATACCACCGTCAACGTGTGTTCCTCCACTCATCTCTGTGGAAGGTTTTCTTGGGATTTGGGTAATCATTCCTACACCACTTTGTGTGATTTCTTCTAACTTATTTTGTGAGGTTTTGGTGGAATTAGAAGGCTAGTTTTTAGTCCGGATTTATATTGAAATTAGCGCTTAATAAAATCTGAATTTTCAAGCATATATTTCCCGAATATTTTTCGTATAACTTGGAGCGGGTAGATCTCATGAGCACTTGAAGAAATCGGGTTCATCACCTTTGATTTCCCCTTGCGCTCAAGTGATTTGGTAAACCCTCATTTTAATTAATTTGGGATTGAAATTAGGACTTCATTTTAATCGCTAATTTAGCTTGGAACTTTCTTTATTGGAATTGTGAATTGCTTGCGCATAATCTAATTTGAATAGCTAACTGTCCGGATCGTGTGGGTCCTTTTCGCTTGAGCGAACATTGGCCTATAGCCCTTGTTCAATCTTTAAAAGGGGTTGCGTCCCATTGCGTTGATGGTTGTGGAATTTTTGCCTCTTAATGTTTGAGTATTTGATACTACTAAGTAGAGAAACCGCGCACTAGATATTTAATTAAATTGTCGAACAGAAGAACGTGTAGTTTAATCTGTCGAAACCTTGGGCCTGCATTAATTTGTTATCAAAGCGAGGTTGTGCTAATTTCTTAATTAGTACCATCCTAGGTAAAATATCTTTAGCATGCCGACACGAACTTGCCCGTTTCATTGCACAACATATAAATCAATTTTTAAATTTGGTCTGCCAATAGCGGCCTATATTTTTATTTTTTTAGCAAAACAATATCAACAAAATATTTTAATAATCTCTCATTTATTGTCATTAAGAAAATCCCAAAAAATATTTTCTTGCCTTAGCTTGTAAGCGGGAACAAATACATCTGTTGCATTTTATATAGGGTCAGGTTCATTATTCATTGCATGTGCACCAGTTCCGGGTGAGTTTTCTCTCTGGTTCTCATTATTATGGCCTATGACATTTATGCTTCCCGTTTAGATTACTGTTATGTTAATCCCATGGCTAAACACCCCCCAGCCTTGCCTTCATACCATGGGAATACCAATCGTCCCAACGCTCATCCTCCCACTAGAATTGAGGCCCCTACTTATGACGGTTTGGGGTATCCCCAAAATTTTAGAGACTGGATTAAGGGAATAGAAAATTATTTTAATTATCACTTATGGGACGACCACCAAAAGGTTAACATAGCCCGAGATCGATTAGTAGGTCAAGCCCGCGTGTTTTGGCTAAACGAAGAGCGTCATGTTGGTAGTTATAAACATGCTTGGCCGGCAATGCGTAGCCTACTCTCGGATCAATTTGATCCTGCCTACCTCCGCACTACTAACACTAAGCTTGTGAGTGAGTATCGTTATGGCGCTAGTCCCGTACCTGCCTATAGGAATGATTATATACCTAACGCTAGATCATTTGTCCCCAAAGGTCGGCCTGCTCTTAGTGTACCTACTACCACCTTTAGGGAAACCATTCTTACTAGATCTTATGCCTTGGACTGAAAAGATGTTACTCCTAGAATTTTGACTCCTTTATCCTCGACGCCTAAGCCTCCTTGTTGATGCACGAAAACACAGAGGGGGCAAGCACCACCAGCTAACGGTTCGAACACCGGGGAATAGGGAGACTGCGAGTAGTAATATACTAAGCGGATAAGGGTAGGAAGAAGAGCAGGGCCGTGATCCATGGCAACAACAGACTTCGCCCGTCGCGGCCTGAATGCCTCTCTTGCGACGGGCTTTCCTTTGATTGAAGAAGGATTGGGTTACAAGTGAAAGGAAAAGGTTGGACAAGAGCAGAGCGAGGGGGAGTCCGCAAGGCACAGGATTCGAGTCCGCAGCCTGTAACAAGTAGGCTCCTGGGTCCGAGTCAGCGTGCCTTGGGTGCACCACCTCCCCCCTATTTATAGGATAGGGGGCCTGCCCAAACGGGCAGGGCTAAAATAACCGGCTGCCCGGGGTACAGGAGAACCGGGAAGCGGTGACGGGAAGCAAAAAGAAAGAACACGCCAGTCCGCGCAGAAGGGGCGGACTGGGCTCGCGGACTAGAGCTTCCACTGCTGCTGGGCGCGCACGCTGGAGGGCGGCGGCCTGGGCGGACGAGACACTGCGTCCGCCGCTGTAGAGAACCTGGCCCCAAGCGCTGGCGGACTGAGCAGACAGGTCCTTGCGTCCGCTGTTGGGGTACCATGGTCCAATTGGTAATATTGCCGGACTGGGCGGACTGACAATTCGCGTCCGCGCCTACTGAAAGGGGGGCTTTGGAGTCTTGTAGTATGTTGCGGACTGAGGGGTTAACATAATCCCCGCACATTTTTAAGTTTCTAGAAAACTTCGAAAATGTTTTCTTAACCGCCGAGTCCGCAAGCCTCGAAAACGCCGCCAACGCTATAAATATCGCTGGAGGGTCTGGAACTGTTGAGAATCTCGATCGACACGGGGCGCTACTCACCACTTGCGGTCTCAACTTTCCAGTCCGGCATGGCTAGGCTTGGAGCTTTCTTCTCTAGTCTCACTGCAAAGGGCGACCCCGCACTGTCGACGCCTATGAAGACCAAGAAGATTGTAAAGAGGTCGACAAGAAAAGATCCTGTCCGCCCCACAGGAGAGAGTTCCCAGAGCCAGAAGCCTGCGGAGAAAGCAGTCCGCCACGCCGACATATCTGCTCGCGATGATGCCGCAGTCGACGCCGAACCATTGAGAAGTGAGAAGATGGTGACACTGTCGGACTCTGCTCCTTCTCAGAAAACTGCAACGTCGGCGGACACCACTGGCGAACACATTGAGGCTGACATATCTTCTCCCAATGCCCAGGTGCCTATCGTTAACCTGAATGAAGATGATAGGCGGACTGAGGAACAGGACGATGCGCCCTCAAAGGCATTGTCTGCTGTGAATCCTGAACCTGTCCGCGAAAACCAGCCCGACCTAGGGGGGTCCGCCGCAAATTCTGCTGAGAAGACTGCTAAAAGGAAGAAGAGGAAGAGAGACGGGGCGACCGTCGCCGATCGGGTTGAGAAGAAACTGCGCGCAATGAAGGAGAAGAACGTCTCCAAGCGGACTGGGGATGCGGACTTACAATACAGACCGCGCGACAAAGATGTTCCTGACAGCGATCTGGTTACACTAGAGGCCCAAATCCAGGGAGATAATTCCCTCTCCACGGTCAGTTTATCCACGGATGAGATAATTGATTCCATAGACGTCGATCGACTTGATTTAATCAACGAATCCTTGCTGGTTGTACTGCAGCAATCTGAGGCGGCCACTGGGAATAAGGGTGACGAACTCCCTTCCTTGTCCGCTGCGGAGGAAGAGGAGAGAGAGAGACTGAAAGAGAAGTTAGAGGAGCAGAAGAAACAAATCGTTGCTCATGTTGCTGCGGTCGGGGCAGCCTCGAAGCAGGTCGCGGCGGATAAAGCCGCTGAGGATCTGCGGATTGCTGCGGAGCTGATGCGGTCAGGTAAACTTCAACCGATGCCTAAATACTTTCAGCATAAGTGGCTTTACAGGTCGCCGCCGCGGACGTCAAGACCAATCAAAATCATCACTGAGACGGACGATATTGTGGTTTCAACAAGTGCGGCTGCTGAGAAAAAGGCAAAGGTTCATCGCGAATGGAAGAAGCGGTTAAGCGCCTTTGACCCGGAGCGGGCAAGGCGGCCAATCATCTTCGATAGTCGGCAACTCGCTGCTGCTATGTCTAAAAGTGATCTTTCATCCTTTCTTTGCGTCCGCCGCGAACTGCCTTTAAATGCGAAGTTGACTTTGTTTGTTGCAGGTAGGAAGTCGCTGCCGGGCTCCATCGAGAGTGGAGAGATCGTGGTCACACCAAATACTGGTGCCGATGCGGTCTCGCATGTGGAACCCGCGGGGGATGAGCCTCCCAGCCTGAATATAATTAAAGAGTTAGAGAAGAAATTTGAAGCTGAAATGCAGTGTGTCAAAGCTGAGTTAGAGAAAGCAGAGGAGCGCGAGAGGGCGTCCGCGGCGCGTGAGAAAGCGTCCGCGGAACGCGAGAAGGCCCTAAAAGACCAGATCGCCAGCATCTCGCGGGCGCTGGAGAGGTCTGAAAGAGAGAAGAAGAGGCTCGCGGATGACGTCCGGTTCTACAAAGGTAAGCACTTGGCGTCAGTGCGTGAAGGAAAGGAGAAGCGGACTGCTGAGGTCGCTGAGCAGAGGCCGCGAGCGCCAGATCGCGCTGCGCCGGAGATCGCTGCACCGGCAAGTGTCCAACAGCCCGCAGATGAGGAGCAGAGGCCGGCGGCGGAGCCGATGGTGCCTCTCAGCCGGGTAGATCGGGAGGCTGCTCACATGCACCGGACCATAAATGTCATTCATCATCATCTCTGACGTGTGTACAGCGAAATTCTCCAGATAAGCGACCAAGCGGCTCATCTATGCAGAGACAGGGGCGAAAGGCCGGCGCGGACCGACAACAGGGACCGCTGAGTCCGCAATACCTTGAGCTTTTATTTAATTGTATAATTATTTGGATAATTGTGCTTCAAGCAATGCTGTGTTGTAAAATGAACTCTATTTGATCTGTGCGCACTCAGTTTATATATCCGCAAACTATGCAGCTTAATCCTTGTGATGTGGCGAATTGCACGGACTAATGCTGTGTCTGCTTCTCGATATTTAACCTGCAGGTGGCAATACTGCGAACTAAGCGGATTGAAAATGTATCCGCTCCTTGTGACCTGCTGGGAGAAAAAACGCGATCTGAGCGGACAACAAATCGTGTCGGCCACAACTTTTTGCTTTGAATTTTCCTTGGCGTGTGAATCTGTGTTTGCATCTGTGTTATCATTTGGCTGTTTTAACTTTTTGCGGACTGTGCGGATTGGAATTGCAAGCTCTGCGGCCTGGTCAAAAAGTTGTCAGACTCTTTAGCTATAAATAGGACCTTCTGCTTTCTCTTATGCAGGAAACAGTGAAGTACAAGGAACCCTGCGGCCTGCAAAATGGTGTCCGCGCGGACTGATGCTGTTGTCGCCTTCCATTCCGCGGACCACCGGAAATGCACATTGACAGAGGCCGACTTGGACGCCTTTGTCGAAAAGAAGATGGGGAACTCGAACATCCTCGTCCGCCTTCCCGCCCATCAAGAAAGATTGAACTTCTCAACCGCGACCTAGATCGCCATTCCAGTGGACCATTTCGACAGCGGATTCAAGTTTCCGCTTTTATGGGAACTTGCTGCAATCTTCGAGCACTATGGAATGTTGCCTGGCCAGCTTGCGCCGAATACACTCGCTGCGATCTGCAGCTTTGTCTCCTACTTGCGATCTGAAAAGATTGCTTTCTCAATGAATATCTTCCGCAAGATATTCTCTGTCCGCTCCATCACTGCTTCCGGAGGCCGCCCCTACAAGGGGGTCATATACTTCTACTGCAGGGGAATGAAGGTTGTGGGTCTTCCCAACAAGATCCATAACTGGACCTCTAGGTTCCTGATTTTTGAGGGCGACCTAGGGTTCGCACACACCTATCCGCAGGTGCGCGCGGACTCCGCCTTCAAAAGTGTGCAACTGGATGATCTAGAGTCCGCCATTGTCGAGTTCTTGGCCAACGCTAGGCTCGACATCGAGCATTACATTCCGCTGCTGGCGAGCTTAGCGGACGTCATGCCCGAAGAGAGTAAGTGGCTTCCTGAACTCAGATTTTGCATCCGCCGCGACCTTGGTGCTTAGACCCATTTGTTTTTGCAGCGACCTTGGCGGTACCCACTAACTTGCCGCAGACGCCCAGCGGCTTCGTCCCTACACAGAAAGAAAAGAAAGAAGCAGTCGCCAGAAAGAAGGAGGAAGGGGATCCCGCAGCGGACTACTCTTCCTCAGAAAGTTTCTCCATGAGTGGGTTCGGCATCAGCCAGAAGGACCTCAGGGGGAACCCTATGGTCCACTGGCACAGCAAGAATAAAAATGTTCGCCTATCCACCACGCTTCCTTCGTGGAAGAGTCCGCGGATAACACGCCACGCCCATATCGCAATCTCCGCGCTTTACGGAAAGCGCAACCTGAGCGACCTAAAGAAGGTGTCCGCCGCCGACCTCCCTCTGCTTGCCTCTCAGGCTTCTGCGAACAGCGCGGTGACAAACCACTATGTCGCCACTCTGGCCAGAGACCTGTTGAGGCAGAACGAACAACTTCAAAAGGATAATAAAGCGCTAAAGGAAAGGAATGTGCGGCTGGGAAAAAGGGTTGCTCAGCAAAGAGAGGAGCTGGGGGTGAGTTGAATTCGCCGCGGCCTTGATTTGCCATCCGCCGCGGTCTGTCTGACGTTTGCTTTTTGTTTTGCGCAGGTCGCCTATAACTTGGAAAACAACAACTTCCAGTCTGCCATGCTCCCTTTCGTAAAGGAGACCGTCGAGGTCGCTATTGAGCGACTTGTCCGCGACGGCTTCATAAAAGAGGGAGTGGATGGCGTCCCTTTTTTGGAGATCTTCCCTGAGCTGGCTCCGCAGGTCGCGGCGATGGAGAGGGCTAAAAAAGGCAACGACGTTATTGAGGAAGAAGGCGAAGAAGAAGAAGAAGAAGAAGAAGAAGACGACGGAGGGCAAGGCGAAGAGCCAAGCGTCAAGGAAACAGCGGACAACGCTGCCTCAAGCCAGCGAGTAGAGGAACTCTCCGCGGAGTCCGACACTTCTGCATCTTCCTCTGCTACCGGGAGCTCGCATAGCGGGTCCACCTCGAGTACAGGATCAGATAGCAGTGGGAGCGGATCCGGGGGCTACTCTCCAGAAGTAGACATTGTTGGCGACAGCCCTGCACCTCCAGAGAAGAAACAAAGGACTACAGATTGATTAGTGTATTTTTTATCTTCTGTTTTTTGTAAAAGTGGCGGACGAAAGATTGTAGTCCGCCAAACATATAGAATGATGTAAACAATTTTTGATGAAATAGAAAAAGGATATTTTTGGCATGTGTGCTTTCTGCAATGTTCTCTTTCCACGCTCACCGTACCGACACTTAGCAGTCCGCACGTCATGCTGATAATGAGCTTTTTATCTTGCTGATTAAAGAATATTATTGTCCGTTGGAATAAGAAGGAATTGTCAGGCGGACTCTGTTGAGTTTCAATTGCAGTCCGCACGACACATCATTTATGACGAACTTTTGCTGATGAGAGAATCCAACTTATTAACCCATTTAACATTTGTCCTTAAAAATGACATGAATAGCCAGCTGAGCGAATAGCCTTAAAGAATGTCAAGTGGTACTTCATTTTCTAGTAGAGTCCGCATTTCTCTTTATTAACTTATCAAATTGTAACGTATGAGAACCATTCGGCGGACTGAGCGAATACAAAAATCCAACCCGCTCATAATAGAAATTATTATAGTTAATGGTCTCAAGAAAATTATCGGACTGAGCGGATACAAAAAACCACTCCGCCAAAGATAGAATCTATAAAATCCCAAGGAATCTGGCGGACTGCGCGGATAGATAAGACCAGTCCGCCAAGATAGAAATGACCCATAGCGATAAAGAAAAACAATCCGCTCATAGTACAAGAAATGATTTATAGCTTGCGACCAGGCGGGCAGGTGAGCCAGAGCGGCATACTTTCCTCACCGGGCTGCATGCTATAAAATAAACCCAAGCTGGCGGACTCAGCGGACTCAGAAAACCAATCCGCTCACCATAGAAGAAATGACCTATAGCTTGCGACCAGGTGGGCAGGTGAGCCAGAGCGGCATACTTTCCTCACCGGACTACAAGCTATAAAATCAACCCAACAGGCGGACTGAGCGGATAGAGAAAACTAATCCGCCCTCAATAGAAGAAATGACCTATAGCTTGCGACCAGGTGGGCAGATGAGCCAGAGCGGCATACTTTCCTCACCGGGTTTCAAGCTATAATGTCAACCCAAATAGGCGGACTGAGCGGATAGAGAAAACCAATCCCCCCTCAATAGAAGAAATGACCTATAGCTTGCGACCAGGTGGGCAGGTGAGCCAGAGCGGCGTACTTTCCTCACCGGGTTTCAAGCTATAACGTCAACCCAAATAGGCGGACTGAGCGGATAGAGAAAACCAGTCCGCACATAATTCCCTGCGAAGAGCAAAAATGCTCATTTGGCGGAACGGTTCCCTGCCCTCTTGCCTGGAGTACAATCTAAGCTGTGGGTCTCCTGCAGGCACTTCTTGAGGGTACCATGGAGTGTTCGAGTGTTACAAGCTAAGATGACCCGCGGGCAGGTGAGCCGGAACGGCATACTTTCCTCACGCGATCATCGAAGTTTTAACGATATCCTTATGATGGCATGGTAGAGCTTTTCCCCACCCAGCCCTCCATAATGCCGAGGTGGGGTCAGGTACTTGCCGGGATCCGAAGTCCAGAATCCAACCGCGCTAGAGCCTGCAAGCTCCCACTACACGGTGCGAAATCTCCTCGCAACACGTGGTCTTTGTGGTGTTACGCTAATGACAACAGCTCTAGGGGAGGTCTTGTTGAACTCGGCGATGTCTCCTGGTATCAGGGAACCGTTAAAGGTCTTTGGGAGAGAGAGAAAACACTAGAAAAAGGTGTCAGTATGGATTATAAAATATATTTACAAAGCAAACATAAGAAAGAAAAGGAAGTTCAGGCGCAGAACCGTTTTTGGAATCTTTCTTAGCGTTTCATCTGTTATGATTACATAAACAAACACTTGAAGAAGCGTTAGCAGACAGTTTCTATTCATAATAACTCTTGAAGAAGATACACAAAGTAGAGAGGAGTTTCAAGAATAGAACCGTTTGAGATCATCCCCGCTCCAGGTGTGTGGTATATCCTCTCCTTCGTATGTCTGCAAGCGGTAAGCGCCGCTCTTTAATGCTTCTTTGATAACAAAAGGGTCGGCCCAATTTGGATTAAGCTTCCCAACCGAACCAGCTCTTGCAGCAACATCAATCTTCTTTAGAACGAGATCTCCCACTTGGAAGTGTTTGATCCTCACGTTCTGATCAAAGTAGCGGGCCATCCTTCTTTTGACCTCTTCCTGTCTTATGGCTACTTTATCTCTGATGGCCTCGACGTGTTCCAAGCTGAACCTCATCTCTTCATTGTTCAACTCAAGCCAGTCCTCAACGCCTTCTCTTGCAAGCAGAACTCTGGGTGACGGGACTTCAAACTCAACTGGTATAAGTGCTTCTGAGCCGTGAGAAAGCTTGAATGGAGTCTCCCCAGTTGCGGATGATGGCGTTGTCCTAAGGGACCAGAGGACTGATGGAAGCTGATCAGCCCAGCTGCCCTTGAGGTTCTGTACTTTCTTTTTGAGCAAATTGAGGATCTGCTTGTTGGCTGCTTCTACTTGGCTGTTGCTTCTGGGATGATGAACTGATGCAAATCGCAGCTCTGTTCCGATCTGCTTGCAAAAATCTATCATCTCGGAGTTGTTGAATTGCGGCCCATTATCAGTGATTATAGCCATTGGAATTCCATGCCGACAGACAATCTCTCCCCAAATGAAGTTTCTGACGACCTGAGTAGTTGTCTTGGCCAATGCCTTGGCTTCGATCCTCTTGCTGAAGTAGTCGATCATTACGATGATGAAACGCCGCTGACTGCTCGCCATGGGAAAAGGATCGAGGAGGTCCATTCCCCAAACTGCGAAGGGCCAAGGAGTTGCAATCGACCTGAGGGACTGAGCTGCTTGGTGCTGAAGTGGAGCAAACTTCTGGCACTGAACACACCTTCTGGCATAGATCTCAGAGTCTCTCTTCATAGTAGGCCAGAAATATCCTTGCCGCAGGATTCGTTTTTCAAGAGTTCTTGCTCCCGAGTGGCTTCCACACTCTCCGGAATGAATCTCTTGCAAAACAGTGAAAGCTTCTTCTTCTGAAACACACCGGGCCATGGTAGAGAGGAATGTTTTTCTGTAGAGGACTCCCGCCACTAGTAAGTAATGAGCTGCTTTTATTCTAAACTTTTTCATATCTCTGACTGTATGATGATAATCTCCCGTCGACAGATAGAGGATGAATGGGTCCATCCAAGAGGCACGTTGGTCTACTTGCATCAGATCTCCTTCCATCACTGTCGGGCGGAAGAGCTCGGAAGTTATCCCTCCTGAAAGCATCCCATGCTTGGAAAGAAAATCGGCCTCCTCATTTTCTGTTCTGGGGATGTGCTCGATAGTAAAGCTCTTGAACCTGCCAACTTCTATCTTCACGAGAGCTAGATATTTCTTCAAGATTGGCTCTCTTGTCTCAAAGTTACCGAGGACTTGTGACGCCATCACCAGAGAATCGGTTTTGATGTGAACATGATCGATTCCGAGTTCTCTTGCAAGTCTAAAGCCTGCTAGCAAAGATTCATATTCGGCCTGATTATTGGTTACTGGAAAGTAGAATTTGATGGCCTGCTCCAATTTGACCCCGTTTGGATTGATGAGAACCACTCCTGCTCCAGAAGAACTTCTGCCTGAGGCACCATCAACATAGATGGTCCAAGCCAAAGGTGACCTTTCTGCCTGATCAGAACTGGACTCTGGCATGTCGATTAGAAAATCTGCTAGGACCTGAGCTTTAATGGCTATCTTGGGCACATAAGAGATTTCAAATTCGCTCAACTCTATTGCCCACTTAGCTAGTCTGCCAGAATGTTCTGGTTTTTCCAACACACCCTTCAAAGGCTGATCGGTGACAACTTGAATTAAATGTGCTTGGAAGTACGGACGAAGCCTGCGAGCTGACATGACCAGTGCCAAGGCTAACTTCTCCAAAATTGGATACCGCGTCTCAGCACTCTTCAGAATATGGCTAACATAGTAAATTGGGAATTGCTTTCTGCTCTCTTCCCGGAGAAGAACGGAGCTGACGGCCTCAGGGCCAACCCCTAGGTACAAGAAAAGAATCTCTCCTGGCCGAGGACTCTGAAGCAGGGGTGCTGAGGTCAATTGCATCTTCAACTGCTCAAAAGCTTTGGAGCATTCTTCCGTCCACTCAAACTTGGAGGCTCCTCGGAGAGTTTTGAAGAATGGAGCACTCCTATCTCCAACTCGAGAGAGAAATCTCGCAAGGCCTGCTAGCCTCCCCCCTAACTGCTGAACTTCCTTAGGTGAACGAGGGGTAGGCATATCAAGGATGGCTTTTACTTTATCAGGGTTGGGGGCAAGTCCTTCCAGAGTAAGGAGATGACCAAGAAACTTCCCCTTACTCGCCCCAAACGTACATTTCAAAGGATTGAGCTTCATTTTATACCTACGCAGAGTAGCAAACGTCTCTGCTAGGTCTCGTAAGTGTAGCGAAAACGATTTACTCTTAATCAAGAGATCGTCTACATACACTTCTAGGTTCCTCCCCTTCTGATGGTTAAACACACGGTCCATCATCCGTTGGTAGGTTACACCGGCATTCTTAAGCCCAAAGGGCATCACAAGGTAGCAATAGCAACCATCATTAGTTATGAACAACGTGTGAGTAACGCCAGGCTTATGCATTCTTATCTGGTGATAACCAGAAAACGCATCTAAAAACCTCATATAAGAGTACCCTACCGCGGAATCAACTAAAGAATCTATCCGAGGCAAGGGGTAGCAATCTTTAGGGCATGCTTTATTAAGTTTAGTAAAATCTACGCACATTCGCCATTTTCCTCCTGGTTTCTTCACCATTACAACATTAGAAATCCAGGTAGGATATTGAATTTCTTTGATAAAATTGGCTTTGAGGAGCTTTGCGACCTCCTCCCTTATTGGTTCAGCAAGCTTTGTAGCCATGTCCCTCTTCTTTTGTTGTACGGGCTTGCAGCCGGGATCAACGTTCAAGTGATGGCAAGCAACATCAGGATCCACTCCAGGCATGTCCTCTGCTGACCAGGCGAAGACATCCAGGTTGTTCAGCAAGCAGGAAATCAACTCAGCCTTTTGATCTTCAGGTAGCTCCGAGTTGATGGAGAGCTTCCTCTCCTCCCCCTCAGCAATGGGGACTCCTTGCGTCACCTGGGCAGGTTCCAGGTGAGCACCTTCATCGGCAGCAACTTCTGAATTGGGAGAGACTTCTGCAGCTTCTGTTGGAGCAAGGGAAGGGCTGGCTTCAACCATGTTGACAGTACGGACGTAGCACTCCCTTGCTCTTCTTGGGTCACTGCTGACCCGGCACATCCTTCCATCGGCAAAGAACTTGATGGCAAGGTGGTAAGTGGAAACCACCGCTTGATACTTGTTTAACAAGGGCCTGCCGAAGATGACATGGTAGCTGCTGGGGGCGTCAACCACTATGAACTGTATCTGCTTAGTCGACCCTCCGAGCATCACGGGTAGGATGACGCTGCCCTCTACTTCCTTTCTCTCTCCCGAGAAACCATAGAGTGGCCCCTCAGTGGAAAGCAGAGGCTTTCCGGTCCTCAGGGCCTCAAAGGTAGACTTGAACAGGAGGTTGACTGAACTCCTTGTGTCAACAAGAATTCTATCGACCGTGAAGTCTCCAAGCACAGCCTTGATTACAACTGCATCATCAAATGGATTGTCTGTTTGAGGTAGATCTTCTGGACCAAAGGTGACGACTTCTCTTGGAGGAGCAACGGAAGAAGAGGCCACATCTGCCTGGGTGATCCTTGAAATTGAAGATTTCCGGGTGGACTCGGTCCCGGCTCCACCATGGATGAAGAAGAGGCGTCCTAGAACCCCTTCATCATCTGCATCGAAGCACTCCACCGGGACATTGATCGGCCCCAGACGGCCCTCGTCCTCTACATCCACACATTCTTGGTATGCCTCAGCTACCTCTTTGCCTTTCGAGGTGGATGGTTTAAAAGAGGAAGGAGAATCCTTCTTGGCCAGGTCAATCTTGCCCTCGGCAAGCAACTTCTCTATCAGCGTGCGAAGGGCCTTGCAGTCCTCAGTCAGATGGCCCTTTTCTTTGTGGAACTGGCAATATTGTGCGTTATTTCTCGGCTTCCACATTTTCTGAGGCTCTTGCCTCTTTTCTTCTGATCTTCTTTGCAAGATCTGGATGACTTCGTCAAGATCCAGATCTGCAGCGTCCTCCATGGGGATTTCATCAAATTGGCCCGGAGCAGGCAAGGCTGCTTGTTGGAGGATGGGAAGAGCTTGCAATGGAACGGCGGGAGTGGCGGCCAACGACAGTCTCTGCTCGCGAAACTGTTGATGTCCTTGGAAAGGTTTCTTGTTGCGGAAGTTTCTGCCTCTTTGAGACGGAGGCTGGAAGTCTGGGCGAGGGGGCTTGCCACGAGAGGAAGAAGCGGAGACATCCCTTCCTTCAGCCTTAGCTGTCAGGGATGAGACATAAGTAGGATTTGCATTTTCTCCTTCTATGAAACGGTTGACCATGGCGATCAACTCCTGATAAGTCTCAGGTGCCTTGGTTGTTGCTTTAAACTTCAGAGGGCCCTCCCGGAGGCCATGGATCAAGACGACCTTATAATAATCGGGGTTTACATTCCTGACCCCTTGGATCTCTCTCTGAAAGCGATCAACGAATCGCGCCACCGATTCGTTATCCCTTTGCTTTATTTCAAAAAGGGCAGCTGGCCCATTCTTCCTCTTCCTTGAGGTAGCAAACCTCAGCAATAACTGGCTACGAAGCTCTGCAAAAGAAGAGATTGTGCCCGAAGGCAGCTCGTAGAACCACTCTCTCGCTTGTCCTTCGAGAGTGGTAACCAGCAGTTTACACTTAATTGCATCTGAGAGGCATCTCAAAGCAACTGCCCCCTCAAATGCTTGGAGGTGAGAAACTGGATCTGTCGCTCCTGAATAGAATGAGATGCGAGGCTCCCTGAAGTTGCTCGGGGCCGATTCCCATCTGATTTGGTCGACAAAGGGAGACAGGGTTTCGAACTCTGCGGGGTAGAATGGGCGGACTGGAGCCGGGGAGTCCGCGGGCTCGGCGGACTGGCGGTCAGCAAAATGGAGCTGGCGGGCTGGAGTGCCCCTGGCAGCTTCTCTGAAGAAATCCCTGAAAGCAAACTGTTCCTCCTGAGGGCGCAGAGGGGCAGCGGACTGAGCAGGGTTCCGAGGTTGCTGACGACTGCCGAAGCGGAGTTCGGCGAGCTGGGGTCTGGCGGACTGGCGAATCCACTGGGCCCGCTGCGGCCTGAGGAGCAAGCCGCTGGGCAAGCGCGAGCAGAGCTTGGCTGATTGCGTCGAGACGCTGGTCAGTCTGCTGGCGGGACTGCTCGGCCTCAAGGCGAGCTTGCTCAATCGCGTCCCAAAGAGAGTCCTCTGAAGAGCTGGAGCGGTTTGAGGAGCGGGCTCTGCGGTCTGACATTTCCGTCCGCTGATTTCAAAACACTACTCGGATCTGAAGGCCGCGTGTTAACTGTTGATGCACGAAAACACAGAGGGGGCAAGCACCACCAGCTAACGGTTCGAACACCGGGGAATAGGGAGACTGTGAGTAGTAATCTACTAAGCGGATGAGGGTAGGAAGAAGAGCAGGGCCGTGATCCACGGCAACAACAGACTTCGCCCGTCGCGGCCTGAATGACTCTCTTGCGACGGGCTTTCCTTTGATTGAAGAAGGATTGGGTTACAAGTGAAAGGAAAAGGTTGGACAAGAGCAGAGCGAGGGGGAGTCCGCAAGGCACAGGATTCGAGTCCGCAGCCTGTAACAAGTAGGCTCCTGGGTCCGAGTCAGCGTGCCTTGGGTGCACCACCTCCCCCTATTTATAGGATAGGGGGCCTGCCCAAACGGGCAGGGCTAAAATAACCGGCTGCCCGGGGTACAGGAGAACCGGGCAGCGGTGATGGGAAGCAAAAAGAAAGAACACGCCAGTCCGCGCAGAAGGGGCGGACTGGGCTCGCGGACTAGAGCTTCCACTGCTGCTGGGCGCGCACGCTGGAGGGCGGCGGCCTGAGCGGACGAGACACTGCGTCCGCCGCTGTAGAGAACCTGGCCCCAAGCGCTGGCGGACTGAGCGGACAGGTCCTTGCGTGCGCTGCTGGGGTACCATGGTCCAATTGGTAATATTGCCGGACTGGGCGGACTGACAAATCGCGTCCGCGCCTGCTGAAAGGGGGGCTTTGGAGTCTTGTAGTATGTTGCGGACTGAGGGGTTAACACTCCTGATGTAGTGACTGATAGCCATGAGGATGCTGATGTAGATGTGGTATCTCTTGATCTTGAGGATGACCAACTAGGTGAGTGTATTCCATCATGTACGTTAGTGACCGACGATTCTACTGAGTCTGAAATTGGGATTGGATACCCTAGTGATTTGGAAGATGATGTATGGGATGATTACGTTTCGATCTGTGAGAGTATTACGTTGCCTATTACGTGCCCTACTAGCGTTGTGTCTGTTCACCCTAGTATTGAGTGCCCTCTCCATAATACGATCCCCGTCACATTAGATCCTACGATCGCACCCACTGAGATTATATCTGAGTTATCTGAGGAGTCTGAGAGTGAGGATGTCCCAGGTGTTATTTTGGATGAGTTACCATCTAAGGGATGGGTATTTTTGGACGATTCAGTGGTTGTACACCCGGATGAGAGTTCTTTGATGTCGTCACCGTTGGGTGAAATTTTTACTGATTCGGATTTTATCCCGGATTTGATTTTATCAACCCTTCCCCCTATTTATTTGCCTATCTTAGATGAATTTTAGGACGTGGAACTGATATCCCTAGTCTGAGTTGTTGTGTCACGCCCAGTTTATTAGCTCCTACTTTGACGTTGACTCAGTGTGTAGATATTACTATGTTGCGCGCACTAGTATTTGGACTATTCACCGCACCTCATAGTCATGACTACGTGTCACGTTTGGAGCTCCTTTTTCTGCGTGTCCGTCTACGGTTCCGTCCCCTACTACGAATGACTCTATTTCTTTGGCCACTGTGCCTCTGGATGTGGTGTCCCTTATACATACTTATATATCACACCTGATCGCACGCATTTACCCGCCGCCATTTGATGACCCTCATTTCCCCACGTTAGCTACTATAGTTGGGTCTCTTGAGTTGCTTCGCTCGCATACCTTTGCACATTCGGGGGCATCCAACTATATTGGTTATGATGCGCGGTTCTCCTTGGCATATATTCATGCCAAGCATGAAAATATTAAAATTGAAATTAAGATTGCAGTGTCAGAGCCCATAAAAATTATCTCTGATTACAAGGCTCCCGTGCCACCTGACTTACCCCCCTTATCCTCTGCTCTTGGGTCAAGTCATGTAGCACATGGATTCTCTCCTCATGTATCTAGGCCATTAGTGATTCATTTTATGTTTTATCGCATGCACTTCTACTCCTTTTTGAGACTGTCTGATGCTAGATATAGTGATTTGGGTTTAGTCTGGTCAGTCCCCGAGCGGATGCCTTCTGGCTTCGTTAATAAATTAATATGTAGGAACGCCGACCCATCCGTGATTATGAAGAACGTCGGATTTTATGCTTTTATTTAGATTTTTATATAGCACATGGTTTTTCACTTTATTTCAAGTTTCTGGACTTTTTACTGTACGTCTCTATTCCACTTGAGCGCCTTTCTCTGTCGTCTCTTCCTACCACTAAATATTCTCTTTGGATGGGGAGTGTTAGTACTGTTGTGTCTATTTTCCATGTTGACTCCTTGGTTCTTGAACCGGTCGGTAAGATTCTTGTTTATTTTCTTTTGATTGACACCCTTTCGAGTTTTCTCGAAAGTCTTGTTGTTTGTGTGTCAGACAAGTTCTCAGTGCTATGGGATGTTCATGCTACGAAGACACGGATTGTGGGGCCATATTTGTCCCATGTTGTTGCTGCTTTTGACAGTTCCCCCCTCACGGGCCACTCATCGGTGATGAGTGATTTTGAGCGGGGGAGGATTGATGGCGACGATGTTGATGCGGCCGTGGATCTACGACATCGAGAGTTTGTGGATTGGGACGGTCGTTGCCGCAAGCTCGAAGATGGGAGTCTACCACGATGTTTCTTCGCCAACGCCGTCACCGCTACATGTTTTGCTCGACGTCCGCCGCCGCCAAAAAATAAAATATATAATTATAAATTACGTAATTATAATTATATATTTTATCAATTTTTATTTTAAGAAATTCTATTTTAAAAGTACTTTATTTCATGCATTTTATTTAGTTAGTGAATTATTTAATTTCATGTATTGTATTTTCATTTCATGTATTATGATGGGTGCATATAACCATCATAATTTCTTTTTGAATTTTGAATAGATGATGATTGAGTGGTGTAGGCTATATATAGCCATGGTTATGAAGGAATAATTAGATAATAAAAGAAAGAAATCCTAAGAATTCAAATTTTGAATTTTCCCCCTCCTTTCTCCTTCCTCTTTGAGAAATTCTCCCCCTTTCTCTTCTCTCTTGGCCGTCGGCCTTCTATCTCTCTGACTCTTAGTGGCTCGGCCACCTTCCCCCTCCCCTCCTCCTCCTCCTCCTCCCTCTCCAAGGGCTTGTCAAAAGGAGAAAACGGCGAGCGTCTTCATCGTCCGGTGTGGATCTGAGGATTTCTGCGTGGAAATAGAGAATATACCACCGTCAACGTGTGTTCCTCCACTCATCTTTGTGGAAGGTTTTCTTGGGATTTGGGTAACGATTCCTACACCTCTTTGTGTGATTTCTTCTAACTTATTTTGTGAGGTTTTGGTGGAATTAGAAGGCTAGTTTTTAGTCCGGATTTATATTGAAATTAGCGCTTAATAAAATCTGAATTTTCAAGCATATATTTCCCGAATATTTTTCATATAACTTGGAGCGGGTAGATCTCGTGAACACTTGAAGAAATCGGGTTCATCACCTTTGATTTCCCCTTGCGCTCAAGTGATTTGGTAAACCCTCATTTTAATTAATTTGGGATTGAAATTAGGACTTCATTTTAATCGCTAATTTAGCCTGGAACTTTCTTTGTTGGAATTGTGAATTGCTTGCGCATAATCTAATTTGAATAGCTAATTGTCCGGATCGTGTGGGTCCTTTTCGCTTGAGCGAACATTGGCCTATAGCCCTTGTTCAATCTATAAAAGGGGTTGCGTCCCTTTGCGTTGATGGTTGTGGAATTTTTGCCTCTTAATGTTTGAGTATTTGATACTACTAAGTAGAGTAACCGCGCACTAGATATTTAATTAAATTATCGAACAGAAGAACGTGTAGTTTAATCTGTCGAAACCTTGGGCCTGCATCACTTGGAATCCCAAGATGAACTTTAGCTCACCCATGCTACTTATTTTAAACTTGCCTTGCATAAGCCTGACAAATTTTTGATACAACTTCTCATTAGTAGACCCAAAAATTTTATCATCTATATATATCTGGACTAGAATGCTTGAACCTTTGATGTCCCTAAGGAATTATGTCTTATCTATCTCTCCACTTGTCTATATCCTTTAGCCACTAATGTAGCTTTGTTCTTAACTATAACCTCATACACATCTAGTTTATTCCTATAAATGAACATAGTGCCTTTGACATTGTGATCACTAGGTCTAGGAACTATACTCCAGACTTTGCATCTCTCAAATTTATTAAGCTCTTTTTGCATATCCATAATCCAGTTGGGGCCTGAATTGATTTCCTCAAACTTTTTAGGTTCTACCTGAGAGAGAAAGCTTGAGTATAGAACCTCATTGTGATGTCTACTTCTAGTAGTTACTCCTACTCCAGCATCACCTATTATTTGATCAATAGGATGATCTCTAAGGTGTCTAACTGCTACTGGCCGGTGCCTACCATCACCTAGATTTGTAGGAAGATTAGGATGATTCTCTTCCTCCCGCTGGGTAGTTATTGTATCTTCTATAGGAATTTCTACATTGTCTCTAGTGTGTAACTCTAGATCAGGTGAATCACCTATATTTAACTTTTCAATCCTAGAGTCTACATCACTTACACTAGATTTGTTAGAAATCTCATTATATAGTACAGAAGTTTCATCAAAAACTACATGAATTGATTCCTCTACGACTTGATGTTTCAAGTTGTAGATCCTATATGCTTGCTAGCACGTCATCGGCCGGACCCTCGGCCGCCGCCAGCCAGTCACCACCTGATGACCTTCGCCACTAGTCTCCCTCCGCCTAACTTCCGTCATCCAACCACCTCGACCGGGTAACCACCACGCCCCATCATCTACGTAACCACCCATTATGGATGGTACGTAAAGTCGAATCCCCATAATAGGTGTGCATATAGCCAATTTCATAAATATGCGCATAATTAAATATATGATGGCTTGGTGCGGATTATTGAAATTCGCATTACGGTGTGCATATAATGGAAATGAGCATAGCGATCTGCGAATAACAGAGTATATGGTTATGTTGTGCACATAACCATATCTATAATGGGAATGCACATAGCAGATTTCATAAATATACGCATAATAAAATATGATGGTGGGGTACGAGTAGTAAAAATTTGCATTACAGTGTGCGTATAACAAAAATTCTCATAGCGGGCTGCGTATGACAAATTATATGGTTATTGTGTATGCATAACCATATTTATAATGGGTGTTTGTGTAGCCAATTTCATAAATATGCGCATAATAAAATATAACATGGCGGGTGCGGATAATAGAATTTTCGATAATGGTGTGTGTAAAATAGAAATACGCATAGCAGTCTGTGTATAGCAAAGTATTTGGTTATGATGTGCGCATAACCATATTCATCATGTGTGTGCACATAACATAAAATTCCATCATTGTTGTTTGTATAGCCATAAAACTAACTATAATGGGTGTGCGTGTTGAACCCGAAAACCACGGTTCAATGAAGAGTTTGGACCAAAATGGTAGATCGCTCTTACTTCTTCCGAGTTAAAATGTCAGGTCGTTTATTCGGGGCTGGTGCCTCACTAACGAAGGCAAAAAAACCTACGAAACAGACCCTTGAGTTGCAGTGAGGAGGTACTGCCATGCACCCAGATGATCAAAAAGAACTTCCCCTCCCAAGCCAATATTGAGTCGGGCACCTTAGAGGACACTCGAGAGCACCAGATTGTAAACTAGAAAACTACGGCGAATAGTGGGTATTGGAGTTCTCGCGAAACAGGATCAGACTAAGGTGAGAGAAGCCAACAAAATTCCCCCTCCAAAGGTTCCCTTGGAGGTTTATTTATAGTTTTAGAGAATGGTATACGAATACCGGAATGCCACCTTTTAGTTTAGTAGATGCATGATAAGTTTGTCTGCCAATAGCGAAATCTGGTTGTTCGGAGCAGCTAATGACATGCCAAAATGGGTTCCCTATAAAATTAGATCACAAACCTGTTGGGAAATCGGGGTTATGCAGCTCCCACTCGCCTGGGAGGGGCATTTCCCTGCCGTAGCTGGCACTCGCTCCCTAACCTGGGTCTGCGCAAGCATGCATGGGGGCGAGTATGGAGAGATTTCACCTACTCGCCCCTCCACATTGCCTAGGCTGGGGCAAGTATATGGGGATTTCCATACTAGCTCCTCTAACTCGCTTTGTCCAGTCTCCCGTCAAATTTTGAAACCTTGACGAGCCCACTTGATAAATACAAGATTGCACACAATCCCCGCTTTTTATGAGTTTTGTCGCATGCTCGAAAAGAAAGTCTGTCACAACTCGCATTTTCTCAGCATTTACTAATATATTAGAGTAAGAGAAAATATGCGTTGTGAAGCTACGCCGTACAGGGGACAACTACAGACGCTCAGGCAAAAAGTTACTCCTAACACTGTTCATGAAATTTCTCAAGTTTGTTATGACGAAAATATAGTTTGTGTTCGAATTTTATGGATGTGTCCCACGACTCTGTGGATCAACTAGTCCACGGGTACTATATTTATATATACGTAGCAGAAACTACTTGGTTTATTTCATTTATTATCCTATATGAGTATGCAGATCCAACGGGACTATTTATGATATGCACACCTCTAGATTTAGTATAAGTACGAAAAGGGCTTTTACGTTCGATAAAAAAGTTATGTTTGATTAAAAGAGATGTTATGAGTACGAGGTAAAAGTATTTATATTTTTCATACTTTGAAAGTAACTAACATGCAAATCTAACATAAAACTATCGCAGAGAGCAAGTAAGTACAACAAATGGCAACAAAATAGCATAACAGCTAGCAAATGGTCTATAATCTACAATAATTCCCTGTGGGCGCCGACAACCTGACACGAACCCACATGAACAAATGTATTTTTGAACTAAACAAGAACAACAGAACTACCTCACAAAGGTGAGGGAAGAAAACCACAACTACTAGTCCCACGCCAAGAACCACCGACTCTAGCTGCTCGGGCCGCTACTGCTCCGAGCCTGAGGCATTCCAAAAGAAAGAACATCTCAGCAAGAAATAAAAAAATGACAATAAAGAACAAAAGTAAATAGATAATAGGCATCAAAGGGTTACCAACCAAAGACAAAAAAGTTGTCAAACTACATCATAAATCCTAAAATAATAAGTATTGAAGAATCTATAGAGGTTTAAGTAAGAGAAGGTGCACCAAGTGCAGTATAAAGTCATTCTTCAATAATATCTTCAAGCGTATGTAAATGAACATATGTATGTATGTAAAAAGAAAGAGACTGATCAGCTCAAACACGTGAAACATTAACACTGGTAAAAATAGTATCGAGTCGGTGGCCACATTGTCCAACACAAACCATCAGACCAAACATCTCAAAAAGGCAATGTGGTGGTGGCCACATTATCCAACACAACCCGGCATTCCATAAAAAGATAATAAAAACCCACCAGGCATAATGATTTATAAACCGACACTGGCGAGGTTGTCCTTTATCCACTGCCACCCAAAGGCCATAATGAAACACTTAAAACACCAATAAAACCCAAATCTAAGCATCAAAATTCCCCCAATGACGAAGAGCAAGAAAATGTCCCAAAAGTTTTCTAAGGCAAGCTCGACGAATTGGAAGGTCACTTGTCGAAAAGTTTTCTAAGTCCACACAGATTCGTCAAAAGCACTCGACGATTTCACGGTTCACACAATGAATAGGACTTGGTTTGATGGATAAACTCGACGAATAAGACTAAGCAAAACTTTAATACATTCAACATTACTCGACAAATTTAAGGCAGACTCGATGAAACTAAGTTGATGAATTCAAGCAAACCCGAGGATAATCGACGAATTCATCAAGATTACTCAAAGAATTGGACTTGTCCTCTCATGAACACTCGATGCATTCCCTGGATACTTGACGGATTCGTCGAAAATACTCGACAAATAGACTTGGAGAAATCAACACACTCGACACCAAACACCGAGGACACTCGACGAATTGGTCGAGAATACTCGACGAATAGACTTGGGGAAATGAACTTCGTCTCAGACTGAGCCATACTCTACTCGACGGATTATACTCGATGAATAGGACTCGACGAATTGGACTCAGCCTCTCATGGATACTCGACGAATTAAACTTGACGAAATTGACACAGTCAGGTTCCTACTTTACTCTAATTCGGCGGACACTTACCCTACTCTTATCCTACATGCTATGAAGGAGGAGAAAGAAAATAAGAACAAAAAATGGACAAGAAAGAGTGGAAGAATCACCACTTGCCTTAAAATATTCCGAAAACCGGCCTCTCAAGCCCTCCGCTGCAAGGATCGGACACAAGAACTTTTCGTCTACGACTTCTGAAACTTTTCGGGAAAAATAAGGGTTAAGTTTACATACCCTAATGCCAAAAATCTACGAAACGGGAAAAATTACCGTGCACGCGAAGATCTCGGTGAGAGCTTTCCGGATCTATGCTTTGTCGAAGACTTCGTGCATCAGATCTCGGACAAGCGGCGACCAGAATACTTCACGAAGGCTAACTCGTCACTTCTTCTTCTGCTTCTTCGAGCCGATGATTCAGGAAGACAATGAATAGGGTTTCATTTATAAACGTATTTATTTATATATATATATATTATATTATTAATATAAATTTCAAGAAAACTCAAACGACGAGAAATACTGAAAAACCTCGATTTTCTATGAAATTCGCACCAAAACTAAATTCTGATGCTATGAATCCAATGATGAAGTCGAAATCAGGATCCGACAAACCAAACTCGAGTTAAAATTCCTGAAGATAAAATAACAATAATCCTTATAAAATTTACTGAGATCTCAATTAAGCTCGGATCGCCACCAAACTACACAAACACGCTAAAATTAACCACTTAAATCTTCGCAAGTCGAAAACTCTACTTTCGAAGAATAAAATTATGCACTAACAATGGTGCCCCAGTAACTACGCGTCAACGTAACGCCTTTACATCATAATTACGCTACAAAAGGGATCAAAACAATGATCAAAAATTCAGAGGCGTTACAAAGTCCAATTACAGGTGTTTGGCTAGTGTTGGCTAAACTCAGAGGGAATCTTTTGGTGGGCCCCCAATGGGCTATGTATATCGAAGGGGAAGGGACAGGGGGATACCTTTCACAATGTGCTTCCCCTCCCCTCACATTTTTACCTCCTTTGCCTTGCCCCGATTTCCTGTACCTTTTGTACTGTGTCGCTTTCCCAAGACTTCCTAGACTGACTTGCTGCAATGCGAGAGAAGTACAAGACGGATACCTCTGGCCTTCTAGTCGTGTTCTATGGATTTTCTTCATACTCTCCCTCGAAGCACATGAGAAAAATCAAGAAGGCCGGGCATGAGTCCATGAGGGACTTGGCAACCCTTCCCGATCAGCAAGCACCTGACTTCATCCTTGGGCTCACCCCCTCTAACAAGGTTCGAGTTAATTTTATTCCCTTAAGATTTACTTGATGTTCTAGCTGCCCACTTATCCCAGGTATTACAGGCCGACCCCACAACTGGGAAGGATGTGAGAGCCCGGAACTGCACTAACCAGAACATTGTGAGTTCTCCGGCAGACCCTTCACCGATCCTCAAGATTACACGAGCCTCTAGGTTGATCTTGAACCTCACTGCTAGGAAGACGTGAGCCTCCAGGAGGACCTCGAGACTCATCCCCACGTTCTTGGTGGGTTTTTTGGCATTCCTGTTTACTCTTCTTTTCCACTGCTTCTCTAGATAATTACTTACCTTACATTACAGTTCACTCCTTTGGAGTTATTAGCGGGAAGCCCCCAAAAATGAAATTTCCTATTCGCAACCTCACGCGAGACTTTGCTACCACTACTCCAACAGGCAACATTCCTGAGCTCAACATTCTCCCAAAAATTCTATGACCTGACAAAACTTCCTCTCGCGCATGTCTGGGGAAGTCTTTTACACTGCTCCTTGTCGATCCTTTTGGAGGGAAGTCAAGCCAATCCCATCATTTCCAGGGGAAGGAATCTGATATCTAGCACAGTTAGTCGATACATTCATCTCCTACTTCCTCTTGTCATGCTCTAGCTCTAACTCCTCTCCTCTTTTTAGATCAACATGAGACTTCAGCAACTGACAAGTCATATGATGTAGGATCCTAGTCGGTGCCACCTTCTGCTGATATGATCAAGGAGTGTTTGGAATATTGGCTCAATATTCCATACATTTGAAGAGGAATGACCATCAATACTAAGAGAATAATTATATTTGATGTTTGTTCAAGTTCAATATGTGCAGGATGTTCCTTAGAACAAGTTTAGACATATTGTCTAAGAGTTTGTGACATGTGATCACAAGGTAGAATGTTGGAGAGAAAGAAATTTGTTTAAATCCACAGGCATTGAGTGAAGACAGTTCACTCAACTCCAGATGTCAAGGAAGATTACTGGAAAGACATAAATTCATCTAAGTCCACAGATATTGAGTTAATCCAGTTCACTCAATGCTAGATGCCAAAAAGCACTGTGTAAAGCATGGACAGTCAAAGCTCAATGGTTTGCAAAGCACATTTGTGGCTAAGTCCACAGGCATTGAGTGAAGGCAGTTCACTCTACTCCATAGAATAAGAGGGGTCGAGTAAAATTCTGTCTATCAAAGCTTTATTATTGATAAGGAAGAAATCCGACTCAGTTCAGAAGCATTGAGTGAGGACATCTCACTCAATGCCTGAAGAAAGAAGCTTTGACTCATGCTCAAGCAGTCAAAGCATTTGAAGAATCTATCAAGAATTCTGGCTAAGTCTAGAAGAGTTGAGTGTGGATAGATCACTCAATGCCCAAAGAAGAAAGCATCGACAGGATAATGTTCAGTCAAATCTTAAAAAGATATAGACAGAAAAATCTGTCTAATTCCAGATGCATTATGTGAGGACAACACACTCAACGTAAGCTCATCAAGAAGATTGGCTAAGTATAGAAGTGTTGAGTTTTGACAGTTCACTCAACGCCTCATCAAAAAGAGGCAAAGGTAGAAGTGTTGAGTGATGAAGGATCACTCAACGCATTCATAAAGATGGAAATCGACTAAGTACAGAAGCATTGAGTGAAGACAGTTCACTCAATGCCTCAACAAGATGTCTGACATTCAGAGAAGCAGGTAAGTCAAGAAGAGTTGAGAGATGAAGCCTCACTCAACGCACTCAATGCCTAGCAGTGCAGAAGTATTGGCTAAGTCCATATTCGTTGAGTGATGAAGGTTCACTCAATACACTCAACGCCTAGCATTGCAGACTATTTATCTAAGGCCCTGTTTGTTTCGCAGGTTTTGATACATTAGTTTTGGTTTTACTTAAATGAAAACCAAAAATCAAGTGTGTTTAGCCATTTTAAACGCAGTTTTTGGTTTTATATGAAAACTGGTCAGTTCTAATGGGGATAAAAAGTAACTATCCCTAAAACATACCTTGATAGCTCGGTTTTCATCCGCCGCTTTCTTCTCCCTCCCGATCGAGCGACGGCCTTAGGTTTTCTACTCTCCGACGATTCCACGATGTCAGCGCCAGAAGCACTAAACTCTGGCGACCACTAGCTATCTTTGTTTTCATCCCGCTGATTTCTTCTCCCTCCCGATCGAGCGAGCAGGCTTCGATATCGGCCTCTCCCACACTTCCACGACACCGACGAAAGCATGAAAATCCGGCGACCACCAACGACCTGTGTCGTCTCCCTTGAAGTGCTCTGACGACATCCTCACCTCCTCCGACCCGTGCCGTCTCCCTCGCAAACTTCGGTAATGGTTTTCTTCTTTCTCATAGTGAAAATGTGACTATTTTCAGTTTTATTTGTATTTTTTAGGGTCTATAGAGTTCTGAAATTTGTGCTTATTGTTACCTTCAGTAGTATAGTTCTCCTGCAGGTTTGGGGGCATTCATTTTTTTGTGTTTGTTTGGGGGCATTGAGTTTTTTTTGTGCGACCTTTTGGTGTAGAATACCTTCCTTAGTTGTGTTTCAGTGATATAGAAATATGGATGTCAAAATTTCCATTGCGTTATATTTTTGGGCTGATTTTGGTGAAGATGGATGCAAGCTATTTGCATACATATTACGTTATTTGTTTATTTTGATTGGGAGAGCATTGATGTTTGTATCTTTTTTGATGCGTAAACATTATGGTGGTCTTAAGCTTTTGATGTGTGAAAACTTATATCATGGATGATTAGCTTTTTAATGATGTTTAAGATGTTTGTTTATATCAGTTTAATGTTTTTTATTAATTTAAAAATCAATTCCTATGCCCGAAAACATTCCTATAGGCGAAAATAGAATTTGAGATTTATCAATTTCTGGGCCTGAAAACCTTCCTGCAAACGAATAGCAGAATTGGTTTTGACAGAAAACTAAAACCTTCCAGTTTTTTGTTTTCAAACAAAACCAATTCCTGCCAAATAAAACCCACAAAACAAACAGGGCCTTAGTGTTTTTGCACTGAGTGAAGGTTGTTCACTTAATGCACTCAATGCCTGGGATAAATCTGTGAATTTGGCTAAGTACACAAATGCTGATGTCATCAAAAGCCAGCGGAATTTCAAATTGTTGCGGGAAGTCTATAGTACACGATAAATGGCGCCCCATGCCTACTGTATGACTTTTTTTGTAAAAGCAAAGTTGCAGACAACATCTTTAGCTGGGCACCCTTATCAGAAGGAGGTTACTCAAAAAGGACTTTATAGTCTGAGTTGATCTCCAAGGGTAACTACAAGTATTGTACTTATTGGTTCAGGAGAGATACATAAGGAGCTGGGTTCCATGAAGCTTCCAATCTGTAGGAAGGAGAGCTTTAGAATCTGGAAGGAGAGGGCCAGGCTTTTCAAAGAAGCATCTGACCCAAGGAACTTTATTATAGTTAAAGAGGGACCTTTCATCCCTATGAAAGTTTCAGTTCTGGATGCAACAGTCCAAACACCAAAGAAAAATTCAGAGATGACCAAGGATGAAGTCATCTTGGCAACCATGCATAAGAGGGCACAAAACAACATTCTCAATGTCATAGATGACTCAACCTTCCAGAACTTGGTTCATTGTCAGACCTCCAAGGAGATGCAGGACACTTTGGTGGTCTACATGGAGGGGACAAAGGATGTCAGAGATGACAGGAAGTCTCTACTCAACCAAGAGTATGAGGCTTTCAGATATAACAAGAAGGATAGCATTGCTGAATGCTATGAAAGATTCTTCAGAATTGTGAATGAGATGAGGACCTATAGGAGGGTCTTCAGCTATTATGAGCTGAATGAAAAGTTTCTCAGGTCTCTAACAAAAGACTGGGACACAAAGATATGTGACATCATAGAGGTGGCAAAGCTAGCTGATACTCCACCTCACAAATTGTTTGGGAAGCTGCTCTCCTATGAGATGCAACTATCTGCCAGGATGGAGGAGACTATCAACAAATCCCAGGACAGGGAAAAGTCTTTGGCCTTCGGATCCGAGAGCACAAAAAAGAGCAAGGAGAGGATTTCCTCTCCTCCAAGGAGGACTGCTGATTCAGACAACACAGGGCCAAGCTCATCATATAACAGCTTGTATGATGAAGATTTTGCTACCTTCTCTAGGAAGTTTTAGAAGTTGATGAATAGGAAGCAGTGGATGAGCAGAACTTCCTTCTACTCTCATCACAGGAAGAACCACTCTAAGGGAGATAGGTATGACTCAAAATCTAGTAAAAATGTTTCCTCTAGAGTTGTTTGTTATTGTTGTAGCAAACCAGGGCATGTAATTGCTAACTGCCGAATTAAGAGAATAGAGTCTAGGGAGAAATAGGTCCACCATCACAAGGGCAAGAAGGAAAAGTCCATTGTAAAGAAGGAGAAGATCTGGAGTCAGTTGATGCTTAAGATCACGGCAGTGAACCGGTCGCACAAGTAATATAAAATGGGCGAGTTTTCCTAAGTATCGATCTCACAAGGAACACAGTAAGGTGGAGTTAATTTCGAGGAGGACTTGAGATTGAAGTCCTCAGGTCGGAGCTAACTATGGGGGGTTTTGATGTCGCGGAAATAGAAAATAAAAGGTTAACAACTACTCCTGTGCAACGCCGCTATGCGATGCTTCGGCAGGCGGGATGGAAGACTAGTCGAGCCGCTATGCACCGAATCGCTAGGCGGATGGGCGAGTAGGCTTGCGGATGAGGTGATGAGAATGGCGGAATGAGGGTCGTGATCACCTCTTCGCTATGCACGCCACTAGCAATTGCTAGTGCGGCAAGGGTGGATGGTGGTGGATGGAATATGGCGCACCTCAAGAAAATAACAGAAATAAGAAATCACATAGACATGATTTGATACAAATGTATATTACACTAAGCATAGCTTCATCAAATACAAAGAGTTCAACTAAACTATCAACAACAGGAGAAGAAAAGTGTGCGAAATCGACCGAATCCGAAGCTTGCTGAGGATTCACGGTTGGAATCGTCGGGTTGTCAATCCGCGTCCAAGCTCGGTCCGCAACTGCGTCCGGGGTAGAGAAGGGCTGTCACCACCTTCCAATAACCAGTCTTCTTCGTGTCACAATCCAGTGGAGGATGGCACAACTTCCCCTAGCTTGATGGAGAAAGCTAGGTCAAGCCCTTCTTGAAGCTCAAGGATGAAGGAGGAGGCCGAGAGGAAGCTCCGGCTTGGATTTGGCGGTGAAAGCTTGCCCTGAGCACCTCCCTTGTGTGGAGATTGAAGGAGGATGGCGGAATCCCTCCTCGGAGATGAAAACGGCGGAGGAAAAATGAGCGATACCGAATTAGGGCGGAACCTGCACTATTTATACAAAAGCAGAAATGAACAATGTGCACTATCACAGGCGTACGACCATTGGTCGTGCACACTATGTCCTGTGCTCGTGCGCACTGGCATGGAAAAACAGGAAGAAGAACTGGGATAATGCGCACGAGTAGTGGCGCACGACCAGTGGTCGTGCGCACTAAGTCCAATGATCGTGCGATTACCCAGACAGGACTCCAAAAAAGAGGAATCAATGCACACGATCAGTGGAGCACGACCGGTGGTCGTGCGCAATTTGTCCAGTGGTCTTGCGCTTACCCCAGGCTGATTCTGGAAAATGTAGAGTAGTGCGCACGATCAGGGCCGCACGACCAGTGGTTGTGCGCATTAGATCCCATGATCGTGCGCAGTATTCCTGTTTCATAACCATCCCGGAACACGCACACGACCCCTGTACCGAAAGAAAAACCAATCACTAATATGTGCAGACATTCCAGGCAATCACAAAAAGGAGTACAAACAATAAAAGTAACAAATTACACAACCACGAGCATAAATGTGCACTTCCTATGGAAATAAAGATAAGATGAGTCATAAACGATATAGGACTAAAAGTGAAGTGCAAACGCGTCAAAACTAGCCCAGATGAGTCCGAAAATAGGTATATAAAGTGGACTCATCACACCCCCAGACTTAACTGTTTGCGCGTCCCGAGCAAACAAAATCTAAGCAGATAGGGAAAAATACTAGTTAACAAAGAAATTGTGATACGAAGTACCATGCGAAGTCGCATGCTCGCGCGCGTAAAAATATAATAGAAGAAATTTCTAAGTATACAAAATAGTTTATACTTTTCACAATGTGTATCAAAATTTTTTTATTACTCAAAAAATGGAATCACGGTGAATCATCCGGTCACACGTATGGAGAAAGTAGACTAATCGCTAGACGAGCATTGCCAAAGATCAGGGCTCAGGATAACCTTCAAAGGAATCCACCAATGTCGGTGACCATATGCTTGCCCTTTCGTATTCTCTCCACGGCACTGGTTTGGTTCACACACGAATCAGGAGGACTTTAGGTGAAGAGATGGGACTTGTGTTTCGGTGAGATAAACAAAGATATACAGGAAGGCTATGCACCTAACCCAAATGAGCTAGTATAAAAATGAATCCCTCTACTAAGCAAAATACACGCGGGTACACCATGCCCCCAAACTTAACTTTTAACATATGGGTGTGTGCACCGCCTACTCCAAATATAATCACATTTCCAAAATGATTTTCAATTTTACTTTTACTTTTCACTTTTTTTTTCTTTACAAATATTTTCTTTTTTTTTCTTTATTCAAATCATCTTTTTATTTTTGCAATTTCAGCAAATATAACATTGGAGCACATCCACATTTTCACATGTAATAACACCACATCACACCCCAACATTAAAATGTAAACACTAAAGCTCAACTTGGGTGTGCGACTAGGATTGGCTATGAGTCTTTGGTGAAATCATGGTGAAGCTGAATCAAAAGGAGGGGTAGGCACAATAGGGCTAGCGAGGATAAGACGTTAGGAATGGTACAAAGCTCAACCGGGCCAAATTGATGGCCTACATCACACTCATGCATGACTAACCTATACCCATGCTTCAAGAATAGCTTGGGGCAAGTTCTTAGCCAACGAGAAAGACTATCCCTCCTCCCGACTCGAGCAATAAAAAACTAATGGCCGTCAACACACATCCCTAATCTACCGTCGGATTCACACCGGATTCACCAACTTTTGAGTAGAATAAAAAGTATTTACGCAATTAGAAAAATATAAAACTAAAAGCATACAGAAAAATTAAATCTACTCGAATTTCTACATGAGACGAGAGCAGTTGACTAGAAACACAACAAGGCCAACATTTTACTCCGTCTCACAATCCTAAGCAAGCACCATAATTTTCCCAAATCTAACGAAGAAATGAGTTTAACTCGCAGCACGCAAAAAGCTAAGCACACGCTCATGTGGGTGCAGTGGTGTGTGATGCAATGAACTAAGCAAAATAAAACAATAAAAGCTTCTAGTATGCACCAGAAATGTGTGCGTGCAATAGGTAACAGATCTCTCCCCAGACTTAAACTAAGCAACAAATCATAAGATAGAGAAATTAAAATCATAAAGAGCTAAGGGAAGAGTTTACCCCATGCTCAGCTAGTGAGCATACCAGAAGACGTGTGGAAACAGAAGCAGGCCCGCCATACGAAGAATCAGAACCCCGCCAATGCGATTTGCTATAAATACCTGCAGGGGTGAGCTCCGCAAAAACAAAACAAAAATATACAAACTACAAAGAAATACTAAAACAAATTAGGCATGAAAAATAAAATGCAGAAAATGAAAGATAAGTACTGGGGTTACTGTCATCCCAGCACGACTTATTAAATTCTAAACAGTTCTAGCTAATGGTCCTATGAAATAAAAAGTGCACAGGTAACTGGCCTAATATCCGTTTCGGTAACGGGTACCGATACGGTGATAGAGCAGTTACCCCTCTACCTAAATAGTAATACCTGCCCAACACAGGTAGAGGAAATAGGAAGTAAGAAGAGAAGGAGCGCTGGTCCTCACTCTTCTCACCACAAAACACATCCTTGCCTAGCAAGGTTTCGTCCACCACAAGTTTGCTGGGGGCGAAGGTGACGACAGGGGCTTCCACTGTGAAGGAGGTAGGAACCTCCTCATACAAGAGGATGCACTCGTCAACAGCCTGAGCGCAAGGCTCAACGTCAACCCAACTTACCCGTGGAGATTCAACCTGCACAGGCTCAGAAAAGGAAGGGGAATCGAGAAATAAAAGAGACGAAGAACATAAAGAAATAATCGGGGGAGTGATCCCGGTTTCACTCCCCAAAGGCTGAGGTAGAAAAATATCGTCAGCAATGTCGACAATGCTACAAGGCTCGGCCGGATCCATAGAGGCCTCCACCAAGACTTGGACTTCCTCCTTTGGTATCAAGGGAGAATCCTCGACACCAAGAACGTTGTCCTCCTCCATGGGATTGGAAACAACCCATGTATCACAAGCCTCAACTTGTGTTGCATCGTCGAAAATGTCGCTAGAGACAACTGAAGTAAAATGCACAAAAGGCGGAAGAACTTTGCTCGGATAAAAGTCAAGCGCAGGTTCCTCACAAAGAATCGGCTCCACGCTTGGAGATATGTGCACAGGAGAGATGGACTCAGCCATGTCGAAGCATAGATCAGTCACACATCTGGTGGTTGTGTCCACATAATTCCCTTCAACAAATGAAGGTGATAGGGATACATAACCAGATGATGAAGGTGTGCCACCAAGGGTAGGAGTCGGGATGATCCGGATGTCCGACTCATCGTCCTCTTCCATAACATGGAGGTACTCGGCACAATCCTTCAGGACATGATCTGTTCAACGACAATACAAACACTTTCTCCCATTACTCTGCGGTCCTTGTGGGGCCGGAGAGGAATAGGAGAACGGTGTATGTGGCGAGGACGATTGACCATAAGCTCGGGGCACAGTGTTCGAAAGGCTGTACGAATACAGCATCTCATGCATTGTGCGCTGAGGCTTATGCTCAATATCTCTCATAGGGCATTCATGACTAGCGTGGGAAGGCTTCCCACACCAATGACATTGGGCATACGAATATCCCCACATGGTGTCAAAACAGCAGATTCAAAATAAATTGTGCAAATTACTAAATCAAACAATATATTACTACAATTGCCTAAAGAAACAAGAAAAAGGCAGGCAAAACAGAAATAGAACAAAACAAAAACGATTTACAAAGGAAAAGGAAAGCAATCTCCCGTCTCACTCTCCAAAAACTCACACGACTGTGTTTCCCGGCAACGGCGCCAAAAACCTGATGCTTAAGATCACGACAGTGAACCGGTCGCACAAGTAATATAAAATGGGCAAGTTTTCCCAAGTATCGATCTCACAAGGAACACTACTTGAGATTGAAGTCCTCAGGTCGGAGCTAACTAAGGGGGGTTTTGATGTTGCGGAAACAGAAAATAAAAGGTTAACAACTACTCCTATGCAACGCCGCTATGCGATGCTTCGTCAGGCGGGATGGAAGACTAGTCGGGCCGCTATGCACCGAATCGCTAGGCGGATGGGCGAGTAGGCTTGCGGATGAGGTGATGAGAATGGCGGAATGAGGGTCGTGATCACCTCTTCGCTATGCACGCCACTAGCAATTGCTAGTGCGGCAAGGGTGGATGGTGGTGGATGGAATATGGCGCACCTCAAGAAAATAACAGAAATAAGAAATCACATAGACATGATTTGATACAAATGTATATTACACTAAGCATAGCTTCATCAAATACAAAGAGTTCAACTAAACTATCAACAACAAGAGAAGAAAAGTGTGCGAAATCGACCGAATCCGAAGCCTTACTGAGGATTCACGGTTGGAATCGTTGGGTTGTCAATCCGCGTCCAAGCTCGGTCCGCAACTACGTCCGGGGTAGAGAAGGGCTGTCACCACCTTCCAATGGCCCGTCTTCTTCGTGTCACAATCCGGTGGAGGATGACCCAACTTCCCCTAGCTTGATGAAGAAAGCTAGGTCAAGCCCTTCTTGAAGCTCAAGGATGAAGGAGGAGGCCGAGAGGAAGCTCCGGCTTGGATTTGGCGGTGAAAGCTTGCCCGGAGCACCTCCCTTGTGTGGAGATTGAAGGAGGACGGCGGAATCCCTCCTCGGAGATGAAAACGACGGAGGAAAAATGATCGATACCGAATTAGGGCGGAACCTGCACTATTTATACAAAAGCAGAAATGAACAATGCGCACGATCACAGGGGCACGACCAGTGGTCGTGCGCACTACGTCCTGTGCTCGTGCGCACTGGCATGGAAAAATAGGAAGAAGAACTGTGATAATGCGCATGAGTAGTGGCGCACGACCAGTGGTCGTGCGCACTAAGTCCAATGATCGTGCGATTACCCAGACAGGACTCCAGAAAAGAGGAATCAATGCACACGATCAGTGGCGCACGACCGGTGGTCATGCGCAATATGTTCAGTGGTCGTGCGCTTACCCCAGGCTGATTCTGGAAAACGTAGAGTAGTGCGCACAATCAGGGGCGCACGACCAGTGGTCGTGCGCATTAGATGCCATGATCGTGCGCAGTATTCCTGTTTCACAACCATCCCGAAACACGCACACGACCCCTGTACCGAATGAAAAACCAATCACTGATATGTGCAGACATTCCAGGCAATCACAAAAAGGAGTACAAACAATAAAAGTAACAAAATACACAACCACGGGCATAAATGTGCACTTCCTATGGAAATAAAGATAAGATGAGATATGAACGATATAGAACTAAAAGTGAAGTGCAAACGCGTGAAAACTAGCCCAGATGAGTCCGAAAATAGGTATATAAAGTGGACTCATCATCAGTCTGACTCAGCATCTTCTGAGTTTGAAGAAGAATAAGCCTACATAGGGCTATTTGCTGCTGAAGAAGAAGCTGAAGACTATCCTGCTGCTAGGATAGGTTTCAGGTTCCCTCTATCACAATCAGATAGTGACTCAGAGGACGAGGATGAGGATGAAGATGTCAACAGCTGCTATGGGCTGTTGGCAATATCTGATGAAGAATCCAACCAGGATCAGCCTGGTCTAGAAAAGGTATTCTCTTTATCAAGCTCATCTCCTGGCTCAGATTATGAGACTAGTCGAAATTCTTATGTATCATCATCCAGTGATGATAGGTCAGAATCCGAGGGAGATGTCAACCAATTTATTGATAAGTATGGTGCCCCTCTGGATGCTTTCAAAAGAAGCAAGAAGTTGGTCAAGATGCAAGCTGAGGATATCACCTCCCTTCAGCTAGCTGCTTCCCAGCAGGCTAAGACAACATCCTTGCTTGATTAGAAGGCTAGGGAAGTCAGCCATCTGAAGATCATTTCTCTTATACTGATTGGCACCATTAGATTTAAGAATAGACTCATTAGGTGTTTGGTATTATATCCACAATAACCCGGATTTGAAGATGGGCCCAGTTAAGCTAAGTTGAATTGTGACTATATTTGATGTTGCTTTTAAGTTATGTAATTGCAGGTTTTCACTGCTAAGTACATACCAATGTTTGGTTACAGGGCGCCAGTAAACACGAGACTATATAATTTAATCCCTCATTGTGTAGGCCATGGTGTTGACTCACATGTAATCTCTTTATTGGGATGTACTTCGATCCCAAGTACAAGAGAAGTCTCAAGGATGGTCAAGGCTTAGATTCAGAATGACAGGAATTTCTCCAAAGTAAAATTCATTGAGTATGGTTTGGAATACTCATCGAATTCGTCGAGTATCAGCATGATACTCATCGAATTCGTCATGTATATCAACCCATACCCGTCGAATCCATCTTTTATACTTAGGGGAAATTCTCAGATAATTGAAAAATCTATTAAGTAAAATTCGCCGACTATTGGCGTGCATACTCGTCGAATTAGTCGAATGTCTCTAACGATACTCGTCGAATTTGTCGAAAAAGCTAAGTGATACAAGCCGAATTCGTCGAGTCTAGTCGACGCTACTTCTCTAGATTTTTCCAAGTCTTTTTTGTCGATTATCAAGTCATCGAGAACGTTGAGTCATCTAAACGATATTCATCATTTGTTGCACTAGGTGTTGAGTGCGTCAAGTCAGTTAACCTACACTCGATGAATTTGTCAAGTATGACAAGTGATACTCAGTGAATTCGTCGAGTATGACTCTTCTCCATGGCGTTGAGTTACCAGCCGGCCTGGGATGATTTGGCAAAGTCCTTTTCATCATATATCAAGATGTATTCGACGAGTATTATTATGATACTGGACGATACTCTACAAATTTTACTTAGGTCATTTTCCGAAAAGTTCTTCCACTGGTTTTGGTTAGGTCGGCCATGCATAGTACCTTCTTGATTTCGTTTTTAGAAATATTCTTTATACCGTTAAATGAAATATCTCTATAAATACCTAGGGATATTTTTCTTAATTGCTAATCTTGCGATTGTGCTAATTTGCTCTCCGATTCAAAACGAGAATAGTTTCCAAATTAGCAATAGTCGGCTTCCTGTGGGTACGTGAATTCCCGATCGGCCGACAACCACAAGAATTGCAAGATCTGATCTTCCTCGATCTATATTTCTAGATTGTTTCCTTCTAAAGACTCCTATTCCTCCAGATCTAGACGTGTGAAGATTCAAGTTTCAAAATCTTAAAGATTTCAAGTTTTCGGGTTCTCTATGTTCAAGATCCATTATTTTCGAAGAACATTGGACTGAAGTTTTCAGATCTAGTGTAATATTGTTGTAACATTTTTTTCCTCTTGACGAGAATGTTTCTCCGAGTTTATAGATCCGTCTGTTGATCTAGTGAATATATCCGTGTATGGATAAAGTGGTAGATCCGATTGTGGATTGAGTGGTAGGAGAGATTGTTCTCCAAGTAGTAGGAGCATCATCTCTGAGTCATAGGAGTTGCGGCAACGAGGTATAAGATTTGATGAAATCTGAGTTTGGTGAAGTAGCCAAGTCTGCCCTTCGTGGTAGATAGGCGAGGCTGGACAGTGGATGTACCCAACTCGAGGAACCACTATAAAATCTCTGTGTTTGTGTGTATATTTTTAGATAATTTTTTTTTTTCGCAAAAAGACATAAACATCACCTGTTCATCCCCCTCTAGATGATTTAGGTAGACGCTAAATACTTTTAATTGGTATCAGAAGGAGGTTTTGTTCGATAAAAGGTCAACATCTTGAACAAGATCCCTGCCTAGAGTTCAAAGATTCCGCTGAGTAACCATGGATAGAAGCAAGGACATGTCATCTATGAAGCTGCCTGTATGCACGAAAGAGAATTTTCCCATGTGGAAAGAAAGTGTTAGGTTCTTTATGGAAGCTGCGGATCTCAGAATTTTCCAGATAGTGGAAGAAGTACCACATATTCCACTGCATTTAATGAAGGATGAAATTGCTTTGGTCTCCTTGGATAAGAAAGCTAAGAACATAATTGCAAGCGCAGTTGATGACTCTATGATCCAAAACATATTCCACTGCAAGTTTGCAAAGGAAATTTGGGATTGCTTATTAGTACTGATGGAAGGGACCGAGGAAGTTTGAGACAATCGGAGATCTTTACTGAATCAAGAGTGCGAAGCATTTAAGCAAGGATCAAGTGACATTATTGCCGACAGCTTCATATTTTTTTTCGAGATCGTCAACGACCTCAGGAACTATGGTCGCAAAATCACTAATGGCGAGCTCAACGACAAATTTCTAAGATCCGTGACTAAGGACTGGGATACCAAAGTTGTTGCCATCAGGGAATTTGGGAAGTTTCCAGAAATTGACCTCCATAACCTGTTTCGCCAATTGCTCTCGTACGAACTCCAGATGAACACCAGGAAGAAGGAGGAGCCAAGAAATAGAACTTCTAACAAAGAAAAGTCAGTTGCTTTGAAGGCTGAAGGTTCGAGAAAGTCTAAAGTTGGGTCTCCCGTAAGGGCACGAGCTCCTGGTACTCCAGAAGGCTCTAGGCCAAGCATGTCAGGCTCGAAGCTATCAGATGGAGAATTTCCTCTATCTCCAAGCAGTTCAAGAAACTGCTCAGTAAGAGGAGACAGATGAAGAATCAGTCATCCTCCTCTGACTACTGAAAATCTCATCGAAATGGAGATCGCTCAAAGAAAAGCTACAATAAGGAGGACAGGTATAAATCGAAACCGAATAAACATTTTTCCTCTGACATTATTTGCTACTGTTGTAATAAGTCAGGACACGTGATTGTAGAGTGTCCCTATAAGAAGAAGGATGGTTCCAAGAAGGAAGAAAAGAGATCATTCAAGGGAAAGAGAAAATATGAAAAGTGCTTCGTCTCAAAGAAGTCGAAGACTCTTAGTGACTATGACTCGAGATAGTCGAGCTCAGAAAATTAAGAAGCCTACTTCAGGCTTATGGCACAATCAGATGAGGAATTGGGCTACTCCGATTACCACGGGAAGGTATATTCGCAGACAATTCTCTCTGAGTCTGAAACGTCCACTAATGGTCATGAAGGCTATTCTTTTGATGAGGATGAATCAGAATTGATAGATCAACACGAGCACCTATTAAAGGATTTTGACAAATGTCATAATGTAGTCCGATGCATTTCAAAGAGATTGTCTCCATCAAGGCAGTGGAAACTACTCTGAAGGAAGAAATTGCAAAATTACTTCCTCTCAGCGATGAAGTCCACTCCTTGAAAGAGGAACTCAAGGGCGCTACTGAGATATTGAGTCTGAAAGAAAAATATCTTGATGAGCTCGAAGAAAAGATCGCGGTGGAGAGAAAACTCGTTGAGAGTTAGTCCAAGCCGAAAACTATTCTCCCTCTCATTGATGAGTTTTCAGCTCAGAAGAAGGGCAGTGGTCTTGGCCACATAGCTGGAAAGCCTAAGGTTGCCAGGAAGGCTAGCACTAAGGAAATGGGGAAGGCACCCATGGGTCACCCCTTATTTAGGAAGGTAATCTTCCTGACAATCAAGTCTGACTTGGAGTCATTCTATGGTCATTATGCTAGGCCTACTTATGTTCAGCCCAAGAATAGATACCAGGGATGGACCCGTCCCCGTGACTTTGGTGCCAGCGTGTTCAAAGCACCTTATGTAGAAATTCAGATGAAGAGTTATGGTCCGTATGTACATGGTCATAACAATAAGAAGGCACCAAAAGCCAAATCTGTTGTGCCTAAGGCTAAAGAGATGGGGAGCTCCTGTCTATGCTGCAACAAGGAGGCCTCCACCTCTAAGAATGCTACCCCTGGTGGACCTCAGCTCCAAAAGGTAAAGCATGAGTACAAAAGGAGGTACAACAGATTTGATTGTTGATGTTACGGTATGATTGGTCATTTTGGCGCAAATTATTGGTACAATCCTGCTAATTATGTAACCCCACGAGTTATCAATTTGAGACCGACCGCTCATAAGGTTAATATTCCTAGTGGTGTTCAGCTGACCAGGAACTAAGGATCCAAATACGTTTGGGTTCCTAAGGTAAAATGATTTGTTTTTGCAGGTATGTCCAAAGGCCACCAAAAATCCGATCTGGTATTTGGAAAGTGGATGCTTTCGGCACTTGCCCGGGACAAAAAGCCTTTTACTTGAGTATACCCCTGTTAAAGATGGATAAAAAGTGATCTTTGGAGGTTCAGACAGGGGAATAACGGAAGTTTATGGTATGATTTCCGAAGGCATAGTCTCTTTCATATACGTTTCTTATATTGAAGGATTACACCATAATCTTATAAGAATAAGTCAATTATGTGATAAAGGCTATGCCGTTGAGTTCTGCAAGGATAAGTTTTTGATAAAGTCGTCTCCAAATTTGGAGACGATCTTAACAGGTACTCAGAGCAGAAATATTTTTTTTGTTTGAATTTTCTTTATTTAGAAAATTCTACACTTGTTTGTTTTCTCGCAAAAGATAGTGCGTCTCTTTATGACCAATGGCATTAGAGACTGATACATATTAATTTTAAAACAATTAAGATGTTATTTTCACAAAACTTAGTGCACGATGCCCCCATCATTAAGTTACTTAAAGAGACTTCGTGTCACACGTGCCAAATGGGTAAGCAGACAAGGGATACCTTCAAGGGCATTGCTGAAAAAGATTCCTCAAGAAGTTTATACCAACTGCACATGGACTTATTAAATCCTATGCCAATTCACAACTTAGGAGGTAAGGTATACACGTTAGTTATTGTTGATGACTACTCGTGTTTTACTTGGGTGTTCTTTCTGAAACACAAGTCAGACACCTTCGAGTCTTTCACCAATTTTGTCCGGCAAATTCAGAACGAACTGAACTGCTTTGTGGTTAAAATCAGAAGTGACCACGAAATAGAGTTTGAGTCTGGTGCCATGACAGAATTTCGTAGAAGTCAAGGTATCTTTCATGAGTTTTCCTCCCGCACACTCCACAAAAAAATGGAGTAGCAGAGAGAAGGAATAGAACCATTATTGAAGCATGTATAATGATGTTGAATGACACATCACATCAGGAGCACTTCTGGGCTGAAGCAGTCAAACCGCTTGTCACGTGCAAAACAGAGCACTAATTAACAAGAGCTATCGTAAGACCCCCTACAAACTGTTGAAGGGCAGAAAACCGACTGTGTCCTACTTTAGGATCATTGGAAGCAAATGCTTCGTACTTGATAATGTGAAGTATTATCGGACTAAGTTTACTGAAAAATGTTTTTAAGGTATTTTTGTAAGATATAGTAGCCATAGTAAGACATATAGGATTTTTAAAAAGAAAACACTGGGGGTAGAAGAGTCAATAAATGTTGTATTTGATGAGACAAGTTTCTCCAAAGCAGCTCATCTAGTGTTATTGGTGCAGATGCAGGTACCGAGTTCTCAAAGCTAAGCTTGGATGAAGTAGTCAAGGAAGTAGCCCCAAGCTTAGTAAATATCGTCGATCCATACTTGGTGGATGAAGTACCTTTAGAGGAGGAATTTCCACAATCTACATATGATGCACCAAATGCTGCACTACCTGCTCGAGGGAGAGTGAGAAATCTAGGGTTCAGACACTTAAGAGATCACCCAGCTGATCAAATAATTGTAGAACCAGACGACATTGTGAGAACTAGGAGAGGTACAACTAATGAGATTATGCATCTAAGTTTTTTATCGAAGGTTAAGCCAAAGAAATTTGAAGAGGCAAATAAGGATGCTTCTTGGATACTGGCAATGCAAGAGGGGCTCAATCAATTTGAATGTTGCAAAGTCTGGGAGCTGGTACCCAGGGCAAGGAGACAGAATGTGATGGACACCAAATGGATATTTAGAAATAAGCTGGACGAACACGGATTAATCATCAAGAACAAGGCCAGACTTGAAGCACAAGGCTACAAACAAGAAGAGGGGATCGGCTTCGACCAGACCTTTGCTCCAGTGTCCATGCTCGAGGCGATCAGGTTGTTTCTTGCGTATGCTGCCCTCAAAGGCTTCACCGTCTATCAAATAGATATGAAGTCAGTTTTTCTCAATGAGAATCTGAAAGAGGAAGTTTATATAGCGCAACCCCCAGGTTTTGCAAACTCCAAATTCCCTGATTACATTTACTTTTTGAATAAAGCATTATATGGCTTAAAGCAAGCTCCCCAAGCCTGATATGAGACGTTGTCTAGCTATATTCTTGAGAATAAGTTTCACAAAGTGAAAGATAGACAAGACATTATTTCTTAAGGAAGTTAAAGACAAGATTCTGCTAGTGCAAATCAATGTTGATGACATCATATTTGGTTCTACGGAAGACAACCTTTGAAAAAAGTTTTCTAAACTCATGTAATGGAAGTTTGACATGAGGAGTATGGGACAGCTGAAGTATTTTTTTAGGACTTCAGGTGAAGCAATCTGAAGATGAAATTTTCATCTCTCAGAATAAGTTCACCAAGGAGCTTCTTAAGAAATTCGGAATGGAGAACGCAACCTCTATGAGCACTCTAATGGGTTCAACTGTGTCTCTGGACAAGGATGAGAAAGAGAAACCTTTTGATGAAACTGAGTACAGAAGCATATTGGATCATTGCTCTACCTAACTGCCAGCAGACCAGATATAATGTTTTCAACATGTGTCTGTGCTAGATATCAGGTGAAAACTAACGAATCTCACTGCGTTGCTGCAAAGCGGATTTTAAGATACCTTAAGGGTACCCCCAATCTTGGCTAATGGTACCCAAGAAATAATGATGTCGAGCTAATTGGTTTGTTAGATGCTGATTTTGCAGGATTCAGGGATGATAGGAAAAGCACTTCCGGGACATGCCAATTCCCTGGAAGACGGCTTATCTCTTAAAGCAGTAAGAAGCATAATTGTGTGGCAACTTCTATCTTCGAGTCAGAATATATCTCTGCGGGTAGTTGTTCCGCACAGATTCTATGGATCTGGAATCAACTAGAACACTATAATTTGTAGTTCAGACAGTTTCCAATGTATTGCGACTCATCTAACGTAATAGCTATCGCAAACAATCCAGTCTCCCACAGCCAGACAAAGCACATTGAGGTGCGCTATCACTTCATTTGGGAACATGTGGAGAATAAGGACATAGCCCTCAGCTATATCTCGACGGACAAACAGGTCGAAGATATTTTCACGAAGCCGCTAGACGAGGCCAAGTTCTTGTTTTTCAAAACAGAACTAGGTATGCTGAAAATTGACTCCTCAAGAAGTCCAAGAAAGTAGAAAATCTCTCAGGAACTACGTTTGAAAAGCTTAAAATTATTCAAAGGGAAATTCGGCGAATATTGGTTGGCAAACTCGCTGATTAATCAGATATCTGTGGGTACTCGTCGAATAATAATTTGCATCCGGTGAATCTCGTCGAATTTAACTTGTGCCGAAATTCTTTATTACTATATTGGATTCGAAGAAACAATGACAAATAAGGTACGCGCCTTCTAGGCAAATTTGAAAATTATATACTTATATATATATATATATATTAATAAGGGGGCATCCGCACAGTCAATTTGTCGAAATTCAGCCGATTCGCCAAAATCAGAAACCAGATGGTTCGGCTCTCGGTGTTCGTTCTTCGTACTCGAGGAGCAGTTCCCGCGTTGTGTGCATCTTCTCCCTTGATAAGGTTTGTCAACTCCTTCCAAACCCTAGCTGTCATTCATTCTAGGTTCTCCCGATATTGTGCAGTGGTGTGTTTCCGACAACTCTGTTTCGCTGATTCTGACAAGTCCATAATTCCATCAACAGTTGTCCAGATTTCAGTTTTCTCCATGGCTCCAAGAAGTACTGGTGGATTGAAAGGGGGAGGAGAACAAGTCCACACAGGGTTTGCTTCTACTTTCGATGAGTTCTGGAATGTCATTCTCATGTTGGAGATGGCTGGAATCTCCTTCATCCTCGAACACCCTAGCAAGGTGTTGGATAAGGAAGTCATAGAATTTTTCCAGAACACCAAGTTATGACATGAAGATACCGTGATCAAGAGCAAAGTTCATAGGACAAAAGTCAAGGAGAAAGATTCTCTTCTCGCTATATACTTGCGGCTTCCAGTTTATGACGAGGATGATTACCTCGATGAGGATGATTTATCTAGATCCCTGTTATTCTGTGGACTGCTAAAAGGTACAAAAGTAATCAAGCGAAAATGGATGAACGAAGAAGGTAAAATAATGTCAGATATCATCGGAAAAGTGTTGCTATGAAAAACTGGATCACATGACTAACTCTCGACTGAGATGTTCAAGACACTTGTGGAGATCATCTGCAGGAAGAGGTTAGATTGGGGTGCTTTGCTGTTCGAGAAATTCAAGGACAACATTCGCACACCTAACTTTGTACGTATTATCAGCTTGTACCTGAATCAAATGGATGGTGACAAGTATGGTATGACCAAAGGAGTGTCTATCCATCTCCTGAAGAAGGTTGACTCATCAATCTTCTCAAGGTGGGATAGGATGATCTTGAGGCAAGAGGGAGCCCTAGATTTGGTTGTGGAGGAGGAAGATCATGCACCTGAGGATAAGATTCCTTCTCCACACCCCAGTGAAGCCGCTGATAGATTGTGTGCAAGAGCTGAGGGGGATCCAGCTATTACTTCAGTTGCAGAAAGTCCAGTTCGATTTCCAAATCTAGAGAATCTGACAGAGGTTGCTCAGATTGCTCAGACTGCTGTTGAGAAGTTAGTGCGTAACGAGGTTGAGGATAATGCTATTGTTTATGATGATTTGACCGTGGATGACTATGAGATAGATGTTGATGAGGAATGATTTTTGCTAATGAGCCCAAAGATGCTGATAATGCTACTGATGGGTTTGAGCTAGTTTTAATAGAGAATCTGATTGTCCCTCTCCCATAGATTATTCCTGCTTCATCTTCTGAGGGGGAGGTGACTAGGCCCTCGATATCAGTTGCTACTGAGGTTGACATGTTTATCTGCAACCTTGATAAGAGAGTTTCCAAGGCAACAAGTATACCTCCAGTTCTTCCTGAGGAGGTAGTTGAGATTTGTGATGAGGAAAGAGATGCAGAGGAGCATACTCCTGTCCTACCTGCTGCAATGCCTTTGCAGAGTTCTAAAGCACAATTATCTCCGATCTATGAGTATCCCAGTAAAGGTCTACCTTCTATTTCCCATATTGCTTCTGAGATAGTTGCCACCATCAGTGCTGATAGTTCAATTCTAAAGACAATATAGGTAATGTTGGCAAGACAGCAATCACAGTTTGAAGTGACAATGAAGAACGTTCTTGACAAGGTGAAAGAGACTGAGCAAGACATTAACAAAGGCCTTGTTGAAGTTAAAATTTATATTGAAGCAATTGACACAAAGCTTGACTTATTATTTGTTGAGGGTGGCAAAGCTGTAAAGCTGAACATGGTTGACCTCCAATACACCAAAGAAACTATTGATAATGTGGACACAAATGGAAAGACTATGATAGATTCCCACAATAGATCTATGGCCCACTTTTATAACATTCTTCCTACTTATTCTAATGTTTTCATTGATGAATTCAGAACGGGGGAGAGGCTATGAAAGCTAAGCTAATTGTCGTAGAAGCTGTCATGGTAGAAAATTCCAAAAGACTACTGACTACGGCTCTGAAAATTGCATGTGTATACATGGTCAGTTGGTAAGCTTTCAAGCACCTGCTGTGCCTATTCCTGTTGAAGTTCATCCTCTTGAGTGTTACTCTCAACAATGGACAGACACATAAATTCTTTCAAGACACTACTGCTGTTGATGTTGAAGAGATTCCCTCTGCACTAGTGTTCAAGAAGATAAAGTATGGTTGAAAGATATGGTACCTAAACACCTAGAGGGGGGTGAATAGGTGACCTAAACCTTTTTGAAACTTTGTTGGCAGCAAAACAGTTATCTCACAGATTTCTACAGCTAACAGCAATAACAAAATATAAACTGCTAATCCACAGTACAGCACAGCACAGCATACACACAAATTTATAGTGGTTCCCCAATCTTTGGGTATATCCACTTTCCTCCTTCGCCTATCTAGCAGTGTACTAGATTCGGCCAAACTTCTCCACTATCTCAGAACCCAACTAGGTTCCTACACCTCAGGCCCAAAGCCTTACACTCAGCCACCAAGGCCTACACTCAGCCACCCAGGCCTACACTCAGCCAATTAAGGCCTACACTCAGAGCTCTTCAACTCCTACACTCAGGCAACCAAGCCCTACCCTCAGCCTTTATAATATAGGCTTACAATTCACTCAGATCCAATGGATCCTACAAGTTAAAATTGAATTACAATAACTAACTCTACAACTCAGAAAATAAGAGAGGAGTTGAGAGTTTCTTGAAGAGTTCTTGGAAGAACTCAGCTAGATCCAAACTGACTTAGCTTCCTTCAAAGCTTCTTGAGTAGAACTGAATTAGTCTGAATCCTCTGCAGTTGATCCTTGACCTCTGCTTCTTAAGATCCAGATGATTCTGAATCCTTCTTCTCAGCCTTAGTTCCAAAGACTGAATTCTTGATTGGAGCTCTCTCTCTCCAACTTCTTAGATCTGCAGTTGGACTGCCAGATCTTCTTGTGTTGATACTCTGTGAACCACTTTTCTGATTACTTGAATAATCTGATCTATTACTTCAAATAGCTTCAACAACTTCTTATTAACACCTTATCAACTTGTTATCTGTAAACAGTCTGTGCCTATTTATAGGCCTTCTTCATGGTAACCGGCTGGTCCGGTTCATAACTGACTTCTGACTTCTCTGACAGTTGCTGTAGACCGGCTGGATTGGCAGCTGTCATATCAACCAGTCACTTCTTGAAATTCTCTAACTGTCAGATAGTGTCGAGACTTTCTGTTCTTAAGTGTCGACACTTATAGACCAAGTGTCGACACATGTTGTGTAAGTGTCGACACAAGTCTACAAGGTGTCGACACAACTCCTTGTATGTCTCGACACAGATTCTTCTTCAAGTGTCGACACTGAAATTAAGTGTCGACACAAGTACTTGATCTTCTGTAACTTGTTGAATTCTTCTAAGTGTCGACACATCTCCTTTGTGTCGACACATCTTCATGTGTTGAAACTGTCAAGTGTCGACACTGCTTCTTGGTGTCGACACAAGTCTTCAATTTTGTTTCTTCAGCTGAGTGTCGACACATTCCCTTAGTGTCGACACTTGTACTTAGAATATTTTGTAAACTTTTCTGTTCTTTGCTAAGTGTCGACACAGCTCCTTGTGTCGACACTTTCTTCAAGTGTAGAGTCTTCAACTAAGTGTCGACACATTGTGCTGGGTGTCGACACTTTCTTCAAGTATTGACTCTTCTGGTTGTGTGTCGACACATTGTGCTGAGTGTCGACACATACTTCAAGTGTTGACTCCTTTGAGTGTGTGTCGACACATTGTGCTGAGTGTCGACACATTCTTCATATGTTGACTCTGCTGATTGAGTGTCGACACATTGTGTTGAGTGTCGACACTTGTCCTTAGTCTCTGCAGAATTTTGCTGAGTGTCGACACAACTCCAAGTGTCGACACTTTCTGATGTAGACTCAGCTCTTCTAGGTGTCGACACTTCTGCTAAGTGTCGACACAGCTTTTCTGCATTCTTCTTCACTGAGTGTCGACACAGCTCCAAGTGTCGACACTTTCTGTCTGGTGTCGACTCTTCTTCTCAGGTGTCGACACAATTACTCCAAGTGTCGACACTGCTTGTCTGGGTGTTGACACAAGCTTTCTCAAGTGTCGACACTTTCCCTCTGGGTGTCGACACATGGACTTAGAAACTTTTAGCTTCAGTCCAGTGAATACCTAACCTGCACAAGTAACTCAAACAAACATCAAATACATTATGATGTATATCATTGAGTTAGGTGAGGCTTCTTCAAATCAGGTACATTTGACCAATGTACCCAACAATCTCCCCCTATTTGGAGAAGTCATAACCCTTAGTCAATGATATACACCACTCATAATTAAAAATTAGAAAATGATGTAAAGCAGGTATATGTCAACAGGGTAAACTTAAACATGTAATAAAGCACACATGTATCCTCATTAAACATTGCAGAACAAACAAGAAATAGACACATGCTTCTGAACAATCATGAGATATATTTATCAAAAATTGTTCTAACATTGTTTTAATACATTTCCATTGTTTTACAAAAATATTTCATATGTAAAAAATTACAACAATGTTTCTTAGTCTAATCTTAGTCTAGTTCTGATCAGGTTCTTTTATAACTATTCCTTTCCCAGCTTGTACTTTGGCCTTTACAGCAGCAGCAGCAGGCTCAGTATCAGCAGTCTTCTTTCCTTTGAGATCAAGCTTATCAGCCTTGATCTTTTGCCTCTCAAAGTAATGATAGGGCTTAGGAAAGTACTTGCTAGGCTCCACAGCTATAGGAGGTAGCTTTCCTAACTTAGCCTTCCTTCTATACTGGACAATGGCTTCCTGCCTAATCTCATGCTTCCTCCATTCTGCTTCTGAGAACCATTTGTTCCTTTCATAAGCATTGTCCTTGGCTGCTTTCCAGGCTGTGAGAATGATGTTCCTAGAAGTAGGGCTCCATTGTTCAAAATCTGGTTTTTGCTCAGCTAGTTCCCTAAACTTCTTCTTTGACAGCCTTGTCTCTTCTTCTTTGTCCAAAGCCTCTTGCATAGCTGCTGTTATAGGTTGAACAACCTTTTCCAGAACAACATTAGACTTTCCAGCAGTTGGACTATACATTGTGCTGACTTCTGCATGAACCATGTCAAAATCTGGAGGTGGATAGATCACCTGAGCTACTTCCTGTTGCTCACCTCCAAGATATGCACTTTGAATCCCTGATTCAGCAACATTATCATCATCACACAGGGGAGGATAGCCCAGTGTAGCTCTGATGGAGTTAGATATCCATTTGGCATGGTCAGAGCTAGCTTTGACTAACACCCTCTCCCCCTTTATGACTTCTTGTGCAACATGGTCTCTGACATCATCTTTCTGGAATCTGATCTGACTGTCCAAATACCTGATCCAATCTTTAAAATAAGGTCTAAGCTTTGTAAGCTGTTCAGAGATGACCTTCTGTGAATCCTTGATTGCAGTCTTGACAGCAGCAATTTCATCTTGAAAAGCTTTATCAAATTCAGCCTTTGCAGCAGAGGATGTTGAAGATTCAGCAGTCTTATTCTTCAGTTCAGTGACTATAGCATTGTGAGAGGCAGTTAAATTATCATTCATTCTCAACTGATTCTCCAGCACATAGCCTTGCTTCAGTGCTATATCATCTACTTGAGACTTTATCTTCTCTTGGTGGGTGGCCAGATAGACCACTGCATTACCACCCTTGGAAAAACATTCAGTCATCTCCTTTTTATTAAGGTTCATTTCAAACCTTATTGACTTGATTTCCTGTGCCAGATCAAATTGTAGGGTCTTGTGCCCTTCATCAACATAAGTCTCTATAGCCTTCCTTTGCTCATCCAGCTTGATCTGTAGTGCAATTAGTAAAGCACTATAGTCAGCAGTTGGAGCTTGCTGAACTATAGGCTGTGGGGCAATGGATTGAAGGGCTTTCTTGTAACTCTGACTTCTCCTCTTGAAGACATAGAGTTTCTTCTTTTTAGCTTGTTCAGTCTCATCTTCCTCAGACTCTGAAGTACTGGCGATATTAACCCTGTCCTTAGGGCTTGATGGTTTGTCAGCTTGCACATCAAGTGCTTTCTCACTTTCTTGCCTGACAGGCTCTTCCACAACTTGCAGTTGCTCCCCCTCAGCAGCAGCACCCTTCTCTTCAGCAGCAGCAACTTTATCCATGTCAAAGTCCTCTTGTTCTAGATTTAGAAATAGATCTTCCATGGTAAATTCTACTGGTGACTGTGCAGGAGAAGTACTGGGTTCATCAACTACTTTATCAGGAACCACTTCTAGGATAACTGATGTGTCTTGGAGAACAACATTTGGTTCTTGATTTGCTTGCTGAGTTTGCTGATGGACATCAGATAAATCAGAATCTATTACAAAAAAATCTAAAGTATTGAGGTCAGTAAGTACCTCTTGGATAATGATTGTGGCTTGCTCACTGTCCAGAGTAGAGGGTTCTCCTACTGTTGGAAGCTCCCCCTGGCTTGGATCCTTATACTTGGGGCTAGCTGGAGGCAGCTCCCCCTGGATTTCAGCTGTCTCTTGAGGAGCAGGAGACTTCTCTGCAGCCACTTCCTCTTGACTATCAGGAGTGAAAACAACTTGTTCTTCACTACCTGAACTGCTGGAGGACTCCTGTGTCACAAGAGCTATCTTCCTTTTCTTCTTTGGAGGTGAATCTTTCTTAGAAACTTGCTTCTCTGGGGTAGGTAATTCCTTAGATAGTACTCTTTCCCACCTGGAAAATATCCTCATATCCATCCTTCTCATATGGTTGATCTTGCTACCAGCAGCATTGCTCATTACCTCTGGTATTGTACCAGCCAGGTAGAGACTAAGTATTCTGCCCAGATTGGGCTTCTTCAGACTTTCTTTAATTTTCTCATACACAACCATTGACCAATCTGTTTTTAGGTTGAAAATAATTCTGGTCATGATTGCAAACATGGAGGCAGACACCCTGTCATGCCCTCCAGTCTTGCTGAGTAGAACTTTGCCTACAATTTCAGACAAAAATTTTCCTTGGTTATTCATTTCTTTTCTGTTAAATACAGATCCTATTTTCATCTTAGGATCTAGACCACACCAGGTAAGTGCTTCCCTGGTCTTAGATGTAGTCACTTCCTCTTCTGCTTGAATTTTAGGTAGCTGAAGTACCTTTCTCAGAGTTTTGGGTGAAATCTTGACCTTGGTTCCATGCACTCTTGATTTGATTCTGTAACCTGAGTCATCTACAGAAGCTCCAGTAAGGAATTCAAGAACTTCCTTCTTCCATATTTTGGTTGGTTCTGAAACCAAGTACTCCAATCCAGAATCGGTGACTAGGGTTACCACCGATTTGATTTCTTGATCGCCATCGTCGAACGCGCCACGAACCAGTTCATAGCCTTCATTGACGTTCTCCTCGAGCTTGGGAGCCATTAGGGTTTGTAGAATTAGTCTTTAGAAAAGAGAAATGTCGACACAGTAGTTTGGTCTCGAAACTCTGAAAGCGTGTCGACAAACAAAGACAGAATCCTATTTATACCTTTCTGGTTTGAAGACGAACAGGCGGGATGGATTACTAAAGATGTGTCGACACTGGCAATAAGTGTCGACACTGACTTATAATGTCTCGACATTCATGTGTCGACACAAGTTTAGTCAACAGATTTTATGTGTCGACACTTGGTTATGTGTCGACACCACACTACTCGACATGTAGTCGAGACGTTACTTAGAAAATTCTGAGTAAAACTTAAGTGTCGACACCTCATTGGATGTGTCGACACCAACTCGACATGTGTCGACACTAACATTCTGAAGTGTCGACACCAACTTCCTAGATGTGTCGACACCATTTTCCTGAAGTGTCGACACTTACTATTCTGTGTCGACATAGACTTGTCTATGTGTCGACACTTTTTTACTTAGCCAATTTTTAGTTCTGTAAACTTAGTCTAAGTTTATCATACCTAGTTCAATTTTGAACCTATTGAACTTAGCTTCTTCTAAGGGCTTAGTAAACATATCAGCTATCTGATTATCAGTTTTAACATATTCAAGTGCAATATCATTTCTTTCTACATGCTCCCTAAGAAAGTGATATTTAATCTCAATATGTTTAGTTCTACTATGTGATACAGGATTATTAGCTATTGAAATAGCACTTGTAGAATCACAGAAAAGTGGAGTTCTACTTACCTGTAATCCATAGTCTTCTAGCTGATGTTGAATCCACAGAAGTTGAGCACAGCAACTTCCTGCAGCTACATATTCTGACTCAGCTGTGGAGATAGCCACACTGGTTTGCTTCTTACTACTCCATGAAATGAGTCTTCCACCTAGGAATTGACAGGATCTAGTAGTGCTCTTTCTATCTTCTTTGCATCCTGCAAAGTCTGCATCTGAATAGCCTGTTAGATCAAAATCTCCATTCCTAGGGTACCAGAGGCCTAGATAAGGTGTGCCCTTTAGATATCTCAAAATCCTTTTGACTGCAGTCAAATGAGACTCTTTAGGGCAGGCTTGATACCTGGCACAAACACATGTAGCATACATGATGTCAGGTCTACTAGCAGTCAAGTATAAAAGGGAGCCAACTATCCCTCTATACAAGGTTTCATCTACAGGTTTCCCTGCATCATCCTTGCTAAGAGACATACTTGACCCCATAGGAGTCTTCATGGTACTGGATGAATCCATACCATATTTCCTTATGAGTTCTAGGGTGAACTTGGACTGACATATGGACAAGCCACTTTCAGTCTGTTTAACTTGGAGACCCAAGAAAAACTTCAGTTCTCCCATACTACTCATCTCAAATTGACCTTACATAAGTTTTGCAAACTTTTTGCAAAGGCTGCTTTCAGTAGACCCAAATATAATGTCATCTACATATATTTGGACTAGTATGACTTTGCCTCTAGATTCCCTAAGGAATAGAGTCTTATCTATTTTCCCTCTTGTGAACTTGTTCTCAATGAGGAAACTAGATAGGGTTTCATACCAAGCTCTAGGAGCTTGCTTTAACCCATACAATGCTTTCCTAAGTCTATAGACATAATGTGGAAGAGTAGGATCAACAAAACCTGAAGGCTGCTCCACATATACTTCTTCCTTTAGATTACCATTTAGGAATGCTGACTTGACATCCATTTGGTATACCTTGAATCCTTGATAGGTTGCATAGGCCAAGAACATCCTTATGGCTTCCAGTCTGGCTACTGGAGCAAAGGTTTGATCAAAATCAATACCTTCTTCTTGCCTATATCCTTTAGCAACCAATCTTGCTTTATTCTTAATGATGACCCCTTGTTCATCAAGCTTATTCCTGTAGATCCACTTAGTTCCAATTATATTGTGATCTTTAGGTTTAGGAACCAGGTCCCAAACCTTGCACCTTTTGAACTGATTAAGCTCTTCCTGCATTGCTTCAGTCCACTGCGGATCTTGTATAGCTTCTTCAAATTTCTTTGGTTCTATTTGAGACAGAAAACTTGAATATACTACAGCATTCTGATTTCTGCTCCTTGTCTGGACACCTTGTCTTGGATCTCCAATAATCAGCTCTACTGGATGATCTCTTAGATGCCTGTTGGCTGGAGGCATCCTTACTTCTGGTTGTACTTCTACAACATCTTCATCATGCTGAGTTCCTTGTACTTCTTCAGCTCCTGGTACATGTAGTTCTCCCCCTGGACATAAGCCATCTTCTTCTACTTGCTGTCTTGCAGCAGGTACATCTTCTATGGTTAGCTTGTCCATCTTCTTAGTAAGACCTGTGGGGCTGCACACACTACTAGACAACTCATTGTTAATAAGTTTTGTCTCATCAAAAACTACATGCACAGACTCCTCTACAACTTGTGTAGTCAAGTTGTAGACTCTATAAGCCTTACTATTATTGCTGTACCCAACAAACACTCCCTCTTGGGACTTGGCAGCAAACTTAGTTAAGTAAGACTTTCGATTGTTAAGTATGAAGCATTTGCAACCAAAAATCCTGAAATAGGATAGGTTTGGTTTCCTGCCTTTCACAACTTCATAGGGGGTCTTATTTAACCTTTTAGTGATGGTAGCCCTATTTATCACATGGCATGCAGTGTTAACTGCTTCAGCCCAGAAATACTCAGGCAGTGATGTATCACTAAGTAGGGTTCTACCAGCCTCTATCAAGGTTCTATTCTTCCTCTCAGCAATGCCATTTTGCTGAGGTGTTCTAGGTGAAGAGAATTCTTGAAATATCCCAAAGTCTTCACATAGTTTTGTCATGCTTTCAGATTGAAACTCAGTACCATGGTCACTTCTAATTTTGACCACAGTACTATTTAGTTCATTCTGAATTTGCTTGACAAAGCTGTAGAAGACACTAAGTGTTTCAGATTTCTGCCTTAAGAAGAACACCCAGGAAAACCTTGAGTAGTCATCAACAACTACAAAGGTATAGACCTTCCTACCTAAGCTGTGAACTGGCATTGGACCAAAGAGATCCATATGCAAGAGGTATAAGCACCTCACAGCATCTTTGTTCTCAATGCTTTTAAAGGTGGATTTGGTCTGCTTGCCCTTTTGACAAGCTGAGCAAATGCCATCTTTAACACACTTAACTTGAGGACCATTCCTCACTAACTCTTTGCTAAAGAGTTTGCTAATAGTCTTGTAATTAAGATGGGCAAGCCTCTTGTGCCATTTGACACATTGAGAGACTGTCTCATCAGCTACAAGACAAACTGGAGAACTATTGTTCTCAACCATAATGTCTAGACAATAGACATTTCTCTTCCTATAATCTGTCAAAATGATCTCTTGATCACTTGACCTCTTGATATGACAACCATCTTTAACAAATGAGATGTCATACCCTACATCACTTAATTGACTTATACTTATAAGGTTGTGTTTCAACCCTTTAACATAAGCCACTTGAGTAATGGTAACAAGGTTTGAAGAAATGTTACCAAACCCTTTGATGATTCCTTTTTCAGAACCACCAAAGGTCACTTTAGGACCATTTTTGATCCCCTACAGTAGTCCCCTTGTTCCAGTCATATGTCTGGAACATCCACTATCCAAGTACCATGTTGGGGTATGGCCACTTGGATTCACCTGCAAAACAAATTAATGAACCTTAGAACCCAAAGTAAACTTGGGTCCTTGGTGATTGTTAGTTTGCAACATGACATAGCTACCTACTGGCTTTCCACCAGGTAGCTTGCTACTCCCATTGGCACTTGCATTGTGCCAACAGTCCAAGGCAAAGTGGCCAACTTTGCCACAGCACCAGCATTCAAACTTGTTGTACCTTTGCTTAGGTACATACTTGGCTGTCTTGACTACAGCAGGCTTATTGAATGTTGGGGCTTTGCCCTTGGACTTGGACTGATCCTGAACAGTCCTAGCTGGTTTAATAAAACCCAATCCAGCCTTTCCTTTATGATGAACAAACTCATCAATCAAGGGTAGCACTGATTTAGGTTTTGAAAACCTAGCAACTAGCTCTCTTTCCTTCTGAAGATTGATCTCCAGTCTCTTAATTTGATCATTTTTATAGGTGATAGTTCCCATCTGAATCACAGTAATATGTTTCAGCCTGGCTACCTCATTGAGCTTTTGATCAAATTTCTTCTCAAAATCTGTTGCAGCTGCCTTGAGATCAGCAATCTCCTTTGCCTGAGTTTTGGCTAGGGTCTTGCTTTTCTTATAGGCTTGCAACAGTACTTTATATTCATCTAAGAGCTGATGAATATCTCCCTCAGATTCAAAAACACTTCCATCATTTGATGAAGATGAATCTGACTCTGAACTAGAACTGGAATCTGAACTTTGAGTTGGACTTTGTACCTGACTAGGTCCTGGCTGCTCCAGGATTTTGGTACTTTCAGTCAATGCCATCAGTCCTTGGCACTGACACTCTTCTTGTTCATAGATTGATTCCATGATCTGCATAAACTCTTCTTCTTCTTCTTCAGAAAATAGCCTTATGTAGGCTTCAGCATCTGTCTCAGTGTCTGAAGAAGAAATGTCTGAAAGAGTCTTCTCATTCTTTGCAACAAAGGACTTCTCCTTCTTTCCTTTGAAGTGAGTCTTCTTTTTTTCACTGGATTCTTTTCTTCTCTCAGGACAATCTGCAATAACATGACCCTGTCTATTGCAGCGGTAACACACTATCTTAGACCCAGTTGCCTTGCTAGTCTTTGTCTTTTTCTTGTCCTTCTTTGAAGGCTTCTTCTCCTGATATTGGACTTCTTTCCCTTTGGAAAATGAAGGTCTGGACCTCCATTGTTTCTTCTTCAGGAATTTCTGAAAATGTCTGGTGAATGCAGCAAAGTCTTCATCACTTTCACTGCTTGTAGACTTTGTGCTAACAGACTCATCAGATTCTGATTCAACTACCTCTGGAGGAGGAGTTGATGACTTAGTCCTGCCCTTTCTAGGTACTTCTGACTTGAAGGCAACAGTCCTTTCCCTGTGCTCAGTCCTTGTTGATTTTTCCTCCTCTTTTCTCACTGACAGCTGCATCTCATAAGACAACAACTTGCCAAACAGTGTGGGAGGAGGAATTTCTCCCAACTTTGCCATTTCTCTGATGGCACAGATCTTGGTGTCCCAATCTTTGGTTAGGGACCTTAAGAACTTATCATTCAATTCATAGTTAGTGAACTCTCTTCCATAGGACATGAGTTCATTAACAATTCTATAGAATTTCTTGTAGCATTCAGTGATGCTATCTCCTCTTCCTTGCCTAAAGCTCTCATACTCTTGATTAAGCAAGGACTTCCTATCTTGCCTAACTTCTTCAGAACCTTCCATATAGACAATGAGAGTATCACACATCTCTTTTGCTGTTTTACAGTGAATTAAGTTCTGAAAAGTGGCATCATCAATGGCACTTACTATAATGTTTTGTGCCCTCTTGTCCATAGTGGCTAGGACAATTTCATCCTTAGTCATCTCAGAGAAATCCTTTGGAGTTCTCTGTGTAGCATCCAAAACTGAAACCTTCATGGGCACATATGGCCCCTCTTTGACTGTGATGTAGATTCTAGGGTCAGAGGCCTCCATAAATAGCCTAACCCTTTCTTTCCAGATCCCAAAGATCTCGTTTCTGCATATGGGCAGTTTCATTGAACCCAATTCCTTGTGATTCTCTGAAGAACCCATGTTTCTTGATTTTCTTGAAACTGTGTTCTGACTTACACTGAATCTGCCAAACTGGATCTCCTCAGACAGTTAGTCCTTTTTGAGGAACCTCGCGTTGATACCACTTGAAAGATATGGTACCTAAACACCTAGAGGGGGGGGGTGAATAGGTGACCTAAACCTTTTTGAAACTTTGTTGGCAGCAAAACAGTTATCTCACAGAATTCTACAGCTAACAGCAATAACAAAATATAAACTGCTAATCCACAGCACAGCACAACACAGCATACACACAAATTTATAGTGGTTCCCCAATCTTTGGGTACATCCACTTTCCCCCTTCGCCTATCTAGCAGTGTACTAGATTCGGCCAAACTTCTCCACTATCTCAGAACCCAACTAGGTTCCTACACCTCAGGCCCAAAGCCTTACACTCAGCCACCAAGGCCTACACTCAGCCACCCAGGCCTACACTCAGCCAATTAAGGCCTACACTCAGAGCTCTTCAACTCCTACACTCAGGCAACCAAGCCCTACCCTCAGCCTTTATAATATAGGCTTACAATTCACTCAGATCCAATGGATCCTACAAGTTAAAATTGAATTACAATAACTAACTCTACAACTCAAAAAATAAGAGAGGAGTTGAGAGTTTCTTGAAGAGTTCTTGGAAGAACTCAGCTAGATCCAAACTGACTTAGCTTCCTTCAAAGCTTCTTGAGTAGAACTGAATTAGTCTGAATCCTCTGCAGTTGATCCTTGACCTCTGCTTCTTAAGATCCAGATGATTCTGAATCCTTCTTCTCAGCCTTAGTTCCAAAGACTGAATTCTTGATTGGAGCTCTCTCTCTCCAACTTCTTAGATCTGCAGTTGGACTGCCAGATCTTCTTGTGTTGATACTCTGTGAACCACTTTTCTGATTACTTGAATAATCTGATCTATTACTTCAAATAGCTTCAACAACTTCTTATTAACACCTTATCAACTTGTTATCTGTAAACAGTCTGTGCCTATTTATAGGCCTTCTTCATGGTAACCGGCTGGTCCGGTTCATAACTGACTTCTGACTTCTCTGACAGTTGCTGTAGACCGGCTGGATTGGCAGCTGTCATATCAACCAGTCACTTCTTGAAATTCTCTAACTGTCAGATAGTGTCGAGACTTTCTGTTCTTAAGTGTCGACACTTATAGACCAAGTGTCGACACATGTTGTGTAAGTGTCGACACAAGTCTACAAGGTGTCGACACAACTCCTTGTATGTCTCGACACAGATTCTTCTTCAAGTGTCGACACTGAAATTAAGTGTCGACACAAGTACTTGATCTTCTGTAACTTGTTGAATTCTTCTAAGTGTCGACACATCTCCTTTGTGTCGACACATCTTCATGTGTTGAAACTGTCAAGTGTCGACACTGCTTCTTGGTGTCGACACAAGTCTTCAATTTTGTTTCTTCAGCTGAGTGTCGACACATTCCCTTAGTGTCGACACTTGTACTTAGAATATTTTGTAAACTTTTCTGTTCTTTGCTAAGTGTCGACACAGCTCCTTGTGTCGACACTTTCTTCAAGTGTAGAGTCTTCAACTAAGTGTCGACACATTGTGCTGGGTGTCGACACTTTCTTCAAGTATTGACTCTTCTGGTTGTGTGTCGACACATTGTGCTGAGTGTCGACAGATACTTCAAGTGTTGACTCCTTTGAGTGTGTGTCGACACATTGTGCTGAGTGTCGACACATTCTTCATATGTTGACTCTGCTGATTGAGTGTTGACACATTGTGTTGAGTGTCGACACTTGTCCTTAGTCTCTGCAGAATATTGCTGAGTGTCGACACAACTCCAAGTGTCGATACTTTCTGATGTAGACTCAGCTCTTCTAGGTGTCGACACTTCTGCTAAGTGTCGACACAGCTTTTCTGCATTCTTCTTCACTGAGTGTCGACACAGCTCCAAGTGTCGACACTTTCTGTCTGGTGTCGACTCTTCTTCTCAGGTGTCGACACAATTACTCCAAGTGTCGACACTGCTTGTCTGGGTGTCGACACAAGCTTTCTCAAGTGTCGACACTTTCCCTCTGGGTGTCGACACATGGACTTAGAAACTTTTAGCTTCAGTCCAGTGAATACCTAACCTGCACAAGTAACTCAAACAAACATCAAATACATTATGATGTATATCATTGAGTTAGGTGAGGCTTCTTCAAATCAGGTACATTTGACCAATGTACCCAACAATGGTGAAGGTCCATCTGCTGCAAGATCAGACCCTGCCGGAGTTCTGCCTGCCAGAGACAGAGAAATGGAAGAGGTGTTGTGACCAATTTCCAGAGGAATCATCTTGGAAACATTTTCCTTGGTAGATCTCGGAGGGGAGAAGAGTGAACTATACTATGACCAAGTGGAATGGAACAAGTATAAGTTGGCTTGCACCAAGATGAGTATATAATTCAGAAATCATAGAGATGCTGATCCGATGCCTGCACCCCCGCAAAAGTACTTTCCCAAGCCAAAGGTTTATTTTTTCATGCAGAGGTAGAAGAGTCAGAGCAGGGAGGAATAATAGTTATATTTTGTGTTGAGTTGTGTGTTGCCCCCCTGTTAACAACTATGAACATTCGTTGATATATATATATATATATATATATATATATATATATATATATATATATATATATATATATGTATATATATATATATATATATATATATATATGATTTTCATAATTGTCTTGGAATGCATGTTTCTGTTAATACAATTAATCTTTTCAATTTATCAGATTTTATTACTTATCATTTGCAATTCACCTTAGCTTATAGAGTTCTGACTTCTTCAAATAGGGGAAGATTTTTGGGTATTGTCTCCATAATAATCCGAATTTAAAGAAGGGCGCAGTTAAGCTAAGTTGAATTGTGACTGTATTTGATCTTGCTTTTTAGTTATATACTTGCAGGTTTTCACTGCTAAGATTATACCAATGTCAGGTTACAGTATGTCAGTAAACACAAGACTATACAATGTAATCCCTCATTGTGTAGGCCATGGTGTTGACTCACATGTAATCTCTCTATGTGGTGTACTTATATCCCAAGTACAAGAGAAGGCTCAATGATGTTCAAGGCTTAGATTCAGAATGACAGGAATTTCTCCCAAGTAAAATTCGTCGAGTATGGTTGGAATAATTGTCGAATTCATCGAGCATCAGCGTGATACTCGTTAAATTCATCGTGTATACTTACCCATACCCGTCGAATCCATCTTTTATACTTAGGGGAAATTCTCAGAGAATTGAAAAATCTGTTAAGTAAAATTTGCCGAGTATCGTCGTGCATACTCGCCGAATTCGTCGAGTTTAGTCGATGCCACTTCTCTAGATTTTTCCAAGCCCTTTTCATCAAATATCAACGTGTCGAGAGCGTTGAGTCATCTCGACAATATTCGTCGAGTGCTGCACTAGGCGTTCAGTGCAATGGCGATGAGTGCGTCGAGTCAGTTAACCAATACTCGACAAATTCGTCGAGTATGACAGGTGATACTCTACGAATTCGTCAAGTATGACTCTTCGTCATCGCTTTGAGTGACTAGCTGGCCTGAGATGATTTGGCTAAGTCCATTCCGTCGTATATCATGATGTATTCGACAAGTATCATTATGATACTCGACGATACTCGACGAATTTGATTTATATTATTTTTCCAAAAAGTTCTTCCTATGGTTCGGGTTCGTTAGGCCATGCACAGTACCATCTTGATTTCATTTTTGGAAATATTCTTTATACTGTTAGATGAAATATCTCTATAAATACCTGGGGATATTTTTCTTAATTGCTAATCTTGCTATTGTGCTAATTTTCTCTCCGATTCAAAATGAGACTAGTTTCCAAATCAGCAATCGTCGACTTCTTGTGGGTACGCAAATTTCCGATCGGTCGACAATGGAAAGCACTGCAAGATCCGATATTCCTCGGTCTATACTCCTGGATTGCTGCCTTCTAAAGACTCCTATTCCTTCATATCTAGACGAGTGAATATTCAAATCTCAAGATCGTAAAGATTTCAAGTTTCTGAGTTCTCCAAGTTCAATATCCATTATTTTTGAAGAACGTCGGACTAAAGTTTTCAGATCTAGTGTAATGTTATTGTAACATTTATTTCCTCTTGTAGGAGAATTTTTCTTCGAGTTTGTAGATCCGTCTGTGGATCGGGTGAGTAGATGCGTGTGTGGATTGAGTTGTAGAATCGGTTTGTGGATCGAGTGGTAGGATAGGTTGTTCTCCGAGTAGTAGTTGAATTGTCTCCGAGTCGTAGGATTTGGGGCTTCGAGGTGTAAGATTTAACGAAATCTGAGTTTGGTTAAGTAGTCAAATCTGCCCTCTGTGGTAGATAGGTGAGGCGGGACAGTGGACGTACCCTACTCGGGGAACCAGTATAAAATCTCTATGTTTGTGTGTTTGTTTTTAGATAATTTTTTATATTCCACAAAAAAAACACAAACATCACCAATTCACACCCCCCTCTAGGTAATTTAGGTATATGATAGATACTTTCATTAAGGATCTTGTAGAGAAACTCCAGAGGGAGAAGAGAATTGTGGCTAGTTACTCTAGGCCCAATACTATGTTTCCCCTAATAGACTCCTTCTCCTCTCAAAAGGGTAAGAAAGGGTTGAGATTCAAGGGAAACAACAGAGTTGCCTATTCCAAAGGGAAATGCAAAGTTCCAGTTCAGCCTCTAACATCTAAGCCTCCTATTCCTTTTAAGAAGGTGATGTTACCTTTAAACAAGTATGACCAAGAAAACATCTATGGTGACTAGATGAATGATAGATCCACAAGTGTGAACAAAAATTTTCACAGCTATGGTGGAAGATATAACAAGGGGATGAGTTCCTTCAAAGCTCCCCATGAGAAAATTCAAATGGCCCATCATGGACCATTTGTATTTGGTCCACCAGTTCCCTCACTCAAGAATAAGATAGTGGCCAACTCTCAAGACAATCCAGCAAAGACGCAGACTAAGATTGAGTCTATCGGTAAACCTGATTTGGCTATCTCTGTTGCTATCAATCTCATGTCTTCCGCAAAGAGGATTGTTGTTAATGGCATTCAGAGCATGCCAAGAAAGCCTACTGGAAGACTCACTTTCTTTCAAATCCTTAGTGAAAGGAACTTGAAGAAGGCTGCAGCTCCTCCTTCTGAAAAGTTAGCTACTACCAGACCTACTCAGAAAAGAAGGTATAATATTTATGAGTGTTGTTGTTGTGGCAAAGTGGGGTATTTTGCCTTAGATTGCTGGCAGAATCCTACTGTGCCCAGAACTAGTGTTAGTGTGCCTGTATGACAATCTGCAGGAAGACGTGTTCATTTTAAGGCTAATCAGAACATAGGACCCAATAAATATTGGGGTTCTATTATAAATTAAATCATGTTTTACAGGTTAGTCTAAGTGCCCATACCCCTATGTGGTACTTGGACAGTAGATGTCCCAGGCACATGATTGAAATAAGAAGCTGCTTGAAGGAGTACACTCTAGTGAGGGATGGACCCAAAGTAATATTTAGTGGGTCAGAAGAGGAGTCACTAGAGACTATGGTAAGATTACCATTGGCATAATCACCATCTCAAAAGTGGCATATGTTGAAGGGTTGCAACACAACCAGATAAGCATAAGCCAACTCTGTGATCTTGGCTATGTCATTGCATTTCACAAGAATGAGTGTCAAATTAAGAGGTCAAGTGATCAAGAGGTCATCTTGACAGGCATTAGGATTGGAAATGTTTATTGCTTAAACTTTCTATGTATTAATAAAGACTCCCCTATATGTCTAGTTGCAAATGAGAAAGTCTCATACTATGTACAATGACACGAGAGGCTAGCTCATTTGAACTATAAGACCATTGGCAAGATTTTTAGTGGAGAGCTAATTTGGAATGGTCCCAAGATGAAATGCAACAAGGAAGGCATTTGCTCAGCATTCCAAAAGGGCAAGCAGAACAATGCTTCCTTCAAGAGCATTAGGACCAAAGACTCTGTGAGGTGTTTATACCTCTGGTATATGAACTTGTTTGGTCTTATCCTGTTCATGTTAAATTTTCTCAAAGTGGTCAAAAAGATAGCCTAATGCCAAATTAATATCCTCAGAGCTATCAAGATCACACCTTGATCGTGCGTAAACCAGGAAAGAAAACTCAATCAACCAAATGCAACCACAGGGGCAAGCAGATCATAAACTCTTTTATTTCTTCTTTGCAATGCGAGGTATACATGGCGAGACATGATTTCGCCAGTACACAGGAATACAGGAAAAATTACAAGTCAAACAATTCGCGCGGACAGAACTGGAGACCACCGAGACCACCCAGTCCGCCAAGTCACCGAGGCCGCCCGAACTGCTGCTACTGCTAGAAGATGAATAGAACACGGAGTCCGCCGAGACCGCGAGGTCGCGCAGACACACCGTTATTTGCTGACTGCTACAAGCTGCTGCTGAACTGAGGAATAGACTGCCTAGACCGCCAAGTTCGGCGGACAGGTTATTGAACTTGGAAAAGCTGAAGCAGAGAAAACTGATAAGCCGTAGAAGCGACGTGCTGAAACCGCTGATTGAAACCGCAAACTTCACTGATGTTGACCGCAGTCAAAGCCAAACTCCTGGCTCCTCAGTGTTAGCAGCGCAACCTGCAAACAACAAATAATTAACTCTGCTCAACCCACGTGGACAACAAAAACCAGACCACAATAATTAACCAAGCCCTCACTTACTGTTCACTCAGTTACTGTAGATGTGTCTGGGGGTCTATTTATAGGTGAGGTGAGGAGTGTGGTCCCCACCCAAGTGAATAGTCACCGCCCTAGCTTGCGCGCTAACACAACCGATTCCGCCAAGTCCGTAAGGACTTGGCCAGACTCCAATCTTCCAGGCGCCAGGTCAAAAAATAGTCTGCCACCATGCGGACACAATGCCAGCCCGCACAACACAAGCACGGTGCCAGTCCGCCCAACGCAAGCATAGCGCCAGACCGCCACTCAAGGCAGCGGGAGGACACAACCCATAACTTATGTTGCACCAGTACGCAACTCACCACAGCACGCGGACACAGCCACAACATATGCTGCATCAGTCCGCACGCTGTACGCGGACAAAGAGGCAGTCCGCACAACTCGTCAACAAAGCCACCGCCTGCCACGAGTCCATGACCAACAAACAATCCACCCGGTCAACAGCAGACTCAACAGACTCTGTGGACACCATGGACTTGTCACAAAAAATGACCAAGTCCAGCAGACACAGAAGACCCAGACTGCCAATCAGCAGGACAGTCCGCCACAAGGATGTGAAACATCCAACGCAACATGGAGAGCTCGGCAAAAACAAAAGCCCATCTCCAAAGCCAGTCCTCAAATGCGGACTCCGCGGATGGAATAGATATTTCGCCAACACACCGTGGATACAATCTTCCAATCCGCCCGGAACACAAGAGCTTGCTAATCTGCAAGGCCGCAGATCAAGCTGAGCACCGCCAACAGCCCGCGAACCGCAATTCGCTCAGGCTGCTTTGCTAGAAGCCCGTCTCCTTTGGCCATAGGCCATCTAGGCCGCACACCAGTCCACCTAGGCCGCACACCAGGCTGCATAGGCCGCCTCTCAAGAACAGCCAAGCCACCAAGACAACCATGGTCACCCAGGCCGTAACCAGTAGCCCGCCCAGGCCACAGACTAAGACCGCTCAGGCTGCGCAGTTCGCCCGTCCTTCCCATCAGCCACGTTCACTTCACAAATTTCAACACTCCCCCTTGAAGTGAGAAGTGGCGATCAAGCCCAGCAAGCTTCATAACTGCTGAAATGGCCCCTTCGACAGCGGCTTCGTGAAGATGTCAGCAAGATTATCCTCACTCCGAACATGCTCAACCAGAAGAGATCCCTCCAACACCTTCTCCCTTATGAAGTGGTGCTCGATCTCAATATGCTTGGTCCTTGCGTGACACACTAGATTGTTTACCAGTTTGAGAGCACTTTCATTGTCACCCCGGAGCAAAGTAGGCCCTTGTACTTCCTCATGAACATCCTCTATAACCCTCCTCAATTAGATGGCTTCCCATGCAGCTAAGGCCGAAGCCTTATACTCTGCTTCCGTAGTAGATACAGACACTTAGTCATGTTTCTTACTACACCACGAGATGCAAGCTGATCCACAAGTGAACACATAACCCGAAGTTGATATTCGATCATCTGAGTCACCACCATAATCAGCATTTGTGTATCCAAGCAAGGAAAACACAGTGTCCCTTCTATAGAGGAGTCTTATATCAGAAGTCGCCTTGAAATACTTCAAGATGTTCTTTGCCGCTACCAAATGAGACTTCCTTGGTTCAGACATAAACTGACTTACTCGGCCAACAGCATAAGCAATGTCTGGCCTTGTAATCGTTAAGTAGATCAAGCTCCCCACTAAAGCTCTAAACACCAATGGATAAGGAAGAATCCTTCCTTCTTCTCGTCGAAGCTTCAGACCAAGATCTAGAGGAGTAGAGTAACTCTTCCCTTTGCCCATACCGAATCAATTCACAATGCGATCCACATAGCCTTTCTGGCAAATGAGTATCCCAGTGTCCTTCCTCTCCACTTCAAGACCAAGAAAGTGATGAAGCACTCCCAAGTCCTTCATCTTGAAGCAAATAGCAAGCTCAGCCCTGAGCCTAGCTACCTCCTCTTCAGAATTCCCTATGATAATCATATCATCCACATACAACAGGACCAAGACTTGAAGCTCCACCTTCTTCTTGATGAAAAAGCTGGAATCCGAGTTGGAAGCAAGATAACCGCAGAATTGAAGATACTCTGCTATCTTCCCATACCAAGCTCTAGGAGCTTGCTTGACCCGTAGAGAGCCTTTCTGAGTTTGCAGACATAGTCCGGATGAACTTTAGAAATAAAGCCAAGTGGTTGATCCATGAAGATGTCCTTATCAATTTCTCCGTAAAGAAAAGCATTCTTCACATCAAGCTGCCACATTCTCCGTCCCTTGCAAGTAGCCAAGGAGATCACCACCCGAACCGAAGTCATCTTTGCAACTGGACTAAATGTCTCCTCATAGTCTTCTCCATACTCTTGTGAGAATCCTCGAGCAACCAGGCGAGCTTTGTATCTATCAATGCTCCCATCAGGCTTCTTCTTCAACTTATACACCCATTTGCAAGTCACTAGAGCAATGCCATCAACTTTGGGTACAAGGTCGCAGGTTTCATTCTTCTTGAGAGCAGTAATCTCCTCCTTCATGGCATCTTCCCACTCCTTGACTCCAGTGGCCTCATTGAAGTTTACAGGCTCTCGCTCATACAGAGGACCTGCAAAGGAGCAGGAGATAAAACTCACTGCATTCCCATCACTGTATCGAGCTTTTGGCTTCACAATCCTCTTTGATCTCTGAAGAGGCTGTTCCTTGCACCCCACCTCCATTACTTCCTCAGGCTAAGCTCCATTCCCAGTCAGACTTTGAGCAATGCTCCCCTTGCTTCCTGAACCAGAAGCCTATGCCTCAAAGCTTGAAACAACCTGAGCTGTTGGTGAAATAGCAAGCTCCTCTTCCAGAAGTTTAGCATCCACCTTCTGCTCTTCATCAACCTTGCTCTCTGTTAGCTCAACTGAGCCTCCTCCATAAGATGTCAGTTCATTAAAGAACATGTCTCTTGATACAACAAACTTCTTCGTCGAAAGATCCATTCATTTCCATCCCTTCTTCCGCTCATCATAGCCAACAAAGATAAGCTTCCTTGTCTTTGCATCAAGCTTTTTCCTTAAAGCATTCAGGACATGCACATAGCAAGTTGATCCAAACACATGAAGGTGTTCCACAGTTGGCTTCTCCTTCAGCAACATCTCAAAAGGAGACTTCATGTTGATCGGGCTGAGCAGCATCCGATTGATGACATAAGAAGCAGAAGACATCCCCTCTACCCAGAAGGACCTAGGAATGTCTTTCGCATGAAGCCAACACATGTAGGTTTCTGCCAGATCATGGATCTTCCGATCCGCTACTCCATTTTGTTGTGGAATATGAGCACAAGTAAGCCCCCTTTGGATCCCATGCTTCCTGCAGAAATTAGAAAACTCAGAGGAGAAGAACTCACCACCGTTGTCTGTTCTCAACTTCTTGATCCGCAAGCTAAGCCGGCCCTCCACTAGCTCCTTGAACTCCACAAACACCTGAAAAGTTTCTGACTTCTCCTTCAAGAAATAAACCAAAGTGTATCTTGAGTAGTCATCAATCAACACAAGAAAGTATCTGATCCCACCAAGGCTAGCAGTGATGGTTGGTCCTATCAAGTCACCATGGATACACTCCAATGGTCTCTTGCTCCTCATTTGTGACTTATCAAATGTGGCCGGCATGCGTGCAGATGTACGAAAATGTATTTGTGAAAAGATAAACTTGTAAGGCCTTAAGGCCAGTGTGTGTGAGTTGTATACATTCCTGGTTTTGATATATAAATGTGACATTTATATAGTAGTGGACATTCTCTGAGTTGAGTTCATGTTAACGTAAAATGCTACGCTAGAATGGATTGAGTTAGGATGCGAGTCGATTTTGATTTCCACAAGTAATTCCGCCGCTTGTCTGTGACATATGGCGTGGGGCCCCTATCACAACCCGTATTTTCCCAATAATTTAATTATATCAGAGTACGGGATAATACGCGCTGTGATGCCACGCCTTGCAGGGGATAATGGCAGACGCTCAGACAAGACTCCAAACTCCACAGTTTAAAAGAAAACATAAGTTATTATGACTGAAATCCAGTTTAAACTAAGAAGGTAGCGGTATCCCTCGGCTCAGTGGATCATCTAGTCCATGATTCAAAAATATAATTTATATGCTTGCAGAAGATACTTGTTTTAAATTGACTCTAACATCCTACATGAGTATAAATATCCCCGAGGAACAACTCATGCTAAGCAGACTCTAGATTTATAATAAGTATGAGAAAAAGTCTTTACGCTGACCAGGAAATTAGTGACTTAGTTTTAAAAGAGGTTGCATGGGTGCTTTACTAATAATAAGTTTTTATAAGCTTAAAAATATCTAACATGCAGTTCTAGCAATAAATCATCCCAGAGAGCAAGTAATCCAAATCAAAGAAAAAGAAAACCACAACAGCTAGCAAGTGGCAACATCAACAACTCTGTGGGCGTCAACAATCTGACACGAACCTACAGTAAAACAGTATGTCTGAACTAGGAAAAAGAAAAAAAACTGAACGACAACTACCTCGATACGGCGAGGTGCAAAACCACCACTAACACTGATGCTAAGAGAGTCCAAAACCAGCTCCACTACCTGCTACGGCTCTGAACCTAAGGCATTCCCAAAAAAAAAAACAGAATGCCTCAGCAAGTAGGTACAAATGGTGGCAGAAAAATTAAGCAAAGGTAAACAAAGGTCAAAAGGGGTATCAACCCAAGACCAAAATTACTGACATAAAGTACGAAGTAGGCATCAAACAGAAAAGGAACACTTACGTGAATCAACACGTACAATGCAAACACACCATATGCACAAGGCTATAAGGTGACGAACATGAGTAAATCATAAGGAAGAAAATCCATAATCTTTATTAACCACTTGTGGTTACTCTACCTAAAAACACGGGCGAGATGGTCACTTAGCTGGACACACCCCTCGCGAAGATTAAATCTGTTTAACTGCGGGAGAGATTCATACACTCCACCATACACTGCAGATGACCAAAACACCGGTAGAGTTCCAAAAGGTACTAATAAAGGAAACAACCTTGCGGAGATGGTCACGCCCACTAATTCCTGAAACCAAGGAAATACCAAAGAAACCACAACACCAACATCTCGGGACTTGGCACATCAGATTCTACATTATATTTTGAGATTAAATACACGGTCGATCAACCTTTAAAAACGATTTACAATACTATATAGACACTGACACGTCCAACAACGATAGACGAAACAATTTAATTCACCGATAAAACATTCTAAGGACGATTGTACGCACCTAGTCAAGATTGAAATTACCGTGACTAGATTTTATAATTTTTTTTGAGTGATCTACAAGAAGGGCTAAACATAACCATAGTTTGGAAAAACAACACAAAAAGGCAAGAAAATTAAGGAACAAAGGCATAGCGGTTAGCATCAAACCGAACAAGAAACAACGAAGGAAAACCACCACTTGCCTTGGTTGTACCGGAAAAGGTTCTCCGAATCGCTCCGCGTCGTAGATCGGGGCAAAAAAAACACGAGAGAAGTTGAGATCTAGACAAAAATGGCGGAAAAGGGATTAGAGCCGAAAAACCCAAACGAAAAAACCCAAGAAATGAGGAAGAAATTACCACGATAGCGTAGCTCTCGGCGAGAGCTTTCCAGATCTAACTTCGGTTGAAGATTTCGAGCACCGGAGAACCGTCGGCGGCCACCGGAAGATTCACGAAAAAGAAACTCTCTCTCTCTCTCTCGGTCGCTGCTCTGGTTCGGGAGAAAAATAACGGAGAAGATGAAGTTTGGTTCTAAAACCTAAGTCCAAGAATATATATATATATATATATATATATATATATATATATATATATATATATATATATATATATATATATATATATATATATATATATATATATATATATATATTTATAAAAAGTTTTGTCAAAAACGGGTTATTTCGAGCGGTTTTGCGGGAATCCAAAATAGAGGTCTAGGATGACTTCAACTCAAAACGTGTCCAACTTGAAAGTTGTAGATCTCGTCGAGACGAACAAATTTCATTGTGACCCTTTTTTCGTATGACACCGTTTTGACCCTCAAAACGATGCCCGAACTCAGACTGTACAGACTACTCGAGTAGGAATCGGTTTACTCGAGATGAAGGGGCTTACTCGAGTTGGAGGGGCTTACTCGAGATGGAGACTCGAGTTGGAGGCTTGTGGAACTCGAGATAGTCATAGGTACTCGATATAAAAGGCTTAGAACTCGAGTAGATCAAGTCTACTCGAGATAGAAGGCATAGAACTCGAGTGGATACGTCGAACGGGATATCTATGAGCAGTTTCGGGAAAATCAAAAATAGAGGTCTCAGATGGCTCCAGATCGAAACGTGTCCAACATGAAAGTTGTAGATCAATGACCATTGCTTCATACAACATCATTTTGATCCTCAAAATGGCGCCCAAACTTAAATAATAGGGAACTACTCGAGATGAATAAAACTACTCGAGAATGAGGGCAAGGTACTCGAGAGAAACTTAAACTACTCGAGTAAAATCAGTAGGACTCGAGAGAATTCAATATTACTCGAGTAAAACAACAATTATGCTCGAGATACAACAATAGTACTCAAGTAGATCAAAGGTACTCGAGTAGAATTCAATAATACGGCTTATTTACGAGCTGTTTTGGAAAACCGATAGTAGAGGTTGAAGAGGGCTCCGAATCAAAAACTGCCCAACATGAAAGTTGTAGATCTCGCCGAGACGAACATATTTCATGTTGACCCTTTTTGCACATGATGCCGTTTTGACCCTCAAAGAGGCTCCCAAACAGAAACTGAAAAGAACCACTCGGGATGAATGAACGGGTACTCGAGAGAGAAAACACAGGTACTCGAGAGGAGAAAGCAGCTACTCAAGAGGAAAATACAGGTACTCGAGTCGAATTAGGCGGTACTCGAGAGAAGAAAACGTTACTAGAGTAGATCCAGGATTCACTCGAGAAGAAGCAGAACGGCGAGCTGAATAAAATGAAACATGAGTTCAAAACGGAGGCGCGAGCGCGAGCCGAATAAAATGAAATTTTCACCGTAGGCGAACACTGACGCTACGAACGCAACGGCGAAGTCAAAATCAAAATCTGACGAGCCATTCCCGAGATATAAATTTTCCAAGTATGCGATGAACATAAATTAATCAAAACTTCAATCGCGCGCCGAGACTTCAAAATTACTCGGATTGCGATGAAACTTGACGTGCAAGTCAAAATTACTCAACTTAAATCTCAAATGCAAAAATTGCCGATTACAGTAGAAATTCAAGAAATCGGCCGACTCGACCGGACAGACGCAAAAATGCTATAACGGCGTTGCGCCGCCAACTCGACGTTAAAGGTAACGCCAAGACGTCATAACCATGACGATACCAATCCAATAAAATCAGCGAAAAAAACAGGGGCGTTACAGTTACTTCCCCTAAAAGGAAGTTTCGTCCCGAAACTTATCACAACTCCAAAACCAAACTAAAAATGGGAAATTTATACACAAACTAACACATAGAGACATACCAGAACTAGGAGAAGAGGTTCAGATGAGATTCTCTCATCGCTAATTCCAATTCCCACGTCGCGCTCTCGACGTCCTGGTTTCTCCAAAGAACCTTGACCATAGGAATGGTCTTCCTCCGCAACACTCGATCTAGAGATTCCAAAACATGAACAGGCTCTTCCACATACGAAAGGTTGGGCTGAATCTGGGGCACTGAGTCAAGAACTTGACGATCACTACGAACACACTTCCGCAACTGGCTCACATGGAACACATCGTGGACACTAGGGAAAGTTGCGGGTAATTCCAGCCGATAAGCTAACACTCCGATGCGCTCCTGAATTTGAAAAGGTCCCACATACCGGGGGTCTAACTTGTGGTTCCTTCCAAATCTTTTTACACCTGGCATCGGAGAAACTTTCAGAAAAACCAAGTCCCCAACGGCAAACTCCAGATCAACCCTTCATCGATTAGCATATTTCTCATAACGCTCTTGTGCTACTCGGAGCTTCTCTCGAATATGAGTCACAGCACAATTCATCTCCTCAAGGGCTTCCGGACCAAGCAATGGTCTCTCACCAACTTCAGCCCAAAATAAGGGAGTCCTACAACGCCTCCTATACAAGGCCTCAAACGGGGCCATCTGCAAACTCTTTTGATAACTATTATTGTAAGCAAATTCCATGAGTCCGAGACGTTCATCCCAAGCACCACCATGATCCAAAATATAACACCTGATCATATCCTCTACGATCTGATTTACCCTTTCCGTCTGACCATTAGTCTGCGGATGATAGGCGATGGAATTCCTTAAATCGGTACCCAACCCCTCCTGTACACTCTTCCAAAAACGAGACGTAAATCCTGAGTCTCGATCTGATACAATGCTAACAGGAACTCCATGCAACCTGATGACCTCTTCAAGATATAGCTCAGCTATCTTGTTCATCGAGTACCCAATCTTAAATGGACAAAGTGAGCACACTTTGTCAATCTGTCGACTATCACCCCAAACAGAGTCATTCCCATGGGGAGATTTTGGCAGACCGGTGATAAAATCCATTGAAATACTCTCCCATTTCCAACTTGGAATATCAAACGGTGTCAATTTACCACCAGGCATTCTATGATCAGCCTTGACACGCTGACATGTATAACATTCCGATACAAACTTTGCGATGTCATTCTTCATCCCTGACCACCAAACAATTTGCTTTAGATCTTTATACATCTTAGTGGAACCAGGGTAGTAGGTTACACTGGAACCATGAGTTTCAGCACAGATCTTAGCTCGAATATCGCCAACGGCGGGGACACAAAATCTACCCCGATACTTCAAGGTGTCCAACTCGTCCACAGAGAATTCAGGTAGCTCTCCCTTCATAGTTCTATTCCGGAGGTGCAACAAATCAGGATCATCCTTCTGATGTCCTCGAGTAAGGGAAATCCAAGAGGGTTCTTCGGCTTCTAGACTAGCAGGCACAGTACTACTCCCAACCTCAATATCCATCAACAAAAATTCTTCTATCAAGGACTGCACCGACAGATTAAAAATCTTAGCGGTCTTTCTACTCAAGGCATCGACTACTACATTAGCCTTTCATGGATGATAAAGAATTTCCACTTCAACATCCGCCACATATTCTAACCAACGAGGCTGGCGCAGATTTAGTTCTTTCTGAGTGAAGACGTACTTCAAACTCTTATGGTCCGTATAGATCTTTCACAATGTGCCATGTAATAAGTGTCTCCAAAGCTTCAGCGCATAAATTACGGCAGCAAACTTCCAAATCATGCGTAGGATAGTTTCTCTCGTGGATCTCTAGTTGCCTCGGTGCATATGCGATCACCTTACCATCTTGCATTAAAATACAACCATGTCCGATGTGTGACGCATCAACTTACACAACATACTCAACTCCTTCCGTAGGTAAGGTTAAAATCAGAGCAGTACATAATCTCTTCTTCAACTCTTGAAAGCCTCTTCGCCCTTATCGCTCCAAATGAAAGTAGTATTCTTCTGAGTAAGTCTAGTTAGAGGAGCAGACAACACTGAAAACCCCTCCACGAATCTTCTATAATAGCCAGCCATGCCCAAGAAACTCCTAATCTTCTTGGATGTAGAAGGTCTCTCCCATTCCATCACAACAGAAATCTTGCTCGGATCTACCGAAATACCATCCTTGCTTACAATATGACCAAGAAAGGACACCTGGGGTAGCCACAACTCACACTTGCTCAACTTCGCATATAACTTATGCGACCTCAGGGTCTACAAAATCAAACACAAATGCTGAGTATGATCCTCAGCATTGCGGGAATACACCAAGACATCATCCTCTATAAATACAATCAGAAAACGGTCCAGACCTAGGACGAACTCTATGTCCCTCACAAGAGGAAGACTAGGAAGATTAGCTAGGAAAATATCCGAACACTCAAGCACCATATAGATCTCCTCTAGACACGATAAACCTACCTTGGTTTCCAGAACTGGAACCAAATAAGAAAAACACCCAGAAGCTAAAAGCTTCTGAGCACATACCGCAGAAATAACTAGAGAAGCCTGACATGGATAACCATAGTCAGTTCTGGGTTGACCATCGTCCATCTTGAAGTCCAAGCGCTTAACCTTACACTGGGTAACAGAGTCAAGCCTAGACAACCAGTACAGGCCCAAGACTACACAAAAACTTCCAGGTCTATCACCTTTAAATCAGCAACCACTAGAAAAACAAATAATCGAATCGGACAACCCTGAATATCTTCGTCCGATACCACAGAATCACCAGAAGGAAACTTGACACAAAACACGTCACCAACCTGATCGAGGGTCAAACCATGACGCTCTACAAAGGTCCTAGCCACGAACGGGTTGGTAGCGATACAATTAAAAGGAACACGCGCCCAACGGTTCTTTACCTTAATTTATATATAAAATCGTATACATAACTTATTCAATCAATAACAAAACCAGATAGAACCTAACCTGAAATCACTTGGGTTGAAAACTGAGTTTCTTCTTCGGTCGTCGCGATCAGTTTACCTTTTCTTTTGTCCTGGTTTGGTGGTGCAGTAGAGCCCGAGGCGGGGCCGGCTGCAGTGGGGACTGAGCCTGGGGACATGAAGTCTTCAGGTGTCCCTTCTGCCCGCAATGGAAGCAAGTCTTTTCCTTCAACCAGCAATGTCTCACGTCATGTCCCTTCTTTGAACAGAACGTGCACACCCGATATCCCTTGGGTACTCCTTGGATGGGGAGCACCCGCTGCTTCTTTTGAGTGGCACTTCTCTTGAAACACCTTTCGAAAAGGTGGCCAGGTCGACCACAGAAGCTACATATTTCTCCACTTTTCATTTTCGAAGAAGGGACGGATGCCCTAGAGCTTCCATGCTCAACACCCTTCCTCTTCTCTTTCCTCGGTATCATATCACGATCCTTAGCATATCCAATGGTCTCAACTTCAAGAGCAACTTCTACTATCCTCGCATTAGTCTCGGACTGGTAAGTATTGGCAAAATAATGAACGTCATTGTGGAGACCGCCCAAGAAACCTTTAACCCTGCGCTCCTCAGCAGCTCTCAACTCAGAAGCAAACTTATTAAATTTACTGATCTCACTCTCATGTCCAATCACTACGGGGGTTTGCTCACCAGGATGCTGTCCTAAGGTGGTAGCCAATAATGCCTACAACTGTGCTTGTATTGCCATAATCTGACCTGCCATGGTCTCCATGCCCTGGCGTAGTTAAACAATCATCGCCTCACCCCGCGTACCTGACAACTCGCCCTCAGACTGGGGAGTCGAACTGGTCGTAACACGCTCATGCGACATTCTAAAAAAAACACATAACACCTCCTTAAAACTCTAGCTTAAACTAGGACTACACCACTTAGTTCAGACCATACTTAAAAGACACTTGCTTACGCTGCAACTTGCTCTGGGATTTTATAATGATGCTATATCCTACTTAGGATGATATCCTCTCATCATATTGACTCTTGTGCCTATGACATGAATGCATGTATTCTTTATTTATTTTTTTGATTTAAAACCATGTGTGTACATTTATCATCCCGCAAATCTTTAGCTTGGCACGTTGTGCTTATGCAATGTTATGCTATGCATGATTGTGCTATGCATTCTAAAAAGACCCTAATGCATGTTATGAGCAGCGTACGCATGAAAATGTTATGCATCCCATACTACATGACATTCTCATGCAACGAAAAAGAAACATACTAGTCGCATTCATGTGGTGAGGTTATGCATCCCATACTATAAAACCCTCACATGTTGCCCCTATGGTGGATCCATATACAGACACATATTATGCATCCCATACTACATAATATGCCCCGTATACTTCATGTTATGCTATGAGTGTAGTGTTCGTGCTTCAGCCAAGACGTGCTGATGACATATCGATGTGTGTATGATATGATGCTAAACACCTAATACCAACAAGGAAAGGTTGCCCGACAAATTGTCAAGCAACCTCCCTCTGATACCAACTGTCACAACCTGCATTTTCACAATAATTTAATTATATCAGAGTACGGGAAAATACGCGCTGTGATGTCACGCCGTGCAGGGGATAACTGCAGACGCTCAGGCAAGACTCCAAACTCTACAGTTTAAAAGAAAACATAAGTTATTATGACTGAAATCCAGTTTAAACTAAGATGTTAGTCGTATCCCTCGGCTTAGTGGATCATCTAGTCCACGATTCAAAAATATAATTTATACGCTTGCGGAAGATACTTGTTTTAAATTGACTCTAACATCCTACATTAGTATAAATATCCTCGAGGAACAACTCATGCTAAGTAGACTCTAGATTTATAATATGTATGAGAAAAAGTCTTTACGCTGACCAGGAAATTAATGACTTAGTTTTAAAAGAGGTTGCATGGGTGCTTTACTAATAATAAGTTTTTATATGCTTAAAAATATCTAACATGCAGTCCTAGCAATAAATCATCCCAGAGAGCAAGTAATCCCAATCAAAGAAGAAGAAAACCAAATCAGCTAGCAAGTGGCAACATCAACAACTCTGTGGGCGTCAACAATCTCACACGAACCCACAGTAAAACATTATGTCTGAACTAGGAAAAAGAAAAAAAAATTGAACGACAACTACCTCGCTACGGCGAGGTGCAAAACCACCACTAACACTGCCGCTAAGAGAGTCCAAAACCAGCTCCACTACCTGCTACGGCTCTGAACCTAGGGCATTCCAAAAAAAAATAGAACGCCTAAGCAAGTAGGTACAAATGGTGGCAGAAAAATTAAGAAAAGGTAAACAAAGGTCAAAAGGGGTACCAACCCAAGACCAAAATTACTGACATAAAGTACGAAGTAGGCATCAAACAGAAAAGTAACACTTACGTGAATCAACACGTACAATGCAAACACACCATATACACAAGGCAATAAGGTGACGAACATGAGTAAATCATAAGAAAGAAAATCCATAACCTTTATTAACCACTTGTGGTCACTCTACCTAAAAACACGGGCGAGATGGTCACTTGGCTGGACACACCCCTCACGAAGATTAAATCCGTTTAACTGCGGGAGAGATTCATACACTACACCATACACCGCAGATGCCCAAAACACCGGTAGAGTTCCAAAAGGTCTAATAAAGGAAATAACCTTGCGGAGATGGTCACGCCCACTAATTCCTGAAACCAAGGAAAAACCAAAGAAACCACAACACCAACATCTCGGGACTTGGCACATCGGATTCTACATGACATTTCTAGATTAAAGACACGGTCGATCAACCTTTAGAAACGATTTACAATCCTATATAGACACTGGCACGTCCAACAACGATAGACGAAACAATTTAATTCACCGATAAAATATTCTAAGGACGATTGTACACACCTAGTCAAGTTTGAAATTACCGTGACTAGATTTTATAATGTTTTTTGAGTGATCTACAAGAAGGGCTAAACATAACCATAGTTTGGAAAAACAACACAAAAAGGCAAGAAAATTAAGGAACAAAGGCGTAGAGGTTAGCATCAAACCGGACAAGAAACAACGAAGGAAAACCACCACTTGCCTTGGTTTTACCGGAAAAGGTTCTCTGAATCGCTCCGCATCGTAGATAAGGGCAAAAGAACACGGGAGAAGTTGAGATCTAGACAAAAATGGCGGAAAAGGGATTAGGGCCGAAAAATCCTAACGAAAAAACTCAAGGAATGGGGAAGAAATTACCACGATAGCGTAGCTCTCGGCGAGAGCTTTTCAGATCTAAGTTCGGTTGAAGATTTCGAGCACCGAAGAACCGTCGGCAGCCACCGGAAGATTCACGAAAAAGAAACTCTCTCTCTCTCTCGCTGCTCTGGTTCGGGAGAAAAATAGCGGAGAAGATGAAGTTTGGTTCTAAAACTTAAGTCCAAGATATATATATATATATATATATATATATATATATATATATATATATATATATATATATATATATATATATATGTGTGTGTGTGTGTGTGTGTGTGTGTGTGTGTGTGTGTGTGTGTGTGTTTATAAAAAGTTTTGTCAAAAACGGGTTATTTCGAGCGGTTTTCCGGGAACCCAAAATAGAGGTCTAGGATGACTTCAAATCAAAACGTGTCCAACATGAACGTTGTAGATCTCGTCGAGAAGAACAAATTTCATGTTGACCATTTGTTCGTATGACACCGTTTTGACCCTTAAAACGATGCCAGAACGCAGACTGTACAGACTACTCGAGTAGAAATCGGTTTACTCGAGATGGAGGGGCTTACTCGAGTTGGAGGGGCTTACTCGAGATGGAGACTCGAGTTCGAGGCTTGGGGAACTTGAGATAGTCATAGGTACTCGAGATAAAAGGCTTAGAACTCGAGTAGATCAGGTCTACTCGAGATAGAAGGCATAGAACTCGAGTGGATACGTCGAACGGGATATCTATGAGCAGTTTCAGGAAAATCAAAAATAGAGGTCTCAGATGGTTCCAGATCGAAACGTGTCCAACATACCAGTTGTAGATCTCATCGAGACGAACAAATTTCATGTTGACCATTGTTTCATAAGACATCAGTTTGACTCTCAAAATAGCGCCAGAACGTAAACAATAGGGAACTACTCGAGATGAATACAACTACTCGAGAATGAGGACAAGGTACTCGAGAGAACCTTAAAATACTCGAGTAAAATCAGTAGGACTCGAGAGAATTCAATATTACTCGATTAAAACAATAATTATACTCGAGATACAACAATAGTACTCGAGTAGATCAAAGGTACTCGAGTAGAATTCAATAATACAGCTTATTTACGAGCAGTTTTGGGAAAACCGAAAGTAGAGGTTGAAGATGGCTCCGAATCAAAAAGGGTCCAACATGAAAGTTGTAGATGTCGTCGAGATGAACATATTTCATGTTGACCATATTTACACATGACGCGGTTATGACCCTCAAAGAGGCTCCCGAACAGAAACTGAAAAGAACCACCCGGGATGTATGAACGGGTACTCGAGAGAGAAAACACAGGTACTCGAGAGGAGAAAGCAGCTACTCGAGAGGAAAATACAGGTACTCGAGTCGATTTAGGCGGTACTCGAGAGAAGAAAATGTTACTAGAGTAGATACAGGATTCACTCGAGAAGAAGCAGAACGGCGAGCTAAATAAAATGAAACACGAGTTCAAAACGGAGGCGCGAACGCGAGCCGAATAAAATGAAATTTTCACCGTAGGCGAACACTGACGCTACGAACGCAACGGTGAAGTCAAAATCAAAATCCGACAAGCCATTCCCGAGATATAAATTTTCCAAGTATGCGATGAACATAAATTAATCAAAAGTTCAATCGCGCGCCGAGACTCCAAAAATACTCGGATTGTGATGAAAGTTGACGTACAAGTCCAAAATTACTCAACTTAAATCTCAAATGCAAAAATTGCCGATTACAGTAGAAATTCAAGAAATCGGCCGACTCGACCGGACAGACGCGAAAATGCTATAACGGCGTTGCGCCGCCAACTCGATGTTAAAAGTAACGTCAAGACGTCATAACCATGACGATACCAATCCAATAAAATCAGCGAAAAAAACAGGGGCATTACAGCCCCGGCCGGACCCACTATTATATGTCATGTGACGAGTGGGTGCGTTACAAAGTGGTATCAGAGCCAGGTTTAGATTGTTTGGGAGGAGAGACATAATTGAACTCACGAATGTCCACTAGGAATGTAGTTCATGCACGTATAGTGCATGAGTGTGTCGTCAATGTATAATTACCATTATGACCTGAATGATTACTGGTGTTTTGTACATTGATAGGTGGAGAGGAGTGGTGATGGGCAGTCTGAGCCCCAGTGGTCCGATGAGAGTGCGGAACCAGTTGAAGTGCCTACGCCTCCTTCGGCGGATACTATACGTGTGGTGACTGAGACGGTGCTGGCGGTGTTACAGGCACAACCTACTGGACAGGCAAGGCCTGCAGGGGTGCCAGTATGGCCTGGTGCCAGGCAAGGGTGTGCTGAAGTTGTAATGGCAGAACAAGGAACGGATGAGCAGTTGAAGCAGTTTATGGACTTTCATCCACCTACGTTTGGTGGGGCGATCTCCCCAATGCAGGCGGAGGATTGGCTGGCATGAGTGAAGCGGTTCCTGACTGCACTCGGGACTGTGGAGGCACAAAAAGTGACTTTAGCCTCATTTCTGTTGGAAGGTGATGCATGACTGTGGTGGGACGAAGTTGAGGTGCATCACTTGGTGGGATGAAGATTGGAAGAATTATTGATCGAAGAATTCTCATAATTATTTCTGGCAAAGTATATGCCAGTATCACAACAGATTGTCATGGAGAATGAGTTTCTACGTCTAGTGCAGAGTGAGCGGGATATTGATACTTACCTGTATGAGTTCACCGGACTGGGGTGTTATGCGGTCTACTTTAGCTGAGGAAGCATGAAAGACGAATCGGTTTTATGAGGGATTGCGCGATGAGTTGCGGTTGGCACTCCTGAGTTTGGTGAGCCAAGGCTTCCAAGCATTGGTAGATACAACCCGGACGTTGGAGAAAGATTTGAAGTGGGTACAAGAGAAGAAGAAACTGGCAGTGGAAAAGCCAGAGGTTAAAGTGTCACAATCAGAACAGTTGGAGTTTAAGAGAGGAGAGAAGAAAAAGATCAGGACTGAATCAACTCTTTCTCCTGTTTCGTCTGGGGCAACCTATGGGCAAGGACGAAGTGAAATACGCACATGTTTTAAGTGCGGAAAGCCGGGACATATCGCCCGTTATTGTTGGAGTGGCCCTTCCAGAAGTGAGAAAAAGACAGGTGCGTCTGATGAAGACAAGGGTAAAGCAGTGGCCGAGTCATCTGCATCCACCTCGATTACAAAATTTGGAAGTGCAAGAGCCGCAAAGCTCAGTTGGTGAAATTCAGCCTCGAGTGTTTAATTTGGCACTTATGCGAGAAATGCAAAATTGAGAGGCTGAGCGGAGGTAAGGATAGTTACTTGTATCATTTTGGGGATGTGAATAATGTTGTATATGTTATATGTCACGTTATATGTTGAAATGTTGGTGCACCCGTGTGATGTGGAAGTGATCGCTCGATTATGATATAGCTCGATGATGTGTTTGTTTTTCGATCACTTTATAAAGTTTGTGGATGCATGTGCATACATGGAAGTTAGGGATGTGTTGTATGTATGTGTTGTATGTTTGTTTTATTTGTGCGATGCCTTGGGGTGAGACAAGCCACAGACTCTGAGCTCAAACCTGGCTCGCCTCTTTGAGTGCTCGATTGTAGTGGGTGAAATATTGTGTGAGTATGTGGCTGATTGGAGTGAGCCAAGTTTTGACGACGAAATTTCTTGAAGGAGGGGAGGGTTGTAACAGCCCAAATTCGAGAAACGGGAAAATATTGGTTGACACGGCCTGGGACACGGGCGTCTCCCAAAGCGGGTCCTGCTTGGGTTGAGTGGTAGAGCGCGTGTTCGACGAATTTCGTTCGACGAATTTTCGGGAGGTACATGCTCGTGACACGGGCGTGTTAGGGGGCGTGACCTAGGGCGTGTCCTCCCCCGGTCGACGATTTTCTCTCGAGTAGTTGAGGTCTACGAATACTTGAGAAAGAGAGTACACGGACGGTGACACGGGTGTGTCACAGGGCATGTCCCGCCATACCCGAGTAGCTCTCATGTAGGTCGAAATGTACTCGAGTAGGTGGAAAAGTACTCGAGTAAGAGGGGGTTACACGGCAGTGCCATCCTTGTGACACAGGCGTGTCTTTTCTGGGTACTCGAGTAGTTAGCTTTCTCTCGAGTAAGTCCTCTCGAGTACGTCTCGAGTGGGTTACACGCCCCGTGGCACGGGCGTGACTAGGCTGACACAGGCGTGACATGAGCATGTCACCTTGTCATGGATAAGTTTGGATAAGGCGGTTCGTGCACTGCTTAGGGGACACGGCCTGTGACACGGGCGTATCACAGGGCGTGTCAGACCCGAGAGAGCTGTTTTCAGGAAATTTTCTGGCCATTCCTTTTCTTCCTATGGGATCTGATGGCTCAGATTTCTCCTTGCTGTTATATGGCCTAGAAATGAGGATTATCTCCTCATTTTCATCTTCTTCTTTTTCTTCTCATTCCAAGGGAGAGAAAGGCCAAGGGAAGGAAAGGAGGAAGGAGGAAAGCCGCTGCTGGAGGAGCTGCGGAGTGTGGATTGAAGATCCGAGTTCGGATTCGTGGAGGCAACGCTGAGATGGTTATTTCAATCCGGCTGATTCATGGCTCCGAAGCGATCTTCAAGGGTAACGATCTCCTTCTTGGACATCAAAGTCCTCTCTTTATGCATGTGCATGGAATCCTCCACCAAGAGGTGGATCATGGAAGTGATTCCTTGGTTGAGTTTGCATCTAGAGCCGGAAGTGTGGAGTACGGCATAGGCATGCTGTGTGAAGCCCATCTGAACGGATAGTATGGATTGGTGATGATTCTGGGTAAACCGGAGAAGACTCCGTGGATTTGATCACTCTATATGCTTTATAACTTTGGATGGTGTGTATGAATGTGTGAATGAATGGTTGGATGGATTTGGGGTACTTTGTGTAAGCTCCTTGTGGTGTGAGCACTATGAGCGCTAATGGCTCTAGGAGAGCAAAAAGCTGTAGTAATCATGAGGAAAGGCCGAACCGCATCTAGTACTGCTCTACTGACGGTTTGGGCAACGGGAAAGGCTGACCTACCCTGGTTACAAGAGGTCGATATGGCAAGGTGTGGGAGGAAGTGAGGCAGACCCTACTTGTTGCACCGTAATGGTTGATCGATTTGTTAATGCTCAAGTTTGCCGTGACGTTCTCACCTCTGAGTGGTCTGGGCGGAATGTCGCCGGTCTGCACAATGGTGGACTTGGATCGGCCGGCCAGCATATTAATAACCTCTAATCGGTGGTGTTTCCACGGAGTCCGTTATACCGTAAGGTGCCCTGAGTTCATGGAGCGTCTTGGATACCGTCGTTTGTGATGTGATTGTGATTGGTAGATTTGCAAGATTGAAATGATTATGATATGGCAATGCATACAGGGAAGGAACCATTGCCCCGAGAAAGGGGTAGGGTCGTTATAAGTGGTCAGCTAAAGTTGACCGTTACTTTGTTTGCCGCTCCCGGGTGGATAATGAATTGCAGGTATTGATGATTACATTGAATTTCTTGAGCGGAATCGAAGCTTGCTGCTAAATGCCCTTGAAGGCCGTGCGAAGAAACGTGGTTGGATATCATGTGTGGCCGGCCTGCGTGCCGATGTACGAAAATTTGTTTGTGAAAAGAGAAACTTGTAAGGCCTTAAGGCACTATGTGTGTGAGTTGTATATATTCCTGCTTTTGATATATAAATGTGGCATTTATATAGTAGTGTACATTATCTGAGTTGAGTTCATGTTAACGTAAATTGCTGCGCTAGAATGGATTGAGTTAGGATGAGAGTCCATTTTGATTTCCACAAGTAATTCCGCCGCTTATCTGTGACATATGGCATGCGGCCCCGGCCGGACCCACCGTTATATGTCATGTGATGAGTGGGGGAATTACACAAGTGGTTGTCATGAAGTGTTGTATCAGTGGTATCAACATAAGAGGTATGATCTCTAGTAAAGTAGTTTGATCACTACTGTAGTGGTATCTGGCTAGGATCAAGAGATAAATTCTCCCATGATCCTTTCACCTCCCTCATTAGAAAAATCCCTTTCTGAAGAAGCCAGAAAGGGGGAGGTGTGGGCAATACTTGACATGACCAGGTCATGTTGAGTCAGTGCATATTACTTGGAAAAATTCAAGTAGTATGAAGAGTGCAATGACTACATGTTGAGCCATTGCATATTGCTTGACCACCTCTAAGTGGTATGAGGGAAGTACTTGAAGTGGTATGACGAAAGTGCTCCATTTAAGTGGTATGAGAAAGCAATGACTTGATATGTTGAGTCAATGCATATAAATGGATAACATTTAATTAATATACTGGAGAGACAGAAATTCTAGTGGTATGAGAAAGCTACATCAGCTAGCTTACAACTACATTGAATTAATATGCATAATGTGATAATGCTTCTTAGTATTGTTGTGTGTTCTGCCTTCTTCAAATAGGGGAGATTCTTGGGAATATTACCCTCAATGTTCCCTAGATTTGAAGAGGCATCACCATTAATAGTAAGAGCATAATTGTATTTGATGTATGTTCAAGTCCAATATGTGAAGGATGTTCCTTAGAAGAAGTTTAGATAGGTTGTCTAAGAGTTTGTGACAGGTGGTCATAAGGTAGAATGTTGGAGAGATAGAAATTTATCTAAGTCCACAGGCGTTGAGTGAAACCAAATCACTCAATGCCATATATCAAGGAAGAATGATGGAAAAACAGATATTTGTATAAATCCACAAGTATTGAGTAAAGCTAGTTCACTCAACGCTAGATGCCAAAAAGTGCTGAGTAAAGCATGGACGGTCAAAGCCTAACAGTTTGCAAAGCAGATTTGTGGCTAAGTCCACAGTCATTGAGTGAAGGCAGTTCACTCATTGCCATAGAATAAGAGGCATCGAGTTAAGCTCAGTCTGCCAAAGGTTCAACATTGGCAAGGAAGAAATCCGACAGTCCATAAGTGTAGAGTGAGGATAGTTCACTCAACGATTGAAGAAAGAAGTGTTGAGTCAAGCTCAAGTAGTCAAAGAATTTGAAGATTCTGTCAAGAATTCTGGCTAAGTACAGAAGCGTTGAGTGAGGACAACTCACTCAATGCCCACAAAAGAAAGCATCGACAAGATAATGTTCAGACAAAGTGTAAGAAGATATAGACAGAAAAATATGTCAAAGTCCAGATGCATTGAGTGAGGACAACTCACTCAACACAAGCTCATCAAGATGATTGGCTAAGTATAGAAGCATTGAGTGAAGACAGTTCACTCAACGACTCATCAAAAGGAGGCGAAGGTAGAAGTGTTGAGTGATGAAGGCTCACTCAATACATTCATAAAGATAGAAATTGACTAAGTACAGAAGCATTGAGTGAAGGCAGTTTACTCAATGCCTCAGCAAGATGGCCAACATTCAGAGAAGTAGCTAAGTCCAGAAGCGTTGAGTGATGAAGGTTCGCTCAACACACTCAATGCTTAGCAGTGCAGAAGTATTGGCTAAGTCTAAATTCATTGAGTGATGAGGGTTCACTCAACGTAATCAACGCCTGCCAGTGCAGACTATTTGACTAACTATTTTTGCAGTGAGTGAAGGTTGTTCACTCAATGCACTCAACTCGTGGGATGAAATTGTGAATTTGGCTAAGTCCACAGATGCTGACGCCAGCAAAAGTTAGTATAATTTCAAATTGGTGCGGGAAGTCTTAAGTACATGATAAATGGTGTCGCAGGCCTACTGTATGACTTTTTCTGTAAAAGCAAAGTTGCAGCCAACAACTTTAGCTAGGCCCAAGTGTCAAAGAGCCGTTGGATGGTGAAAGATAAAAGGATTGAGATCAGCGGAAGCAAATCAACCTTTAGGTTTTTATCTTTTCGCAAAGAGGCATAACATCATCTTCTTCCTCTCGCCATTGTTGTAGAGCTTGAACCTAAAGTTCAATACGCTGATATAAAAGTTTAAGCAGTTAGCTATTGTGATTTTCACCTACAACAGAAAGTTCAGAAAAATATTCTAAGAATGAAGAAGTAGAGCTATCTGATTTCTACAGTCATGTTTAGTTGAGTGAAGAACATAAAGAACTGTCAACTCATTTGTCTTCATCAGAAAGTTCAGAAACTTGTGTTTCTGAGTTACTTTCAGCACAAGCAGCAGTTTCTTGAAGATCATCTTTCTTGTAGCTATGAAGAAGTTAGGGCTGAGTTCATCTCAGCTCAGGAAGAAGAAGGCTCATAGAATATTTCTTTGGAGTCAAATCAGCATCAACAAAACTCTTTACTATCTGAAGGATCCTTTGGATCTGAGTGTAGGCCTATTTCTAAAAGTTGAGTGTCAGATCAATTGTTGATCTAAGGTAGGATCTTGTGTTGATCCGTGGTAGGTCTTGTGTGCCTGAGGTAGGGCATCTTGCCTGAGGTAGGAGAGCCATTCTCTCTGAGTGGTAGGGCCTTTTGTGCCTGAATTATAGGATCTTTCTGTGTAACTGAGGTAGGGCCTTTGTGCCTGAGCTGTAGGAGAGTCATCCTCGCTGAGTTGTTGGGCTAACCTCCTAGCCTGAGCTGTCGGACTACTAATTTAGTCTGACGTAGGTGATCTTTGGATCACTTAGTTATAGGAGCAAGCTTGCACTGAGGTAGTGCTTTGTGCCTGAGTTAGGTCTTGGATGAGACTGAGAGATACTTAGGGATCTGTGTTGTAATATCTTTAGAGCCGAGTTTTGGAGAAGTGCCTTGTCTAACACACTATTAGAAATGTGGGAGGGATAGTGGATGTACCCATAATCTGGAGAACCACTATAAATCTTGTGTGTGCTTTTATGGTTTGTCTTGAAAGTAGAAAATAACTAACTCACAACACACTCAAAGAAGGAAAATTATAAAGAGACTAAATAACCTATTCACCCCTCTAAGTGTTTAGCTATCCTTGAAACTAAAGACTTTCTAGTAGTTCTTGGGAGACTCGAGTAACCCCGTCAAGCTAAAGAGTCAAATGGCAGATGTACTTTAGAAATATGGACTTAGGCTTCGTGATATCTAGGAAGAGTGGGCTTTGGGAGAGGCAGCTATGGAATAATAGGTGAGTGACCTGGAAAGAGATTACATCTTGCTAGAGGAGACTCGACGGGGAGCAGAAGGAGAGCCGACATCACCAAAGAATATATTAGTGTTACCATTGTGATCTAGAAGTAGTTAACCATGTACTCACTGCCAATACAATATGAGCCTCTGGGGTCGTACATAAGAGTTATGGAGAAGTTGGAAAGGTTTGTGTTGGCATTGCTCATATGTGATATGAGTGAAAGGCCAAGCCTGTGACATTCTAGGTTTGGAGGTTTTTCAGCACTAGATCTATATTATGAATATAGGTGACTAGGTAAGTTGTCGGAAGAATCGAGGGTAATTCGTCAATTGGTATCTTCGTGTTTCGAGGAATCCATCTCAATTCGTCATGTATACTCTTTACATCTCTATGAATTGGGCTTGGATTTGTCGAGTGTACTCTTGACATCTTAACAAATTGGACTTGGATTTGTTTAGTATTCTCTTGTTGTTTCGACGAATTGGTCTATCTAGATTTTTCGAGTATTCTCGTATTTTCTCGATGAATAGATCTTTGATTCGACATATATAGATGTGTCATCTCGACGAATGTTGTTGACTCCAGTTTGATTCTTAAAGTCTGATTTCGGACTGGTCTACGAGTAACGTCTGCATCAATATATATATATATATATATATATATATATATATGAGATAATTGTTATCTTGTGAGATACTTGACCTAACCAATCTAGATCGTGACTGCGGCGACTCCTTCCTCCCGTCAGACTGTTTCGAAACGTATAAGTCACAGCCGCCGGTCCGTTGTCGCCACCATTCCGACCCGTTGTCGTCGCCCGAAATTACTTCATAAGCTGCGTCTTTGCCACTGCCGCCTCTCCTTTATCGGAACTAACAATCCGTGGAGACATTGAGGGCATTCAATCTTCCAACCTAGATCTTGTGTGACATGAGTCTAAGGGTTCTTCTTGCTCGTGTGAAAACCAATTGAGGCGTGGATATACTTCTACGCTCGGAACTCCCGCCGCAAGTGTTCGTCGAACTTCCTTGAAGCATCTTGGTTGAGTTGTGACTCAATCCCGCCATGGTATACTTTTATTCAAAGTAATTTTACTTCTTGATCAATGATCATCGCAAGATCCATTTACTTTTGGGTTTTCTTGTTTCCTTATTCCGCTGCGCACATGAGATGTGCATCCCACTTAGAAACCCAGTGGTGGTATCAGAGCAAGGTTCCACGATGACCATTGTTTCTGAAGTTACTAAATCTAATGTGTGTAGATCTGTAATTTAGAAGTGTTCTAAATGCCCAAATTTATTCCTGGAACATCAAATATTGATGAAATATTCTTTGGAATCGATGGTAGTTTTCTTTGTGCACATCTGGGATGTTTCAGAAGGCACTACCCCTTGGACCCCATTAGAGGCTCTACCTCTAAGACCACTCCAGGGGTGCAACCCCTTGGAACCCCGCTAGGAACGCATATAATTTCTTGTGATCTCTATGTTTCTCCTTAATAGTAACAGTCCTTCTTGTTGGTTTGTGAAATCAAGTGTGATAGATTTTGAATGTCACATAGAGGGACAAGCTTGTCTGCTGTGTAAGTGGAGTTGGTGTGGCTCATGTCCAATACATGTAAATCTGAAGATTTAGAAGGGTTCTAGATGTTCAGATTTAGCACAGTTCATCAAGTGTTGATGATTTTTCTTTGTGCACATCTGGGATGTATTTGGATCATAAATGTTGTAAGTATTTTGTGAATGTGCACATTGGTTAATTGTTAAGCATGATTAAGTGTTAATCAATTATCTTAAAATACCTTATGCAATATTAGGTGTTCAGATGCCTTTCGATGGATGACACTCTTCCTTCCTTGTTCGATGAAGTGTAGGATTGTCAAAGCAAGGTGCATTAATCTATCTTTTTTAAGGATGCGAGCAGATAATTGTGATATCCCACTATCAACATCATGTTAAACTTAACTGGGTGACCTCAAAAGTTGAGTGCCCAGTGGCGTAGAGTTGGCATGCATCATATGATGGATGCGAACAAGTAGTTATTCACCAACCATATAAGAGTTGTATGTTGATGTAATCGACAAGCGTTGTCTACCTAAATAACTTCATTATGAGAGAAAAGCAAAAGCAGACTCATGGTGTTGGTGAAATTCGGACCTTGTCTACTAAGAGTGTAGCTCCCATAAACTCTCCAAATTGATATTGGGGGTTATCAGTTTGATTAAAATAGTGAGAGTAAATTTAATTAAAGTCATAATTGAAATAAAAAATGTATTTTGAAATTTAGTATTGAGTTTTTTTTCATCTATTTTTGTAGAATTCTATGGCAAGTGGATCTCACTCCACCTTGTCCTTCAGAGCTATCCTTGAGAGGGAGAAATTGAGCGGGACAAATTATTTGGACTAATACAGAAATCTGAGAATAGTTCTAAGACAAGAGCGTAAGCTCTACGTCTTAGAAGGGGATTTATCTGAAGATCCAATCGGGAATGTGTCCCGAGCCGATAAAGAAGATTATAAGAAGTATCAAGATTACTCCTTGGATGTTCAATGATTCATGCTAGTTACAATGAACTCTAAGCTTCAGAAGCAACATGAGAACATGAGTTGTAAAGAGATTGACGAGCACCATAAGAAAATATTTCAAGGGCAAGCTCGGCAAGAGAGGTTTGACATCACCAAGATGTTATTTCAGTGTAAGATGGAAGCTGGAGACCTAGTAGGGACTCACATACTCAAGATCATTGGGTATATAAAAAATCTTGAAAGACTAGGTTTTCCTCTAGGCCGAGAGTTGACTACAGACCTGATCCTGCAATCGTTACTAGATAGTTACGAGCAGTTTGTCTTGAATTACAATATGAATGAAATAGACAAGACACTGTCCTAGCTCCTAGGAATGTTAAGAACTGTCGAGATTAATATGAAGATGTCCAAGCCTGCTAGCCCTATACTGATGGTGCATAAAGGCAAGGGCTAGTACAAAAGTTTCAAGAACACTAAGGTTGGACCTAATTCATATCTTGAGTTCAAGTCTTTAGCACTAAAGAAGAAAGGATTGGCAAAGGAAGGGAAATGCCACCACTGCGGCAAGACTGGTCTTTGGAGGAGCAACTATCCTTCTTATATTGAAAGTCTGCAAAAAATGAAGGGAGGTATGACTTTCGCTTCAAGTATTTATGTTATAGAGATAAAAATTTCTTCCCCTTCATCTTGGGTATTGGATACCGGATGAGCTTCTCATATTTGTATAAATGTGCAGGAACTGGGAAGACAAGAATGATGAGTAAAGGGGAGATGGACCCGCGTGTATGCATTAGAGAGAGAGTTGTTATTGACGCCGTAGGAGTTTACCATCTTTCATTGTCCAGTGGGCTTGTATTGGAACTGTATAATTATTATTATGTTCTTGTGATAACTAGAAACATCATTTCCATTTCATGTTTGGACATGATTGGATTCTCTTTTGATATAAAGAACAATTGTTGTTCTATATTTAAGAATGATGTTTGTTATGCTATAGCTCAAATATTTAATGTTTTGTATGTTTTGAAATTAGAACATCTGATCTATAATATAGAAGATACTAAAGGACAAAAAATGAATGAATCAAATCGTACATACCTTTGGCATTATTGTTTGAGCCATATAAATGAGAAATGCATATACAAGCTCCATAAAGATGGATTACTGGACTCAATCAATTATTTATCATTTGAGAGATACAAATCATATTTATTAGGCCAGATGACTAAAGTCCCTTTCATTGGTTTTAATGAAAGGGCTGATGATCTCTTGGGTATAACACATAGTGATGTATGCAGACCAATGAGTTCTATGGATAGAGGTAGATACTTCTACTTTGTTATATTTACTAATGATTTCAATAGATACGGATATGTGTATCTTATAAATCATAAATATGAAACCTTTGAAAAGTTCAAAGAGTTTAAGAATGAAGTAGAGAACCAGCTGGGTAGGAGGGTTAAAGCAATCCGATCTGATCGAGGTGGCGAATACCTAAGTCATTAATTTCGTGATCATCTGAAAGAGTGTGGTATTATGTCACAGCTAACTCTATCCAGAACACTACAACATAATGCTGTGTCTGAGCGGAGGAATTGTACTATGTTAGACATGGTACAGTAGATGATGAGTCATGCAGATTTGCTTGTTTCCTTTTGGGAATTAGTTTTAGGGACTGCTGTTTTTATACTAAATTGTGCTCCAATGGAAATGATTTAGAAGACACCATATGTGATGTGGACTGGGAAGCATCCTGGTATGTCTTTCATTAAGATCTGGGGCTTTGAGGCATATGTGAGATGTCAAATGTCTGACAAGCTGGAACCCAAGTCAGATAAATATTATCTTGTGCGGTATCCTAGGTTAACCGAAGGGTACTACTTCTACCTACGTTCTGATGGCAATTTGTTTGTCGTAAGGATTAGGGTTTTTTGGAGAAAGAGTTCTTATCCAAAAAAGCTACAAAGGTTGGGCTTGAAAAAGTTCAGGAACCATAAATAGTGAATGAACAGGAATTGGAACCTGAGCACGGACTACAAGTTATTGTAGGTGGAGAGCCTGCTTAGGAAACATAATTCCCACATAGATCTGGTAGATCAAGGTTCGTGTTTGAGAGATATGATTTCTCGTGTCTCAAATAGGTAATGTGTTACTTATGGATCATGATGATGAGCCTACAACCTACCAAGAGGCTATGAGTGGACCCGACTTTGAGAAGTGACTTGAGGACATGAAATCAGAAAAGGACTCCATGCATGTAAACCAAGTTTAGACCTTGGTAGAACCACCTGAAGGGGTATGACCCATAGGGTCAAGTGGGTCATCAAGAAGAAGACTGACTTGGATGGGAATGTACATACATTCAAAGGGTGACTGGTTGCAAAAGGTTTCATGCAAATTCATGGTATTGACTATGATGAGACCTTTTCCCCAATTGCTATGGTTAAGTCCATCAAAATTCTGCTCGTTATTGCTGCGCATTATGACTATGAGATCTGACAGATGGATGTCAAAATGACTTTTCTAAATGGAAACCTCCTTGAGTAAGTGTATATGACACAACATGAAGGTTTTGTATCTCCATGTGAAGCCACTAAAATATGCAAGCTGTAGAGATCAATTTATGGGTTAAAACACCGGTTCAGCCCCCCTTAAAATACAACCATGCCCGATGTGTGACGCGTCAACTTACACAGCATACTCAACTCCTTCCGTAGGTAAGGTTAAAATCAGAGCAGTACATAATCACTTCTTCAACTCTTGAAAGCCTCTTCGCCCTTATCGCTCCAAATGAAAGTAGTATTCTTCTGAGTAAGTCTAGTTAGAGGAGCAGACAACACTGAAAACCCCTCCACGAATCTTCTATAATAGCCAGCCATGCCCAAGAAACTCCTAATCTTCTTGGGTGTAGAAGGTCTCTCCCATTCCATCACAACAGAAATCTTGCTCGGATCTACCGAAATACCATCCTTGCTTACAACATGACCAAGAAAGGACACCTGGGGTAGCCACAACTCACACTTGCTCAACTTCGCATATAACTTATGCGACCTCAGGGTCTACAAAATCAAACACAAATGCTGAGTATGATCCTCAGCATTGCGGGAATACACCAAGACAACATCCTCTATAAATACAATCAGAAAACGGTCCAGACCTAGGACGAACTCTATGTCCCTCACAAGAGGAAGACTAGGAAGATTAGCTAGGAAAATATCCGAACACTCAAGCACCATATAGATCTCCTCTAGACACGATAAACCTACCTTGGTTTCCAGAACCGGAACCAAATAAGAAAAACACCCAGAAGCTAAAAGCTTCTGAGCACATACCGCAGAAATAACTAGAGAAGCCTGACATGGATAACCATAACCAGTTCTGGGTTGTCCATCGTCCATCTTGAGGTCCAAGCGCTTAACCTTACACTGGGTAACAGAGTCAAGCCTAGACAACCAGTACAGGCCCAAGACTACACAAAACCTTCCAGGTCTATCACCTTTAAATCAGCAACCACTAGAAAAACAAATAACCGAATCGGACAACCCTGAATATCTTCGTCCGATACCACAGAATCACCAGAAGGAAACTTAACACAAAACACGTCACCAACCTGATCGAGGGTCAAACCATGACGCTCTACAAAGGTCCTAGCCACGAACGGGTTGGTAGCGATACAATCAAAAGGAACACGCGCCCAACGGTTCTTTACCTTAATTTACATATAAAATCGTATACATAACTTATTCAATCAATAACAAAACCAGATAGAACCTAACCTGAAATCACTTGGGTTGAAGACTGAGTTTCTTCTTCGGTCGTCGCGATCAGTTTACCTTTTCTTTTGTCCTGGTTTGGTGGCAGCAGTAGAGCCCGAGGCGGGGCCGGCTGCAGTGGGGACTGAGCCTGGGGACATGAAGTCTTTAGGTGTCCCTTCTGCCCGCAATGGAAGCAAGTCTTTTCCTTCAACCAGCAATGTCTCACGTCATGTCCCTTCTTTGAACAGAACGTGCACACCCGATATCCCTTGGGTACTCCTTGGATGGGGAGCACCCGCTGCTTCTTTTGAGTGGCACTTCTCTTGAAAACCTTTCGAAAAGGTGGCCAGGTCGACCACAGAAGCTACATATTTCTCCACTTTTCATTTTCGAAGGAGGGACGGATGCCCTAGAGCTTCCATGCTTAACACCCTTCCTCTTCTCTTTCCTCGGTATCATATCACGATCCTTAGCATATCCAATGGTCTCAACTTCAAGAGCAACTTCTACTGTCCTCGCATTAGTCTCGGACTGGTAAGTATTGGCAAACTAATGAACGTCATTGTGGAGACCGCCCAAGAAACCTTTAACCCTGCGCTCCTCAGCAGCTCTCAACCCTAGAAGCAAACTTATTAAATTTATTGATCTCACTCTCATGTCCAATCACTACGGGGGTTTGCTCACCAGGATGCTGTCCTAAGGTGGTAGCCAATAATGCCTACAACTGTGCTTGTATTGCCATAATCTGACCTGCCATGGTCTCCATGCCCTGGCATAGTTAAACAATCATCGCCTCACCCCGCGTACCTGACAACTCGCCCTCAGACTGGGGAGTCGAACTGGTCGTAACACGCCCATGCGACATTCTAAAAAAAACACATAACACCTCCTTAAAACTCTAGCTTAAACTAGGACTACACCACTTAGTTCAGACCATACTTAAAAGACACTTGCTTACGCTGCAACTTGCTCTGAGATTTTATAATGATGCTATGTCCTACTTAGGATGATATTCTCTCATCATATTGACTCTTGTGCCTATGATATGAATGTATGTATTCTTTATTTATTTTTTTTGATTTAAAACCATGTGTGTACATTTATCATCCCGCAAATCTTTAGCTTGGCACGTTGTGCTTAAGCAATGTTATGCTATGCATGATTGTGCTATGCATTCTAAAAAGACCATAATGCATGTTATGAGCAGCGTACGCATGAAAATGTTATGCATCCCATACTACATGACATTCTCATGCAACGAAAAAGAAACATGCTAGTCGCATTCATGTGGTGAGGTTATGCATCCCATACTATAAAACCCTCACATGTTGCCCCTATGGTGGATCCATATACAGACACATATTATGCATCCCATACTACATAATATGCCCCGTATACTTCATGTTATGCTATGAGTGTAGTGTTCGTGCTTCAGCCAAGACGTGCTGATGACATATCGATGTGTGTATGATATGATGCTAAACACCTAATACCAACAAGGAAAGGTTGCCCGACAAATTGTCAAGCAACCTCCCTCTGATACCAACTGTCACAACCTGCATTTTCACAATAATTTAATTATATCAGAGTACGGGAAAATACGCGCTGTGATGTCACGCCGTGCAGGGGATAACTGCAGACGCTCAGGCAAGACTCCAAACTCTACAGTTTAAAAGAAAACATAAGTTATTATGACTGAAATCCAGTTTAAACTAAGAAGGTAGTCGTATCCCTCGGCTTAGTGGATCATCTAGTCCACGATTCAAAAATATAATTTATACGCTTGCGGAAGATACTTGTTTTAAATTGACTCTAACATCCTACATTAGTATAAATATCCCCGAGGAACAACTCATGCTAAGTAGACTATAGATTTATAATATGTATGAGAAAAAGTCTTTACGCTGACCAGGAAATTAATGACTTAGTTTTAAAAGAGGTTGCATGGGTGCTTTACTAATAATAAGTTTTTATATGCTTAAAAATATCTAACATGCAGTCCTAGCAATAAATCATCCCAGAGAGCAAGTAATCCCAATCAAAGAAGAAGAAAAGCAAATCAGCTAGCAAGTGGCAACATCAACAACTCTGTGGGCGTCAACAATCTCACACGAACCCACAGTAAAACAGTATGTCTGAACTAGGAAAAAGAAAAAAAAATTGAACGACAACTACCTCGCTACGGCGAGGTGCAAAACCACCACTGACACTGCCGCTAAGAGAGTCCAAAACCAGCTCCACTACCTGCTACGGCTCTGAACCTAGGGCATTCCAAAAAAAAAATAGAACGCCTAAGCAAGTAGGTACAAATGGTGGCAGAAAAATTAAGAAAAGGTAAACAAAGGTCAAAAGGGGTACCAACCCAAGACCAAAATTACTGACATAAAGTACGAAGTAGGCATCAAACAGAAAAGTAACACTTACGTGAATCAACACGTACAATGCAAACACACCATATACACAAGGCAATAAGGTGACGAACATGAGTAAATCATAAGAAAGAAAATCCATAACCTTTATTAACCACTTGTGGTCACTCTACCTAAAAACACGGGCGAGATGGTCACTTGGCTGGACACACCCCTCACGAAGATTAAATCCGTTTAACTGCGGGAGAGATTCATACACTCCACCATACACCGCAGATGCCCAAAACACCGGTAGAGTTCCAAAAGGTCTAATAAAGGAAACAACCTTGCGGAGATGGTCACGCCCACTAATTCCTGAAACCATGGAAAAACCAAAGAAACCACAACACCAACATCTCGGGACTTGGCACATCGGATTCTACATGACATTTCTAGATTAAAGACACGGTCGATCAACCTTTAGAAACGATTTACAATCCTATATAGACACTGACACGTCCAACAACGATAGACGAAACAATTTAATTCACCGATAAAATATTCTAAGGACGATTGTACACACCTAGTCAAGATTGAAATTACCGTGACTAGATTTTATAATTTTTTTTGAGTGATCTACAAGAAGGGCTAAACATAACCATAGTTTGGAAAAACAACACAAAAAGGCAAGAAAATTAAGGAACAAAGGCATAGAGGTTAGCATCAAACCGGACAAGAAACAACGAAGGAAAACCACCACTTGCCTTGGTTTTACCGGAAAAGGTTCTCTGAATCGCTCCGCATCGTAGATAAGGGCAAAAGAACACGGGAGAAGTTGAGATCTAGACAAAAATGGCGGAAAAGGGATTAGTGCCGAAAAACCCTAACGAAAAAACTCAAGGAATGGGGAAGAAATTACCACGATAGCGTAGCTCTCGGCGAGAGCTTTCCAGATCTAAGTTCGGTTGAAGATTTCGAGCACCGAAGAACCGTCGGCAGCCACCGGAAGATTCACGAAAAAGAAACTCTCTCTCTCGCTCGCTGCTCTGGTTCGGGAGAAAAATAGCGGAGAAGATGAAGTTTGGTTCTAAAACCTAAGTCCAAGAATATATATATATATATATATATATATATATATATATATATATATATATATATATATATATATATATATATGTGTGTGTGTGTGTGTGTGTGTGTGTGTGTGTGTGTGTGTGTTTATAAAAAGTTTTGTCAAAAACGGGTTATTTCGAGCGGTTTTCCGGGAACCCAAAATAGAGGCCTAGGATGACTTCAAATCAAAACGTGTCCAACATGAACGTTGTAGATCTCGTCGAGAAGAACAAATTTCATGTTGACCATTTGTTCGTATGACACCGTTTTGACCCTTAAAACGATGCCAGAACGCAGACTGTACAGACTACTCGAGTAGAAATCGGTTTACTCGAGATGGAGGGGCTTACTCGAGTTGGAGGGGCTTACTCGAGATGGAGACTCGAGTTCGAGGCTTGGGGAACTTGAGATAGTCATAGGTACTCGAGATAAAAGGCTTAGAACTCGAGTAGATCAGGTCTACTCGAGATAGAAGGCATAGAACTCGAGTGGATACGTCGAACGGGATATCTATGAGCAGTTTCAGGAAAATCAAAAATAGAGGTCTCAGATGGTTCCAGATCGAAACGTGTCCAACATACCAGTTGTAGATCTCATCGAGACGAACAAATTTCATGTTGACCATTGTTTCATAAGACATCAGTTTGACTCTCAAAATAGCGCCAGAACGTAAACAATAGGGAACTACTCGAGATGAATACAACTACTCGAGAATGAGGGCAAGGTACTCGAGAGAACCTTAAAATACTCGAGTAAAATCAGTAGGACTCGAGAGAATTCAATATTACTCGATTAAAACAATAATTATACTCGAGATACAACAATTGTACTCGAGTAGATCAAAGGTACTCGAGTAGAATTCAATAATACAGCTTATTTACGAGCAGTTTTGGGAAAACCGAAAGTAGAGGTTGAAGATGGCTCCGAATCAAAAAGTGTACAACATGAAAGTTGTAGATGTCGTCGAGATGAACATATTTCATGTTGACCATGTTTACACATGACGCGGTTATGACCCTCAAAGAGGCTCCCGAACAGAAACTGAAAAGAACCACTCGGGATGTATGAACGGGTACTCGAGAGAGAAAACACAGGTACTCGAGAGGAGAAAGCAGCTACTCGAGAGGAAAATACAGGTACTCGAGTCGATTTAGGCGGTACTCGAGAGAAGAAAATGTTACTAGAGTAGATACAGGATTCACTCGAGAAGAAGCAGAACGGCGAGCTAAATAAAATGAAACACGAGTTCAAAACGGAGGCGCGAACGCGAGCCGAATAAAATGAAATTTTCACCGTAGGCGAACACTGACGCTACGAACGCAACGGTGAAGTCAAAATCAAAATCCGACAAGCCATTCCCGAGATATAAATTTTCCAAGTATGCGATGAACATAAATTAATCAAAAGTTCAATCGCGCGCCGAGACTCCAAAAATACTCGGATTGTGATGAAAGTTGACGTACAAGTCCAAAATTACTCAACTTAAATCTCAAATGCAAAAATTGCCGATTACAGTAGAAATTCAAGAAATCGGCCGACTCGACCGAACAGACGCGAAAATGCTATAACGGCGTTGCGCCGCCAACTCGATGTTAAAAGTAACGTCAAGACGTCATAACCATGACGATACAAATCCAATAAAATCAGCGAAAAAAACAGGGGCATTACAGCCCCGGCCGGACCCACTATTATATGTCATGTGACGAGTGGGTGCGTTACAAAGTGGTATCAGAGCCAGGTTTAGATTGTTTGGGAGGAGAGACATAATTGAATTCACGAATGTCCACTAGGAATGTAGTTCATGCACGTATAGTGCATGAGTGTGTCGTCAATGTATAATTACCATTATGACCTGAATGATTACTGGTGTTTTGTACATTGATAGGTGGAGAGGAGTAGTGCTGGGCAGTCTGAGCCCCAGTGGTCCGATGAGAGTGCGGCACCAGTTGAAGCGCCTACGCCTCCTTCGGCGGATACTATACGTGTGGTGACTGAGACGGTGCTGGCGGTGTTACAGGCACAACCTACTGGACAGGCAAGGCCTGCAGGGGTGCCAGTATGGCCTGGTGCCAGGCAAGGGTGTGCTGAAGTTGTAATGGCAGAACAAGGAACGGATGAGCAGTTGAAGCAGTTTATGGACTTTCATCCACCTACGTTTGGTGGGGCGATCTCCCCAATGCAGGCGGAGGATTGGCTGGCATGAGTGAAGCGGTTCCTGACTGCACTCGGGACTGTGGAGGCACAAAAAGTGACTTTAGCCTCATTTCTGTTTGAAGGTGATGCATGACTGTGGTGGGACGAAGTTGAGGTGCATCACTTGGTGGGACGAAGATTGGAAGAATTATTGATCGAAGAATTCTCATAATTATTTCTGGCAAAGTATATGCCAGTATCACAGCGGATTGTCATGGAGAATGAGTTTCTACGTCTAGTGCAGAGTGAGCGGGATATTGATACTTACCTGTATGAGTTCACCGGACTGGGGTGTTATGCGGGGTCTACTTTAGCTGAGGAAGCACGAAAGACGAATCGGTTTTATGAGGGATTGCGCGATGAGTTGCGGTTGGCACTCCTGAGTTTGGTGAGCCAAGGCTTCCAAGCATTGGTAGATACAACCCGGACGTTGGAGAAAGATTTGAAGTGGGTACAAGAGAAGAAGAAACTGGCAGTGGAAAAGCCAGAGGTTAAAGTGCCACAATCAGAACAGTTGGAGTTTAAGAGAGGAGAGAAGAAAAAGATCAGGACTGAATCAACTCTTTCTCCTGTTTCGTCTGGGGCAACCTATGGTCAAGGACGAAGTGAAATATGCACATGTTTTAAGTGCGGAAAGCCGGGACATATCGCCCGTTATTGTTGGAGTGGCCCTTCCAGAAGTGAGAAAAAGACAGGTGCGTCTTATGAAGACAAGGGTAAAGCAGTGGCCGAGTCATCTGCATCCCAGACGCAACCTCGATTACAAAATTTGGAAGTGCAAGAGCCGCAAATCTCAGTTGGTGAAATTCAGCCTCGAGTGTTTAATTTGGCACTTATGCGAGAAATGCAAAATTGAGAGGCTGAGCGGAAGTAAGGATAGTTACTTGTATCATTTTGGGGATGTGAATAATGTTGTATATGTTATATGTCACGTTATATGTTGAAATGTTGGTGCACCCGTGTGATGTGGAAGTGATCGCTCGATTATGATATAGCTCGATGATGTGTTTGTTTTTCGATCACTTTATAAAGTTTGTGGATGCATGTGCATAGATGGAAGTTAGGGATGTGTTGTATGTATGTGTTGTATGTTTGTTTTATTTGTGCGATGTCTTGGGGTGAGACAAGCCACAGACTCTGAGCTCAAACCTGGCTCGCCTCTTTGAGTGCTCGATTGTAGTGGGTGAAATATTGTGTGAGTATGTGGCTGATTGGAGTGAGCCAAGTTTCGACGACGAAATTTCTTGAAGGAGGGGAGGGTTGTAACAGCCCAAATTCGAGAAACGGGAAAATATTGGTTGACACGTCCTGGGACACGGGCGTGTCCCAAAGAGGGTCCTGCTTGGGTTGAGTGGTAGAGCGCGTGTTCGACGAATTTCGTTCGACGAATTTTCGGGAGGTACATGCTCGAGACACGGGCGTGTTAGGGGGCGTGACCTAGGGCGTGTCCTCCCCCGGTCGACGATTTTCTCTCGAGTAGTTGAGGTCGACGAATACTTGAGAAAGAGAGTATACGGCCGGTGACACGGGCGTGTCACAGGGCATGTCCCGCCATACCCGAGTAGCTCTCATGTAGGTCGAAATGTACTCGAGTAGGTGGAAAAGTACTCGAGTAAGAGGGGGTTACACGGCAGTGCCATCCCTGTGACACAGGCGTGTCTTTTCTGGGTACTCGAGTAGTTAGCTTTCTCTCGAGTAAGTCCTCTCGAGTACGTCTCGAGTGGGTTACACGCCCCATGGCACGGGCGTGACTAGGCTGACACAGGCGTGACATGAGCGTGTCACCTTGGCGTGGATAAGTTTGGATAAGGCGGTTCGTGCACTGCTTAGGGGACACGGCCTGTGACACGGGCGTATCACAGGGCGTGTCAGACCCGAGAGAGCTGTTTTCAGGAAATTTTCTGGCCATTCCTTTTCTTCCTATGGGATCTGATGGCTCAGATTTCTCCTTGCTGTTATATGGCCTAGAAATGAGGATTATCTCCTCATTTTCATCTTCTTCTTTTTCTTCTCATTCCAAGGGAGAGAAAGGCCAAGGGAAGGAAAGGAGGAAGGAGGAAAGTCACTGCTGGAGGAGTTGCGGAGTGTGGATTGAAGATCCGAGTTCGGATTCATGGAGGCAACGCTGAGATGGTTATTTCAATCCGGCTGATTCATGGCTCCGAAGCGATCTTCAAGGGTAACGATCTCCTTCTTGGACATCAAAGTCCTCTCTTTATGCATGTGCATGGAATCCTACACCAAGAGGTGGATCATGGAAGTGATTCCTTGGTTGAGTTTGCATCTAGAGCCGGAAGTGTGGAGTACGGCATAGGCATGGTGTGTGAAGCCCATCTGGACGGATAGTATGGATTGGTGATGATTCTGGGTAAACCGGAGAAGACTCCGTGGATTTGATCACTCTGTATGCTTTATAACTCTGGATGGTGTGTATGAATGTGTGAATGAATGGTTGGATGGATTTGGGGTACTTTGTGTAAGCTCCTTGTGGTGTGAGCACTATGAGCGCTAATGGCTCTAGGAGAGCAAAAAGCTGTAGTAATCAGGAGGGAAGGCCGAACCGCATCTAGTACTGCTCTACTGACGGTTTGGGCAACGGGAAAGGCTGACCTACCCTGGTTACAAGAGGTCGATATGGCAAGGTGTGGGAGGAAGTGAGGCAGACCATACTTGTTGCACCGTAATGGTTGATCGATTTGTTAATGCTCAAGTTTGCCGTGAGGTTCTCACCTCTGAGTGGTCTGGGCGGAATGTCGCCGGTCTGCGCAATGGTGGACTTGGATCGGCCGGCCAGCATATTAATAACCTCTAATCGGTGGTGTTTCCACGGAGTCCGTTACACCGTAAGGTGCCCTGAGTGCATGGAGCGTCTGGTGGATACCGTCGTTTGTGATGTGATTGTGATTGGTAGATTTGCAAGATTGAAATGATTATGATATGGCAATGCATACAGGGAAGGAACCATTGCCCCGAGAAAGGGGTAGGGTCGTTATAAGTGGTCAGCTAAAGTTGACCGTTACTTTGTTTGCCGCTCCCGGGTGGATAATGAATTGCAGGTATTGATGATTACATTGAATTTCTTGAGCGGAATGGAGGCTTGCTGCTAAATGCCCTTGAAGGCCGTGCGAAGAAACGTGGTTGGATTTCATGTGTGGCCGGCCTGCGTGCCGATGTACGAAAATTTGTTTGTGAAAAGAGAAACTTGTAAGGCCTTAAGGCCAGTGTGTGTGAGTTGTATATATTCCTGCTTTTGATATATAAATGTGGCATTTATATAGTAGTGTACATTATCTGAGTTGAGTTCATGTTAACGTAAATTGCTACGCTAGAATGGATTGAGTTAGGATGAGAGTCCATTTTGATTTCCACAAGTAATTCCGCCGCTTATCTGTGACATATGGCATGGGGCCCCGGCCGGACCCACCGTTATATGTCATGTGTGAGTGGGGGCATTACACAAGTGGTTGTCGTGAAGTGTTGTATCAGTGGTATCAACATAAGAGGTATGATCTCTAGTAAAGTAGTTTGATCACTACTGTAGTGGTATCTGGCTAGGATCAAGAGATAAATTCTCCCATGATCCTTTCACCTCCCTCATTAGAAAAATCCCTTTCTGAAGAAGCCAGAAAGGGGGAGGTGTGGGCAATACTTGACATGACCAGGTCATGTTGAGTCAGTGCATATTACTTGGAAAAATTCAAGTAGTATGAAGAGTGCAATGACTACATGTTGAGCCATTGCATATTGCTTGACCACCTCTAAGTGGTATGAGGGAAGTACTTGAAGTGGTATGACGAAAGTGCTCCATTTAAGTGGTATGAGAAAGCAATGACTTGATATGTTGAGTCAATGCATATAAATGGATAACATTTAATTAATATACTGGAGAGACAGAAATTCTAGTGGTATGAGAAAGCTACATCAGCTAGCTTACAACTGCATTGAATTAATATGCATAATGTGATAATGCTTCTTAGTATTGTTGTGTGTTCTGCCTTCTTCAAATAGGGGAGATTCTTGGGAATATTACCCTCAATGTTCCCTAGATTTGAAGAGGCATCACCATTAATAGTAAGAGCATAATTGTATTTGATGTATGTTCAAGTCCAATATGTGAAGGATGTTCCTTAGAAGAAGTTTAGATAGGTTGTCTAAGAGTTTGTGACAGGTGGTCATAAGGTAGAATGTTGGAGAGATAGAAATTTATCTAAGTCCACAGGCGTTGAGTGAAAACAAATCACTCAATGCCATATATCAAGGAAGAATGCTGGAAAAACAGATATTTGTATAAATCCACAAGTATTGAGTAAAGCTAGTTCACTCAACGCTAGATGCCAAAAAGTGCTGAGTAAAGCATGTACGGTCAAAGCCTAACAGTTTGCAAAGCAGATTTGTGGCTAAGTCCACAGTCATTGAGTGAAGGAAGTTCACTCATTGCCATAGAATAAGAGGCATCAAGTTAAGCTCAGTCTGCCAAAGGTTCAACATTGGCAAGGAAGAAATCCGACAGTCCATAAGTGTAGAGTGAGGACAGCTCACTCAACGACTGAAGAAAGAAGTGTTGAGTTAAGCTCAAGTAGTCAAAGAATTTGAAGATTCTGTCAAGAATTCTGGCTAAGTACAGAAGCGTTGAGTGAGGACAACTCACTCAATGCCCACAGAAGAAAGCATCGACAAGATAATGTTCAGACAAAGTGTAAGAAGATATAGACAGAAAAATCTGTCAAAGTCCAGATGCATTGAGTGAGGACAACTCACTCAACACAAGCTCATCAAGATGATTGGCTAAGTATAGAAGCATTGAGTGAAGACAGTTCACTCAACGACTCATCAAAAGGAGGCGAAGGTAGAAGTGTTGAGTGATGAAGGCTCACTCAATGCATTCATAAAGATAGAAATTGACTAAGTACAGAAGCATTGAGTGAAGGCAGTTTACTCAATGCCTCAGCAAGATGGCCAACATTCAGAGAAGTAGCTAAGTCCAGAAGCGTTGAGTGATGAAGGTTCGCTCAACACACTCAATGCTTAGCAGTGCAGAAGTATTGGCTAAGTCTAAATTCATTGAGTGATGAGGGTTCACTCAACGTAATCAACGCCTGCCAGTGCAGACTATTTGACTAACTATTTTTGCAGTGAGTGAAGGCTGTTCACTCAATGCACTCAACTCGTGGGATGAAATTGTGAATTTGGCTAAGTCCACAGATGCTGACGCCAGCAAAAGTTAGTATAATTTCAAATTGGTGCGGGAAGTCTTAAGTACATGATAAATGGTGTCGCAGGCCTACTGTATGACTTTTTCTGTAAAAGCAAAGTTGCAGCCAACAACTTCAGCTAGGCCCAAGGGTCAAAGAGCCGTTGGATGGTGAAAGATAAAAGGATTGAGATCAGCGGAAGCAAATCAACCTTTAGGTTTTTATCTTTTCGCAAAGAGGCATAACATCATCTTCTTCCTCTCGCCATTGTTGCAGAGCTTGAACCTAAAGTTCAATACACTGATATAAAAGTTCAAGCAGTTAGCTATTGTGATTTTCACCTACAACAGAAAGTTCAGAAAAATATTCTAAGAATGAAGAAGTAGAGCTATCTGATTTCTACAGTCATGTTTAGTTGAGTGAAGAACATAAAGAACTGTCAACTCATTTGTCTTCATCAGAAAGTTCAGAAACTTGTGTTTCTGAGTTACTTTCAGCACAAGCAGCAGTTTCTTGAAGATCATCTTTCTTGTAGCTATGAAGAAGTTAGGGCTGAGTTCATCTCAGCTCAGGAAGAAGAAGGCTCAAAGAATATTTCTTTGGAGTCAAATCAGCATCAACAAAACTCTTTACTATCTGTAGGATCCTTTGGATCTGAGTGTAGGCCTATTTCTAAAAGTTGAGTGTCAGATCAATTGTTGATCTAAGGTAGGATCTTGTGTTGATCCGTGGTAGGTCTTGTGTGCCTGAGGTAGGGCACCTTGCCTGAGGTAGGAGAGCCATTCTCTCTGAGTGGTAGGGCCTTTTGTGCCTGAATTATAGGATCTTTCTGTGTAACTGAGGTAGGGCCTTTGTGCCTGAGCTGTAGGAGAGTCATCCTCGCTGAGTTGTTGGGCTAACCTCCTAGCCTGAGCTGCCGGACTATTAATTTAGTCTGACGTAGGTGATCTTTGGATCACTGAGTTATAGGAGCAAGTTTGCACTGAGGTAGTGCTTTGTGCCTGAGTTAGATCTTGGATGAGACTGAGAGATACTTAGGGATCTGTGTTGTAATATCTTTAGAGCCGAGTTTTGGAGAAGTGCCTTGTCTAACACACTTAGAAATGTGGGAGGGATAGTGGATGTACCCATAATCTGGAGAACCACTATAAATCTTGTGTGTGCTTTTATGGTTTGTCTTGAAAGTAGAAAATAACTAACTCACAACACACTCAAAGAAGGAAAATTATAAAGAGACTAAATAACCTATTCACCCCCTCTAAGTGTTTAGCTATCCTTGAAACTAAAGACTTTCTAGTAGTTCTTGGGAGACTCGAGTAACCCCGTCAAGCTAAAGAGTCAAATGGCAGATGTACTTTAGAAATATGGACTTAGGCTTCGTGATATCTAGGAAGAGTGGGCTTTGGGAGAGGCAGCTATGGAATAATAGGTGAGTGACCTAGAAAGAGATTACATCTTGCTAGAGGAGACTCGACGGGGAGCAGAAGGAGAGCCGACATCACCAAAGAATATATTAGTGTTACCATTGTGATCTAGAAGTAGTTAACCATGTACTCACTGCCAATACAATATGAGCCTCTGGGGTCGTACATAAGAGTTATGGAGAAGTTGGAAAGGTTTGTGTTGGCATTGCTCATATGTGATATGAGTGAAAGGCCAAGCCTGTGACATTCTAGGTTTGGAGGTTTTTCAGCACTAGATCTATATTATGAATATAAGTGACTAGGTAAGTTGTCGGAAGAATCGAGGGTAATTCGTCAATTGGTATCTTCGTGTTTCGAGGAATCCATCTCAATTCATCATGTATACTCTTTACATCTCTATGAATTGGGCTTGGATTTGTCGAGTGTACTCTTGACATCTTAACAAATTGGACTTGGATTTGTTTAGTATTCTCTTGTTGTTTCGGCGAATTGGTCTATCTAGATTTTTCGAGTATTCTCGTATTTTCTCGATGAATAGATCTTTGATTCGACATATATAGATGAGTCATCTCGACGAATGTTGTTGACTCCAGTTTGATTCTTAAAGTCTGATTTCGGACTGGTCTGCGAGTAACGTCTGCATCATATATATATATATATATATATATATATATATATATATATATATATATATATATATATATATATATATATATATATGAGATAATTGTTATCTTGTGAGATACTTGACCTAACCAATCTAGATCGTGACTGCGGCGACTCCTTCCTCCCGTCAGACTGTTTCGAAACGTATAAGTCACAGCCGCCGGTCCGTTGTCGCCACCATTCCGACCCTTTGTCGTCGCCCGAAATTACTTCATAAGCTGCGTCTTTGCCACTGCCGCCTCTCCTTTATCGGAACTAACAATCCGTGGAGACGTTGAGGGCATTCAATCTTCCAACCTAGATCTTGTGTGACATGAGTCTAAGGGTTCTTCTTGCTCGTGTGAAAACCAATTGAGGCGTGGATATACTTCTACGCTCGGAACTCCCGCCGCAAGTGTTCGTCGAACTTCCTTGAAGCATCTTGGTTGAGTTGTGAGTCAATCCCGCCATGGTATACTTTTATTCAAAGTAATTTTACTTCTTGATCAATGATCATCGCAAGATCCATTTACTTTTGGGTTTTCTTGTTTCCTTATTCCGCTGCGCACATGAGATGTGCATCCCACTTAGAAACCCAGTGGTGGTATCAGAGCAAGGTTCCACGATGACCATTGTTTCTGAAGTTACTAAATCTAATGTGTGTAGATCTGTAATTTAGAAGTGTTCTAAATGCCCAAATTTATTCCTGGAACATCAAATATTGATGAAATATTCTTTGGAATCGATGGTAGTTTTCTTTGTGCACATCTGGGATGTTTCAGAAGGCACTACCCCTTGGACCCCATTAGAGGCTCTACCTCTAAGACCACTCCAGGGGTGCAACCCCTTGGAACCCCGCTAGGAACGCATATAATTTCTTGTGATCTCTATGTTTCTCCTTAATAGTAACAGTCCTTCTTGTTGGTTTGTGAAATCAAGTGTGATAGATTTTGAATGTCACATAGAGGGACGAGCTTGTCTGCTGTGTAAGTGGAGTTGGTGTGGCTCATGTCCAATACATGTAAATCTGAAGATTTAGAAGGGTTCTAGATGTTCAGATTTAGCACAGTTCATCAAGTGTTGATGATTTTTCTTTGTGCACATCTGGGATGTATTTGGATCATAAGTGTTGTAAGTATTTTGTGAATGTGCACATTGGTTAATTGTTAAGCATGATTAAGTGTTAATCAATTATCTTAAAATACCTTATGCAATATTAGGTGTTCGGATGCCTTTCGATGGATGACACTCTTCCTTCCTTGTTCGATGAAGTGTAGGATTGCCAAAGCAAGGTGCATTAATCTATCTTTTTTAAGGATGCGAGCAGATAATTGTGATATCCCACTATCAACATCATGTTATACTTAACTGGGTGACCTCAAAAGTTGAGTGCCCAGTGGCGTAGAGTTGGCATGCATCATATGATGGATGCGAACAAGTAGTTATTCACCAACCATATAAGAGTTGTATGTTGATGCAATCGACAAGCGTTGTCTACCTAAATAACTTCATTATGAGAGAAAAGCAAAAGCAGACTCATGGTGTTGGTGAAATTCGAACCTTGTCTACTAAGAGTGTAGCTCCCATAAACTCTCCAAATTGATATTGGGGGTTATCAGTTTGAATAAAATAGTGAGAGTAAATTTAATTAAAGTCATAATTGAAATAAAAAATGTATTTTGAAATTTAGTATTGAGTTTTTTTCATCTATTTTTGTAGAATTCTATGGCAAGTGGATCTCACTCCACCTTGTCCTTCAGAGTTATCCTTGAGAGGGAGAAATTGAGCGGGACAAATTATTTGGACTAATACAGAAATCTGAGAATAGTTCTAAGACAAGAGCGTAAGCTCTACGTCTTAGAAGGGGATTTATCTGAAGATCCAATCGGGAATGTGTCCCGAGCCGATAAAGAAGATTATAAGAAGTATCAAGATTACTCCTTGGATGTTCAATGATTCATGCTAGTTACAATGAACTCTAAGCTTCAGAAGCAACATGAGAACATGAGTTGTAAAGAGATTGACGAGCACCATAAGAAAATATTTCAAGGGCAAGCTCGGCAAGAGAGGTTTGACATCACCAAGATGTTATTTCAGTGTAAGATGGAAGCTGGAGACCTAGTAGGGACTCACATACTCAAGATCATTGGGTATATAGAAAATCTTGAAAGACTAGGTTTTCCTCTAGGCCGAGAGTTGACTACAGACCTGATCCTGCAATCGTTACTAGATAGTTACGAGCAGTTTGTCTTGAATTACAATATGAATGAAATAGACAAGACACTGTCCTAGCTCCTAGGAATGTTAAGAACTGTCGAGATTAATATGAAGATGTCCAAGCCTGCTAGCCCTATACTGATGGTGCATAATGGCAAGGGCTAGTACAAAAGTTTCAAGAAGACTAAGGTTGGACCTAATTCATATCTTGAGTTCAAGTCTTTAGCACTAAAGAAGAAAGGATTGGCAAAGGAAGGGAAATGCCACCACTGCGGCAAGACTGGTCTTTGGAGGAGCAACTATCCTTCTTATATTGAGAGTCTGCAAAAAATGAAGGGAGGTATGACTTTCGCTTCAAGTATTTATGTTATAGAGATAAAAATTTCTTCCCCTTCATCTTGGGTATTGGATATCGGATGAGCTTCTCATATTTGTATAAATGTGCAGGAACTGGGAAGACAAGAATGATGAGTAAAGGGGAGATGGACCCGCGTGTATGCATTAGAGAGAGAGTTGTTATTGACGCCGTAGGAGTTTACCATCTTTCATTGTCCAGTGGGCTTGTATTGGAACTGTATAATTATTATTATGTTCTTGTGATAACTAGAAACATCATTTCCATTTCATGTTTGGACATGATTGGATTCTCTTTTGATATAAAGAACAATTGTTGTTCTATATTTAAGAATGATGTTTGTTATGCTATAGCTCAAATGTTTAATGGTTTGTATGTTTTGAAATTAGAACATCTGATCTATAATATAGAAGATACTAAAGGACAAAAAATGAATGAATCAAATCGTACATACCTTTGGCATTATTGTTTGAGCCATATAAATGAGAAATGCATATACAAGCTCCATAAAGATGGATTACTGGACTCAATCAATTATTTATCATTTGAGAGATACAAATCATATTTATTAGGCCAGATGACTAAAGTCCCTTTCATTGGTTTTAATGAAAGGGCTGATGATCTCTTGGGTATAATACATAGTGATGTATGCAGACCAATGAGTTCTATGGATAGAGGTAAATACTTCTACTTTGTTATATTTACTAATGATTTCAATAGATACGGATATGTGTATCTTATAAATCATAAATATGAAACCTTTGAAAAGTTCAAAGAGTTTAAGAATGAAGTAGAGAACCAGCTGGGTAGGAGGGTTAAAGCAATCCGATCTGATCGAGGTGGCGAATACCTAAGTCATGAATTTTGTGATCATCTGAAAGAGTGTGGTATTATGTCACAGCTAACTCTATCCAGAACACTACAACATAATGCTGTGTCTGAGCGGAGGAATTGTACTATGTTAGACATGGTACAGTAGATGATGAGTCATGCAGATTTGCTTGTTTCCTTTTGGGAATTAGTTTTAGGGACTGCTGTTTTTATACTAAATTGTGCTCCAACGGAAATGATTTAGAAGACACCATATGTGATGTGGACTGGGAAGCATCCTGGTATGTATTTCATTAAGATCTGGGGCTTTGAGGCATATGTGAGATGTCAAATGTCTGACAAGCTGGAACCCAAGTCAGATAAGTATTATCTTGTGCGGTATCCTAGGTTAACCGAAGGGTACTACTTCTACCTACCGTCTGATGGCAATTTGTTTGTCGTAAGGATTGGGGTTTTTTGGAGAAAGAGTTCTTATCCAAAAAAGCTACAAAGGTTGGGCCTGAAAAAGTTCAGGAACCATAAATAGTGAATGAACAGGAATTGGAACCTGAGCACGGACTACAAGTTGTTGTAGGTGGAGAGCCTGCTTAGGAAACATAATTCCCACATAGATCTGGTAGATCAAGGTTCGTGTTTGAGAGATATGGATTTATCGTGTCTCAAATAGGTAATGTGTTACTTATGGATCATGATGATGAGCCTACAACCTACCAAGAGGCTATGAGTGGACCCGAATTTGAGAAGTGACTTGAGGACATGAAATCAGAAAAGGACTCCATGCATGTAAACCAAGTTTAGACCTTGGTAGAACCACCTGAAGGGGTATGACCCATAGGGTCAAGTGGGTCATCAAGAAGAAGACTGACTTGGATGGGAATGTACATACATTCAAAGGGTGACTGGTTGCAAAAGGTTTCATGCAAATTCATGGTATTGACTATGATGAGACCTTTTCCCCAATTGCTATGGTTAAGTCCATCAAAATTCTGCTCGTTATTGCTGCGCATTATGACTATGAGATCTGGCAGATGGATGTCAAAATGACTTTTCTAAATGGAAACCTCCTTGAGTAAGTGTATATGACACAACATGAAGGTTTTGTATCTCCATGTGAAGCCACTAAAATATGCAAGCTGTAGAGATCAATTTATGGGTTAAAACGGGCTTCTCGAAGTTAGAATCTTCGTTTTGATGAAAGGATCAAAGAGTTTGGTTTTAGAAAGAACGAATAAGAACCGTGTGTTTACAAGAGGATTAGTGGGAGCATTGTTGTCTTCCTAATATTATATATAGGTGACATACTATTGATCGGGAATGACAAACTGACCGTACAAGTTGTTAAGAATAACCTAGAGAATTGCTTTTCTATGAAAGACTTGGGCGAAGCGAATTACATACTTGGTATTAAGATCTATAGAGAGAGATTGAAGAAGTTGCTGGGTTGGACCCAAAGTACATATATTGAGAAGGTTTTGAAATGGTTCAACATGCTTGAGTCTAAGAAAGGATTTTTACTCATATCTTATGGTGTAAGTCTCTCTAAAGACCAGTGTCTGAAATCTTTTGAAGATAAGGACCCCATGAACTTGATTCCATATGCTTCAGCAATTTGATCAATCATGTATACAATTATATGTACTCAACCCGATGTCACTTATGTCTTGAGCATGACTAGCAGGTATCATTCTGACCCTAGTGATGGTCACTGGATAGCTGTCTAGAATATCGTGAAGTATTTGAGAAAAACTAAGGATACGTTCTTGGTATTTGGTGGAGAGGAAGAGCTCGTTGTAAAGGGTTACATGGATGCTAGTTTCCAAAATGATAGGGATGACTCAAAGTCTCCGTCATGGTTCATATTTTGCCTAAATGGAGGAGCAGTTAGTTGGAAGAGTTCCCAGCAGGAGTTAGTTGTTGATTATACAACTGAGTCCGAGTATATCACGCTGCAAATGCGGCGAAGGAGGTTGTATTTATTAGGAAATTCATCAGTGAGATAGATGTAGTTCCTAGCATTGTTGATCTCATAGTTCTCAACTGTGATAATAATGGTACAATTGCACTTGCTTTGGAACCTAGATCTCATCAAAGTTCTAAGAACAAACTTCGGCGGTTCCATGTTATTCGTGAGATTGTCAATCGAGGAAATGTGAACATTTGTAGAGGGCCGACTTAAGAAAATATTACGGATTCACTAACAAAGCCTCTAGCATAGAGAAAGCACGATGGTCATGTTAGATCAATTAATATTAGATACCTGAATGATCAACTCTAGTAGGAGTCAAATGGATTGTATGTTTGTTGGTTGTAATAATTCATTTGATGAATGAAGTACTATACATTTTATTTTATATTTATGACAAGTTCTTTATTATGTCATTTTATTTCTATGTGATAGATTAATAATGTGATAAATGTCCTTAGAATGTTTGCTTCTATAGGATTCAAGTTGATGAGTTGAATGTGAGAGCCTATATTTTTAGAAGCTTCATTATTAAATGGTCCCTGGTCGGCATATCATCTTAGAAGCAAAGGGCGATGATGATACATCAAGACTAGCATGTGTAAGACCACCCTCCCGGAACACAAGTCATGGCACGAGGAGAGTCTTATGCCCAGAACAGGCACCTTGCGGTAGCGTTAGCACACGGGCTAACTTGTACCATAAGACGACTATCCTGTCGGCTATAACCAATATCAACCAATGCCAACCCAACGAAGAATATAAAACAGAAGTCAATCCACACATAAATAAAATAGTCCAATAAGTACATTAAGAGAAAAGAAGCTACAAAAAGCTTCTATAATATCAGAGTACGAGTAAAACTTGCCGAAAGGCCTACATCAAGAGTCTCTTAAAACTCACATCAGTCAACGACGGTAGTGACGACGTCGTCCCTTCAGGTCTTGTCGTCCTGGTCTGGCTGTCCTGCTGCATAACCTGTTGTTGCTCTGTTTGCGGGATTTACTCCTAAAAAGGAAGACGTAGCAACCATTAGTCATAAGACTAAGTGTCTTCACATTCGCTCCCTCTGCGACTCCTCGACACCGGGCGGAGAAAAGAACAGGGGTACAATATATATATAAAAAATAGAAGTACAAACAGGTGGTATAGTGTGTGCAATATCAAGTATATCAACAATATAATAAGTGAGTAAACAATCTACTCTAGCAGTTCTATCATCCACGGTAGTATATGAAAAATGTAAAGCTACAACAAAAAGAAACTCAACTTATATGAATGCCCATACAGACATATAAATTGAGGATCAGCTTAGTAGAAAAGTAACTCATCGCATAAGAGTGCCCATACAAACTTATACGATGAGGATATTATGTATGCAATGAAATGTAATGCCATGAATGTAATGCAATGACTCACCCATGATCACGCACATGCAACTGCTATGTCCACACAGAAATATAGTTCTCACTTTTCGAGCAGGTAGCTAACCTCTCATGTGGCAACCGTTGTGGCCAGGCAGTGACAACGGAGCGTGCTTCTCCAATACTAGGTGGGCATCCACACTACCAAGTCTAGTCCTCCATACACCTCAACGCTAAGAACACAATAACGGAGCGCTCATGCATACTACGGCTCAGCAGGAGTCTCAGGTAGATGTGTACCGAGAACCTAGCCCTGAACTGGACAATGTTGTGACCCGGAAGGAGCCTCGAAAAAAGCAAGAGGACCAATCCCAACCGTCAACTTGGCATGGAAGGAGCCTCTGGAATGAACACCGAGGACCAAGCCCAACCGCCTAAAGTCTATCCGTCAAATCCCGTCGGTGTGAGAACTGGCGAGCCCATAGACTTGACACACTATCCTTAACCCAGGATTATGACACCACGTGTCAACTTACACCGCATAAATTTTCACATCATCGTGACACAGAAGTGCCTCTGTGGGCAAACCACCAGAGGACCAAGGCCAACCGTCCACATATATCTCTTTCATCATTACCAAACCAGTGTGGTCAAACACCCGCACTTACACCCTTTCACAATCTCGTGCCCCAAGGTGCTTAAGGGTTCATTATCAACATAGAGGTACTTCACATATTCATCAACCATCTGGACAACATAATTACATATAGAATATGGTCACATAACTCTAACATCACTAGTTAAAATTCTTTACCAACAATTCTTTTGCCAAGTTGAACAATTCATGCACACATGGATCCATCAAATAAATGCCAACAAAAATTTGTTCATAACAGTCACTACCGATTATGTACATCAATTTCAAGCCAAACGCATCATTATTTAATGCATTACCATTGTCAAGTACGTCCTTATTGATTCACATATTTAAACCATTCCTACCATCTTAACTCATCAACCCCTTAGTTCACTACAGCGTGTGTTCGTTATGGATCTATCCAACAAATACCTTCAAAGATACTTTATCACAAATACATATAGCATAAATTCACCAAAACATTAATGTTACTGTATCATAGTCTCAAACTCAAAGCCAATTCAACATTATTCGTGCAGGAATGATTACTGTACAAAAACTTCAAACGGGGATTCCCGAGGGTACATAAATCCAGTGAAGGCGTGTAACCCCTCGTTGGAAAGGCGAAAAACAAAATCCAGCCGCATCGTGTCTAAAAACGGCCAAGAAGATCATTGCGCACAAAAAATAGATTTTAGCAAGCATCTTAAAGCGAGACGAACGACATCGGTTCGTCTTCTTCCTCCAACCAATATTCCAACGTCACATACAGAATTCCTCCTCCCTTGTTCACCCTCAAAGGCCAACTTTCTTCACGAAACCAAGTCCCTATCTTCTCATGAAAGGAATGATTGGTCGAAGACACCTTACCTCTATGGTACAAGCCCTAGCATGGCCTTCTCCTAGGAACACTTTTCTCACAAATCAAGACTCTTTTGAGTCAATATCTCTCCTATTAATAACTAGAGATTTAGCACCAAGGGAGAGTGTAGGAAGCTCACCTCGTCTCTGGCGTTTCCACCATTTCGGGCCATGGATCTTGTCACTCTTCTTTGCGGCATGGCTCCCTCTCACTCGTTGGCGTTGACCTTAGCTCTCGTTCTCCTTCTTCTGTTCCTTATCTCTAAGAAAGGTTCCGCCGTAGTCGTTCTCCCAGAAAATCCTGTAGAAAGTAACAGGCGGTTAAGACTTAGAAGATTATATATAGGGGCAGGAAAATAGAATTAGAATTTTCTAATAAGGGAGCTACAACCGCACGGTATCATGCTACCGCCCGGCGGTATCCCCAAGAATGACTTCTCTCGCAAGCCACCTCCCAAACTTCCCACTTAGGTGTCTCCACCTGTACCTCTATCACCGGGCGATAACATCCTACCGCCTCGCGATAACTTCCCAGGCGCCTTGCCAAAATAAATCAGTGCCCCATCGCCCGCGGTAATACTAACGCCATGCGCGGTAGCAGCGTTCGACGATCGCTTGGCTACCGCCAAGTGGTAACCCACTACAGCCGCATAGTAGCGCCGTTCGACGATCGTTGAGCCCATTAAATGCTCTCAACGCCTCGACTATTCCACTACCGCCGCACAGTATCTCGCTACCGCCACGCGGTAGCACTCAACGTTGCTGAATCCATTCAACGCTCTCACTGCCTCGACTATTCCGCTACCGCCACGCGGTATCCCGCTACCGCCGAGCGGTAGCACTCAACGCTGCTGAATCCATTCAACGCTCTTAATGCCTCGACTATTCCTCTACCGCCGGGCGATAGCTACTATCTCCCAGCGATGGTGTCCAAACACTCCTCCCCTACTTAGGTGCAAGCCTATCTGCCAGCACACCCTAAGCCCAAGTCAGGTCTCCTGACTTAAAAGTGCGCACATGGGGCCTAGCGCAAATCGGGACGTTACAAATCCTATAAACAAAATAAAATATTTCATCCCCGAAATCAGGCTAAGGCTATGGGGAGAGAGGCATGAACTAAAATGAAATATGCTTTTAAAATTACCTTGAGGAAAAAACTCTGGGTAGTGCTTCAGCATCAAATCCACCGACTCCCAAGTAAATTCTTCCTTCCCATGATTAGACCACAACACCTTTACCAAAGGAACACTCTTGCGACGCAAGTTCTTTGTCTAGGTGTAGAAGAACATAATGAAAATAAAGTAGAAAGGGAGGAGAAAACAACACTTCATTATTAATTAACACAAGGATCTTACAACTTGAAAATAAGAGATTACAAGTGCATGAAAAGTAATATCCTATTCTAGCCCTACCATTAGCAACTAAAGCAATTACAAAGGCTACTACAAAATATTAAACTAAACTAGAATTAGGAAAAACTAAAATGAGAAAGAGGAAGAGAGAGAAAAAACATGAAAAACTTCAGAAACCAAAAGAGCAGCACCTCCCCCACTCAACAAAAAACTATATGGACTCAAGGGGGTCTGAATTTATAGAAATTCAAGAGGATGTGACACGGCCGGTGACACGGTCGTGTTGATGGCCATGTCCTATGCTGGTTGACTTCGGGCTCTGGTTCTGGCGGGAAATGATCATTGCAATGTTGAATCGACGGACACACTCATGCTGACATGACCGACGACACAGCAGTGTTGGTAGTTGTGTCCTTTTCCGATTGATGGGCTTTGACGGGGGTGCATTAATGGCGGGCTATATGCGTTGATGAGGTGGTGACACACCTGGCGGCACGGCTGTGTTGGTGGTCGTGTCCTTCGCTGGAAAGTCATCGGCTCCTTGTGACACGGCTCATGTTGACACAGCCAGCTTGACATGGCCAGCGACACGGCCGTGTTGGAGGCCGTGTCCTGCTCGGGATGAAATCTAGACTTTCCTCTAGTGGTTGATTCTTTGGGAAAAGGTGACACGCCCAATGACACGGCCGTGTTGGTGGCCGTGTCAGGTCATTTTGGCTGAAAATTAAGAAAACCTGCAAAAGAGCACAAAAAATATTAGTGGCGTAAATAAATACAAGAGGAGGGGACATATAAGTTAATAAGACAAGATTTGCACAATAAAGACCTAAACAAAACTGTAATAGCTTAAATACAAAACAATCTATCAAATTCCTCCAAGCTTAAGCTTTGCCCATCCCCAAGCAAAAATATAAAAACTAGATAACCATAAAATAGGACTAATCAAAGAGTTCTAATTAAGCCTACACAAGTACTATGTGAAATTCTAAGTAGGGAAAAGGTGAAACGCGAATCTAAAACAATTATTTAGGTATGGTTTAACTTTTTCAAACTTTACTTAATGAAAATAAATCATCCAAAATTTTGGCAAAATTCTTTAAATAGATTTAAGCAAAGCAACGAAAATGAAAAAAAAACTCATTGAGTTGTTACTAGATCCAAGCAACGCATTATAATTATATCAAATAAATAATAAAAATCTAAGTTTACATCCAAAACTAATACTGATTTACTTTTCTTCTTTTCTTAGTTATTAAATAAAATTCAAAAAGGCATGAATCAAAAGGAATTAATAGGACTGAAGCGTTTGGTTTAGGATTATGATTAGGAGTGGAATTCAAAGATAAACAGGGAGGCTTAAAATCACACTAAACCAAAACAAAGAGTTTCAAAAATTTCATTTTGAAGAAAATATTTTTCTTCCTTTTTTTCTTTTCCATTTTCTTTCTTTTTCAAAACAAAGTCCATAAATATTTTCATTTTTTTTTGAATTGGCCAAACAAAAACACACATTTCTTTTGAGCATACTTTTTTTTATAAAAAACTTCTCCAAAAAATCACAGAATAACCTATCATAATCATGAAAATTCTTTATGAAACTCAAAAGGCTAGTGTGATTAGATAGGTTGGAAATTTTGGCTTTGGTGAAAATGATATAAAAAGAGGAGCTATCAAATGAAATTGGAAAAAAGACTCAAAAACGGCTAACTAGTGGTGAAAGTTTTTAGGTTGGCAAGAAAGCTCAAAAGAAAATAAAATTGGCCTAAATCATTTTCACGCTTTTAAATTTATTTAAAACATAGATTTGAAAATTTTCAAAAAAGCAAGTCCTATATAATAAAATAAGATAGATGGAATTTTCTTGAAAATAGAAATAATAGGTGACTTGGATCATTCACATCTATTACGCTATTCAAACGTTGACCTTTCAAAAATTATCTAAAAACGAAAAGGAAAATAGTAGATGATGAATTTTTGAGAAAGTAAAGAAAATAAAGAACGAAAAACTATAATAGAAATGCAAGTTTTAGGAAAATATTTCACCTTAACATACTACCGTGAATTAAAAACACGGCATGACCAACATTTTACTTGTGAAACATATTTAAAAAAAAGGATTAGAAAAATTATAATTAGCTAAGTTGTTTATAAGGAATTTTGAGAAAAACAAAACAAAAACAAGGGGTAGTATTGAAATACCAAAAATGTCTAAACTATTAAAAAAACAAAAAGCATATTTTTTAAAATTTTGAAATATTCTGTTTTTTTGGAATTTTAAGATATTCATTTTTTTGGATTTTTGAAAAATATTCACAAAAAGCATGAAAAATATTCACAAAAAAACAAAAAGGAGGAAATCCTCCCCCAAGCTTAAAATGGACATTGTCCTCAATGGAGACGGAGGTTAGAGACAGAGAGAAAAGTAAAGTACAGAATTGAAAAACAGGATTGAAAATAGGTACTTCCCCGAATTTATTTGCTGCGAAAGTTGAGTGATGCCACTCCCCCATGCTTGTGCTTTGGATCTTCATGAAATGTCTTCTTTGGACTTCGTGATGGATTCAGTAGCGTTGGAGCAGGCGATCGCAGAAGCTTCAACTTGTCGGAGCCGTCCAGGGCAAAAATTGTAAAATAAAGAAAACAGAAAAGATAACTTGGGTTGCCTCCCAAGAGCGACTTTGTTTAAAACGTCGTTTGAGCTCGACGCAACAAAATATTATTGTCCAAGAATATTGTCTAAAACAAAGTTCAAAGAAATAATTCAAAGTTTTAATAAATCAAAGTTCCAAACTAATCAAAAGTTACATCATGAAGGATATAGTTAACACAGTTAGGACTGACATCATCACAAAAATACAGTTTAAGACGCTGACCATTCACTCTAAAATTACCCTGATCAGGGTGGGATATCAAAACAGTCCCATAAGGAAAAACTTTAAAAACAGTAAAGGGCCCAGACCTGTTAACCCCTCAGTCCGCAGCATACTACAAGGTTCCAAAGCCCACCTTTCAGCAGGCGCGGACGCAATGTATCAGTCCGCCCAGTCCGGCAAGGTCCCCTATTGGACCATGGTACCCCAGCAGCGGACGCAAGTGCCTGTCCGCACAGTCCGCCAGCGTTTGAGGTATCAGGTTCTCCAGCGGCGGACGCAGTATCTCGTCCGCCCAGGCCGCCGCCCTCCAGTGGGCGCGCCCAGCAGCAGTGGAAGCTCCAGCTCGCGAGCCCAGTCCGCCACTTCTGTGCGGACTGGCGTGTTCTTTCTTTTTGCTTCCCGTCACCGCTGCCCGGTTCTCCTGTACCCCGGGCAGCCGGTTATTTTAGCCCTGCCCGTTTGGGAAGGCCCCCTATCCTATAAATAGGGGGGAGGTGGTGCACCCAAGGCACGCTGACTCGGACCCAGGAGCCTACTTGTTACAGGCTGCGGACTCGAATCCTGTGCCTTGCGGACTCCCCCTTGCTCTGCTTCCCTCGGTCTTTTCCTTTCACTTGTAACTGAATCCTTCTTCAATCAAGGGAAAGCCCGTCGCAAGAGAGGCATTCAGGCCGCGACGGGCGAAGTCTGTTGTTGCCGTGGTTCACGGCCCTGCTCTTCTTCCAGCTCTCATCCGCTTAGTAGATCGCTACTCGCAGTCTCCCTATTCCCCTGTGTTCGAACAGTTAGCTGGTTGTGCTCGACCCCCCTTGTGTTTTCGTGCATCAACAGTTAATACGCGGCCTTCAGATCCGAGTAGTGTTTTGAAATCAGCGGACGCAAGATGTCAGACCGTAGAGCCCGCTCTTCAGACCGCTCCAGCTCTTCAGAAGACTCCCTTTGGGACGCGATTGAGCAAGCTCGCCTTGAGGCCGAGCAGTCTCGCCGGCAGACCGACCAGCGTCTTGACACAATCAGCCAAGCTCTGCTCGCGCTGGCCCAGCGGCTTGCTCCTCAGGCCGCAGCGGACCCAGCGAACTCGCCAGTCCGCCAGACCCCAGCTCGCCGAACTCCGCTTCGGCAGTCGCCAGAAACTCCTCGGAACACTGCTCAGTCCGCTGCCCCTCTGCGCCCTCAAGAGGAAGAGTTTGCTTTCAGAGAGTTCTTCAGAGAAGCTGCTAGGGGCACTCCTGCCCGCCAACTTCACTTTGCTGATCGCCAGTCCGCCGAGCCCGCGGACTCCTCGGCTCCAGTCCGCCCTTTCTACCCTGCAGAGTTTGACACCCCGTCTCCCTTTGTTGACCGAATTCGATGGGAATCGGCTCCGAGCAACTTCAGGGAGCCTCGCATCCCATTCTATTCGGGAGCAACAGATCCAGTTTCTCATCTCCGGGCATTTGAGGGGGCAGTTGCTTTGAGATGCCTCTCAGATGCAATTAAGTGTAAACTGCTGGTCACCACTCTCGAAGGGCAAGCGAGAGAATGGTTCTACGAGCTGCCTTCGGGCACTATCTCTTCTTTTGCGGAGCTTCGTAGCCAGTTACTGCTGAGGTTTGCTACCTCAAGGAAGAGGAAGAATGGGCCAGCTGCCCTATTCGAGATCAAGCAAAGGGATAATGAATCAGTAGCAAGATTCGTTGATCGCTTTCAAAGAGAAATTCAGGGGGTGAGGAATGTGAACCCCGACTATTACAAAGTTGCCTTGATCCACGGCCTCCGGGAAGGCCCTCTGAAGTTTAAAGCAACGACCAAGGCACCCGAGACTTATCAGGAGTTGATCGCCATGGTCAACCGTTTCATAGAAGGGGAAAATGCCAATCCGACCTATGTTTCATCCCTGACAGCCAAGGCTGAAGGAAGGGATGCCTCCGCTTCTTCCTCTCGTGGCAGGCCCCCTCGTCCAGACTTCCAGCCTCCGTCTCAAAGAGGCAGGAACTTCCGCAACAAAAAACCTTTCCAAGGCCATCAACAGTTTCATGAGCAGAGACTGCCGTTGGCCGCCGCTCCTGCCGTTCCATTGCAAGCTCTTCCCATCCATCAGCAAGCAGCCTTGCCTGCTCCGACCCAATTTGATGAGAGCCCCATGGAGGACCCTGCAGATCTGGACCTTGACGAAGTCATCCAGATCCTGCAAAGGAGATCAGAAGAGAAGAGGCAAGAGCCTCAGAAGATGTGGAAGCCGAGGAATAATTCACAATACTGCCAGTTCCACAAGGAAAAGGGTCATCTGACTGAAGAATGCAAGGCCCTTCGCGCGCTGATAGATAAGTTGCTTGCCGAGGGCAAGATTGACCTGGCCAAGAAGGATTCTCCTTCCTCTTCGAAGCCATCCACCTCAAAGGGCAAAGAGGTAGCCGAGGCATACCAAGAATGCGTGGATATAGAAGATGAAGGCCGTCTGGGGCCAATCAATGTCCCGGTAGAGTGCTTCGATGCAAATGATGAGGGGATTCTGGGACGCCTCTTCTTCATCCATGGTGGAGCTGGGACCGAGTCCACCCGGAAATCGTCAATTTCAAGGGTCACCCAGGCAGAGGTGGCCTCTTCTTCCGTTGCTCCTCCAAGGGAAGTCGTCACCTTTGGTCCAGAAGATCTTCCTCGAACAGCCAATCCATTTGATGATGCAGTCGTAATCCAGGCTGGTATTGGGGACTTCACGGTGGATAGGATTCTGGTTGACACGGGCAGTTCGGTTAACCTCCTCTTTAAGTCTACTTTTGAGGCCCTGAGGACCGGAAAGCCTCTGCTTTCCACTGAGGGGCCACTCTATGGTTTCTCAGGAGAGAGGAAAGAAGTGGAGGGCAGCGTCATCTTGCCAGTAAAGCTTAGAGGGGCAACAAAGCAGATACAGTTCATAGTAGTCGACGCCCCCAGCAGCTACCATGCCATCTTCGGCAGGCCCCTGCTGAACAAGTATCGAGCAGTGATTTCCACTTACCACCTAGCCATCAAGTTCTTCGCCGATGGGAGGATGTGTCGGGTCCGTAGTGACCCAAGGAGAGCAAGGGAGTGCTACGTCCGCCCTGTCAGCATGGTTGAAGCCAGCCCTTCCCTTGCTCCAACAGAAGCTGCAGAAGCCTCTCCCAGTTCGAAAGTTACTGCTGATGAAGGTGCTCACCTGGAACCTGCCCAGGTGACGCAAGGAGTCCCCATTGCTGAAGGGGAGGAGAGGAAACTCTCGATCAACTCGGAGCTACCTGAAGACCAAAAGGCTGAGTTGATTTCCTGCCTGCTAAAGAACCTGGATGTCTTTGCCTGGTCAGCAGAAGACATGCCGGGGGTGGATCCTGATGTTGCTTGCCACCACCTGAATGTTGATCCCGGCTGCAAGCCTATCTAGCAGAAGAAGAGGGACGTGGCAACAAAGCTTGCAGAACCAATAAGGGAGGAGGTTGCGAAGCTCCTCAAGGCAAATTTTATTAAAGAAGTGCAATATCCCACCTGGATTTCAAATGTTGTAATGGTTAAAAAACCAGGGGGAAAGTGGCGAATGTGTGTAGACTTTACTAAACTTAATAAAGCATGTCCTAAAGATTGCTACCCCTTGCCTCGGATAGATTCTTTAGTTGATTCCGCGGTAGGGTACTCTTACATGAGTTTTTTAGATGCGTTTTCTGGTTATCATCAGATAAGAATGCATAAGCCCGACGTTCCTCACACGTCGTTCATTACTAACGATGGATGTTATTGCTATCTTGTGATGCCCTTTGGGCTTAAGAATGCTGGCGCGACCTATCAACGGATGATGGACCGTGTGTTTAACCATCAGAAAGGGAGAAACCTAGAAGTGTATGTAGACGATCTCTTGTTTAAGAGTAAATCGTTTTCGCTGCACTTGCTAGATCTAGCGGAGACGTTCGCTACTCTGCGTAGATACAAGATGAAGCTCAATCCTTTGAAGTGTACTTTTGGAGCGAGTAAGGGGAAGTTTCTTGGTCATCTCCTTACTCCGGAGGGACTTGCCCCCAATCTTGACAAGGTAAAAGCTATTCTTGAAATGCCTACCCCTCGTTCACCGAAGGAAGTTCAGCAGTTAGGGGGAAGGCTAGCAGGTCTTGAAAGATTTCTCTCTCGGGTTGGAGATAGGAGTGCCCCCTTCTTTAAGACCCTCCGCCGTGCATCCAAGTTTGAGTGGACAGAAGAGTGCTCCCAGGATTTTGAACAGTTAAAGATGCAGCTTACCTCATCGCCTCTGCTTCAGAGCCCCCGCCCAGGAGAGGTTCTTTTCTTGTACCTAGGGGTTGGCCCTGAGGCCGTCAGCTCCGTTCTTCTTCGGAAAAAAGGCAGAAAGCAATTCCCAATCTACTATGTCAGCCATATTCTGAAGAGTGCAGAGACGCGGTATCCGATCCTGGAGAAGTTAGCCTTGGCACTGGTCATGTCAGCTCGCAGGCTTCGCCCGTACTTCCAAGCACATTCAATTCAAGTCATCACCGATCAACCTTTGAAGGGTGTGTTGGAAAAGCACGAGCATTCCGGCAGACTAGCTAAGTGGGCAATAGAGCTAAGTGAATTTGAAATTTCTTATGTGCCCAAGACAGCCATTAAAGCTCAAGTCCTAGCAGATTTTCTGATCGACATGCCAGAGTCCAGTTCTGATCAAGCAGAAAGGTCACCTTTGGCTTGGACCATCTATGTTGATGGTGCCTCAGGCAGAAGTTCTTCTGGAGCAGGAGTGGTTCTCATCAATCCAAACGGAGTCAAATTGGAGCAGGCCATCAAGTTTTACTTTCCAGTAACCAACAACCAGGCCGAATATGAATCTCTGCTAGCAGGCTTGAGGCTCGCAAGGGAATTAGGAATCGATCATGTTCACATCAAAACCGATTCTCTGGTAATGGCGTTGCAAGTCCTCGGCAACTTCGAAGCAAGGGAGCCAGTCTTGAAAAAATACCTAGCTCTTGTGAAAGTAGAAGTCGGAAGGTTTAAAAGCTTCATCATCGAACATATCCCCAGAACAGAGAATGAGGAGGCCGATTTTCTCTCTAAGCATGGGATGCCTTCAGGAGGAACAACTTCCGAGCTCTTCCGTCCGGCAGTAGTGGAAGGAGATCTGATGCAAGTAGATCAGCGCGTCTCTTGGATGGACCCATTCATCCTATTCTATCAACAGGAAATTATCATCATACCGTTAGAGACAAGAAAAAGTTCAGAATAAAAGCAGCTCACTACTTCCTAGTGGCGGGAATCCTTTATAGAAAGACCTTCCTCTCAACCATGGCCCGGTGTGTTTCAGAAGAAGAAGCTCACACTGTTTTGCAAGAGGTTCACTCAGGAGAGTGTGGAAGCCACTCTAGAGCAAGAACTCTTGAAAAACGAGTCCTGCGACAAGGGTATTTCTGGCCCACAATGAAGAAAGACTCAGAGATCTACGCCAGAAGGTGTGTTCAATGCCAGAAGTTTGCTCCACTTCAGCACCAAGCAGCTCAGTCCCTCAGGTCGATTGCAACTCCTTGGCCCTTTGCGGTTTGGGGAATGGATCTCATTGGTCCTTTTCCCTTGGCAAGCGGGCAACGGCGTTTTATCATCGTAATGATCGACTACTTCAGCAAGTGGATCGAAGCCAAGACATTGGCTAAGACAACTACTCAGATCGTCAAGAACTTCATTTGGGGAGAAATTGTCTGCCGGCACGGGATACCAATGGCAATAATCACTGACAATGAGCCACAATTCAACAACTCAGAGATGATAGATTTTTGCAGGCAGATCGGAACAGAGCTGCGTTTTGCATCAGTTCATCATCCCAGAAGCAATGGCCAGGTGGAAGCTGCCAACAAGCAGATCCTCAACTTGCTCAAAAAGAAAGTGCAGAATCTCAAGGGCAGTTGGGCTGATCAGCTCCCATCAGTCCTCTGGTCCCTTAGGACAACGCCATCATCCGCAACCGGGGAGACTCCATTCAAACTCTCTCATGGCTCAGAGGCACTCATCCCGATTGAGTTTGAAGTCCCGTCACCCAGAGTACTGCTTGCAAGAGAAGATGTTGATGATTGGGTTGAGTTGAATAATGAGGAGATGAGGTTCAGCTTGGAGCACATCGAGGAGGTCAGAGATCAAGCAGCCGTAAGGCAGGAAGAGGTCAAAAGGAGGATGGCTCGTTACTTCGATCAGAATATAAGGATCAAACACTTCCAAGTGGGAGATCTAGTTTTAAAGAAGGTTGATGCCGCTGCAAGAGCTGGTTCAGTTGGAAAGCTTAATCCAAATTGGGCCGGCCCTTTTGTCGTCAAAGAAGCGTTAAAAAGCGGCGCTTACCGCTTGCAGACTCACGAAGGAGAGGATATAGCACACACGTGGAGTGGGGATGATCTCAAGCGGTTCTATTCTTAAACTTCCTTTTTCTACTTTGTGTATCCTCTTCAAGAATTATTATGAATAGAAACTGCTTGCTAAAACTTCTTCGAGTGTTTTGTTGTAATCATAACAGATAAGGCGCTAAGAGAGATTTCAAAAACGGTTCTACACCCGAACTCCCTTTTTCTTTCTTATGCTTCCTTTGCAAATGCATTTTCTTAATCAAAGAATCCATACTGACATTTTTTCTAGTGTTTTCTCTCTCTCCCAAAGACCTATAACGGTTCCCTGATACCAGGAGACATCGCCGAGTTCAGCTAGACCTCCCCTAGAGCCGTTGTCATTAGCGTAACACCACGAAGAAAACGTGTTGCGAGGAGATTTCGCACCGTGTAGTGGGAGCTTGCAGGCTCTAGCGCGGTTGGATTCTGGACTTCGGATCCCGGCAGGTACCTGACGCCACCTTTGCATTATGGAGGGCAAGGTGGGTGTAAAGCTCTACCATGCCGCTTTAGGGATATTGTTACAACTTCGATGATCACATGAGGAAAGTATGCCGTTCCGGCTCACCTGCCCGCTGGTCATCTTAGCTTGTAACCCTCGAACACTCCATGGTACCCTCAAGCAGTGCCTGCAGGAGACCCACAGCTTAGACTGTACTCCAGGCAAGAGGGCAGGGAACCGTTCCGCCAAGTGAACATCTTGCTTTTTGCAGGAAATAGTATGCGGACTGGTTTTCTCTGTCCGCTCACTCCGCCAATTTGGGTTGATCTTATAGCTTGTAGCCCGGTGAGGAAAGTATGCCGCCCAGGCTCACCTGCCCACCTGGTCGCGAGTTATGGGTCATTTCTATCTTTAGCGGACTGATTATCTCTATCCGATCGGTCCGCCGACTTGGGTTGATCTTATAGCTTGTAGCCCGGTGAGGAAAGTATGCCGCTCAGGCTCACCTGCCCGCCTGGTCGCAAGCTATAGATCACTTCTATCTTTGGCGGACTGGATTCGTTGTCCGCACAGTTTGGTAGTTTCCTTGGGATTGCAAGCTGGTTATCTTTAGCGGACTGATTTTCTCTATCCGGTCAGTCCGCCGACTTGGGTTGATCTTATAGCTTGTAGCTCGGTGAGGAAAGTATGCCGCTCAGGCTCACCTGCCCACCTGATCGCAAGCTATAGATCATTTCTATTATGAGCGGATTGGTTTTCTGTATCCGCTCAGTCCGCAGGGTACATATTCAAGTTTATATTCCTGTTATAAGCGGATTGGTCTTCTATATCCGCTCAGTTCGCAGAATGATTTTCATGTTATATAAGTTTGATCACTTCTATTATGAGCGGATTGGTTTTCTGTATCCGCTCAGTCCGCAGAATGATTCTCGCATTATTTGATAAGTTAATAATCAATGTGCTTTTATATTATGTGCGGTCTGGCTTGCGGACTACAGCTATAACTCAAGTACCCCAGGCATTGTTATCAGCTGGCTGTTCTCTGAGGCGGATACTGAATGAGTTGATGTCTAATTCTTTAATCAGCAAGATTCGTTAAATGATGTGATGAGCGGACCGTAACTTAAACTCAACAGGGTCTGCCTGACAAAATTCTTCTTTATGCTGTGATTAATCAACGCATCGTGCGGACTGCTAAGTATCGGTGCGGTGAGCGTGGAAAAAAGAGCACTGCAGGAAGCACACATGCCAAAAAATATCCTTTTCTATTTCATCAAAAAATTGTTTACATCGTTCTATATGTTCGGCGGACTGCAATCTTGCGTCCGCCACTTTTACAAAAAACAATATATATATATATATGTACATTGATCAATCAGTCCTCTGTTTCTTCTTGGGAGGTGCAGGGCTATCACCGATGATGTCGACTTCTAGAGAATAGCCCCCCGAGCCGCTCCCGCTGCTACCTGATCCTGTACTAGTGGCGGACCCGCTATGCGAGCTCCCAGTAGCAGAGGAAGATGCAGAGGTGTCGGACTCGGCGGACAGCTCCTCTCCTCGTCGGCTCGATGCAGCATCGTCCGCATTTTCCCTGGCGCCTTGCTCTTCGCCCTGCGAGCCTCCGTCTTCTTTCTCTTCTTCTTCTTCTTCTTCGTCGTCTTCTTTTTCCTCATCTTCACCTTCATCAATGACGTCCTTTCCTTTTCTAGCTCTCTCCATCGCTGCGACCTGAGGGGCCAGCTCAGGGAAGATCTCCAGAAAAGGGACGCCGCCCACTCCCTCCTTCATGAGGCCATCGTGGGCAAGTCGCTCAACAGCGACCTCGACAGTCTCCATCACAAAAGGGAGCGTGGCGGCCTGGAATTTATTGTTCTCCAAGTCATAGGCGACCTACGAAAAGCAAGATTACAAACATCAGACAGCTCGCGACGGATAGAAAATTAAGACCGCGGCAAATTCAACTCACCCCCAGCTCCTCTCTTTGCCGAGCATTCCTCTCTCCCAGCCACGCGTTCCTTTCCTTTAACACTTTGTTATCCTTCTGAAGTTGTTCATTCTGCCTCAGCAGGTCCCTGGCCAAAGTAGCGACGTAGTGGTTTGTTACCGCGCTGTTCGCAGAAGCCTGGGAGGCCAGCAGAGGGAGGTCGGCGGCGGACACCTTCTTGAGGTCGCTCAAGTTGCGCTTTCCGTAAAGAGTGGAGAGCGCAATATGGGCGTGGCGTGTTATCCGCGGACTCCTCCACAAAGGAAGCGCGATGGATAGGCGGACATGCTTCTTCTTGCTGTGCCAGTGGACCATAGGGTTCCCCCTAAGGTCCCTCTGGCTGATACCGAAGCCGGCCATGGAGAAACTTTCGGAGGAAGAGTAGTCCGCTGCGGGATCCCCTTCCTCCTTCCTCTTTTTTGCAACTACTTCCTTCTTCTCCCTTTGTGTAGGGACGAAGCCGCTCGGCGTCTGCGGCAAGTTGGCGAGCACCGCCAAGGTCGCTGCAAAAAGAGAACCAGAGTTAACGACATGGTCGCGACGGATACAAAAGCTGAGTCCGCTAAACTACTTACTGTCCTCAGGCATGACATCCGCTAGGCTCGCCAACAGCGGAAGGTAGTATTCGATATCAAGCCTGGCGTTGGCCAAGAACTCGACGATTGCGGACTCCAGGTCGTCCAGCTGCACATTTTTAAAGACAGAGTCCGCGCGCACCTGCGGATACGTGTGCGCGAACCCAAGGTCGCCCTCGAAAATCAAGAACCTCGAGGTCCAGTTGTGGATCTTGTTTGGAAGACCCACTACCTTCATCCCCCTGCAGTAGAAGTAGATTACTCCCTTGTAGGGGCGGCCTCCGGAGGCAGTTATGGAGCGGACGGAGAATATTTTGCGGAAGATGTTCATCGAGAAAGCAATCTTTTCAGATCGCAAATAAGAGATGTAGCTGCAGATCGCGGCAAGGGTATTCGGCGCGAGCTGGCCAGGGACCATCCCATAGTGCTCAAAGATTGCAGCAAGCTCCCATAGGAGCGGGAACCTGAATCCGCTATCGAAATGGTCAACGGGAATGGCGATCTGGGTCGCCGTCGAAAAGTTCAACCTTTCCTGATGGGCGGGTAGGCGGACAAGTATGTTCGAGTCCGCCATCTTCTTTTCGACGAAGGCAGCCAGATCAGCCTCTGTCAAAGTACATTTTCGGTGGTCGGTAGAATGGAAGGCGACTGCAGCATCAGTGCGCGCGGACACCATGTTGCAGGCCGCAGGATTCTGTTTACTTCGATAATTTCCTACATAGAGAAAGCAGAAGGCAGTATTTATAGATAAAGATTCTGACAGCTTTTTGACCAGTCCGCGCAGGACGCATATTCAATCCGCACAGTCCGCAAAGAATTAAAAAGCAGCCAAACAAATAACACGGATACAAAGACAATTTAACATTCCAAAGGAAATTCAGAACCAAGTTTTGGCCGGTGCATTTCCCTGTCCGCCCAGGTCGCATATTTTCCCACCAGGTTAACAAGAAGCGGACACAGCGCTAGTCCGCACAGTCCGCCACAGATCAAGCCAAGGATTAAGCAACATAAAATTGCGGATTTATAATCTGAGTCCGCATAGATCGCAATAAAAGTTCAATCAAACACATCACACAGCATTGTTTGCAGCGCAATTATACAGACGATTATACAAGAACATAAAAAATCAGAAGCACCGCGGACTTAGCGGTCCCTATTTTCAGTTCGCATAGGCTTCTCCGTCCTATCCCGGCATAGATGAGCCGCCTGATCGCTTATCTGAAGAATTTCACTATATACACGATAGAGGTGGTGGTGGATGACATTGATGGTCCGGTGCATGTGGGCGGCTTCCCGGTCTACCCGGCTGAGAGGCACCATTGGCTCCGCTGCCGGCCTCGGCTCCTCATCCACAGCATGTGGGACACCACCTGCCGGTGCCGCGATCTCAGGAGGAACGCGATCTGACGCCCGCGGCCTCTACTCAGCGACCTCAGTAGTCTGCTTCTCCTTTCCTTCACGAGCCGACGCCAAGTGCTTGCCTCTGTAGTATCGGACGTCATCCGCGAGCCTTTTCTTTTCCCTTTCAGACCTCTCCAGCGCCCGTGAGATGCTGGCGACCTGGTCTTTGAGGGCCTTCTCGCGTTCCGCGGACGCTTTCTCGCGCGCCGCGGACGCCCTCTCGCGCTCCGCCGCTTTCTCTAACTCTGCTTTGACACATTGCATTTCAGCTTCAAATTTCTTCTCTAACTCTTTTATCGTACTCAGGCTGGGCGGCTCATCTTCCGCGGACTCCACGTGTGAGACCGCGTCGGCACCAGTGTTGGGTGTGACCACGATCTCGCCACTCTCGATGGAGCCCGGCAGCGACTTTCTACCTACAACAAATAAAGTCAACTTCGCATTCAAAGGCAGTTCGCGGCGGACTAAAAGAAAGGATAAAAGATCACTTTTAGATATAGCGGCAGCGAGTTTCCGACTATCGAAGATGATTGGCCGCCTTGCCCGCTCCGGGTCAAAGGCGCTTAACCGCTTTTTCCATTCGCGGTGAACCCTTGCTCTTCTCTCGGCAGCCGCACTTGTTGAGACCACGATATCGTCCGTCTTGGTGATAATTTTGATCGGTCTTGACGTCCGCGACGGCGACCTGTAAAGCCACTTGCGCTGAAAGTATTTGGGCGCCGGCTGAAGTTTACCTGACCGCATCAGCTCCGCAGCAATCCGCAGATCCTCAGCGGCTTTGCCCGCCGCGGCCTGCTGCGAGGCTGCCCCGACCGTAGCAACATGAGCAACGATTTGTTTCTTTTGCTCCTCTATCTTCTCCTTCAGCCTCTCCCTCTCCTCTTCCTCCGCAGCGGACAAGGAAGGGAGTTCGTCACCCTTATCTCCAGTAGTCTCTGCCTCATTCTGCTGCAGTACAACCAGCAAGGAGTCGTTGATTAAGTCAAGTCGACCAACGTCTATGGAATCAATTATCTCATCCGTGGATAGACTGACCGTTGAGAGGGAATTCTCTCCCTGGATTTGGGCCGCCGGAGTAACCAGATCGCCGTCTGGAACTTCTTTGTCGCGCGGCCTGTGTTGTAAGTCCGCTTCCCCAGTCCGCTTCCCCAGTCCGCTTGGAGACGTTCTTCTCCTTCATTGCGCGGAGCTTCTTCTCAACCCGCTCGGCGACGGTCGCTCCGTCTCTCTTCCTCTTCTTCCTCTTGGCGGTCTTCTCAGCAGCATCCGCGGCGGACCCCCCTAAATCGGGCTGGTCAGCGCGGACAGGTTCAGGATTCACAGCAGACAATGCCTTTGAGGGCGCGTCGTCCTCTACCTCAGTCCGCCGGTCTTCTTCGTCCAAGTCAACGATTTGCACCGAGGCATTGGGGGAAGATATGTCAGTCTCCATGTGTTCGCCAGCAGTGTCCGCCGAGGTTGCAGTTTTCTGAGAAGGTGCGGAGTCCGACAAGGTTGCCATCTTCTCACTCCTCAATGGTTCGGCGTCGACTACGGCATCCCCGCGAGCAGACACATCGACATGGCGGACTGCTTTCTCCGCAGGCTTCTGGCTCTGGGAACTCTCTCCTGTGGAGCGGACAGGATCTTTTCTTGTCGACCTCTTTACAATCTTCTTGGTCTTCATAGGCGTTGTCGGCTCCAGGTCGCCTTTTGCAGTAACGCTACATAAGAAAGCTCCAAGCTTAGCCATGCCGGACTGGAAGGTGGAGACCGCAAGTGGTGAATAGCGCCCCGTGTCGATCGAGATTCTCAGCAGATCCAGACCCTCCAGCGATATTTATAGCGTTGGCGGCGTTTTCAAGGTTTGCGGACTCGGCGGTTAAGAAAACATTTTCGAAGTTTTCTGGAAACTTAAAAATGTGCGGGGATTATGTTAACCCCTCAGTCCGCAGCATACTACAAGGTTCCAAAGCCCCCCTTTCAGCAGGCACGGACGCAATGTATCAGTCCGCCCAGTCCGGCAAGGTCCCCTATTGGACCATGGTACCCCAGCAGCGGACGCAAGTGCCTGTCCGCGCAGTCCGCCAGCGTTTGAGGTATCAGGTTCTCTAGCGGCGGACGCAGTATCTCGTCCGCCCAGGCCGCCGCCCTCCAGTGGGCGCGCCCAGCAGCAGTGGAAGCTCCATCTCGCGAGCCCAGTCCGCCACTTCTGTGCGGACTGGCGTGTTCTTTCTTTTTGCTTCCCGTCACTGCTGCCCGGTTCTCCTGTACCCCGGGCAGCCGGTTATTTTAGCTCTGCACGTTTGGGCAGGCCCCCTATCCTATAAATAGGGGGGAGGTGGTGCACCCAAGGCACGCTGACTCGGACCCAGGAGCCTACTTGTTACAGGCTGCAGACTCGAATCCTGTGCCTTGCGGACTCCCCCTTGCTCTGCTTCCCTCAGTCTTTTCCTTTCACTTGTAACTGAATCCTTCTTCAATCAAGGGAAAGCCCGTCGCAAGAGAGGCATTCAGGCCGCGACGGGCGAAGTCTGTTGTTGCCGTGGTTCACGGCCCTGCTCTTCTTCCAGCTCTCATCCGCTTAGTAGATCGCTACTCGCAGTCTCCCTATTCCCCTGTGTTCGAACAGTTAGCTGGTTGTGCTCGACCCCCCTTGTGTTTTCGTGCATCAACAAGACCAACGTGATTTTAATTTTCCATGAAATAAACGTAAACGAGAATTATAAAGAAGAACCCGGTATCCCGGCTTAAAGGTTTTTGTGTGCCTTATGTGCTTATCGTGAAAGCATTTTGTCCGCTCTTTATAATGTTTTTTATTTTCGTATGCATAAGAGCGCCACTCGTCGAGTTCGTTGAGTTGACATTTTCTAAGGTCGCCAACAGAGTGGGGATCAAAGTTTAAGAATCGCAAGGCCCAAAAAGCATGGTGTTATAATTCTATGGGTAAATGGCATGATTTTCTATAAACCAACCGATACGGCGTACATCCGAGGGCGGTTTTGTATGCTATTCGGTAGGCCCATAGAGCATCATCTAATTTGGTTGACCAGTCTTTCCTAGAAGTTGAATCAGTCTTTTCTAAAATTGTTTTTATTTCTCTATTCACTACTTCGACTTCTCCGTTAGTTTGGGGGTGGTAGGCGGTTGAAAGCTTATGCGTAACGCCGTATTTAGTAATGATTTTAGAAAACTGTGCAATACAGAAATTGGAACCCCTGTCACTAACGATGGCGTGCGGCGTACCGAATCGAGAAAATAATTTTTTTTAAAAACGTAACCATGACTCGGACTTCGTTCGTAGGAAGAGCTTGGGCTTCAGCCCATCGCAAAACATAATCAACGGCAACTAAAGTAAACTTATTTCCGAAGCTAGAAGGAAGAGGGCCAACAAAATCAATTCCCCGGAGGTCGAATATTTCGCACTCAAGGAAATAATTTTGTGGCATCTCATTTTTATTGGAAATGTTGCCTGACCGTTGGCAACTATCACACCTACTCATAAAGGCTTGCGCGTCTTTAAACAGGCTAGGCTAGTAAAAACCTGGGCAAAACACCTTGTGAGCGGTGCGAGCAGCTTGATAGTGCCCACCAGTCGGACCTTCATGTAAGTGTTTTAAAATATCTAATCCTTCTTCATAAGAAACACATCTCCTTATCACTTGGTCCGCACAGACTCTGAAAAGATGCGGGTCCTCCCAAAAATAATTCTTCAACTCAGAAAAGAATTTCTTCTTTGGTTGAGAGGAGAACTCTTTTGGGAGCACACGAGCCACTAAGTAGTTGGCAATATATGCAAACCAAGGAGAAAGAGAAGTGTTAATTAAAAGCAGATTCTCATCAGGAAAATAATCATTAAAAGATTTTTCATCTAGATTTTCAATAAAAGGATTATCTAGGTGCGAGAGGTGGTCGGCCTGTAACACCCCCATCCGTCGCATGGCATATAACAGAAGGTCCAGCTGGAACCCGATGCCATATACCACAGACAGTCGAAAGGGTTACATAAGAATATTCAAACTATCCAATTAAGACTACACGTACTACACAGAGCATTCTAGCGGAAGCTTTTAAAGTTGAAAGAACCCAAATCTTAAATCCATATCCAAGAACGTCCACATCCACACAACAGGAATGAAACTCCAAATACACTAAAAGGGTACATGGCCTTATGTCCTTACAAATGTTCACTTAATAAAAACATGTCTTACATACATCAGCTCGCAGGCCGGCCACACATGATAAAAATAAAAACAATTATTGGCTTTGGCCTTCTAGGGCCAGCACAAAAACATGGGCTCCAGCCCGCTATTTGGTACTCGGCTTCGCAACACCTGCAAGCACATTCCACCACACGGTGGCAAACAAAGCAACGGTCAGCCAAAAGCCGACCAAATTATAACGACCTCGCCCCTAGGTCGGGACGGCGGTGCTCTTTCCCTGCATAACATTAGCCCAGCTAAACAATAAAGTGCAACTATATATTTCGCCACATGTGTAGGCTCGCATGGCCAAACACCCCGTGCACTCAGGGCACATTAACGGTGAATCCTGTCATTACAACGCCTTCACCACCACCCCCAGGATGGCAACAACATGTGAGCATTTAGCCTTTCTGACCACCGTCTAAGGCTCCCAACTATGCCAACGGCCAGTCCCCGTCTTTGGGTCTCTCGCACCGAACCACATAGCCTAGGTCCAATTCCACTTGCCCGTTGCTCACGCCGCATATACAATTTAAGTCCTACATGCGGGACAATCTTCTCTCGGATCCCAAAGTTTTCCAAACAATCTCATAACCCAGTTATGATCAAGGCCGGTTCCCAGACCGCCAAGTTAGCAGAACACGTTTCCGCTCAGTTTTTTGGGTGCGCCTTGAAGCTAACCTCCAAGGATCCCTGCTGCAATCTACCGCGTAGAAACCCGAAAAACCCAATGCACGGAGTCTTCTTCGGCAAAACATATCAAATGCAACATCACCGATCCAGACAATACACGTCCGGGTAGGCTTCACACACAATGCCTATGCCCGTAATTACGATTCCGGACTCTATATGCAACACAAGGGGGATTATTCACATCAACCCCATGGAACACCAAGCACTCACCGCACACTCGCGGGAGCGGGATTCTCTATGCAGAAAGAAAGAGCTTCACATGCTCAAGTAGAGAATCGTTACCCTTGTAGTCCGCTTTGGCGCCATGGAAAAACTACACGGATGGAAATATTTGCAACGAACTTTCCTCCACAGATCCGCTCTCAGATTTCGAAACGGTGCTCCGATGCTCCGCCGGCGGCCGGAATCCCTTCCTTCTTCCTGCTCTTTCCAACTCCTTGAGAGAGAGAATGGTTGGAGAGAAATGAAGGATTAACTCCCCTATTCCCGGCCTTAACAGAGCAGGAAACCATCTGGGCCGTTGGATCTTAATTAAAGAAAACGAACGGCTCAGATCCGTTCAAAAATCTCCAGACCTGGGCCGAACACGGCTTGGCACACGGCCGTGTCCCAGGCCGTGTGCCTCGCTCCAGGTACGATCGTCGAACGGAGGAAAGACACACGGGCAGAGACACGCCCGTGTCTCACCTGACACGCCCGTGTCGGGTTCCTCGACACGCCCGTGTTCGGGGGCGTGTCACGCATAACCACCACGGCAACGGGCACGACCCAAAAGAATATGGGTAGGGACACGGGTAGGCACACGCCCGTATCAAATGACACGCCCATGTCACATAGAAGTGTTTCTAGCCGTGTCCTTCTCGGGATGAAAATGGCCAAAAACACCATCCAGACACGGCCTTGGACACGCCCATGTCCTAGGTCGTGTACCCCTATACAGGCACCAAAAATCCTCTTTTTCGCGACCGACTCAAATACAATTTTCGGGGGGTTACAAATCTCCCCCACTTAAGGAATTTCGTCCCGAATTTAAGTAAAGGTACACAAATCTAAATAATACCTTAGTGGAATAACTCTGGGTATTCCTCCAACATAGCTTGCTCTCGCTCCCAAGAAAGCTCCTCACGTCCGCAATTATCCCATCGGACTTTAACCATACGGATATCCTTATTGCGGAGTCGCTTGACTGCAACATCTTCAATACGTACTGGCTTGACCCTTGTGGTCAACTCATAATCAACAGGTACTTGATTATCCGCAATGATCTGCGAATGCTCTTGCACCGCCTTACGCAACACCGATACGTGGAACACGTCATGCAGCCCACTCAATTCCGCTGACAACTTCAATCTATACGCCGCCTCGCCAACAAGCTCCAGGATTTCAAATGTTCCAAGGTATCTCGGACTCAACTTCTTCAAGCGTCGAACCCGCGAGACACCCTTGAACGGCTTAATTTTTAGATACACAATGTCGCCAACATTGAACTCCACATTCATATACTTGGCGTTATATTACCTTGACTATCTATCCTGAGCGATCTTCAACCTTTCCTGAATTATACGCACCATTGAAGTGGCGTCTTCCACCGCTTGACGTTTATACAACTTCAATTCGCCTGCCTCCAACCAAGACAACGGCGTACGACACTTCCTCCCGTACAAGGCCTCGAAAGGCGCCATTCCAATACTTGCCTGAAGGCTGTTGTTGTACGCAAGCTCCACCATATATAGGTGATCCTCCCAATGCTTTCCGAAATCTTGGATGCACATGCGAAGAATGTCCTCTATAGTCCTGTTGACCCTCTCGGTCTGACCATCCGTCTGTGGATGAAAGGCTGCGCTGAAACTCAGCTTAGTTCCCAACATACTATACACCAACCTCCAATCCTTCGACGTAAAGCGTCCATCTCGGTCACTAACAATACTGCGGGGCACACCATGCAATCGTATAAAATTTTGTCCACATAGAGTTTGGCTAACTTTTCCACCGGATCTTCCTTCCTATTCGGAATAAAGTGTGACACCTTTGTCAACCTATCTACGACCACCCAAATGGCGTCATTTCCCTTCTGTGACTTCGGCAAACCATGCACAAAATCAATAGACATGTCATCGAATTTCCAATCTAGGATAGGTAGGGGCTTCAAGAAACCTTCGGGCTTCTGGCATTCCGCCTTCACCAATGCACAAGTACGACACTTGGCCACATAAAGTGCTACATCCTTCTTCAGGCACGGCCACTAGAATAATTTCTTCATGTCTCTATACATCTTCGTGCTTCCCGGGTGGATTGAGTACCTGGTATGATGAGCCTCATACATCAACTCCTCCCGAAGATTATCCGCCCTAGGAACGCATAGGCGACCGTCCTTCCTTAGCAAACCATCTTCAACAACAAACTGGGAATTTGACCCATCCAAAGATTCATCCAAGATATGCTTCATGCTGTTATCCTGAACCAAAGCCCGCCGAACTCTATCAACTAGGTTACACTACACCTCTGTCCAAAACAGTTTTGTCTCAGCACTAGATTGCTTGTTGACGCAAGATATCTCCAAAGCCTCCAACTCATGGACTAATCTCTCATCATGTACCGATAACCAGTTGGCCTTTGCGGGAATCTTACGACTCAACGCATCCGCCACTACATTTCCCTTCCCATGCACATAATGTATCTTGAAGGTGTAGTCCCCTAAGAACTCCATCCACCTCCGCTGCCTCATGTTCAGATCCTTTTGGTCCAACAGGTACTTCAAGCTCTTATGATCGGTGTAAATATCGACCTTTACACCGTACAGGTAGTGCCTCCAAAGCTTTAGAGCAAATATCACGGCAGCTAACTCTAAGTCATGGACCAGATAATTTCTTTCGTGAGCCTTCAATTGTCGTGAACCATAGGATATCACTCTCCCATGCTATAACAGAACACAGCCCAAACCATTACCCGAAGCATCACTATAGATCTCGAACCCTTTGGTTCCACTTGGCGAACAAAAAATAGGCGTCGTGGTCAACCGCCTCTTCAACTCTTCAAAAGCCTGTTCTCACTCCAGCGACCACACAAACTTTTGATCCTTCCTTGTCAACATCGTGAGTGGAAGTGCTATCCGTGAAAAGTTCTCTACGAAGCGCCTATAGTAGCCGGCAAGCCCCAAAAAGCTCCGGACTTCCGCCACCGTAGTCAAAGTAGGTCACTCCCGTATTGCCACTATCTTCGCCGGATCCACAGCTATCCCTTCTCCACTAGCAATGTGACCGAGGAACGCTATCGAGGATAACCAAAATTCACACTTGGAGAACTTAGCATACAACTGAATCCTCCTCAACGTCTCCAACACCATGTGTAGATGATTGTAGTGATCCTCTTCACACTGCGAGTACACCAGGATATCATCGATAAACACTATGACGAAACGATCCAGGTACTCTCCGAATGTCCTGTTCATCAGATCCATAAATACGGAGGGCGCATTAGTCAACCCAAACAGCATGACCGTGAACTCGTAATGCCCAAACCGCGTACTGAATGCTATCTTTGGGATGTCGCTCTCCCTTATCCTCAACTGGCAGTAACCGGGCTTCATATCTAACTTCGAATATACCGTTGACCCAACCAACTGATCAAATAGATCGTCAATCCTGGGAATCATATATTTATTCTTTTCTGTAAGCTTGTTCAATTCCCGGTAGTCGATGCAAAGCCGCAAGCTCCCATCTTTCTTCTTAACAAAGAGAACGGGTGTGCTCCAAGGTGACGAACTTGGACGCACATAACCTTGCTCTAACAACTCTTGCAGTTGTACCTTCAACTCTGCCATCTCTCTTGGCACTATCCGATATGGAGAGCGTGACACCGGTTTGGCACCCGGTACCAGCTCAATGATAAAATCAATCTCCCGCTAAGGAGGGGCTCCTGGGAGATCATCTGGGAACACATTGGGATACTCGGACACAACTGGTATACTGTCAAGATTTGGCTTAGGCGTCAAAGTTTGCACTAGAGTGACAAACAGCTCTGCCCCAGACCGAACTGTCTTGAACACCTGAAGGCCTGACATCAAAATCTTACCCGACTCCTTCATGGCCACAAAAGTAGTCTCCCGATCAGTGTTCAGACCCAACTTAACTTCCTTACGGTTGCAATCAATGCATGCACCCTGCTCCGAGAGCCAATCCATACCGAAAATTACGTCGTAATCTACTAAAGGTAGAACCAACGCTCGCAAATCAAACTCCTAGTCTCCAATCCGAATCTTCGCTACGCAGACCCTATCCGCACGCATTGAGCACCCATTGGGCAACAACACATCCAACCTGTCTTTTGCCATCAAGGATGGAACTCCTATGCGCGATATGAATTTTTCGGACAAGAAGGAATGCAATGCTCCCGTATCAAACAGGGCTCTCGCCGGAAACTCAAAGATCAACACAAATCCTAGCATCAAAAATAGTAAGCTAACAAATACGAAGGTAACACCTATAAAAGTTAAACCACTGCAATTTAACTCTTACCTGTCACCACGTCCGCCTGCTTTATGGCCTCTTGCAGACCAAGGTTGTAGACTCTAGGCTGGGCTGGAGCATGATGGGACGCGGTTGACTCCACCGCCTCCCTTTCTCCTCATAAGTCGCTCCAGGCTTCCTCTCGGACTTTGAACGTCCGCTCCAACACTCACGAGCAAAGTGCCCCGTCTTCCTGTAGTTGTAGCTGTTAAAATTTTCTCAGCGTGGTCAGCAAGGTAGCCCAAACGCCAAATTAATTTCATCGGAACTACCCAGTTCGCACGTTGAACCAGCGGAAAACCAAGGAACAAGGCTAATCCCAATAAACAATGGAAGCACAAGTAGATCTTTTAAACATTCACTTCTTTACAATGCGAGGTATACGTAGCGAGACATGATTTCGTTAGTATGAACAGCTGAAAACAGAAAGCACCAAAAACAAGCCGGGCGGACAGCACCGGAGTCCGCCGAGACCACCGAGGTCGCCGAGGTCGCCGAGTCCGCGGAGATCGCCCGAACTTAAGCTGCAATCCGCCGAATAGCCACGGAGTCCGCCGAAGCTGCGAGGCCGCGCGGACACACCGTTATTCGTCTCTTGCTGAAGCTGAACTGAGTAACACCCACTACCCTCCTGAAGCCGGCGGACAGGTTATTGAAGCTGGCAAAGTTGAAACAGAGTTGACAAGCCGCAGAGCGACCTCCTGCTGAATCCGCAGAAACCGCACAACTTCCAAGTACTTGATCGAGGTCAAAGCCAAACTCCTGGCTCCTTGAAGCTATCCGCGCGACCTGCACACAGCAAACCGTCAGCCCTGAATCAATCCGCACGGACAGACAAACTGAGACCGCAGCTCCTTGCCCAACTCAACTTACTGTTCACTCAAGTTACTGTAGATGTGCCAGGGGGTCCTATTTATAGGAGAGGTGAGAAGTGTGGTCACCGCCCTAGAAATAGTGACACCACCCTAGCCCGCGAGATAGCAAAACACCGTCCGCCGAGTGCGCAAGGACTTAGCCGGATACCATGGAAAACAGCCAGGAGCAAGGCAACATTGGAGAACCCTCTCCAGTCCGCCCAAGCTATGCGGACAAGGCATCAGCCCGCAAAGCTTCCGACCACTGCAGGACAGCAACCCCCTTCAATGGCTGTCCGCACAAACCCGAGGCAGTCCGCAAGACTCACACCTCAATCTGCCACAAGTCCACGACCAAAGGCAGATAACAACAGTCCGCCCGGTCAACAGCAGACTTGGCGGATGCGGCGGACACCATAGTCTTGGCACAGAGTGTGACCAAGTCCAAAAGCCATCAAAGGCCAATGCGAGCATGGCGGACATAAACTCTCGTCCGCCAAACACCCTAGCACAGACCACCAGCAGTCCGCGAGCTTCTCGCACACCTGCCCCATCGCAGCAGTCTCCTCCCGGACTCCAAACTTCCGTCCGCCAAAGACCACAGCAAAACACCTTCTGTAACACCATAGCTCGACAAGCCTCAGCCAAGCTCTAAGCCTAGTCCGCAACAGCCCAAACCGCGGACATGAGCCAAACCGCCAAACAGCACAAGCTTGCACCACGGCCACTGAGCAATGCACTAGTCCGCAAGCCTCCATCCGCTGAGGCCGTATAGTCCGCGGACTTCACCCATGGAATCCGCTCAGAAGAACAGCCGGCTTCCACTAGACCTTCCACCAGGGCGCACATCACAGTCCGCCCAGTACGCCTAGTCCGCCAATGCTGTCCGCCCAGGCCGCCCGGCCTATCCCATCAACCACTTCCACTTCACAAATTTCAACACTCCCCCTTGAAGTGGGAAGTGGAAAGTGGTGACCAAGCCCAGCAAGCTGCGCAAGCGTTCAACAGGCCCCTTTGATAGTGGCTTCGTGAAGAAGTCTGCAAGATTATCTTCACTCCGAACATGCCCGACCAGCAGAGATCCTTCCAACACCTTCTCCCTGATGAAATGGTGATCAATCTCTATATGCTTGGTCCTGGCGTGACACACTGGATTGTTAACCAGTTTGAGAGCACTCTCGTTGTCACCCCGGAGTAAAGTAGGCCCTTGCACTTCTTCATGAACATCCTCTATAATCCTCCTCAACCAAACGACTTCACGAGCGGCCAAGGCCGAAGCCTTATACTCCACCTCCGTGGTTGAAACCGACACCGAGTCCTGCTTCTTGCTACACCACGAGATGCTAGCTGAACCGCAAGTGAACACATAACCTGAAGTAGACCTCCGATCATCCGAATCACCGCCATAGTCAGCATCCGTGTACCCGAGCAACGCAAACTCCGAGTCCCTTCTATAGAGGAGTCCCATGTCAGAAGAAGCCTTGACATACTTCAGAATACTCTTTGCCACAACTAGATGAGATTGCCTTGGTTCAGCCATATACCGACTTACTCGGCCAACAGCATAAGCAATGTCTGGCCTTGTAATCGTCAGGTAAATCAAGCTCCCAACAAGAGCCTGAACAGCATGGGATCATGAAGAACCCTTCCCATATCTCGTCAAAGCTTCAGCCCAGGTCCAGTGGAGTAGAGCACTTTTTCCCTTCGCCCATGCCGAACCGCTTCACAATGCGATCAGCATACCCTTTCTGGCAAATGAGAACCCCGCACTCCTTCCTCCCCACTTCAAGACTGAGAAAGTGATGCAACTCTCCCAAGTCTTTCATCTCGAAGCATATAGCAAGCTCAGCCCTGAGCCTTGCTACTTCCCCCTCCGAATACCCTGTGATGATCATGTCATCCACATACAGCAGTACCAAGACTTGTAGCTCCCCCTTCTTCTTGACGAACAAGCTTGAATCCGAGTTGGAAGCAAGGTATCCACATAATTGCAAGTACTCTGTAATCTTCCCATACCACGCTCTAGGAGCTTGCGTCAACCCATAGAGAGCCTTCCTGAGTTTACAGACATAGTCCAGATGCTTTTCAGAGACAAAACCAAGCGGCTGATCCATGAAGATCTCCTTGTCAATCTCTCCGTAAAGAAAGGTATTCTTCACATCGAGTTGCCACAACCTCCATCCCTTGCTAGCAGCCAAGACGATCACCACTCTTACTGAAGTCATCTTCCCAACTGGACTGAATGTCTCCTCATAGTCTTCTCCATACTGCTGTGAGAATCCTCTAGCAAACAGGCGAGCCTTCAACCTATCAATGCTCCTATCAGCCTTCTTCTTCAACTTATACACCCACTTGCAAGTAATTGGAGTAATGCCATCAACCTTGGACACAATGTCCCAAGTTTCATTCTTCTTCAGAGCATCAATCTATTCTTTCATGGCACCTTCCCACTCCTTCACTCTAGTGGCCTCGTTGAAGTTTGCAGGCTCTCGCTCATCCAAAGGACCTGCAAAGAAGCAGGAGACAAAGCTCACTGCATTCCCATCATAGTACCGAGCCAGTGGCTTAACCACCCTCTTCGATCTCCGAAGGGTCGGCTCCTTGCTCACTGCTTCCGTTGCTTCTTCGGGCTCAACTCCTACTTGGGGCAAGCATTGAGCAGTGCTCCCCCTGCTTCCTGAGCCAGAAGGCTCAGCCTCGGAGTTAGAAGCAACAGGAGCTGCTGGTGAAACAGCAAGCTCCTCTTTCAAGCCTTCAGCAGCCACCACCGGTGCTTCATCAACCTTGCTACTTCCGGTTAGCTTAATCGAGCCACCTCTATATGACGTCAGCTCGTCAAAGACAACATCTCTTGACACCACAAACTTCTTCGTCACAGGGTCCATGCATTTCCATCCCTTCTTCCGCTCATCGTAGCCAACAAAGACAAGCTTCCTTGTCTTCGCATCCAGCTTAGTCCGTGAAGCATCCGGGACATGCATGTAGCAAGTTGAACCGAAAACCCGAAGGTGTCCCACAATCGGCTTCTCCTTCAGCAACAGCTCAATAGGAGTCTTCATGTTGATAGGGCTGAGTGGCATCTGGTTGATGACGTAAGCAGCACAAGACATCCCCTCCGCCCAAAAGGACCTTGGGATATCTTTCGCATGAAGCCAGCATTTGCAGGTCTCCGTCAGATGACGGATCTTCCGCTCTGCTACCCTATTTTGTTGTGGAGTGTGAGCACAAGTAAGCTCCCGTTGGATCCCGTGTTTCCTGCAGAAGTTAGAAAACTCGGAGGAGACAAACTCACCCCCGTTATCAGTTCTAAGCTTCTTAATCCGCAACCCAAGCCGGCCTTCTACCAATTCCTTGAACTCCACAAACAAACGGAAGGCTTCCGACTTCTCCTTTAAGAAGTACACCCAAGTATACCTTGAGTAGTCATCAACCAAGACAAGCATGTACCTGATTCCACCAAGGATGGCAGTAACCGTCGGTCCCATCAGGTCGCCATGAATGCACTCCAATGGTTTCTTGCTCCTTGTTTGTGATTTATCAAACGGAAGGCGATGTGCCTTACCGTATTGACAGCCCGCGCAAACATGCCCGTAACCAAAGGAGGACAACTTAGGCAACCCCTTCACCAGACTTCTACTCGCCATCGCCATCAGCTTGTTCATGCCAACATGCCCTAGCCTCTTATGCCAAATAGCAGCGCTATAATTGGCCCTCATACGATCAACATAAGAATTGATGGCAAGAACAAACAAGTTCTTCACCCTCCTCCCTACATGAGCAACATCAGCCTTTACCGCTGATACGTTACGAAGGAACCTCACATCTGTTGGCCCAAACAGAACGTGATAACCAGCGTACACCGCATTGGTTACCGAGAAGAGGTTTTTCTTCATGCCCGGCACGTGATACACACTCCTTAATATGAGTGGCCCATGATCACTACCCAAAGACACGACCCCCTCTTTCTCTACTGCATAAACAGTATTATCAGCAGTGATAATAGCTTAATTACCTGAGTAAGCCTGCATAGAGGTGAACTTCGACTTGTCTCCGGTGAGGTGATGACCACACCCGGAGTCCACGATCCACTCGTCGTTGAAGTCCTCAGCAGAGAAGGCCCGGACACAAGTGCCCGTCATAAACGCTCCGCCCCATTCTGCTTCTTCACTTCTCGAGCAAGTTTCCTCCTTTCCCGCAGCATGCCCAGGCTGCAGTTTGACCGTGCAGTCCCGCTTGAAGTGCCCTCGCTGATGATACCGGTAGCACTTCAAGTTCTTCTTCCAGTCCTTAGGAGCATTGCTCCTCTCCGGCTGATATGAAGTTGAAGTCTCCTTCTCACCAGTGACCTGCACCTTCTTCTTCTTCTTCTTCCCTTCCCATCCTTTCTTCTTGCCTGAGAAGAGAGCTTCGCTGCCTTCCTGATTTAGGTTCACTCCAGACATCTGCCTTGCCAAGCTCTCCTGCGATGCAAGCAGATTCTCCAGCTCTAGCAAAGACGGCTGCGTAGCCCACCCTTGAACAGATGTTACAAAGGCCACATACTCCTTTCGCAAGCCTCGGATAATGTGCCTTTTCATCTTTGCCTCAGAGATAGGCTCATCAGGATCCAGTGCCGACAGCTCAGCACACAAGCTCTTCATCTTTAAGAAGTACTTGGAGATGGAAAGGTCTCCCTGAGTTGCCCTGGCCAACTCATTCTCCAGGAACTGAAGCCGCGCCACATTCTTCCTATTGAACAACTCATCAATGGTTGTCCAAATATCAGCAGCCGACTCACATCCAACGATGTGATCAAACAGTTCCGGAGACACGGCCCTCTTCAGAATGAACTCCGCCTTACCATTTGTTCTTCTCTAGAGCCTAACCTGCTCAGCAGTACCGAACGCAGCCGTGACTTCCTATCTGTCGTCACCACCGACGACTTCCCACAGCTCCTCGCCAAGAAGATAACTCTTCATGCACGACTTCCACTTCTTAAAGTTAGTCGGCGTTAAGAGTTCAATGCCCAGACCTCTTGCAAAGCTCCCTTCCATTTCAACACCTGTTGGCAACCTTCAGAAGCTCGAGCAACAACACAGGTTGATCACCACTCAATCACTGAGTAACAACACTGGTTGACTTCCGCTCATGCAACTGAACCTTCCTCTGATCCCATGTTAAAATTTTCTCAGTGTGGTCAGCAAGGTAGCCCAAACGCCAAATTAATATCTTCGGAACTACCCAGTTCGCACGTTGAACCAGCGGAAAACCAAGAAACAAGGCTAATCCCAACAAACAATGGAAGCACAAGCAGATCTTTTAAACATTCACTTCTTTACAATGCGAGGTATACGTAGCGAGACATGATTTCACTAGTATGAACAGCTGAAAACAGAAAGCACCAAAAACAAGCCGGGCGGACAGCACCGGAGTTCGACGAGACCGCCGAGGTCGCCGCGTCCGCTGAGATCGCCCGAACTTAAGCTGCAATCCGCCGAATAGCCACGGAGTCCGCCGAATCCGCGAGGCCGCGCGGACACACCGTTATTCGTCTCCTGCTGAAGCTGAACTGAGGAACACCCCCTACCCGCCTGAAGCCGGCGACCAGGTTATTGAAGCTGGCAAAGTTGAAACAGAGTTGACAAGCCGTAGAGCGACCTCCTGCTGAATCCGCAGAACTGCACAACTTCCAAGTACTTGACCGAGGTCAAAGCCAAACTCCTGGCTCCTTGAAGCAATCCGCGCGACCTGCACACAGCAAACCGTCAGCCCTGAATCAATCCGCGCGGACAGACAAACTGAGACCGCAGCTCCTTGCCCAACCCAAATTACTGTTCACTCAAGTTACTGTAGATGTGCCAGGGGGTCCTATTTATAGGCGAGGTAAGGAGTGTGGTCACCGCCCTAGAGATAGCAACACCGCCCCATCCCGCGCGATAGCAAAACACCGTCCGCCGAGTCCGCAAGGACTTAGCCGGATACCAAGGAAAACCGCCAGGAGCAAGGCAACATTGGAGAACCCTCTCCTGTCCGCCCAAGCTATGCGGATAAGGCGTCAGCCCGCAAAGCTTCTGACCACTGCAGGACAGCAACCCCCTTCAATGGCTGTCCGCACAAACCCGAGGCAGTCCGCAATACTCACGCCTCAATCCGCCACAAGTCCACGACCAAAGGCAGATAGCAACAGTCCGCCCGGTCAATAGCGGACTTGGCGGATGCGGCGGACACCATGGTCTTGGCACAGAGTGTGACCAAATCCAAAAGCCATCAAAGTCCAATGTGAGCATGGCAGACATAAACTCCCGTCCGCCAAACACCCTAGCACAGACCGCCAGCAGTCCGCGAGCTACTCGGACACCTGCCCCATCGCACCATCCTCCTCCCGGACTCCAAACTTCTGTCCGCCAAAGACCACAGCAGAACACCTACTATAACACCAGAGCTCGACAAGCCTCAGCCAAGCTCTAAGCCCAGTCCGCAACAGCCCAAATCGCGGACATGAGCCAAACTGCCAAACAGCACAAGCTTGCACCACAGCCACTGAGCAATGCACCAGTCCGCAAGCCTACATCCGCTCAGGTCGCATAGTCCGCGGACTTCACCCGTGCAATCTGCTCAGAAGAACAGCCGGCTTCCACTAGACCTTCCACCAGGCCGCACATCACAGTCCGCCCAGTCCGCCTAGTCCCCCAATGCTGTCCTTCCATGCCGCCCGGCCTGTCCCGTCAACCACTTCCACTTCACAAATTTCAATAGTAGCAAGCCCCTGGGACTCGACTTGTAGTTGCCCCCGATGCATCAGCCGAAGGGGCTGAGTTCGAAGTCCTCCGCTTCTTGTTCCACCTGCGGAAACTTGACTTGTTATTTGGCACCTTGAACTCGGACTTCTTTTCTCCTGGTCCTTCTTCTCTTGAACTTTCTTAACAACCTTCTCCAACGATCGGGCCAAATTGACCAAGGCTAGGAAGCCTTGCGCCTTAGGCCCAGCAAGTAGTAGCTGTAGATCACCGCGTAGACCCTCATAAAATCGGTTGGTCTTCCGTTCTTCCTCCATAAATGTAGCACCAGCATAATGACCCAACCGTGTGAACTCATGAAGATACTCGTCCACGCTTCTGGCTCCCTTAGTCAACCCAAGAAATTGGTTCTCCATTTCAAGCTACTGAGCAGAGGGTACAAATCTGGCTAGAAACAATCTTGAAAATTCCTCCATAGGCACATCAGCAAGTTGCCTTCCCACTAAGAGATGAAACTGCAACTCATCCCACCACAGCCTCACTTCGCCCACCAAAAGAAAAGTCGTTATGGTGGTCTTCTGCCACTCCTCAGTTAACGTGGCTACCAAGACCCTCTTTATCGAAGAGAGCCAGTCCTCATCTTGAGTTAGCGTTCCAACCCCATCAAACCTCGGAGGATTAAAGCCCATTATATGCTTAAGCTGCTTCTCCGTAGCTCTCCCGGCTCTACCAGATCGACTGCTGCGCGCTCCACCACTCTCGGCTCTGCCGCCCAAACCGGTTCTTGCTCATTCGGAGGAGGTGCGCGATGCATTTGCCCTACAGGTTGGGTATTTATCATTGCAAATACCGCTTCAACCACCATCCTGATGGTTTCCGCTGAAGGAGGTATTGTAGGCACGTCCCTTGGTGCACTACTTTCCGTTGATTGCGGACGGTCTGACTGACCCACACTGCTCCTAGTTGTCTATAGTAGCAAAGACACGCGATTAGAAGACAAATAAATTGCTAAAATCAATCATTGAAACACTCAGATTCCACAAAATAAGTGTATTTTCATTCCTAAGTGGACATTCATGGGTTCTTTTTGATGTTATAGTGATGACGCACACATGTGATCACCACCCCTTAAAAGAATTCGCCCACAAATTCATTTAAGCCTGACCGTAACCAGAAGTCTGATACCAAATTATAACACCCCCATCCGTCGCATGGCATATAACAGAAGGTCCAGCTGGAACCCGACGCCATTTACCACAGACAGTCGAAAGGGTTACATAAGAATATTCAAACTATCCAATTAAAACTACACATCCTACACAGAGCATTCTAGCGGAAGCTTTTAAAATTGAAAGAACCCAAATCTTAAATCCATATCCAATAGTGTCCACATCCACACAACCGGAATGAAAGCCCAAATACACTAAAAGGGTACATGGCCTTATGGCCTTATAAATGTTCACTTAATAAAAACATGTGTTACATACATCGGCTCGCAGGCTAGCCACACATGATAAAACTAAAAACAACTATTCGCTTTGGCCTTCTAGGGCCAGCACAGCAACATGGGCTCCAGCCCGCTATTTGGTACTCGGCTCCGCAGCACCTGCAAGCACATTCCATCGCACGGTGGCAAACAAGGCAACGGTCAGCCCCTAGGTCAGGACGGTGGTGCTATTTCCCTGCATAACATTAGCCCAACAAAACAATAAAGTGCAACTATATATTTCGCCACAGGTGTAGGCTCGCACGGCTAAACACCCCGTGCACTCAGGGCGCATTAACGGTGAATCCTGTCATTACAGCGTCTTCACCACCCCCCCCCCCCCCCAGGATGGCAACAACATGTGAGCATTTAGCCTTTCTGACCACCGTCTAAGGCTCCCAACTATGCCAACGGCCAGTCCCCGTCTTAAGGTCTCTCACACCGAACCACATAGCCTAGGTCCAATTCCACTTGCCCGTTGCTCACGCCGCATATACAATTTAAGTCCTACGTGCGGGCCAAGCTTATCTCAGATCCCAAAGTTTTCCAAACAATCTCATAACCCAGTTATGATCAAGGCCGGTTCCCAGACCGCCAAGTTAGCAGAACACATTTCCGCTCAGTTTTCAGGGTGCGCCTTGAAGCTAACCTCCAAGGATCCCTGCTACAATCTACCGCGTAGAAACCCGAAAAACCCAAAGCACGGAGTCTTCTCCGGCAAAACATATCAAATGCAACATCACCGATCCAGACAATATACGTCCGGGTAGGCTTCACACACAATGCCTATGCCCGTACTTACGATTCCGGACTCTATATGCAACACAAGGGGGATTATTCACATTAACCCCAAGGAACACCACGCACTCACCGCACACTCGCGGGAGCGAGATTCCCTATGCTGAAAGAAAGAGCTTCACATGCTCAAGTATAGAATCGTTACCCTTGTAGTCCGCTTTGGCGCCATGGAAAAACTACAGGATGGAAATCTTCACAACGAACTTTCCTCCACAGATCCGCTCTCAGATTTCAAAACGGTGCTCTGATGCTCCGCTGGTGCCCGGAATCCCTTCCTGCTTCCTACTCTTTCCAACTCCTTGAGAGAGAGAATGGTTGGAGAGAAATGAAGGATTAACTCCCCTATTCCCGGCCTTAACAGATCAGGAAACCATCTGGGCCGTTGGATCTTAATTAAAGAAAACGAAAGGCTTAGATCCGTTCAAAAATCTCCAGACCTGGGCCGAACACGGCTTGGCACATGGCTGTGTCCCAGGCCGTGTGCCTCGCTCCAGGCACGATCGTCGAATGGAGGAAAGACACACGGGCAGAGACACACCCGTGTCTCAACTGACACGCCCGTGTCGAGTTCCTCGACACGCCCGTGTTCGGGGGAGTGTCACGCATAACCGCCACGCAACGGACACGACCCAAAAGAACACGACTAGGGACACGGGTAGGCACACGCCCGTGTCAAATGACACGCCCGTGTCACTTAGTCGTGTTTCTAGCCGTGTCCTTCTCGGGATGAAAACGGCCAAAAACACCAGCCAGACACGGCCTTGGACATGCCCGTGTCCTAGGCCGTGTACCCCTATACATGCACCAAAAATCCCCTTTTTCGCGACCGACTAAATACAGTTTTCGGGGAGTTACACGGCGGCCAAATTCTCGGCTCCTCGCTTATCACAGAATTATAAGTCAAACTCCTGGAGGAGTAAGACCCAACGAATGAGGCGCGGTTTGACATCCATTTTGGCAAGAAGATATTTGAGTGCCGAGTGGTCCGTAAAAATAATAATTTTTGAAAGTGTAATATAATGATGGAATTTATCAAAAGCGAATACTACAGCTAGGAGCTCCTTCTCGGTTGTGGTGTAATTTTCCTGTACAGATGTGAGCGTCTTACTTGCATAATAGATGGGGTAGAAGTTTTTAGATATGCGTTGACCTAATACGGCTCCCACCGCAAAACTACTCGCATCGCACATTATCTCAAAGGGAAGGTCCCACACCGGAGCTATCATAATCGGGGCATTAGTTAATTTTTATTTTATTAAATTAAAAGCAGCTAGGCAAAGGTCATCAAAAATGAATGGGGCATCTTTTTCTAAGAGATGGGTAAGGGGTTTGGTGATCTTGGAGAAGTTCTTTATGAAACGACGGTAAAAACTAGCATGCCCTAGGAAACTTCGTATAGCTTTGATGTTCATAGGCGGCGGCAGCTTCTCGATAACTTCTATCTTAGCAACGTCTACTTCAATACCTCTTGCAAAAATTTTATCACCCAAAACTAACGCTTCCCTCACCATAAAATGACATTTTTCCCAATTTAGGGCAAGGTTAGTTTCTTCACATCTTTCTAAGACTTTTTCGAGGTTTTCTAAACAACTATCAAATATGTCACCGAACACGGAGTTATCATCCATGAATACCTCCATAATGCTTTCTACGTACTTGTCAAAGATAGCGAGCATACATCGCTGGAATGTAGTTGGCGCACTGCACAATCCAAACGACATTCTTCAGTAAGCGAAGGTGCCGAAGGGACAAATGAACATAGTTTTCTCTTGGTCCTCGGGAGAGATGGGGATTTGAAAATACCCCGAGAGGCCATCGATAAAACAATAAATGTTATGGCCGGATAATTGTTCTAAAATTTGATTGATGAACGGCAAGGGAAAATGATCCTTGCAGGTGGCATCATTTAACTTACGATAATCTATACACATTCGCCACCCCGTCACCGTCCGTGTCGAGATTAAATCATTATTTTCATTTTCAACTACAGTTATCCCTCCCTTCTTCGACACTACCTGAACAGGGCTAACCCACTTACTATCTGATATAGGATAGATAATTCCTGCGTCTAACAATTTCATAACCTTGCCCTTAACTACTTCTTTCATGTTCGGGTTTATACGGCACTGAGGTTGTATGGAGTTACGCGAATTATCTTTCATTAAGATTTTGTCAGTGCAGAAAGATGGGCTTATGCCCTTGATATCAGAAATTTGCTAGGCAATAGCTCGGCGATGCTCACGTAAAACTAAAAGGAGTATATCATTTTACGCATCTGTGAGGTTGGTCGAAACTATTACAGGTAGCTTGAAGTCCTTTTCTAAGTAAGCATATCTAAGAAGTTTGGGGAGTTCTTTCAATTCTAGGGTAGGTGGTTATTCATACGAGATTTTAGAAATTCTTTCTTTTTCAAAAACTATGTCCTCGTAGACTTTTTTATGTTTAAAATTAAAAGGGGTGGAGCCAGTGATCATGGCGGTTTCTTGCAGCGATTCAGTTGGAAAAGTAGAGGAGAAACAAAAAGCAGAATTTTTTTTAAAATTCAGAGAGGCTATAGGAGGATTCTTCACTTAGGTGTATCGATTTAGTTGGAAGACTAGAGGAAGAATAAAAATAAGAAAAAAAATTTTCAAATTCAGAGAGGTGATAGGAGGATCCATCATTTACCGCATCTACGAAAAAGCAGGAGTCATCATTTGCTAGGTGTTCTTCATCGAGGGGGTGATAGAGAAAGTTACCTCGTCGTCGCCTACACGAAGGAAGAGCTTACCATTGCTTACGTCAACGATGACTCGGGAGGTGGCAAGGAAGGTTCAGCCAAGGATCAAGAGAACCTCGACGTCTTCTTCGATGTCCAATATGACGAAATCGACCGGGAAGATGAACTTGTCGACTTTAACTAAGACATCCTCCACTATTCCTAATGGTTACTTGATGGATCTATCAGCTAGTTGGATACTCATGCGTGTGGGGTTGAGGTTACCAATTCCTAACTTTTTAAACAACTAGTGCAGCATCAGGTTAATACTCGCACCTAAGTCGGCTAATCCGTGCTTGACAAAAAGATTACCAAAGACACACGGAATAGAAAAACTACCCGGGTCACTGATCTTCTTTGGCAAACCGTTTGTCATGACCGTAGAGCACTCGCCGTTAAGTGTGACATACAAAAGGTTTTCAAACTTCTTCTTGTTGGTCAGGAGGTCCTTAATATACTTAACGTACTTCGGTATCTAGGATATTACTTCGTGGAAGGGCAGATTTATGTGAATTTGTTTAAACATTTCTAAGACGCGGGAGTATTGATCATCCTGACGTTGCTTATTAAGTTCGGAAGGGTATGGCGGGGTTGGATTATTTGTAAAGATGGGTGGTGGAGTGAGATCTTTTTCTAAAACGGGGGGGGGGGGGGGATAACTTCTTCTTCAGCAGAGGGTGAAATTTTTAAAACGGGAGCGGAGCTTTGATTTTTTAAAGCGGGAGCGGAGCTTGCCTCGGGCTCTTCACTTACCATACCGGGAACTTGCTTCCCACTCTGAAGAGTTATAGATTTTGCTTGCTCTCTCGGGTTGGGCTCGGTATTGGAAGGAAGAGACCCTGTGGGTCGCTCAGAAATTAGTTTTGCGAGTTTTCCTACTTGATTTTCTAGAGTTTTTACGGACCCGGTTAAGGTTCTTATAGTAGCGTCATTTGTGGTGATATATTAAGAAAATAACTCCTCCAAGCTTGGAGGTTTTGGAAAGTTCTGAAGAGGTGGAAGCGGTGCAGAAAAATCATTTTGTGGTGGTGGGCACATTGCATACGATGGATTACTCGACGAAAAATTCGGGTGATTTCTTAAAGCAGGATTATAACTATTTGGAAAAAAACCAGGAGGATGAAAATTCTGTTGGGTACATTGGTCAAATGTACCTGATTTGAAGAAGCCTCACCTAACTCAGTGATATATATCATAGTGTATTTGATGTTTGTTTGAGTTACTTGTGCAGGTCAGGAATACACTGGACTGAAGCTAAAAATTCTAAGTCCATGTGTCGACAGCCAGAGGGAAAGTGTCGACACTTGAGAAAGCTTGTGTCGACACCCAGACAAGCAGTGTCGACACTTGGAGTCATTGTGTCGACACCTGGGAAGAAGAGTTAACACCAGTCAGAAAGTGTCGACACTTGGAACTGTGTCGACACTCAGTGTAGAAGAATGCAGAAAAGCTGTGTCGACACTTAGCAGAAGTGTCGACACCTAGAAGAGCTGAGTCAACACCAGGAAGTGTCAACACTTGAAGAAAGTGTCGACACTCAACACAATGTGTCGACACTATGCAGAAGAGTCAGCACTTGAAGTAAGTGTCGACACCCAGCACAATGTGTCGACACTTAGCTAAAGACTCAGTATTTGAAGTAAGTGTCGACACTCAGCACAATGTGTCGACACACAACCAGAGGAGTCATCACTTGAAGTAAGTGTCGACACTCAGCACAATGTGTCGACACTTAGTTGAAGACTCTACACTTGAAGAAAGTGTCGACACAAGGAGCTGTGTCGACACTTAGCAAAGAACAGAAAAGTTACAAAATATTCTAAGTACAAGTGTCGACACTAAAGGAATGTGTCGACACTCAGCTGAAGAAACAAGATTGAAGACTTGTGTCGACACCAAGAAGCAGTGTCGACACTTGACAGTTTCTACACATGAAGATGTGTCGACACAAAGGAGATGTGTCGACACTTAGAAGAATACAGTTAAAGAAGAAGTACAAGTACTTGTGTCGACACTCAATTTTAGTGTCGACACATGCAGAAGAAACTGTGTCGAGACATACAAGGAATTGTGTCGACACCTTGTAGACTTGTGTCGACACTTACACAACATGTGTCGACACTTGGCCTATAAGTGTCGACACTTAAGTACAGAAAGTCTCGATACTATCTGACAGTTAGAGGAATTTCAAGAAGTGACTGGCTGACAAGACAGCTGCCGATCCAGCCGGTCTACATCAACTGTCAGTGATATCAGAAGTCTGTTATGAACCGGACCAGCCGGTTACCATGAAGGAAGCCTATAAATAGGCACCCATAGTTTACAGACCAAGATTGATCAAGTGATTAAGGATTGTTGAGATAATATAGAAGTGGTTGAAAAAGTTTTTACAGAGAGAGATCAGATCTTTGTAAAAGTGGTATATTGAGAATCAACACAAGAAGATCTTGCTGTGCATCAGCAGATCTAAGAAGTTGGAGAGAGAGAGCTCCAACCAAGTATTCAGTCTTTGGAACTAAGGCTGAGAAGAAGAATTCAGAGTCATCTGGATTTCAAGAAGCAGAGGTCAAGGAACAACTGCAGAAGATTCAGACTAATTCAGTTCAAATCAAGAAGCTTTGAAGGAAGCTAAGTCAGTTTGGATCTAACTGAGTTCTTCCAAGAACTCTTCAAGAATCTCTCAACTCCTCTCCTATTTTCTGAGTTGTAGAGTTAACTATTGTACATTCTATTTTTACCTGTAGGATCCATTGGATCTGAGTGAATTGTAAGCCTATTTTATAAAGGCTGAGGGTAGGGCTTGGTTGCCTGAGTGTAGGAGTTGAAGAACTCTGAGTGTAGGCCTTAATTGGCTGAGTGTAGGCCTGGGTGGCTGAGTGTAGGCCTTTTGGCTGAGTGTAAGGCTTTGGGCCTGAGGTAGGAACCTAGTTTGGTTCTGAGTTAGTGGAGAAGTTTGGCCGAATCTAGTACACTGCTAGATAGGCGAAGGGGGAAAGTGGATGTACCCAAAGATTGGGGAACCACTATAAATTAGTGTGTCTGCTGTGGTGTGCTGTGCTGTGCTGTGGATTACTTGTTTGAATTCTGTAATTGGTGTTAGCTGGAATAATTGTTGTGCTGCCAACAAAGTTTAAAAAAGGTTTAGGTCACCTATTCACCCCCCCCCCCTCTAGGTGTTTAGGTACCATATCTTTCAAGTGGTATCAGAGCGAGGTTACTCAAAAAGGACTAACTGTCTGAGGAGATCCAGTTTGGCAGATTCAGTATAAGTCAGGAAACAGTTTCAAGAAAATCAAGAAACATGGGATCTTCAGAGAATCACAAGGAATTGGGTTCAATGAAACTGCCCATATGCAGAAAAGAGATATTTGGAATCTGGAAAGAAAGGGTAAGGCTGTTCATGGAGGCCTCTGACCCTAGGATCTACATCACAGTCAAGGAAGGGCCTTATGTGCCCATGAAGATTTCAGTCTTGGATGCTACACAGAGAACTCCAAAGGATTTTTCTGAGATGACCAAGGATGAGATTGTCCTAGCTACAATGGACAAAAGGGCACAGAACATCATAGTTAGTGCAATTGATGATGCCACCTTCCAGAACCTTATTCACTGTAAAACAGCAAAAGAAATGTGGGATACCCTCATTGTCTACATGGAAGGTTCTGAAGAAGTAAGACAAGATAGGAAATCCTTGCTTAATCAAGAATATGAGAGCTTTAGGCAAGGAAGAGGAGATAGCATCACTGAATGCTACAAAAAGTTCTACAGAATTGTTAATGAACTCATGTCCTATGGAAGGGAGTTCACAAACTATGAATTGAATGATAAGTTCTTGAGGTCCCTAACCAAAGATTGGGACACTAAGATCTGTGCCATCAGAGAAATGACAAAGTTGGGAGAAATTCCTCCTCCCACACTGTTTGGCAAGTTGTTATCTTATGAGATGCAATTGTCAGTAAGAAAAGAGGAGGAAAAGTCAACAAGGACTGAACACAGGGAAAGGACTGTTGCCTTTAAGTCAGAAGTACATAGAAAGAACAGGACTAAGTCATCAACTCCTCCTCCAGAGGTAGTTGAATCAGAATCTGATGAGTCTGTTAGCACTAAATCTACAAGCAGTGAAAGTGATGAAGACTTTGCTGCATTTACCAGACATTTTCAGAAATTCCTGAAGAAGAAACAGTGGAAGTCCAGACCTTCTTTTTCAAAAGGGAAAGAAGTTCAGTATCAGGAGAAGAAGCCTTCAAAGAAGGACAAGCATAGGACAAAGACTAGCAAGGCAACTGGGTCTAAGATTGTGTGTTACTGCTGCAACAGACAGGGTCATGTAATTGCAGATTGTCCTGAAAGAAGGAAAGAATCCAGTGGCAAAAAGAAGACTCACTTCAAAGGAAAGAAGGAGAAGTCCTTTGTTGCAAAGAATGAGAAGACTCTTTCAGATATTTCTTCTTCAGACACTGAGACAGATGCTGAAGCCTATATAGGGCTATTTGCTGAAGAAGAAGAAGAATTTATGCATATCATGGAATCAATCTATGAACAAGAAGAGGTTCAGTGCCAAGGACTAATGGCATTGACTGAAAGTACCAAAATTCTGGAGCAGCCAGGACCTAGTCAGGTACAAAGTCCAACTCCAAGTTCTGATTCCAGTTCTAGTTCAGAGTCAGAATCATCTTCATCAAGTGATGGAAGTGATTCTGAATCTGAGGGAGATATTCATCAGCTCTTAGATGAATACCAAGTACTGTTGCAAGCCTATAAGAAAAGCAAGATCCTAGCCAAAAGTCAGGCAAAGGAGATTGCTGATCTCAAGGCAGCTGCAACAGATTTTGAGAAGGAGTATGATCAAAAACTGAATGAAGTAGCCAGGCTAAAACACATTACTGTGATTCAGATGGGTACTATTACATTTAAAAATGATCAAATTAAGTTGCTGGAGATCAATCTCCAGAAGGAGAAAGAGCTAGTTGCTAGGTTTTCAAAACCTAAATCAGTGCTACCCTTGATTGATGAATTTGTTCATCATAAAGGAAAGGCTGGATTGGGTTTTGTTAAGCCTGTGAGGACTGTTCAGGATCAGTCCAAGTCCAAGGGCAAAGCCCCAACATTCAACAAGGCTGCTGTGGTCAAGACAGCAAAGGTTGTACCTAAGCAAAGGTACAACAAGTTTGAATGCTGGTGTTGTGGCAAGGTTGGCCACTTTGCCTTGGATTGTTGGCACAATGCCAGTGCCAAGTTGAGTAACAAGTTACCTGTTGGAAAGCCAGCAGGTAGCTATGTCAAATTGCAAACTAACAATCACCAAGGACCCAAGTTTACTTTGGGTTCTAAGGTTCATTAATTTGTTTTGCAGGTGAATCCAAGTGACCATACCCCTACATGGTACTTGGATAGTGGTTGTTCCAGACACATGACTGGAACTAGGGGACTACTGAAGGACTATATCCCAATCAAAAATGGTCCAAAGGTGACCTTTGGTGGTTCTGAAAAAGGAATCATCAAAGGGTTTGGTAACATTTCTTCTAACCTTGTTACCATTACTCAAGTGGCTTATGTTAAAGGTTTGAAACACAACCTCATTAGTATAAGTCAATTAAGTGATGTAGGGTATGACATCTCATTTGTTCAAAATGGTTGTCATATCAAGAGGTCAAGTGATCAAGAGATCATTTTGACTGGATATAGAAAGAGAAATGTCTACTGCTTAGACATTATGGTTGAGAACAATTGTTCTCCAGTCTGTCTTGTAGCTGATGAGACAGTCTCTCAATGTGTCAAATGGCACAAGAGGCTTGCTCATCTTAATTACAAGACTATTGGCAAACTCTTTAGTAAAGAGTTAGTGAGGAATGGTCCTCAAGTTAAGTGTGTCAAAGATGGCATTTGCTCAGCTTGTCAAAAGGGCAAGCAGACTAAATCCACCTTTAGAAGCTTAGACAACAAAGATGCTGTGAGGTGTTTATACCTCTTGCATATGGATCTATTTGGTCCAATGCCAGTTCACAGCTTAGGTAGGAAGGTCTACACCTTTGTAGTTGTTGATGACTACTCAAGGTTTTCCTGGGTGTTCTTCTTAAAGCAGAAATCTGAAACACCTAGTGTCTTCTATAGTTTTGTTAAGCAAATTCAGAATGAATTGAACTGTACAGTGGTCAAAATTAGAAGTGACCATGGTACTGAGTTTCAGTCTGAAAGCATGACAAAGCTGTGTGAAGACTATGGGATATTTCAAGAATTCTCTTCACCTAGAACACCTCAGCAAAATGGCATTGCTGAAAGGAAAAATAGGACCTTGATAGAGGCTGGTAGAACCCTATTAAGTGATTCATCACTGCTAGAATATTTCTGGGTTGAAGCAGTAAACACTGCATGCCATGTGATAAATAGGGCTACCATCACTAAAAGGTTAAACAAGACCCCCTATGAAGTAGTGAAAGGCAGGAAACCAAATCTGTCCTATTTTAGGATCTTTGGTTGTAAATGCTTCATACTTAACAATGGGAAGTCTTACTTAACTAAGTTTGTTGCCAAGTCCCAAGAGGGAGTGTTTGTTGGGTACAGCAATAATAGTAAGGCTTATAGAGTCTACAACTTGACTACACAAGTTGTAGAGGAATCTGTGCATGTAGTTTTTGATGAGTCACAACTAATTAACAATGAGTTGTCTAGTAGTGTGTGCAGCCCCACAGGTCTTACTAAGAAGATGGACAAGCTAACCATAGAATATGTACCTGCTGCAAGACAGCAAGTAGAAGAAGATGGCTTATGTCCAGGGGGAGAACTACATGTACCAGGAGCTGTAGAAGTACAAGGAACTCAGCTTGATGAAGATGCTGAAGAAGTTCAACCAGAAGTAAGGATGCCTCAAGCCAACAGGCATCTAAGGGATCATCCAGTAGAGCTGATCATTGGAGATCCAAGACAAGGTGTTCAGACTAGAAGCAGAAATCAGAATGCTGTAGTATATTCAAGTTTTCTGTCTCAAATAGAACCAAAGAAATTTGAAGAAGCTATACAAGATCCACAGTGGACTGAAGCAATGCAGGAGGAGCTTAATCAGTTCAAAAGGTGTAAGGTTTGGGATCTGGTTCCTAAGCCTAAAGATCACAATGTGATAGGAACAAAGTGGATCTACAGGAACAAGTTAGATGAACAAGGTGTCATCATTAAGAATAAGGCAAGACTGGTTGCAAAAGGATATAGGCAAGAAGAAGGTATTGATTTTGATCAAACCTTTGCTCCAGTAGCCAGACTGGAAGCCATAAGGATGTTCATGGCCTATGCAACCTACCAAGGATTCAAAGTATACCAAATGGATGTGAAGTCAGCATTCCTTAATGGTAATTTAAAAGAAGAAGTATATGTGGAGCAGCCTTCAGGTTTTGTTGATTCTACTCTTCCACATTATGTCTATAGACTTAGGAAAGCATTGTATGGGTTAAAGCAAGCTCCTAGAGCTTGGTATGAAACCCTATCTAGTTTCCTCATTGAGAACAAGTTCACAAGGGGGAAAATAGATAAGACTCTATTCCTTAGGGAATCTAGAGGCAAAGTAATACTTGTCCAAATATATGTAGATGACATTATATTTGGGTCTACTGAAAGTAGCCTTTGCAAAAAGTTTGCAAAGCTTATGCAAAGTCAATTTGAGATGAGTAGTATGGGAGAGCTGAAGTTTTTCTTGGGTCTCCAAGTTAAACAGACTGAAAGTGGCTTGTCCATATGTCAGTCAAAGTTCACCCTGGAACTCATAAGGAAATATGGTATGGATTCATCCAGTACCATGAAGACTCCTATGGGGTCAAGTATGTCTCTAAGCAAGGATGATGCAGGGAAACCTGTAGATGAAACCTTGTATAGAGGGATAGTTGGCTCTCTTCTATACTTGACTGCAAGTAGGCCTGACATTATGTATGCTACATGTGTTTGTGCCAGGTATCAAGCATGCCCCAAAGAGTCTCACTTGACTGCAGTCAAGAGAATATTGAGATATCTAAAGGGCACACCTTATCTAGGCCTCTGGTACCCTAGGAATGGAGATTTTGATCTAACAGGCTATTCAGATGCAGACTTTGCAGGATGCAAAGAAGATAGAAAGAGCACAACTGGATCCTGTCAATTCCTAGGTGGAAGACTCATTTCATGGAGTAGTAAGAAGCAAACCAGTGTGGCCATCTCCACAGCTGAGTCAGAATATGTAGCTGCAGGAAGTTGCTGTGCTCAACTTCTGTGGATTCAACATCAGCTAGAAGACTATGGATGTCAGGTAAGTAGAACTCCACTTTATTGTGATTCTACTAGTGCTATTTCAATAGCTAACAACCCTGTATCACATAGTAGAACTAAACATATTGAGATTAAATATCACTTTCTTAGGGAGCATGTAGAAAGAAATGATATTGCACTTGAATATGTTAGAACTGATAATCAGATAGCTGATATGTTCACTAAGCCCTTAGATGAAGCTAAGTTTAATAGGTTCAAAATTGAACTAGGTATGATAAACTTAGATTAAGTATACAGAACAAAAATTGGCTAAGTAAAAAGGTGTCGACACATAGACAAGTCTATGTCGACACAGAATAGTAAGTGTCGACACTTCAGGAAAATGGTGTCGACACATCTAGGAAGTTAGTGTCGACACTTCAGAATGTTAGTGTCGACACATGTCGAGTAGGTGTCGACACATCCAATGTAGTGTCGACACTTAAGTTTTACTCAGAATTTTTCTAAGTAAAGTCTCGACTACATGTCGAGTAGTGTGGTGTCGACACTTAACCAAGTGTCGACACATAAAATCTGTTGACTAAATTTATGTCGACACATGAGTGTCGAGACATTATAAGTCAGTGTCGACACTTAATGTCAGTGTCGACACATGTTTAGCTCACTATCCCGCCTGTTCATCTTCAAAACTCAACAGGTATAAATAGAGTTCTGTTTGTGTTTGTCGACACGCTTTCAGAGTTTCGAGACTAAACTCCTGTGTCGACATTTCTCTTCTCCAAAGACTAATTCTCAAAACCCTAATGGCTCCCAAGCTGGAAGAGAACGTAAACGAAGGCTATGAGCTCGTGCGAGGTGCATTCGACGACGGAGATCGTGAAATCAAATCAGTAATAACCCTAGTCAGCAATTCAGGATTGGAGTTCTTGGTTTCAGAACCAACCAAGATATGGAAGAAAGAGGTGCTTGAATTTCTTACTGGAGCGTCTGTAGATGACTCAGGCTACAGAATTAAGTCAAGGGTGCATGGCACCAAGGTCAAAGTATCACCCAAAAGTCTGCGAAAGGTACTTCAGCTACCTAAAGTTCAGGAAGAAGAGGAAGTCACAACATCAAAGACCAAAGATGCTTTGGACTGGTGCGGTCTTGATCCTAAGATGAAAATAGGATCAGTTTTCAACAGGAAGGGGATGAACAATCAAGGCAAATTCCTGTCTGAAGTTGTAGGCAAGGTTATTCTAAGCAAACCAGGAGGGCATGACAGGGTGTCAGCCTCTATGTTCAGTATCATGACCAGAATCATCTTCAATCTTAAGACAGACTGGTCTATGATTGTATTTGATAAAGTGAAGGAATGTCTGAAGAAGCCCAATCTGGGCAGGATACTAAGTCTCTACCTGGCTGGATCAATTCCAGAGGTAATGAGCTCTGCTGCAGGAACAAAAATCAATCACATGAGGAGAATGGACTCAAGGATATTCTCTAGATGGGAAAGGGTGCTGGTGTCAAAGGAATTGACCACCCCTGAAAAACAAGCTTCTAAGAAAGACTCTCCTCCCAGGAAGAAGAGGAAGACTGCTGCTGTGCCTCAAGAGTCCTCCAGCAGCTCAGGCAGTGAAGAACATGTGGTCTTCACTCCTGATAGTCCAATGGATAAGGCTGCAGAAAAGTCCCCTGCTCCTCAGGAGCCAGCTGACATCCAGGGGGAGCTTCCAGGTGTAGCAGAACCATCTACACTGGAGGGTGAGCAAGTCACCCTCCTCATTCAAGAGGTACTTGTTGACCTTAATACTTTGAATTTTTCTATAATAAATTCTGATTTGTCTGATGATCATCAGCAAAATCAGCCAGCAACTCAAGAACCAGATGTTGTTCTCCAAGACACATCTGTTGTAGCTGATGAAACCAGAACATCTCCTGCACAGTCTCCAGCAGAATATACAATGGAAGACCTATTTTTGAATTTAGATCAGGATGATTTTGATATGGAAAAGAATGCTGCTGATGCAGTGAAGGATGCTACTGCTGAGGGGGAGAATTTGGATATTCAAGTAGAGCCTATAAGGCTAGATACTGAGAAGGCACAAGATGTGCACACTGAAAAACCATCCAGCCCTAAGGATAGGGTGGATATTGCCAGTACATCAGAATCTGAAGATGATGAAGCTGAGCAAGCTAAGAAAAAGAAGTTCTTTGTTTTCAAAAGGAGCCAGAGCTACAAGAATGCTCTCCAAACTGTTGCACAACATTCCTTAGTTCAACAACCTCCATCCACTGATTACAGTGCTCTACTGCTTGCCATGCAAATCAAGATGGATGAACAAAGGAAGGCTTTAGAAACTTATGTTGATGAAGGGCACAAGGCACTACAATCTGATCTGGGACAGGAAATCAAGTCAATAAGGTTTGAAATGAACCTTAATAAAAAGGAAATGACTGATTGTTTTACAAAGGGTGCTCATGCAGTGGTCTATCTGGCTAAACATCAAGAAACAATCAAAGAGAAAGTAGACGATATAGCACTAAAGCAAGGCTATGTGCTGGAGAATCAACTCAGGATGAATGATAACTTGACTGCATCTCACAATGCAATAGTCACTGAACTCAAGAAAAAGTCTGATGAACCATCAACCTCCTCTGCTGCTGCCAAAGCTGATTTTGATAAACTCTTTCAAGCTGAACTAACTGCTATCAAGACTGCCATCAAGGACTCCCAGAAGGTCATTTCTGAACAGCTTACCAAGCTAAGACCTTTCTTTAAAGAGGGCATAAGATATTTGGACAGCCAAATAAGGTTCCAGAAAGATGATGTGAGAGATCATGTAGCCCAAGAAGTCATAAAGGGGGAGAGAGTGTTAGTCAAGGCCAGTTCTGAGCATGCCAAATGGATTTCAAATTCAATCAGGGCTACACTTGGATATCCTCCCCTGTGTGATGACAATGAAGTAGCTGAATCTGGTATTCAAGGAACATATCTTGGAGGTGAGCAACAGGCAGTGGCTGATGTAATCTATCCACCTCCAGATTTTGAAATGATTCATGCAGATATAAGCACAATGTATAGTCCAACTGCTGGTAAGCCTAATATTATTCTGGAAAAGGTTGTTCAACCTATCACAGCTGCTATGCAAGAGGCTTCGGACAAAGAAGAAGAGACTAGGCTATCAAAGAAGAAGTTCAGGGAACTTGCTGAACAAAAACCTGATTTTGAACAGTGGAGCCCTACTTCTAGGAACATCATTCTCACTGCATGGAAAGCAGCCAAGGACAATGCCCATGAGAGGAACAAGTGGTTCTCAGAGGCTGAATGGAGGAAACATGAGAGTAGGCAGGAAGCAATTGTCCAATATAGAAGAAAGGCTAAGTTAGGAAAGCTACCTCCTACAGCTGTGGAGCCTAGCAAGTACTTTCCTAAGCCCTATCATTATTTTGAAAGGCAAAAGATCAAGGCTGAAGAACAGAAGAAGAAGGACTCCAAAGGGAAGAAGCCTGCTGAAGCTGAGCCTGCTGCTGCTGCTGCTGTGAAAGCCAAAGTGCAAGCTGGAAAAGGCATAGTCATTAAAGAACCAGAGCAGAATTAGACTAAGATTAAAACTGAAGAATGTTGTAATCAAACATTTTGTGTAAATCATTGAAAGTGTATTAACAACAATGTATGAACAATTTTTGATAAATATATATTTCATGATTGTTCAGTAGAATGTGTCTAATTCTTGTTTGTTCTGTAATGCTGAATGAGTATACATGTGTGCTTTATTACATGTTTAAGTTTAACTCTGTTGTCATACATCTGTTTTACTTCATTTTATAATTTTTAATTATGAGTGATGTATATCATTGACTAAGGGTTATGACTTCTCCAAATAGGGGGAGATTGTTGGGTACATTGGTCAAATGTACCTGATTTGAAGAAGCCTCACCTAACTCAATGATATATATCATAGTGTATTTGATGTTTGTTTGAGTTACTTGTGCAGGTCAGGAATACACTGGACTGAAGCTAAAAATTCTAAGTCCATGTGTCGACACCCAGAGGGAAAGTGTCGACACTTGAGAAAGCTTGTGTCGACACCCAGACAAGCAGTGTCGACACTTGGAGTCATTGTGTCGACACCTGGGAAGAAGAGTCGACACCAGTCAGAAAGTGTCGACACTTGGAACTGTGTCGACACTCAGTGTAGAAGAATGCAGAAAAGCTGTGTCGACACTTAGCAGAAGTGTCGACACCTAGAAGAGCTGAGTCAACACCAGGAAGTGTCAACACTTGAAGAAAGTGTCGACACTCAACACAATGTGTCGACACTATGCAGAAGAGTCAGCACTTGAAGTAAGTGTCGACACCCAGCACAATGTGTCGACACTTAGCTAAAGACTCAGTATTTGAAGTAAGTGTCGACACTCAGCACAATGTGTTGACACACAACCAGAGGAGTCATCACTTGAAGTAAGTGTCGACACTCAGCACAATGTGTCGACACTTAGTTGAAGACTCTACACTTGAAGAAAGTGTCGACACAAGGAGCTGTGTCGACACTTAGCAAAGAACAGAAAAGTTACAAAATATTCTAAGTACAAGTGTCGACACTAAAGGAATGTGTCGACACTCAGCTGAAGAAACAAGATTGAAGACTTGTGTCGACACCAAGAAGTAGTGTCGACACTTGACAGTTTCTACACATGAAGATGTGTCGACACAAAGGAGATGTGTCGACACTTAGAAGAATACAATTAAAGAAGAAGTACAAGTACTTGTGTCGACACTCAATTTCAGTGTCGACACATGCAGAAGAAACTGTGTCGAGACATACAAGGAATTGTGTCGACACCTTGTAGACTTGTGTCGACACTTACACAACATGTGTCGACACTTGGCCTATAAGTGTCGACACTTAAGTACAGAAAGTCTCGATACTATCTGACAGTTAGAGGAATTTCAAGAAGTGACTGGCTGATAAGACAGCTGCCGATCCAGCCGGTCTACATCAACTGTCAGTGATATCAGAAGTCTGTTATGAACCGGACCAGCCGGTTACCATGAAGGAAGCCTATAAATAGGCACCCATAGTTTACAGACCAAGATTGATCAAGTGATTAAGGATTGTTGAGATAATATAGAAGTGGTTGAAAAAGTTTTTACAGAGAGAGATCAGATCTTTGTAAAAGTGGTATATTGAGAATCAACACAAGAAGATCTTGCTGTGCATCAACAGATCTAAGAAGTTGGAGAGAGAGAGCTCCAACCAAATATTCAGTCTTTGGAACTAAGGCTGAGAAGAAGAATTCAGAGTCATCTGGATTTCAAGAAGCAGAGGTCAAGGAACAACTGCAGAAGATTCAGACTAATTCAGTTCAAATCAAGAAGCTTTGAAGGAAGCTAAGTCAGTTTGAATCTAACTGAGTTCTTCCAAGAACTCTTCAAGAATCTCTCAACTCCTCTCCTATTTTCTGAGTTGTAGAGTTAACTATTGTACATTCTATTTTTACCTGTAGGATCCATTGGATCTGAGTGAATTGTAAGCCTATTTTATAAAGGCTGAGGGTAGGGCTTGGTTGCCTGAGTGTAGGAGTTGAAGAACTCTGAGTGTAGGCCTTAATTGGCTGAGTGTAGGCCTGGGTGGCTGAGTGTAGGCCTTTTGGCTGAGTGTAAGGCTTTGGGCCTGAGGTAGGAACCTAGTTTGGTTCTGAGTTAGTGGAGAAGTTTGGCCGAATCTAGTACACTGCTAGATAGGCGAAGGGGGAAAGTGGATGTACCCAAAGATTGGGGAACCACTATAAATTAGTGTGTCTGCTGTGGTGTGCTGTGCTGTGCTGTGGATTACTTGTTTGAATTCTGTAATTGGTGTTAGCTGGAATAATTGTTGTGCTGCCAACACAGTTTAAAATAAGGTTTAGGTCACCTATTCACCCCCCCCCCCCCCTCTAGGTGTTTAGGTACCATATCTTTCAAATTCGCCGCAGGAAAATTATTAAAAGCATTTTTAGGCATATTATTATTAACATAATCTAATTATTCTGGAGCAGGAGTTGTAGATTCTAATACCTGAGGGGCAGAGGCAGTAGTCATCTCTGTAAATTTTTTGCTTAATATTTCTACTTGCACGGCTAGCTGGGAGACGTTGTCCACTTCAAAGATACCTGCAGGTTTGTTTGGGCAGGACCTAGGCACATTCGACTGGTAGGTGTTCATGGCCATGTCCTCAAAAAGCTCAAGAGCTGCTTCCGGGGTTTTGTGGTTTAAAGTACCACCAGAAGCTATGTCTATCATTTGCTTTATACTTTGATTTAGCCTGTTATAAAATGTGTGCACCTGCAACCATACAGGCAGCGCGTGATGCGGGCATCATCTTAATAATTCTTTAAATCTTTCCCAGGTTTCATATAAGGTTTCAGAGTCTATTTGTCCAAAGGCAGAAATGTCATTCCTAAGTTTTGCAGTTTTAGCTGGCGGAAAATAGTTCACCAAAAAGTTTTCAGTTAATTGAGTCCAAGTTGTGATGCTATTTTTAGGTAGAATGTTTAGCCACTGCTTAGCCTTATTTATAAGGGAGAAAGGAAATAATCTTAGCGTAATAGCATCATTTGTGACACCATTTATCTTGAAGGTGTCACAAATCTCAAGAAAGCTTGCTATATGTGCGTTCAGATCTTCATCTTGAAGTCTGTCAAATTACACATACTGCTGCACCATTTGAATTATGCTAGGCTTCAGTTCAAAATTGTTATTAGCTATTGCAGGGCGAACTATGCTAGATTCAGTACCCTCGAGATTCGGTCATGCATAATAAGACATAGGCCTTTGCACGACTTCCTCTACGTGGGGTTCTTCCATTCTTAAAGTAGAAAATGACTCGGAATCCTCAACCGGTATTTGGAAAGTAGGGCCTTGAAATCGCGATCTTCTCCGAAGAGTACGCTCAATTTCGTGGTCCAGGTCCAAAATATCCGACGGATTCCCGCTGGTCATGCACTGAAAGAAGAGAAAAGAAGGAAGATAAATAAATAAACTAGAAAAGAGGGTTAATAAGATTTTTTGAAATAGATTTTTTTTATGTTTTAACTCCCGAACTTCCCAAAGGCTACCCGGTGAAGGGTTCGCTAGGTACTAGACAAGATAGCGGCACTTAAAACTGCTTTGCCCTTTTCGAGAGATTTAGGTGGTGTAGAAAAATTGTGAAGCGAGTTTCTATTAAAAGCGGTAATAAAAATTTTTTTGATTTTAAAATTTTTTAGGAGGAGGATGAGAAAGAGAAATGACAAAATTAATAGGTTCGTGTTTTCAATTTATCAACGAAAGTTGGTCCCCGGCAATGGCGCCAAAAACTTGGTGGACCGGCCTTTCGCTTAAGAAAAGAGAGCAGCCAAACTTGCAATCCAACTAGGAAAGTACACCTATCAAACTGTAGCAAGGGGACACAAGTGTCGTATTTAAATCCGAGAACTGTTGAGGAAGCTTACTCCCTCGAAGGCTATTATTTTATCGACGGAAATCTTAGGGTTAAGGGGAAAATTAAACGCGCTTAAAGAAAGGAAATAAAAAGAGGGTTGATTGCACTAAAAATAAAGAGATCATAAAATAAATGATTACACTGAAGGGTTGGAACGTTGAAATAGAAATGCACTCGATCAAGAATCACCTCGGCAAGACTCGATTAAAAAAAACACGATAAATAAACATAAGCTTAATAGGGTAAAGGTCCTTGACCGTGGATGCTGCTAAAGCTTGAACATGCTTCTCTCGAAGTCGTGCCCAATTGAGTTTAGGAAGGTCCGACTGACTCTCGTTTAAATCGGAGTCCTAAAGCTCGCTTTACGCGGTGAACCCCACTATTGGATTTTACTCTAATCCGGGAGATTTGGACGTCTGCCTTTCTCGAGGGGTGCGTACAACTCCCTTTACTCTCGAGCGCTCACTTCAAACTATCGGACTCTCGGCTAGCCAAGAATGAAAGCCATGGTGGAGAATATATATCGATGATATATCTCCAACTCATGATAAATCAAGAGTAATTCAAGGCTAAACCCTAAAAAGAAAAGGCAAGTTCAAAGCATCATAACTTAATCAATCGAACCTCGGATCATCAAGATCGAGTACAAGGAGGATTAGTTACTCATGGTGAAGTAGAGGAGAAGAGATGGGTAGAAGAACATAATGAAAACAATGTAGAAAGGGAGGAGAAAACAACACTTCGTTATTAATGAACACAAGGATCTTACAACTTGAAAATAAGAGATTACATGTGCATGAAATGTAAAATCCTATTCTAGACCTACCATTAGCAACTAAAGCAATTACAAAGGCTACTACAAAGCTTAAACTAAACTAGAATTAGGAAAAACTAAAATGAGAAAGAGAGAGAGAGAGAGAGAGAGAGAGAGAGAGAGAGAAGGCATGAAAAACTTCAGAAACCAAAAGGGAAAACCTCCCCCACTCAACAAAAAACTATATGGACTCAAGGGGGTCTGAAATTATAGAAAATCAAGAGGTAGGTGACACGGCCGGCAACACGGCCGTGTTGATGGCCGTGTCGCGTGCTGCTTGACTTCGGGCTCTGGTTCTGGCTGGAAATGATCATTACAACGTCGAATCGGCGGACACGCCCATCCTGACATGGCCGACGACACGGCCGTGTTGGTAGCCGTGTCCTCTGCGGTTGATGGGCTTTTATGGGGTACATTAATGGCAGACTGTATGCGCTGATGAGGTGGCGACATCCTGGCGACACGGCCATGTTAGTGGCCGTGTCCTTCGTTGGAAAGTCATCCGCACCTGGTGACACGACTCATGTTGACACGGCCAACTTGACACGGCCAGCGATACGGATGTGTTGGAGGCTGTGTCCTGGTCGGGATGAACTCTGGACTTTCCTCTGGTGGTTGATTCTTTGGGAACAGGTGACACGCCGCATGACACGGCCGTGTTGGTGGCCGTGTCAGGTCATTTTGGCTAAAAATTGAGAAAACCTGCAAAAGAGCACACAAATATTAGCGGAATAAATAAATATAAGAGGCGGGGACATATAAGCTAATAAGAAAAGATTTGCACAATAAAGTGTAACTCCCCAAAACTCAAAAGAGTGATGGGAGGCGTTTTGAGCCAAGTTTGGAATTTGGAAGGGGGCACACGGCCTGGGACACGGGCGTGTCCCAGGGCATGTCGTGTTGGGTCGATGATTTGGCCGGTAGGTCGACGAATTTTGGAGTTGATGATAGTGGAGCACCGAATACGGCCTAAGACACGGGCGTGTCCAGGGCGTGTCGAGCTCGTGTCGACAATCTGCTAGGGAAGTCGACGACTTTGCTCGATGAAGTGTCGAGACAGGGAACACGACCTAGGGCACAGGGGTGTCCAAGGCCTTGTCAAGTGGTCGACGGAGTGTCTAGACGAAGTTTTGGGATGAAGTGTCAAGACGAAGTATCGAGACGAAGTGTTGAGACAGCGAACACGGCTTGGAGCCCAGGCGTGTTCGGGTATGACACGGGCATGTCAAATAGGACACGGGCATGTCCAAGACTCGTGTGAGTCTCGGGTTGGTGTTGGTCTTGTGTTGATTGATGAACACGCTCGGGAACACGGGCGTGTACTGGCTGACACGGGCGTGTCAGGTCGAACACGAGCGTGTTGGGTGCCCGTGTGTTTTTTAAGATGCGTCGATTTCGACTGCGAATGGGGGATACGGCTCTAGACATGGGCGTGTCGCAGGCCGTGTTCGGCCCAGGTTTTGCATTTCAGCTCCGGATCGTGGTCGTCCGTTTCCTTATTTTGGGATTCGACGGCTGGGGGTTGTTCCTACTGGGATATACCCGGGAATAAGGTTTCAAATCCCTCACTTCTTTCACTTAGTCTCTTTCTAAAAGTCTAGAGAGAAGGGAGAGCAAGGAAGAAGAAAGGAGTCTAGATCTAGTTATCGGCGGAGTTCTAGAGCTCCAAATCACGAGCCGACTTCGGATCTACGGAGGCAAGGAGATTGCGGTGTTTTCCATCCGCATACATTTCCATGGCGCCAAGGAAAAGCGCTAGGGTAACGATTCTCTACTTGAGCATGTGAAGCTCTCGTTTCTTTTGCATAGGAAGCCCGCTCTCGCGAGTTTGCGGAGAGTTGAGGCGTTCCTTTGGGTAGACATGAATAGTCTCCGTTGTGTACATGTAGAGTCCGTAATCGAGAACAGATATATGTATGATGTGTGAAGCCTACCCGGACAAGTTGGTCTGGATCGGTGATGTTACATTGCTTGAATGGCCGAAGAAGACTCCGTGCGAATGATTGTTTTTCGGGTTTTCTACGCGGTAGATTACAATAGGGAGTCTAGGGGATTAACTCCAAGGTGCACCCGGAAAACTGGGCAGATGCGAGACTCTGCCAACTTGGTGGCCTGGGAGCCAACCTGAACATAACTGGGTTATGTGTTGTGTGTAACTATTTAGGACTCGGGGAGCTAACCCGCGCATATGACTTAAATTGACATTGCGGTGTGAGCAATGGGTATAGCGGAATCGTACCCGGTCTATGTCATTCGGTACAAGCAACCTAAAGCTACGTGGGACTTGTCGTTGGCATAGATAGGAGGTCTCGGGTAGTCTATGTCTTAAATTGACGTGACATCGGCCGGAAGGACCTAAATGCTGATGATATTTGGCTGTCCTTATAGCGGTGGTGAGACTGAGGCGTCTATGGCTTGAACTGACGTGACGTTGATCTGTTCATCGAGAATGTGCCATGAGTGCACGGAGTGTGTGGCCGTGAGTGCCTACGTCTGTTTTGTTGTGTTATTACACTATATTGCTGGATTATGCTAACAAAGTGCAGGGAAGGAGCATCGCCGCCACGAGTTGGGGGCGGGATCGTTATAATTTGGTCAGCATAGCTGACCGTTGCCTTTGTTTGCCACCGTGCGGTGGATTGTTGCTTGCAGGTGCTGCGGAGCCGAGTTCTAAATAGCGGGCTAAAGCCCAAGTTGCTGAGCCGGTGCTCGAAGGCCTAAATTGAGTGTTTACTAGCTTTATTCATGTGTGACCGGCCTGCGTGCCGAGGTTTGGAAAACATGTTATTTGAGTAAACATATGTAAGGCGTTAAGGCCATCGTACTTGTGTGTTGTACTTCATTCCTATTGGGTTTTTCAGTCATGGACATTCCTGTTTGGTTGGGTTCTTTTACTTGTAACTTTAATTTGCTTTCGCTAGAATGACTCTGTGTAGGATGTTGGATATTGGTTGGATGGTTTCCATAGAGGAACCACCCGGTCTGTCTATGGTATATGGCGTCGGGCCCCGACTGGACCTACTGTTATATTCTATGCGACTGATAGGGGGTGTTACAATTTGGTATTAGTCTCATAGTTTCGGGCGGGCTTAAACTGAATTCGTGGACGAATTCTTTTTAAAGGGTGGTGAGCACCTGTGTGCGCTTCATCGTTATAACATCAAAAGAACCCATGAATGTCCACTTAGGAATGAAAATACACGTGTTTGTGGATCCTGCGTGTTCCTATAATTGCTTTTTGCAATTTTGTATGGTCGCTTAACGATGTTTTGTACAACTATTGGTGACCAGAAGCGGTGCTGGGCCGTCAGAACGTCGAGTTTCTGAGGCTAGTAGTGCACCAAACGATGCTCCTGCAACATCTCCATCGGCTGAAACTATACGATTGGTTGTCGAAGCAGTGTTTGCCATGATCAATGCGTAGCCTGCAAGGCAAATGCAGCAGCCTGCAAGGCAAATGCAGCAGCCCGCTCCTGCGGTGGAGAAGGTACCTCTTCCAGAGGTTGAGCAGAGAAGGGTGGAGCAGGTAGTGGTGGAGCCTTTGGTGCCGAGTCGAGCGACTGAAAGATAGCTCAAGCTTGTCATGAGATTTAACCCTCCGGTATTCTCGGGGTTGGGAACCCCATCTCAAGCTGAAGACTGGCTCTCCCGTGTGAAGAGAGTCTTGACAGCAACGGAGACGGAGGAGTGGTAGATGACCACTATAGCTACGTTCCTTCTGGACGGTGATGCTAGGTTGTGGTGGGAAGGTTTGCAACTCCATCACTTGAGGGGGAGGAAACTCAGGACGTCCCAATTGAAGAGTTTTTGGGACTGTTCTTGGCAATTTACCTTCCTTCGACGCAGAGAATAGCTTTGGAGAATGAGTTCCAAAGGTTGGTGCAAGGAGAGAGTAGCGTAGATGAGTATCTCCATGAGTTTACTCGGTTGGGTAGGTATGTTAGCTCCACATTCGCGGATGAGGAGCTTAAGACGAACCGTTTCAATGAAGGTCTGAGAGATGACTTGAGGCTACTACTCTCAGGTCCGATGACACAGGGCTTCTTGACCCTGGTCAACACGGCCCGGTCTTTGGAGAAGGACTTGAAGAATGTACAAGCAAAGAAAAGCTTTGGTGATAAGAAGTCTGAGTTCAAGGTGCCGACTACCTCAAAGTCTGGTTACCGTAAGTTCTTTAAGAAGACTAGGACTTCGGGTCCAGCTCCTTCTTCCGGTGCTTTTGGGGCGACTATGGGTCGGACCCCGGGTGCATGTTTTACTTGTGGAAAGCCGGGGCACTTTGCCCGCGAATGCTGGAGCGGACGTCCCAAGTCCGAGAGGAAGCTGGGAGCAACTTATGAAGAGAAGATCAAGGCGGTGGAGTCAATCACGTCCCATTATGCTCCGGCTCAACCGAGAGTTTATAATCTTGTCCAACAGGAGGCCATCAAACAAGTGGATGTGGTAACAGTGTTGATGCACGAAAACGGACAGGGAGTCGGGCACCACCAGCTAACGGTTCGAACACCGGGGAATAGGGGAGGAAAGGAGAAGACTGTCGACCAATCGGTTACTAGCGGTCGCGGCTAAAGGACCGGAAAAGGGGGGGCCGCTGGCAGCGACAACAGCAGAGTTCGCCCGCCGCGGCTTAAATGTCACTCTTGCGGCGGGCTTTCCTTTACTTAAAAATGAGAAACAGTTACAACGAGTAAAAGAGGAAGCCGGCCGGACTACAAGCCGCAATACACTAGACTTGAGACCGCAGCTCTTAACAGGCGAGCTCCTGGATCCCAGTCAGCGTGTCTTGGGGAGTGCACCCACCCCCTATTTATAGGCTCGGCGGCCTGCCCAAACGGGCAGGGCTAAAATTACCGGCTGCCCGGGGTACAGGAGAACCGGGCAGAGGTGAGGGGAAGCAAAAGAGAAAGAAACAAGAAAGGAGGGAAGCCGCGCGGCCTGGCGGATTCCTCCTAGCGAGCTGACGGCTGGGTCCTTGGGCCTTGTCGCTGAGCAGGGTCGGCGTTGGCAGCGGCCTGACATGGAGACTGCCCGGCTTGGGAGTCTTGGCGGCTTGAGTAGGCAGGCCGCCCGGTCTGGAAAGCTGCGCGGGCAGGTCGCGGATTCCGGGCTTATCATAATCCCCGCACATTTTTAAGTTTCCAAAAAACTTCGAAAATGTATAACTAAGCCGGAGACCGCGACTGCTTCATCGTCGTCTATAAAATCCCCTGACCCTTGACATTCTTCAGGATTCCTGCCAAGCCACGGGTCGCTACTCGCCACTTGCGGTCAGAATTTTGCAAGCCGACGCGATTTCTTCAGCGATGGATGTGATGTCATCAATGTTAGCCCGCAACAAGAAACCGCCAGAAACGAAGCAGAGCCGGAGCCAGAACTCGGATGATTCTGCCCGTCAGACTGCCAAGAAGATTGGGAAGCCGGAGACATCAGCGGCTTCTGGACCTTAAAAGAGGCCGACAGAGATCGTCGGCGGACCATCGCAGGCCGCAGTAGATCCCATAGCGGTTTTGAAGGCTGCTCCACTGCAAATCGGAATTGCCAAATCCTTCGACCTGACATTCTCTCCATCAGGAGAACCACTCCTAAAAATCGGTGGGACGGAGGAGAAGAGTGTTGAATCTGGGAAACCGTCCGAATTGCCGGGCAAGGTCGACTTAATCGTTGTGGATGACAACGAGCCGGAGAAGGCGCAGGAACCCGAGCGGACTTTGGTTGAACAGCACAAGCGGACTGAAAAGGTGTTCGTATCCCTGAAACGGCGGAAAGAAAGGAGCGAAAGCCTTGAAGAAAGGATGAAGAGAAAGATGAGGAAGCTGCATGCCAGAAACCGGAACATTTCCGAAAAGACCGGCGTGGACAGTCTGCAACACAGGCCGCACGAGAAGGAGGTACCCGAGAATCCGCCCACACCGGATTACAAACCGAGCGAACTGGAGGGTACACCTGCGGTTAGCGATTCGCTGAGCGAGCTCCTGAAGGGCATGGAGACTCTCCAGCAGCAAGACGCACTATTGTCGACACCAGCGGCCTCTGAGGAGGTTGACCGCCCCGACATCCAGGTTATTGGGGAGAAGCCTGGCGAACCGGCTTCCGCGGCTTCTGAAGGAGCCGAGAAACTGAAGCTTCGCGAGAAGATGGAGGAGATGAAGAAACTGATCGCCGATAAGCCGGTGGTGACCGCACTTCCATTGCTGCAAGGTAAACACCGGGATGTTAGGCGAATTATTAAATTCTACAAGTCGCGGTCAAGGAAGAAGGGGGCGAATATTATATTAAATCCGTCGGCCAGCTTTTTCCTGACCACGGCTCAACTGAAAAGCCGAGCTAAGGAAACCGAGCGGCTATGGAAAGAAAAGCTGAAGAGGATAGATCCTGAGCGGCTCAGGCGGCCAGTGATTAAAATCCATACTGCGGCCTCTGGAGGAGATAAACATCAAACCGGCGGTCTTATCCTACCGATTTCCTTACTAGAAGGTCACAACAATCCGGCTGAACCTGACTGCGGTTTCTCTTCTGCAGGTGTACCGGAGACCGCGATGAAACCGGGCGACCTGACCACATTTATATCTATGCTGCCTCCGCCAAGTGTTCGCGAGAAGGAGATGGCCGACTTCCAGAAGGACGTCGGCACGCTGCAGGCGGCTTTGGACGCGGCCACCGAAACCCTACGGATTAAAGACGAACAGCAGCGGGTTGCCCAGGAGGCCGCGAAAAAAAGGATCCAAGAGTTGCAAACCACCCTGGAGCAAGAGACCACAAGGTTGCAAACTGCGCTTGAGCAGGAGGCCGCGAAGCTGAAGACTGCGATGGAACAAGAGACTGCCAGGCTCCAGACCGCGAGGAAGGAAGAGACCGCCCGGTTCCAGACTGCGATGGAAACCGCTGAGGCGAAGATTGCTGAGATGCAGGTCGCCTTGGAGCAGGAAAGGGCGGAGAAGTACTTGCTGATGGCCGCGCGGCTGGAAGGAGACAGAGAAGAGATCCCACATGCTGAAGGCGGCGAGAACCAAGACCTACCGGCGGAGACCGGCGGAGAACAGCGGCCTGCACTACCAACTCCTGCAGAGTTGCCGGGCACTAGCCGCCCGGCCTCTGGCGAGAGTTCGCATCCGCCGGTGGCCGCGGCGCCTAACCAGGTCGCAGTTCCAAGCGGTCTGGGGGTTCAGGCGATCCCCATGATACCGTTTGCGAGGGTAGAGCGCGACACTGCGCGAGTTCATCGGTCTCTGCACGCGCTTCACAATCTGGTTAGCCAGGTGTACGTTGCGATTGTGCAGACCGGTGAACAGGTCGCGCACATAGGAAGAGACAGGCCGGAAGACGACAAACGATCCTGAGCGACTTGAGAGAACTAAGCCGCGCGGACATTCGTATATTACGTTGTAATATATATTTTTTCTCTGGATGTTGGACAATTTGATTACTAAACTGCTGTATTTTATTATGGTGCGGACTGAATGCGGCTTATGCGGCTTGAATATATAATCCACATGTCTGCTGCTTTGTTCTGAGAAATCTAAAGTTTAGGAAAGTAGCCGCGCGGTCTGGCGAACAGAACGCCGGCTTGAATACTTGATATCCACATGATTCGCCATAGAATTTTTCTAAGTGCAGGAATATAGCCGTGTGGACTGACGGACTAAACGGCGGCTTGGTCACTACGCTGATCTGCACTTCCAGCGGACTTAGGCCGCGCGGCGTGACGACTAGTCGCGATTTGACGTTGGGCACTGTAGCTTCACGGATTTTCTATAAATAGAGCAGATCCCGTAGATTTCATCACAAATCAAGAAGGATGCGGGCTAAGTCCAAGTCGTTGCGGTCTGACAAGGCCACTGCGGTTAGGACAGACGCGGCCTCCGCTTTCCACTCAGCTGACCATAAAGAATGCCGGCTTACAAAAGCCGAGCTGGATGATTTTGTCGAGAAACACATGCAAGGAAGTTCGCTGATCGCGCGGCTTCCCCGACAGGATGAGCGGATCAACTCCTCCAATGCAAATCAGATCGCGGTCCCCATCGACCACTTCGACTGCGGCTTCAGCTTCCCGGTCCTGCTAGAGGCCGTAGCGGTCTTCGACCACTACGGGGTTGTACCTGGACAACTTCCCCCAAACTCGATAGCCGCCATATACAGCTTCATCTCCTATCTGAGGTCGGAAAGAGTCCGCTTCTCTATGAGGCTCTTCAGAGAATGCTTCTCGGTGCGGTCTATCCCGGACTCCGGGACAAAGATCTTCCGGGGGCACCTCTACTTCGGCTGTAGAGGGCTGAAGATAGTCAACTTGGCCAACAAGATCGCGAACTGGCCGGAGCGGTTTCTCATCTTCGAGGGAAACCTGGGGTTGCTGCCAGTCGACCCCCAAATCCGTGAAGTGGCCGCCTTTGGGAGCAGCGGCTTGGACGACATCGAGAAGGAGATCTACAACTTCTTCAAAGGCGAGCGGCTTGATGTAAACCACTACATCCCGCTGTTGCCGTCGCTAGTAGGAGTAGAGGCGGAAGACAGTAAGCTCCAAGCCGGTCGACCTGATATCTTAGCCGCACGGACTGGAAACTAACTTCGCATTTATCTTTGCAGCTGCTGTGGCGGTCCCGCTGAACAAGCCGCAGACTCCTGGCGGCCTGACTCTCACTCAAAGAGAGAAGAGAGCGAGGCGTGCCAAGCCGGCGCGGGTTGCGGAGGAGGAGGAGTCGGACTCCTCTGGAGAGTTCATTCTGCAAGGAACCGGCAGCAGCTTGAAGGATGTCCACGGCGATCCGGCCTTGCGGTGGAGTCCGGACGGCAAGTCGGTGACGATCTCCACCGCCCTCCCCTACTGGGGAGCAGAAGAAGTAAGCCGCCACGCGAGCGCGGTTGGCAGCGCGCTGTACGGCAAGCGCAACATGAAGGCGATGCGGCGAGTTCCACCAGACGACCTGTCGCGGCTAGCCGCGCAGGTCGGGGCGAGGAGCTTCGTGGCAAGTCACTTCATGGGCCTTGCCTACAAGCAACTGATGAAGGAGAACAGCGGCCTGAAGAGGTAGTTAGGCGAACAACAAGAAGAGAACAAGCAGCTAAAGGAAAAGGAGGCGGTAAGCCATTACCCATACTCGTGCGGTTAGCATTATGTAACTGCGCGACCTTACCTCTACTTTTGTTTTGCAGGAAATGTACAACCCGGCCAACCCCATCTTCCAAGACCAAGTCTTCCCGCAACTCGTCCAGGGAATCGATGGAGCGCTTAACCGCCTCCGCGACCTTGGCGGCTTGGCCAGCGGCTTCACCGACTTTACATGTGCCGACATCTACCCCTCCCTGAAAGAGCAGGTGGCCGACGTCTATAGGTCGATCAAGGGCAAGGCCAAGGTCGGGGAAGAAGTCGGCGAGGTGGTCGGAGACGCGGTGGAAGAGGTTGGCCAGGGAAGCCGGAGTCCACGCACATCGCCTGAGTCCGGCGGCCAAGAATCGGAGACCGCGCGGCCAGACTCGACAACTTCTGGCGGTTCAGCGAGCTCCGCAACTAGCAGCGGATACTCTCTATCATCCGTCGACATTGGCGATGGCAGTGATTTGGATTCTCCTGCGACTAAGAAGCTCAAATCGGGCGATTAGAAAATCTATAACTTGTTTTTGTATTTTGAACTTTTTTGAAATCGGCGGTATTGTTTTTGTAACCGCGCGATTAATACTTTGTAATACTTAATGAAATGGAAATGAAGGCATTTTTACCTTTCTTTTTTTTTACATCTCACTTTTCTTACTTGACTAAGTCCGCGCGGTCTCAGTTTAGCTTTCGATTTAAAATATAAGTATGTAAACCGGCTGAGTTTGCGCTGCGACTTCAACAAAGCTATCCGCAAGAGAGAGATATTTTCCTGCGGTTTATACCGGAGTGCACGTCGACGATAAGCCGAGCGGCTAATAACTTAAACCGCAATTTTCCTTGATGAATTATTCAACGTTATCTGCTGGAAGAGCTGAATTGCCGCGGCTTGCTCATACATAAACCGTGACCGCTAAGCCGCGCGGCCACCTGTCGCAGTCGGCTGACATCCATAACATTGAAATATTAGATTGCGGCTAGGGCGAACTCTGAAACGAATTGCCCATTTGATTAAAGGAACAGGAATAGAGAAACAAGCTTCGGCTTCCGATAATACAGGCCGATATAGGCATATGGAAGCCGGGAATTTTTGTGACGACAGTTCGCTGATTAGCTAATATAATTAATACCATAAGTCTCCAGATCAAAGCCAGGAATTAAGTGTCAGACGCAGGTCGGGCGACTTCCTTTCCATATGAATAACAAACCGGCAATTGATATATTTGAGCCAAATAAGATACTGAATAGCGGATAGGCGGACGTAAGTCGGCCGAGTTCCCAAATATATTAATGATAATCCGGCAGGTAGGAACAGGAAAGTTTAAAAACTTAAGCCGGAATATGAAACCGGGCGGCTTGTGTAATTAATTATACAACCTGCACAGGCCGCTTAATAAAGCCGCGAGATAGCGGATAGGCGTGTGTTGTCCTGCAAAAATAGGTGAAGACATGCACTTATGTGTCAATGTGGGCAGGTGCGTGCGGCATTGCCTTCCACACAAAGAACACATAAGCGGGATCGAAATTCTTAAAATCCATGACCGATGTCAAGCGGGACAAGTACGCAACGTCTGCGACTGAAGTCAAGCAGGACAAGTACGCAATGTCTGCGACGAAGGTCAAGCGGGACAAGTACGTAATGCCTGTCTGTGACTGAAGTCATGCGTGACGGGTACGCAATGTCTGCGACTGAAGGTCAAGCGGAAAACCCACTACACATCTGCGACTGAAGTCAAGCGGGATGTGAAGGGCTTAAGAATTCGAAAGGGGCTTTTGCCCCTACATGCATGCATATTGGCATAAAGAGTAAAGCTAAAAATAAGCTTCAAATGAAAAAGTAACATTTGCATGATGTTAAGGAAGTGACAAAGGATATATATCTGTAGTTTTATCATGCCTCATTAATACCGATTGTGAAGGAGATGTTATGTACCATTCTGAACATAAGCACTTTTCTTTATAGAAAGAAAGAGGAATCACTGCTTGAATTATTGAGTAAGAAATGGAAGATTGCCTTAGAGAGTTACTAAATAACATATTCTTGCAGCTTTCCAGCTCTTACAAGTTGATTAGCCAATTCCCTGAGAGCTATGCAATCTTCTGCTAGATGACCAATATCTTTATGATACTTGCAAAAAAGTTGCTCGTGCCGATACTTGATTTTGGATTTCATACGCCGAGGCTTCTTGAACTCAGGCATTCCCTGAATGATTATCAAAAGATCTTTCATAGGAATTTTGAACTTAACATACTTACCTGAACCTTTTCCATACTTTGGAATTTTATCCTGGAGAATATAAGGAGACTTGGAATATTCAACTTGCAAAACATCTTGTGAGGAAATAGATTGTTGTTGACCAGAAGTACCTTGAGATTGTTTAGCCATTTGATTCAGAAACGAAACATAACCTTTATTTGCCTCTTCGCCCATTATGAATGTATTAACTATATCAATAAGATCTCCGTAGCTTTTGGGATACTTTGTGGTGAGCTTGAATTTCAATGGGCCTTCTTGAAGTGCATTTATGAAAGCATACAAGTAATAGTCTTGATGGACGCTACAAATATCTAAAACCTCCTTTTGAAACCGATCAACAAAATCTGGATCAGACTTGTCAATTCCTTGCTTGATTCGGAAGAGAGCTCCAACGTCTCTTTTCCGCTTCCTATAAATAGCGAATCTAGAAATAAATTGACTTCGAAGATCCTTAAAGCTGGTTACTGATCAAGGTGGGAGGCTATAAAACCATTCTCTTGCAACATTGCCAAAAGATATAACGAAGAGTTTGCATTTTACTCCATTTGACACTTTTCTCAGTGAAATAGCTGATTCAAAAGCTTGCAAGTGAGAAAACGGATCATCACACCCAGAATACTCCGGGAGACGTGGTACTCTGAAGTCATTGGAGACAATATCCCACTGAATTCGATTAATGAATGGAGAAGGGGCCTCTTCTTCATCCTCACAAAGAGGTTCATTTGCAACAGATTCTAGTCCACGCTCAACACTGTTTGCAAAAATTTCTTTATGAGTGTCCACAAACTCGCTATCCAAATACGAGCAATTCTGCACTTCTGAGAGATCTGTAGTAACTGAGATGTTGCTGGATTTATCCTGACCTTTAGCAGGATTCATCTTGAACAGAGGGAAATAGCCGAACTTTTTCAAGAGACCGCAGAATAGCGGCGGCTTGACGGGCGGCTAAACGGTGCAACAAGCTGACAAGAAGACCAGGAGGAGAACCGAGCGGGTAGAAAGCCAGGTTCTACAGCACTGGAGGCGGGCTGAAAACCTTAGCCGGCGAAGTCGCGGCTTGCTCGACAGGCCGCCGAACTCTAGAGGATAGAGCGGTCTAATTAGCTAGACCGCTGATTTCATCGATTAGTCGAGATCTGAAGGTCGCGTGTTAACTGTTGATGCACGAAAACGGACAGGGAGTCGGGCACCACCAGCTAACGGTTCGAACACCGGGGAATAGGGGAGGAAAGGAGAAGACTGTCGACCAATCGGTTACTAGCGGTCGCGGCTAAAGGACCGGAAAAGGGGGGGCCGCTGGCAGCGGCAACAACAGAGTTCGCCCGCCGCGGCTTAAATGCCACTCTTGCGGCGGGCTTTCCTTTACTTAAAATGAGAAACAGTTACAACGAGTAAAAGAGGAAGCCGGCCGGACTACAAGCCGCAATACACTAGACTTGAGACCGCAGCTCTTAACAGGCGAGCTCCTGGATCCCAGTCAGCGTGTCTTGGGGAGTGCACCCACCCCCTATTTATAGGCTCGGGGGCCTGCCCAAACGGGCAGGGCTAAAATTACCGGCTGCCCGGGGTACAAGAGAACCGGGCAGAGGTGAGGGGAAGCAAAAGAGAAAGAAACAAGAAAGGAGGGAAGCCGCGCGGCCTGGAGGATTCCTCCTGGCGAGCTGACGGCTGGGTCCTTGGGCCTTGTCGCTGAGCAGGGTCGGCGTTGGCAGCGGCCTGACATGGAGACCGCCCGGCTTGGGAGGCTTGGCGGCTTGAGTAGGCAGGCCGCCCGGTCTGGAAAGCTGCGCGGGCAGGTCGCGGATTCCGGGCTTATCAAACATGTACGATTTAATTTATAGCAAGTGAAATCGTTTCATACTTGTTATGTGTGTGTTACCTTACCACTGCGTGTTTAGGATTTGTTTTCATTTGTGATAATCCGGCGAGAGCACTCTTTGATATGGGATCTTCGCACTCCGTTTTATCCGAAGGTTTCATATCGTGCATCGGAGTACATTCTTCTGGGCGAAGGACAAAATGGATGTGTTGTTGCCCAATGGGTGTTCGATGCGCACGAAGAGAATCTGTGACGTTAAGATTCATATTGGGAGTCAGGAGCTCCATTTGCTAGTGTCGCTACTGCCGCTAGTGGAGTTCGACGTAATATTTGGCATGGGCTGGCTCTCGGAGCAGCAAGCTCATATTGATTGCGGTCGCAAGGTAGTTAAGTTGGGAACAGGTTGTGAGACGACTTTCACGGGGTTGAAAGCGTCGAGCAAGACGTTGATGTCTGCTCTTCAAGTGGTGAAGACGGTTTGTGCTGGTACAGAAATGTCCTTTACGCTAGTGGAGGTTGCAAAGTCTAAGCCTATGATGGATAGTATTTCAGTGGTAGATGAGTACCCTAATGTGTTCCCTGCCAATCTTCCTTGAGCCCCGCCTAAACGGGAGATAGATTTCACGATTGATCTAGTGTCAGGTGTTAAACCTGTGTCACGCTCTTTGTATCGGCTAGTGCCTAAGGAAATGGCGGAGCTGAAGGTTCAACTACAAGAGTTGTTGGAGCAAGGGTATGTGCGTCCAAGTTCGTCGCCTTGGAGCGCACAGGTCCTCTTTGGAAAGAAGAAGGACGGAAGCTTGAGACTTTGTATTGATTATCGGGAATTGAACAAGCTAACGGAGAAAAACAAGTACCCGATCCCGAGGACTGATGATCTATTTGATCAGTTAGTCGGATCGACGGTGTTCTCAAAGTTGGATCTCAAGTCTGGATACTATCAGCTGAGGAAAAGGGAGAGTGATATCCCCAAAACAACTTTTAGTACGAGGTACGGGCATTACGAGTTTACGGTCATGCTGTTTGGACTGACGAATGCGTCGTCAGTGTTCATGGATTTGATGAACAGAACATTCAGGGAGTACTTGGACCATTTTGTGATTGTCATCATCGACGATATTTTTGTGTACTCGTAGAGTGTGATGGCCCGCCAATGCTTACGAAAAGCGAGCAGCCGAACAAGCAATCCAACTAGGCAAGTATACCTATCGAACTGTAGTAAGGGGACACAAGTGTCGTATTTAAATCCGGGAACTGTTGAATAAATCTACTCACACGAAGGCTATTATTCTATCGACGGAAATCTTAGGGTTTAAAAGAAAGCTAAGCGCGATTAGGAAAAGAAATATTATACTAGAAAAAGAAATGCTTGCGGTTAAAAAGAGACCTAGTAAAGGCGATTAAAACAAGGGGTTAAGATGATGAAAAAGAGAAGCACTCGATCGAGAATCACCTCAGTAAGAGTTGATTAAAACACGATAAATAAACCTAAGCTTAATAGGGTAAGGTCCTTGACCGTGGAGGTTCCATAAACATGAACACACTTCTCTCGAAGATATGTCTACCTGAGTTTAGGAAGGTCCGACCGACTTTTGCCTAAATCGGAGCCCTAAAACTCGCTTTATGCGGTGAACCCCACTATTGGATTTTACTCCAATCCGGGAGATTTGGGCTTCTGCCTCTCTCGAGGGGTGTGTACAACTCCCTTTACTCTTGAGTGCTCACTTCAAACCATCGGCCTCTCGGCTAGCCAAGAATGAAAGCAAAGGTGGAGAGTATATATCGTTGATATATCTCCAACCCTTGATAAATCAAGAGTAATTCAAGGCCTAAACCCTAAAAAGAAAAGGTGAACTCAAAGCATCATAACTTAATCACTCGAACCTCGGATCATCAAGATCGAGTGCAAGGAGGATTAGTTAATCATGATGAGGTGGAAGAGGGGGGATGAGTAGTAAAGCATAAAGAACAAAAAGTTCTAAAAGAAGAGAAAACAACAATTTTATATTAATATTAAAGAGAGCTTACAACATGGAAATAAAAAGATTACAAGTGCATGGAATTGGAAATCCTATTCTGGCCGTATCTTTTGCAACTAAAGCATTTATAGAGGCTATTACAAAAGATAAAACTAAATTAGAATTGAACTAAACTAAAACTACATGAGAAAGAGAGAGAAAAGGCATGAAAAAGAACAAGAAACAAAGGGGCAACACTTCCTCCTCTCAGCCCAAAGATGCACTGAACCCTTGGAGATGGGCTCTATTTATAGATCTTTTTTTAGGGTTGGGTCACGCCCCCATGACACGCCCGGGTAGGGCGTGTACCTGGGGCGTGACACATTCAGTGCGACTTTTTGGTCTGAAATTGAATGCTGGAGGTGACGGGCGTAGTAGTTGCGTTACACGCCCATATGTCATGCCCGACCAGGGCGTGTACCTAGGGCATGACCATTTCGGTGCGACTTTTTTGGCTGCAATTTACTGCTGGAGATGACGTGTGTTGAAATTGGAGTACACGCCCATATGTTTCGCCCTACCAGGGCGTGTCCGGGGGCGTGACAATTTCGGTGTCACGGTGGAGCGGGAACAATAGTATGTTGCAGCGATTTCTCGGGATCTGGGGACACTCCTCTTGAACACACCCGTGTCGGGCATGATACGGGCGTGACAGAGGGCGTGTTCACTGAGTTTCTAAGAAATGCAGTTTCGGACCTATTGCTTCATTCCTCTGGGCTGCACGCCCTAGGTACACGCCCTGGTAGGAGGGGGTTACCTTGGGGTGTGTCACAGCAAAATTTTTCTGAAACCTGTGCAATCCTGCAAAAAGAAGAAAACGCATTAGTGATAATAATATTTACAAAAGGGGGTCAATATAAGCACTTGCAAGACATGATTTGTGCTTTAAAAAACCCGAAAATACCCTAATATTGTTGACTAAAAACGTACTATCAAATTCCCCCAAGCTTAAGCTTTGCTTGTCCCCAAGCAAAAATATAAAAACTAGCTAATCATAAAAAGTGACTAATTCAAAAAGTTTTAATCATGCTTACACCAGTACTATGCGAAATTCCAAGTAGGGAGAATGTGAAACGTAAATCTAAAACAATTATTTAGGTATGGTTTAACTTTTATAGACTTTACTTAACGAAAATAAATCATCCAAAATTTTGACGAAATTCTTTAAATAGATTTAAGCAAGGCAACGAAAACAGAAGTGACCACGTTTGTTATTATTGATGACTGCTCGTATTTTACTTGGGTGTTCTTTCTGAAACACAAGTCATACATCTTCGAGTCTTTCACCAATTTTGTCCGGCAAATTCAGAACGAACTGAACTGCTTTGTGGTTAAAATCAGAAGTGACCATGAAATAGAGTTTGAATCTGGTGCCATGACAGAATTTCGTAGATGTCAAGGTATCTTTCATGAGTTTTCCTCCCCGCACACTCCACAAAAAATGGAGTAGCAGAGAGAAGGAATAGAACCATTATTGAAGCATGTATAATGATGTTGAATGACACATCACATCAGGAGCACTTCTGGGCTGAAGCAGTCAACACGCTTGTCACGTGCAAAACAGAGCACTAATTAACATGAGCTATCGTAAGACCCCCTACAAACTGTTGAACGGCAGAAAACCGACTGTGTCCTACTTTAGCATCATTGGAAGCAAATGCTTCGTACTTAATAATGGGAAGTATTATCGGACTAAGTTTACTGAAAAATGTTTTTAAGGTATTTTTGTAAGATATAGTAGCCATAGTAAGACATATAGGATTTTTAAAAAGAAAACACTGGGGGTAGAAGAGTTAATAAATATTGTATTTGATGAGACAAGTTTGCTCCAAAGCAGCTCGTCTAGTGTTATTGGTGCAGATGCAGGTACCGAGTTCTCAAAGCTAAGCTTGGATGAAGTAGTCAAGGAAGTAGCCCCAAGCTTAGTAAATATCGTCGATCCATACTTGGTGGATGAAGTACCTTTAGAGGAGGAATTTCCACAATCTACATATGATGCACCAAATACTGCACTACCTGCTCGAGGGAAAGTGAGAAATCTAGGGTTCAGACACTTAAGAGATCACCCAGCAGATCAGATAATTGTAGAACCAGACGACATTGTGAGAACCAGGAGAGGTACAACTAATGAGATTATGCATCTAAGTTTTTTATCGAAGGTTAAGCCAAAGAAATTTGAAGAGGCAAATAAGGATGCTTCTTGGATACTGGCAATGCAAGAGGGGCTTAATCAATTTGAATGTTGCAAAGTCTGGGAGCTGGTACCCAGGGCAAGGAGACATCATGTGATGGACACCAAATGGATATTTAGAAATTAGCTGGACGAACACGGATTAATCATCAAGAACAAGGCCAGACTTGAAGCACAAGGCTACAGACAAGAAGAGAGGATCGGCTTCGACCAGACCTTTGCTCCAGTGTCCATGCTCGAGGAGATCAGGTTGTTTCTTGCGTATTCTTCCCTCAAAGGCTTCACCGTGTATCAAATAGATATGAAGTCAGTTTTTCTCAATGAGAATCTGAAAGAGGAAGTTTATATAGCGCAACCCCCAGGTTTTGCAAACTCCAAATTCCCTGATTACATTTACTTTTTGAATAAAGCATTATATGGCTTAAAGCAAGCTCCCCAAGCCTGATATAAGACGTTGTCTAGCTTTCTTCTTGATAATAAGTTCACAAAGTGAAAGATAGACAAGACATTATTTCTTAAGGAAGTTAAAGACAAGATTCTGCTAGTGCAAATTAATGTTGATGACATCATATTTGGTTCTATGGAAGACAACCTTTGAAAAAAGTTTTCTAAACTCATGTAATGGAAGTTTGACATGAGGAGTATGGGACAGCTGAAGTATTTTTTTAGGACTTCAGGTGAAGCAATCTGAAGATGAAATTTTCATCTCTCAGAATAAGTTCACCAAGGAGCTTCTTAAGAAATTCGGAATGGAGAACGCAACCTCTATGAGGACTCTAATGGGTTCAACTGTGTCTCTGGACAAGGATGAGAAAGAGAAACCTTTTGATGAAACTGAGTACAGAAGCATAATTGGATCCTTGCTCTACCTAACTGCCAGCAGACCAGATATAATGTTTTCAACATGTGTCTGTGCTAGATATCAGGTGAAAACTAATGAATCTCACTGTGTTGCTGCAAAGCGGATTTTAAGATACCTTAAGGGTACCCCCAATCTTGGCTAATGGTACCCAAGAAATAATGATGTCGAGCTAATTGGTTTTTAGATGCTGATTTTGTAGGAATCAGGGATGATAGGAAAAGCACTTCCGGGACATGTCAATTCCCTGGAAGACGGCTTATCTCTTAAAGCAGTAAGAAGCATAATTGTGTGGCAACTTCTATCTTCGAGTCAGAATATATCTCTGCGGGTAGTTGTTCCGCACAGCTTCTATGGATCTGGAATCAACTACAACACTATAATTGTAGTTCAGAGAGTTTCCAATGTATTGCGACTCATCTAACGTCATAGCTATCGCAAACAATCCAGTCTCCCACAGCCAGACAAAGCACATTGAGGTGCGCTATCACTTCATTTGGGATCATGTGGAGAATAAGGACATAGCCCTCAGCTATATCTCGACGGACAAACAGGTCGAAGATATTTTCACGAAGCCGCTAGACGAGGCCAAGTTCTTGTTTTTCAAAACAGAACTAGGTATGCTGAAAATTGACTCCTCAAGAAGTCCAAGAAAGTAGAAAATCTCTCAGGAACTACGTTTGAAAAGCTTAAAATTATTCAAAGGGAAATTCGACGAATATCGGTTGGCAAACTCGCTGATTAATCAGATATCTGTGGGTACTCGTTGAATAATAATTTGCATCCGGTGAATCTCGTCGAATTTAACTTGTGCGGAAATTCTTTATTACTATATTGGATCCAAAGAAACAATGACAAATAAGGTACGCGCCTTCTAGGCAAATTTGAAAATTATATACTTATATATATATATATATATATATTAATAAGGGGGCAGCCGCACAGTCAATTTGTCGAAATTCAGCCGATTCGCCAAAATCAGAAACCAGATGTTCGGCTCTCGCTGTTCGTTCTTCGTACTCGAGGAGCAGTTCCCGCGGTGTGTGCATCTTCTCCCTTGATAAGGTTTGTCACTCCTTCCAAACCCTAGCTGTCATTCATTCTAGGTTCTCCCGATATTATGCAGTGGTGTGTTTCCGACAACTCTGTTTCGCTGATTGTGACAAGTCCATAATTCCATCAACAGTTGTCCAGATTTTAGTTTTCTCCATGGCTCCAAGAAGTACTGGTGGATTGAAAGGGGAAGGAGAATAAGTCCACACAGGGTTTTCTTCTACTTTCGATGAGTTATGGAATGTCATTCTCATGTTGGAGATGGCTGGAATCTCCTTCATCCTCGAACACCCTAGCAAGGTGTTGGATAAGGAAGTCATAGAATTTTTCCAGAACACCAAGTTATGACATGAAGATACCATGATCAAGAGCAAAGTTCATAGGACAAAAGTCAAGGAGAAAGATTCTCTTCTCGCTATATACTTGCGGCTTCCAGTTTATGACGAGGATGATTACCTCGATGACGATGATTTATATAGATCCCTGTTATTCTGTGGACTGCTAAAAGGTACAAAAGCAATCAAGCGAAAATGGATGAACGAAGAATGTAAAATACTGTCAGATATCATCGGAAAAGTGTTGCTATGAAAAACTGGATCACATGACTAACTCTCGACTGAGATGTTCAAGACACTTGTGGAGATCATCTGCAGTAAGAGGTTAGATTGGGGTGCTTTGCTGTTCGAGAAATTCAAGGACAGCCTTCGCACACCCAACTTTGTACGGATTATCAGCTTGTACCTGAATCAAATGGATGGTGACAAGTATGGTATGACCAAAGGAGTGTCTATCCATCACCTGAAGAAGGTTGACTCATCAATCTTCTCAAGGTGGGATAGGATGATCTTGAGGCAAGTGGGAGCCCCAGATTTGGTTGTGGAGGAGGAAGATCATGCACCTGAGGATAAGATTCCTTCTCCACACCCCAGTGAAGCCGCTGATAGATTGTGTGCAAGAGCTGAGGGGGATCCAGCTATTACTTCAGTTGCAGAAAGTCCAGTTCCATTTGCAAATCCAGAGAATCTGACAGAGGTTGCTCAGATTGCTCAGACTGATGTTGAGGAGTTAGTGCGTAACGAGGTTGAGGATAATGCTATTGTTTATGATGATTTGACCGTGGATGACTATGAGATAGATGTTGATGAGGAAATGATTTTTGCTAATGAGCCCAAAGATGCCGATAATCCTACTGATGGGTTTGAGCTAGTTTTAATAGAGAATCTGATTATCCCTCTCCCATAGATTATTCCTGCTTCATCTTCTGAGGGGGAGGTGACTAGGCCCTCGATATCAGTTGCTACTGAGGTTGACATGTTTATGTGCAACCTTGATAAGAGAGTTTTCAAGGCAACAAGTATACCTCCAGTTCTTCCTGAGGAGGTAGTTGAGATTTGTGATGAGGAAAGAGATGCAGAGGAGCATACTCCTATCGTAGCTGCTGCAATGCCTTTGCGGAGTTCTAAAGCACAATTATCTCCGATCTATGAGTATCCCAGTAAAGGTCTACCTTCTATTTCCCATATTGCTTCTGAGATAGTTGCCACCATCAGTGCTAATAGTTCAATTCTAAAGACAATATAGGTAATGTTGGCAAGACAGCAAGCGCAGTTTGAAGTGACAATGAAGAACGTCCTTGACAAGGTGAAAGAGACTGAGCAAGACATTAACAAAGGCCTTGTTGAAGTTAAAATTTATATTGAAGAACTTGACACAAAGCTTGACTTATTATTTGTTGAGGGTGGCAAAGCCGTAAAGCTGAACATGGTTGACCTCCAATACACCAAAGAAACTATTGATAATGTGGACACAAACGGAAAGACTATGATAGATTCCCACAATAGATCTATGGCCCACTTTGATAACATTCTTCCTACTTATTCTAATTTTTTCATTGATGAAGTCAGAAAGGGGGAGAGGCTATGAAAGCTAAGCTAATTGTCGTAGAAGCTACCATGGTAGAAAAATTCCAAAAGACTACTGACTACAGCTCTGAAAATTGCATGTGTATTCATGGTCAGTTGATAAGCTTTCAAGCACCTGCTGTGCCTATTCCTGTTGAAGTTCATCCTCTTGAGTGTTACTCTCAACAATGGACAAACACATAAATTCTTTCAAGACACTACTGCTGTTGATGTTGAAGAGATTCCCTCTGCACTAGTGTTCAAGAAGATAAAGTATGGTGAAGGTCCATCTGCTGCAAGATCAGACCCTGCCGGAGTTCTGCCTGCCAGAGACAGAGAAATGGAAGAGGTGTTGTGACCAATTTCCAGAGGAATCATCTTGGAAACATTTTCCTTGGTAGATCTCGGAGGGGAGAAGAGTGAACTATACTATGACCAAGGGGAATGGAACAAGTACAAGTTGGCTTGCACCAAGAGGAGTATATAATTCAGAAATCATACAGATGCTGATCTGATGCCTGCACCCCCGCAAAAGTACTTTCCCAAGCCGAAGATTTATTTTTTCATGCAGAGGTAGAAGAGTCAGAGCAGGCAGGAACAATAGTTATATTTTGTGTTGAGTTGTGTGTTGCCCCCCTGTTAACAACTATGAACATTCGTTGATATATATATATATATATATATATATATATATATATATATATATATATATATATATATATATATATATATATATATATATATATATATATATATATGATTTTCACAATTGTCTTGGAATGCATGTTTCTGTTAATACAATTTATCTTTTCAATTTATCAGATTTTATTACTTAGCATGTGCAATTCACCTTAGCTTATAGGGTTCTGACTTCTTCAAATAGGGGAAGATTTTTGGGTATTGTCTCCATAATAATCCGGATTTAAAGAAGGGCGCAGTTAACCTAAGTTGAATTGTGACTGTATTTGATCTTGCTTTTTAGTTATATACTTGCAGGTTTTCACTGCTAAGATTATACCAATGTCAGGTTACAGTGTGTCAGTAAACACACGACTATACAATGTAATCCCTCATTGTGTAGGCCATGATGTTGACTCACATGTAATCTCTCTATGTGGTGTACTTATATCCCAAGTACAAGAGAAGGATCAATGATGTTCAAGGCTTAGATTCAGAATGACAGGAATTTCTCCCAAGTAAAATTCGTCGAGTATGGTTGAAATAATTGTCGAATTCATCGAGCATCAGCCTGATACTCGTTGAATTCATCGTATATACTTACCCATACCCGTCGAATCCATCTTTTATACTTGGGGGAAATTCTCAGAGAATTGAAAAATCTGTTAAGTAAAATTTGCCGAGTATCGTCGTGCATACTCACCGAATTTGTCGAGTTTAGTCGACGCCACTTCTCTAGATTTTTCCAAGCCCTTTTCATCAAATATCAACGTGTCAAGAGGGTTGAGTCATCTCGACGATATTCGTCGATTGCTGCACGATGCGTTCAGTGCAATGGCGATGAGTGCGTCGAGTCAGTTAACCAATACTCGACAACTTCGTCGAGTATGACAGGTGATACTCTACGAATTCGTCAAGTATGACTCTTCGTCATCGCTTTGAGTGACTAGCTGGCCTGAGATGATTTGGCTAAGTCCATTCCGTCGTATATCATGATGTATTCGACAAGTATCATTATGATACTCGACGATACTCGACGAATTTGACTTATATTATTTTTCCAAAAAGTTCTTCCTATGGTTCGGGTTCGTTAGGCCATGCACAGTACCATCTTGATTTCATTTTTGGAAATATTCTTTATACTGTTAGATGAAATATCTCTATAAATACCTGGGGATATTTTTCTTAATTGCTAATCTTGCTATTGTGCTAATTTTCTCTCCGATTCAAAATGAGACTAGTTTCCAAATCAGCAATCGTCGACTTCTTGTGGGTACGCAAATTTCCGATCGGTCGACAACGGAAAGCACTGCAAGATCCGATATTCCTCGGTCTATACTCCTGGATTGCTGCCTTCTAAAGACTCCTATTCCTTCATATCTAGACGAGTGAATATTCAAGTCTCAAGATCTTAAAGATTTCAAGTTTCTGAGTTCTCCAAGTTCAATATCCATTATTTTTGAAGAACGTCGGACTAAAGTTTTCAGATCTAGTGTAATATTGTTGTAACATTTATTTCCTCTTGTAGGAGAATTTTTCTTCGAGTTTGTAGATCCGTCTGTGGATCGGGTGAGTAGATGCGTGTGTGGATTGAGTTGTAGAATCGGTTTGTGGCTCGAGTGGTAGGATAGGTTGTTCTCCGAGTAGTAGTTGAATCGTCTCCGAGTCGTAGGATTTGTGGCTTCGAGGTGTAAGATTTAACGAAATCTGAGTTTGGTGAAGTAGTCAAATCTGCCCTTCGTGGTAGATAGGCGAGGCGGGACAGTGGACGTACCCAACTCGGGGAACCAGTATAAAATCTCTATGTTTGTGTGTTTGTTTTTAGATAATTTTTTATATTCCACAAAAAAAACACAAACATCACCAATTAACACCCCCCCCTCTAGGTAATTTAGGTATATGATAGATACTTTCATTAAGGATCTTGTAGAGAAACTCTAGAGGGAGAAGAGAATTGTGGCTAGTTACTCTAGGCCCAATACTATGTTTCCCCTAATAGACTCCTTCTCCTCTCAAAAGGGTAAGAAAGGGTTGAGATTCAAGGGAAACAACAGAGTTGCCTATTCCAAAGGGAAATGCAAAGTTCCAGTTCAGCCTCTAACATCTAAGCCTCCTATTCCTTTTAAGAAGGTGATGTTACCTTCAAACAAGTATGACCAAGAAAACATCTATGGTGACTAGATGAATGATAGATCCACAAGTGTGAACAAAAATGTTCACAGCTATGGTGGAAGATATAACAAAGGGATGAGTTCCTTCAAAGCTCCCCATGAGAAAATTCAAATGGCCCATCATGGACCATTTGTATTTGGTCCACCAGTTCCCTCACTCAAGAATAAGATAGTGGCCAACTCTCAAGACAATCCAGCAAAGACTCAGACTAAGATTGAGTCTATCGGTAAACCTGATTTGGCTATCTCTGTTGCTATCAATCTCATGTCTTCCGCAAAGAGTATTGTTGTTAATGGCATTCAGATCATGCCAAGAAAGCCTACTGGAAGACTCACTTTCTTTCAAATCCTTAGTGAAAGGAACTTGAAGAAGGCTGCAGCTCCTCCTTCTGAAAGGTTAGCTGCTACCAGACCTACTCAGAAAAGAAGGTATAATATTTATGAGTGTTGTTGTTGTGGCAAAGTGGGGTATTTTGCCTTAGATTGCTGGCAGAATCCTACTTTGCCCAGATCTAGTGTTAGTGTGCCTGTCTGACAATCTGCAGGAAGACATGTTCATTTTAAGGCTAATCAGAACATAGGACCCAATAAATATTGGGGTCCTATTAAAAATTAAATCATGTTTTACAGGTTAGTCTAAGTGCTCATACCCCTATGTGGTACTTGGACAGTAGATGTCCCAGGCACATGATTGAAATAAGAAGCTGCTTGAAGGAGTACACTCTAGTGAGGGATGGACCCAAAGTAATATTTAGTGGGTCAGAAGATGAGTCACTAGAGACTATGGTAAGATTACCATTGGCATAATCACCATCTCAAAAGTGGCATATGTTGAAGGGTTGCAACACAACCTGATAAGCATAAGCCAACTCTGTGATCTTGGCTATATCATTGCATTTCACAAGGATGAGTGTCAAATTAAGAGGTCAAGTGATCAAGAGGTCATCTTGACAGACATTAGGATTGGAAATGTTTATTGCTTAAACTTTCTATGTATTAATAAAGACTCCCCTATATGTCTAGTTGCAAATGAGAAAGTCTCATACTATGTACAATGACACGAGAGGCTAGCTCATTTGAACTATAAGACCATTGGCAAGATTTTTAGTGGAGAGCTAATTTGGAATGGTCCCAAGATGAAATGCAACAAGGAAGGCATTTGCTCAGCATTCCAAAAGGGCAAGCAGAACAATGCTTCCTTCAAGAGCATTAGGACCAAAGACTCTGTGAGGTGTTTATACCTCCGGTATATGAACTTGTTTGGTCTTATCCTGTTCATGTTAAATTTTCTCAAAGTGGTCAAAAAGATAGCCTAATGCCAAATTAATATCCTCAGAACTATCAAGATCACACCTTGATCGTACGTAAACCAGGAAAGAAAGCTCAATCAACCAAATGCAACCACAGGGGCAAGCAGATCATAAACTCTTATATTTCTTCTTTGCAATGCGAGGTATACATGGCGAGATATGATTTCGCCAGTACACAGGAATACAGGTAAAATTACAAGTCAAACAATTTGCTCGGACAGAACTGGAGACCGCCGAGACCACCCAGTCTGCCAAGTCACCGAGGCCGCCCGAACTGCTGCTACTGCTAGAAGATGAATAGAACACGGAGTCCGCCGAGACCGCGAGGTCGCGCAGACACACTGTTATTTGCTGACTGCTACAAGTGCTGCTGAACTGAGGAACAGACTGCCTAGACCGCCAAGTTCGGCGGACAGGTTATTGAACTTGGAAAAGCTGAAGCAGAGAAAACTGACAAGTCGTAGAAGCGACGTGCTGAAACCGCAGATTGAAACCGCAAACTTCACTGATGTTGACCGCAGTCAAAGCCAAACTCCTGGCTCCTTAGTGTTAGCCGCGCAACCTGCAAACAGCAAACAACTAACTCTGCTCAACCCACGTGGACAACAAAAACCAGACCGCAACAATTAACCAAGCCCTCACTTACTGTTCACTCAGTTACTGTAGATGTGTCTGGGGGTCTATTTATAGGTGAGGTGAGGAGTGTGGTCACCACCCAAGTGAATAGAGTCACCGCCCTAGCTTGCGCGCTAACACAACCGAGTCTGCCAACTCCGTAAGGACTTGGCCAGACTCCAATCTTCCAGGAGCCAGGTCAAAAAATAGTCTGCCACCATGTGGACACAATGCCAGCCCACACAACACAAGCACGGTGCCAGTCCGCCCAACGCAAGCATAGCGCCAGACTGCCACTCAAGGCAGCGGGCGGACACAACCCATAACTTATGTTGCACCAGTACGCAACTCACCACAGCACACGGACACAGCCACAACACATGCTGCATCAGTCCGCATGCTGTACGCGGACAAAGAGGCAGTCCGCACAGCTCGTCAACAAAGCCACCGCCTGCCACGAGTCCACGACCAACAGACAATCCACCCGGTCAATAGCAGACTCAACAGACTCTGTGGACACCATGAACTTGTCACAAAAAATGACCAAGTCCAGCAGACACAGAAGACCCAGACTGCCAATCAGCAGGACAGTCCGCCACAAGGATGTGAAACATCCAACGCAACATGGAGAGCTCGGCAAAAACAAAAGCCCATCTCCAAAGCCAGTCCTCAAATTCGGACTCCGCGGACAGAATAGACATTTCGCCAACACACCGTGGATAGAATCTTCCAATCCGCCCAGAACACAAGAGCTTGCTAATCTGCAAGGCCGCAGATCAAGCTGAGCACCGCCAACAGCCCGCGAACCGCAATCCGCTCAGGCTGCTTTGCTAGAAACCCGTCTCTCTTGGCCATAGGCCATCCAGGCCGCACACCAGTCCGCCTAGGCCGCACATCAGGCTGCATAGGCCGCCCCTCAAGAATAGCCAGGCCACTAAGACAGCCATGGTCACCCAGGCCATAACCAGTAGCCCGCCCAGGCCACAGACTCAGACCGCTCAGGCTGCGTAGTCCGCCCGTCCTTCCCATCACCCACGTTCAGTTCACAAATTTCAACACTCCCCCTTGAAGTGAGAAGTGGCGATCAAGCCCAGCAAGCTTCGTAACTGCTGAAATGGCCCCTTCGACAGCGGCTTCGTGAAGATGTCAGCAAGATTATCCTCACTCCGAACATGCTCAACCAGAAGAGATCCCTCCAACACCTTCTCCCTTATGAAGTGGTGCTCGATCTCAATATGCTTGGTCCTTGCGTGACACACTAGATTGTTTACCAGTTTGAGAGCACTCTCATTGTCACCCCGGAGCAAAGTAGGCACTTGTACTTCCTCATGAACATCCTCTATAACCCTCCTCAATTAGATGGCTTCCCATGCAGCCAAGGCCGAAGCCTTATACTCTGCTTCCGTAGTAGATACAGACACTGAGTCCTGTTTCTTGCTACACCACGAGATGCAAGCTGATCCACAAGTGAACACATAACCCGAAGATGATATTCGATCATCTGAGTCACCACCATAATCAGCATTTGTGTATCCAAGCAAGGAAAACACAGTGTCCCTTCTATAGAGGAGTCCTATATCAGAAGTCGCCTTGACATACTTCAAGATGTTCTTTGCCGCTACCAAATGAGACTTCCTTGGTTCAGACATAAACTGACTTACTCGGCCAACAGCATAAGCAATGTCTGGCCTTGTAATCGTTAAGTAGATCAAGCTCCCCACTAAAGCTCTGAACACTAAGGGATAAGGAAGAATCCTTCCTTCTTCTCGTCGAAGCTTTAGACCAAGATCCAGAGGAGTAGAGTAACTCTTCCCTTTGCCCATACCGAATCAATTCACAATACAATCCACATAGCCTTTCTGGCAAATGAGTATCTCACTGTCCTTCCTCTCCACTTCAAGACCAAGAAAGTGATGAAGCACTCCCAAGTCCTTCATCTTGAAGCAAATAGCAAGCTCAGCCCTGAGCCTAGCTACCTCCTCTTCAGAATTCCCTATGATAATCATATCATCCACATACAACAGGACCAAGACTTGAAGCTCCCCTTCTTCTTGATGAAAAAGCTGGAATCCGAGTTCGAAGCAAGATAACCGCAGAATTGAAGATACTCTGCTATCTTCCCATACCAAGCTCTAGGAGCTTGCTTGAACCCGTAGAGAGCCTTTCTGAGTTTGCAGACATAGTCCGGATGAACTTTAGAAATAAAGCCAAGTGGTTGATCCATGAAGATGTGCTTATCAATTTCTCCGTAAAGAAAAGCATTCTTCACATCAAGCTGCCACATTCTCCGTCCCTTGCAAGCAGCCAAGGAGATCACTACCCGAACCGAAGTCATCTTTGCAACTGGACTAAATGTCTCCTCATAGATTTCTCCATACTGTTGTGAGAATCCTCGAGCAACCAGGCGAGCTTTGTATCTATCAATGCTCCCATCAGGCTTCTTCTTCAACTTATACACCCACTTGCAAGTTACTGGAGTAATGCCATCAACCTTGGGCACAAGGTCCCAGGTTTCATCTTCTTGAGAGCAGTAATCTCCTCCTTCATGGCATCTTCCCACTCCTTAACTCCAGTGGCCTCATTGAAGTTTACAGGCTCTCGCTCATACAGAGGACCTGCAAAGGAGCAGGAGATAAAACTCACTGCATTCCCATCACAGTATCAAGCTTTTGGCTTCATAATCCTCTTTGATCTCTGAAGAGGCTGTTCCTTGCACACCACCTCCATTACTTCTTCAGGTTCAGCTCCATTCCCAGTCAGACTTTGAGCAATGCTCCCCTTGCTTCCTGAACCAGAAGCCCATGCCTCAAAGCTTGAAACAACCGGAGCTGTTGGTGAAACAACAAGCTCCTCTTCCAGAAGTTTAGCATCCACCTTCTGCTCTTCATCAACCTTTCTCTCTGTTAGCTCAACTGAGCCTCCTCCATAAGATGTCAGTTCATCAAAGACCATGTCTCTTGATACAACAAACTTCTTCGTCGAAAGATCCATTCATTTCCATCCCTTCTTCCACTCATCATAGCCAACAAAGATAAGCTTCCTTGTCTTTGCATCAAGCTTTTTCCTTGAAGCATTTAGGACATGCACATAGCAAGTTGATCCAAACACCTGAAGGTGTTCCACAGTTGGCTTCTCCTTCAGTAACATCTCAAAAGGAGACTTCATGTTGATCGGGATGAGTAGCATCCGATTGATGACATAAGAAGCACAAGACATCCCCTCTGCCCAGAAGGACCTAGGAATGTCTTTCGCATGAAGCCAACACATGTAGGTTTCTGCCAGATCATGGATCTTCCGATCCGCTACTCCATTTTGTTGTGGAATATGAGCACAAGTAAGCTCCCTTGGATCCCATGCTTCCTGTAGAAATTAGAAAACTCGGAGGAGAAGAACTCACCACCGTTGTCTGTTCTCAACCTCTTGATCCGCAAGCTAAGCCGGCCCTCCACTAGCTCCTTGAACTCCACAAACACCTGAAAAGTTTCTGACTTCTCCCTCAAGAAATAAACCCAAGTGTATCTTGAGTAGTCATCAATCAACACAAGCATGTATCTGATCCCACCAAGGCTAGCAGTGATGGTTGGTCCTATCAAGTCACCATGGATACACTCCAATGGTCTCTTGCTCCTCATTTGTGACTTATCAAATGGAAGGCGATGAGCCTTGCCATACTGACATCCCGCGCAAACGTGACCATCGCCAAAGGAAGATAGCTTAGGCAAGCCTCTTATAAGGCTCCTATTTGCCATAACTTTCAACTTATCCATTCCTACATGCCCTGCCTCTCGTGCCATATAGCAGCGCTATCGTTTGCTCTCATCCGATCAACATAAGAGTTTGTTGCAAGAAGAAACAAGTTCTTTACTCTCCTCCCAACATGAGCAACATAAGCCTTTACCGATGATACGTTGCGAAGGAACTTCACTTCTGTTGTCCCAAAAAGAACGTGATAACCTGCGTCGACCGCATTGGTCACAGAGAAGAGGTTCTTCTTCATGCCCGGTACGTGATATACACTCCTTAGCACGAGTGGCCCCTTATCAATACCAAAAGACACAACTCCCTCCTTCTCTACTGCATAAACAGTATTATCAGCAGTTATGATATCTTCATTACCTGAGTAAGCTTACAGTGAAGAGAACTTTGACTTGTCTCCGGCGAGGTGATGACCACACCCGGAGTCAACGATCCACTCATCGTTGAAGTCAACAGCGGACAAAGCACGAACACAAGTGCCCATCATGAAAGCTCCGCCCCATCTAGCTTCTTCAGTACTCAAGCAAGCTTCCTCCTTGACTGCAACATGCTCAGGTTGCAGTTTGACCTTGCAGTCACGCTTGAAGTGTCCCCGCTGATGACACCTGTAGCACTTCAAGTTCTTCTTCCAATCCTTCTTAGGAGCAGCGCTCCTCTCTGGCTGATAAGAAGTTGAAGGCTCATTTTCAGCAGCAGTGTTCTTCTTCTTCCGTTGCCATCTCTTCTTCTTCTTGACTCTGAACAGCGCTTCACTACCTCCTTCAGAGATAGTCACTCCTTCCATCTGTCTTGCCAAACTTTCCTGCGAAGCAAGCAGGTTCTCAAGCTCCAGCAGAGATAGCTGAGTAGCCCAGCCTTGCACTGAGGTTACAAAGGTAACATACTCCTTCTGCAAGCCTCGGATAATGTGCCTCTTTAACTTGGCCTCAGAGATGGGCTCATCAGGATCAAGCACTGATATGTCTGCACACAGACTCTTCATCTTCAAGAAGAACTTAGAGATAGTCAGGTCTCCTTGAGTTGTCCTGGTCAACTCAGTCTCCAAGAACTGTAGCCTTGCTACATTCTTCCTGTTGAACAACCAATCAAAAGTTGACCATATATCAGTAGCCGACTCACATCCAATGATGCGATCAAATAGCTACGGTGAGACAGCTCTCTTGAGAGTAAACTCCACCTTTGCGTTAGTCTTCCTCCAGACCCTCACCTGCTCAGCAGTCCCAAAAGCAGCAGTAACCTCCTGCCTGTCGTCACCACTGACGACCTCCCATAACTCCTCGCCAAGAAGAAAACTCTTTATACATGATTTCCACTTCTTGAAGTTAGTCGTGGTCAAGAGTTCAATACCCAGACCTCCTGCATTGTTCCCTTCCATTGCAATAACTTTGGTTAATCCTTCAGAAGCACAGAGCAACAACACCAATTGATCACAGCTCAAGCAACTGAACCTTGCTCTGGTACCCTGTTAAATTTTCTCAAAGTGGTCAACAAGATAGCCTAATGCCAAATTAATATCCTCAGAACTATCAAGATCACACCTTGATCGTGCGGAAACTAGGAAAGCAAGCTCAATCAACCAAATGCAACCACAGGGGCCAGAAGATCATAAAATCTTTTATTTCTTCTTTATTATGCGAGGTATACATGGCGAGACATGATTTTGCCAGTACACAGGAATACATGAAAAATTACAAGTCAAACAGTCTGCCAAGTCGCTGAGGCCGCCGGAACTGCTGTTGCAGCTAGAAAATGAATAGAACACAGAGTTCGCCAAGACCGCGAGGTCGCGCGGACACATCGTTATTCCCTGACTGCTACAAGCTGCTGCCGAACTGAGGAACAGGCCGCCTAGACCGCCAAGTTCGGCTGATAGGTTATTGAACTTGGAAAAGCTGAAGCAGAGAAAACTGACAAGCCGCAGAAGCGACTTGCTGGCATTGCTGATTGAAACCGTAAACTTCACTGATGTTGACTACAGTCAAAGCCAAACTCCTGGCTCCTCAGTGTTAGTCGCGCAACCTGCAAACAACAAACAATTAACTCTGATCAACCCGTGCGGACAGCAATAACCAGACCGCAAAAATTAACCAAGCCCTCACTTACTGTTCACTCAATTACTATAGATGTGCTGGGGGGGGGTCTATTATAGGCGAGGTGAGGAGTGTGGTCACCACCCTAGTGAATAGAGTCACCGCCCCAGCTTGCTCGCTAACACAACCCAGTATGCCAAGTCCGCAAGGACTTGGCCAAACTCCAATCTTCCAGGCGCCAGGTCAAAAAACAGTCCGCCGCCATGCGGACACAATGCCAGCCCGCAAAACACAAGCACGATGCCAGTCCGCCAAATGCAAGCATAACACCAGACTGCCACTCAAGGCAGCACACAGACATAACCCGCAACTTATGTTGCACCAGTCCGCAACTCACCACAGCACGCGGACATAGCCACAACATATGCTGCATCATTCGTCACGCTATACGCGGACAAAGAGGCAGTCCGTACAGCTTCCCAACAAATCCACCACCCGTCACGAGTCCACGACCAATAGGCAGTCCGCCTGGTCAACAGCGTACTCGACGAACTCTGCGGACACCATGGACTTGTCACAAAAAATGACCAAGTCCAGCAGCCCATAAAGCAACTGGAGCGAGCATGGCGGACACAGAAGACCCAGACCTCCAATCAGCAGGACAGTCTGCCACAAGGATGTGAAACATCCAACACAACATGGAGAGCACGACAAGAACAAAAGGCCATCTCCAAAGCCAGTCCTCAAATGCAGACTCCGCGGACGGAATAGACATTCCGCCAACACACCGCGGATACAATCTTCAAATCCTCGCGGAACACAAGAGCTTGCTAATCTGCAAGGCCGCAGATCATGCTGAGCACCGCCAACACCCGTAAACCGCAGTCCGCTCACGCCGCTTCACTAGAAGCCCGTCTCCCTTGGCCATAGGCCATCCAAGCCGCACACCAGTCCGCCTAGGCCGCACACCAGGCCGCACAGGCCGCCCCTCAAGAACAACCAAGCCACCAAGACAGCCATGGTCACCCAGGCCGCAATCAGCAGCTCGCCCAGGCCGCAGACTCTGACCACTCATGCCGCGCAGTCTGCCCGGCCTGCCCATCACGTACTTTCACTTCACAAATTTCAACAGTTCATAGTCTAGGGAGGAAAGTCTACACCCTTGTGGTTGTTGATGACTTCTCTAGATTTGCATGGGTTTTCTTTCTTAAGAAAATGTCTGAAACCCTTGATATCTTCAAGACATTTGTTAAGCAAATTCAGAAAGAGCTAGATAGTATTGTGGTCAAAATAAGAAGTGATCATGGGACACAATTTCAGTCTGAAAGCATGACAAGTTTCTGTGAAGAGCAAGGGATTTATCAAGAAGTTTTTCTCCAAGAACACCCCAGCAAAATGGGATTACTGATAAGAAAAATAGAACTCTCATATAAGCTGGTAGGACCTTGCTAAGTAACACATATCTCCCAAAATATTTCTAGGCTGAGGCAGTAAATACTGCATGTTATGTCCTTAATAGAGCTTCTATCACCAAAAGCCACAGGAAGACTCCCTATGAGATTATGAAGGGCAGAAAACCAAACATGTCCTATCTTAGGATCTTTGGTAGCAAGTGCTATGTGCTGAATAATGAGAAGTCCTATGTGATTAAGTTTGCTGCCAAGTCTTATGATGGAATTTTTGTTGGGTACAACAATCATAGTAAGGCCTATAGGATCTACAACTTGACAAGTCAAGTTGTATAAGAGTCAGTTAATTTAGTATTTGATGAGTCAACTATATTAAAAGTGAGCTGCCAAGCTCCTTTTCTAGACCTACAGGTTTAGAGCTGATGATGATCAAGATAACCTCCAAGGAAGCTGCTCCAAATGCCCAAGATAAAGATGAAAGAGTGTGCATTCCAAAGGAAGGTAAAAGCTGACATGACATGGATGAAGATTAGCAAGCTCCAGCCAATGAAGCTCAGGATGTCGAAGGAAGATTGCCTCCAGATATCAGGCTTCTAAGAGATCATCCAAGACACCAAATTATTGGTGATGCTAACCAAGGAGTGGTGATAAGGAGCTGAAGTCTTAATAAAGCTTTGTATTCAAGCTTCCTATCATAGGTTGAGCCCAAGAGATTTGAAGAGGCCAACACAAATCAGTTCTATGCAAGAGGAAGTGAACCAGTTTAAGAGGTGTAAGGTCTAGAAGCTGGTTCCCAAACTACAAGGTCATAATGTCATTAGAACCTAGTGGATCTACATGAATAAGTTTGATGAAAATGACATTATAATCAAGAACAAAGCTAGACTGGTAGCTAAGGGGTACAAACAGGAAGAAGGTATTAACTTTGATCATACCTTTGCCCTTGTAGCAAGATTGGAAGTCATTAGACTATTTCTTGCATATAGTGCATACAAAGGATTTAAAGTTTACCAGATGGATGCGAAGTTAGTCTTCCTGAATGGTGACTTAAGGGAAGAAGTCTATGTTGAATAACCTTCAGGTTTTGTTGATTCTAACTCTCCTGGTTTTGTTTATAGACTTAGGAAAACTCTATATGGGTTGAAGCAAGCCCCTAGAGCATGGTATGAGACCCTATCTAGCTTCCTTATTGAGAACAAATTCTTAAGGCGGAAGATAGATAAAACCATATTCCTAAGGGAATCTAAGGGCAAAATCATCCTAGTATAAATTTATATAGCTAGCATAATTTTTGGGTCTACTGATGACAACCTTTGTAAGAAGTTTGCCAAACTTATGTAATGGTAGTTTTAGATGAGCAGTATGAGTGAGTTTAAGTTCTTTTTGGGCCTTCAAGTAAGGCAAACTGAAGATAGATTGTCCATATCTCAGTCTAAGTTCACTAGGGAGTTAATTAAGAAGTTTGTAATGAAGATTGCCTCCACCATGAAAACTCCCATGAGGTCAAGTATGCCTATAGACAACGATGAGGCTGGGAAACCTATTGATGAAACTTTGTATAGATGGATAATTGGATCCCTTCTATATCGTACTACAGGTTGGCCAGACATTATATATGTAACAGGTGTTTGTGTCAGATATCAGGCTAGCCCTAAAGAGTCTCACTACTCTTCTGTTAATGGGTATTTTGAGATATCTTAAGGGCACACCAGATCATGGCCTATGGTACCCTAGGAATAGGATTTTGAACTAACGGGCTATTCATATGTAGATTTTGAAGGTTTCAAAGAGGACTAGAAGAGAACATCAGGAACCTGTCAGTTCTTGGGAAGAAGATTTGTGTCTTCGAGCAGCAAAAAGCAGCCCAGTGTTGCAATTTCAATAGCTGAGTCAGAGTATATCTCAGTAAGAAGTTGATGTGCACAGTTGTTATGGATCCATCATCAGCTCCAGGACTACAACATCAAGATAAGTAACCCCCCCATGTACTGTGATTCAACTAGTGCAATCTTTCTTGCTAGGAATCCTGTCTCATACAGCAAGACTAAGCACATAGAGATTAGGTTTAATTTTATTAGGGAGCATGTGAAGAAGGAAGACATTAGTCTTGAGTTTTTTCCCATAGAAAAGCTAGTGGCTGACATCTTTACTAAGCCACTAGATGAAGTCAAGTTCAACACCTTCAAGTTTGAGTTTGGTATGTTGAACTTGAGCTAGCTTCAGTTGCTCCTAAATTTATTTCTGTTGCAGGAATCACTTTTCTTGCAGGTGGATAAGTCTCTCAAGTGGTCTCAAGACTTAAATGGACTCAAGTGTCCTGTAGAGAGAATGATAGAGGATGCTCCAATTAAGGGGGAGCAAGTCAAGATGCTTCTGTTTTGGCAGAGTAAGTCCAGTAGCTGCAATAGTAGATCAAAGTTCAACACTACTTATCTGTAGGTCCTCATGATAATGTACAGACTGAGGGGGAGATCAACACTAGTGGAATGCTGCTGCTGAGAATAGAAAGCTACTGCAAGAGAAGAGGAAAAGCCAGCACCTCCCTAACTATAGCTGCTTCTGCAGAAGTCATAAAGGGGGAGGAGTGGGATTAGCATAAATGGATCACTGATAGCAACTAGCGCAAGTGGATCAATGGCCCACTTAAGTGTCAAGTTGTAACAACCCAAATTCGAGAAACCAGAAAATATTGGTTGACACGGCCTGGGACACGGGCGTGTCCTAGGGTGTGTCCTGCTTGGGTTGAGTGGTCGAGTGCGTGTTCGACGAATATCGTTCGACGAATATTCGGGAGGTACACGCCCGTGACGCGGGCGTGTCAGGGGGCATGACCAAGGGCGTGTCCTCCCCCGGTCGACGATTTTCTCTCCAGTAGTTGAGGTCGACGAATACTCGAGAAAGAGGGTACACGGCCTGTGACACGGATGTGTCACAGGGCGTGTCCCGCTATACTCGAGTAGCTCTCGTGTAGGTCGAAATATACTCGAGTAGGTGGAAAAGTATTCAAATAAGAGGGGGGGACACGGGCGTGTCATCCCTATGACACGGGCGTGTCCTTTCTGGGTACTCTAGTGGTTGGTTTTCTCGAGTAAGTCCTCTCGAGTAGGTCTCAAGTGGGTTACACGCCCCGTGGCACGTGCGTGACTAGGCTGAAACGGGCGTGACATGGGCATGTCTCCTTGGCGTGGATAGGTTTGGGTAAGGCAGTTCATGCACCGCTTAGGGGACACGGCCTGTGACATGGGCGTGTCACAGGGCGTGTCAGACCCGAGAGAGCTATTTTCAGGAAATTTTCTGGCCGTTCCTTTTCTTCCTATGGGATCTGATGGCTCATATTTCTCCTTGCTGTTATATTGCCGAGAAATGAGGATTATCTCCTCAATTTCATCTTATACTTCTTCTTCTCATTCCAAGGGAGCGAAAGGCCAAGGGAAGGAAAGGAGGAAGGAGGAAAGCCACTACTGGAGGAGTTGCGGAGTGTGGATTGAAGATCCAAGTTCGGATTCGTGGAGGCAACGCTGAGACAGTGATTTCCATTCGTCTGATTCATGGCTCCGAAGCGATGTTCAAGGGTAACGATCTCCTTCTTAGACATCGAAGTCCTCTCTTTATGCATGTGCGTGGAATCCTCCACCAAGAGGTGGATCGCAGAAGTGATTCCTTGGTTGAGTTTGCATCTAGAGCCAGAAGTGTGGAGTACGGCATAGGCATGCTGTGTGAAGCCCATCTGGACAGATAGTCTGGATTGGTGATGATTCTGGGTAAACCGAAGAAGACTCCGTGGATTTAATCACTGTACATGCTTTATAACTCTGGATGGTGTGCATGAATGTGTGAATGAATGGTTGGAAGGATTTGGGGTACTTCGTGTAAGCTCCTTGTGGTGTGAGTGCTATGAGAGCTAATGGCTCTAGGAGAGCGAAAAGCTATAGTAATCAGGAGGGAAGGCCGACCCGCGTCTAGTACTGCGCTACTGACGGTTTGGGCAACGGGAAAGCCTGACCTGCCCTGGTTACGGGAGGTCGATATGGCAAGGTGTGGGTGGAAGTGAGGCAGACCTTACTTGCTGCACCGTAATGGTGGATTGATTTGTTAATGCTCAAGTTTGTCGTGAGGTTCTCACCTCTGAGTGGTCTGGGCGGAATGTCGCCGGTCTGCGCACTGGTGGACTAGGACCGGCCGACCAACATATTAATAACCTCTAATCGGTGGTGTTGCCATGGAATCCGGTACACCATAAGGTGCCCTGAGTGCACGGAGCGTCTGGTGGATACCGACATTTGTGATGTGATTGTGATTGGTAGATTTGCTAGATTGAAATTATTATGATATGGCAATGCATACAGGGAAGGAACCCCTGCCCCGAGAAAGGGGTAGGGTCGTTATAAGTGGTCAGCCAAAGCTGACCTTTACTTTGTTTGCTGCTCTCGGGTGGATAATGAATTGCAGGTATTGATGATTACATTGAATTGCTTGAGCGGAATGGAGGCTTGCTGCTAAAGGCCCTTGAAGGCCATGCGAAGAAACGTGGTTGGATTTCATGTGTGGCCGGCATGCGTGCCGATGTACGAAAATGTATTTGTGAAAAGATAAACTTGTAAGGCCTTAAGGCCAGTGTGTGTGAGTTGTATACATTCCTGGTTTTGATATATAAATGTGGCATTTATATAGTAGTGGACATTCTCTGAGTTGAGTTCATGTTAACGTAAAATGCTGCGCTAGAATGGATTGAGTTAGGATGCGAGTCGATTTTGATTTCCACAAGTAATTCCGCCGCTTGTCTGTGACATATGGCGTGGGGCCCCTGTCACAACCCGCATTTTCCCAATAATCTAATTATATCAGAGTACGGGATAATACGCGCTGTGATGCCACGCCTTGCAGGGGATAACGGCAGACGCTCAGGCAAGACTCCAAACTCCACAGTTTAAAAGAAAACATAAGTTATTATGACTGAAATCCAGTTTAAACTAAGAAGGTAGCGGTATCCCTCGGTTCAGTCAATCATCTAGTCCACGATTCAAAAATATAATTTATATGCTTGCGAAAGATACTTGTTTTAAATTGACTCTAACATCCTACATGAGTATAAATATCCCCGAGGAACAACTCATGCTAAGCAGACTCTAGATTTATAATAAGTACGAGAAAAATTCTTTACGCTGACCAGGAAATTAGTGACTTAGTTTTAAAAGAGCTTGCATGGGTGCTTTACTAATAATAAATTTTTATAAGCTTAAAAATATCTAACATGCAGTCCTAACAATAAATCATCTCAGAGAGCAAGTAATCCAAATCAAAGAAAAAGAAAACCACATCAGCTAGCAAGTGGCAACATCAACAACTCTGTGGGCGTCAACAATCTGACACGAACCCACAGTAAAACAGTATGTCTGAACTAGGAAAAAGAAAAAAAACTGAACGACAACTACCTCGATACGGCGAGGTAAAAAAACCACCACTGACACTGCCGCTAAGAGAGTCCAAAACCAGCTCCACTACCTGCTACGGCTCTGAACCTAAGGCATTCCAAAAAAAAACAGAACGCCTCAACAAGTAGGTACAAATGGTGGCAGAAAAATTAAGCAAAGGTAAACAAAGGTCAAAAGGGGTACCAACCCAAGACCAAAATTACTGACATAAAGTACGAAGTAGGCATCAAACAGAAAAGGAACACTTACGTGAATCAACACGTACAATGCAAACACACCATATACACAAGGCTATAAGGTGACGAACATGAGTAAATCATAAGGAAGAAAATCCATAACCTTTATTAACCACTTGTGGTCACTCTACCTAAAAACACGGGCGAGATGGTCACTTAGCTGGACACACCCCTCACGAAGATTAAATCTGTTTAACTGCGGGAGAGATTCATACACTCCACCATACACTGCAGATGCCCAAAACACCGGTAGAGTTCCAAAAGGTACTAATAAAGGAAACAAACTTGCGGAGATGGTCACGCACACTAATTCCTGAAACCAAGGAAAAACCAAAGAAACCACAACACCAACAACTCGGGACTTGGCACATCGGATTCTACATGATATTTCGAGATTAAATACACGGTCGATCAACCTTTATAAACGATTTACAATCCTATATAGACACTGACACGTCCAACAACGATAGACGAAACAATTTAATTCACCGATAAAACATTCTAAGGACGATTGTACGCACCTAGTCAAGATTGAAATTACCGTGACTAGATTTTATAATTTTTTTTGAGTGATCTACAAGAAGGGCTAAACATAACCATAGTTTGGAAAAACAACACAAAAAGGTAATAAAATTAAGGAACAAAGGCGTAGCGGTTAGCATCAAACCGAACAAGAAACAACGAAGGAAAACCACCACTTGTCTTGGTTGTACCGGAAAAGGTTCTCCGAATCGCTCCGCGTCGTAGATCGGGGCAAAAAAACACGGGAGAAGTTGAGATCTAGACAAAAATGGCGGAAAAGGGATTAGGGCCGAAAAACCCTAACGAAAAAACCCAAGAAATGGGGAAGAAATTACCACGATAGCGTAGCTCTTGGCGAGAGCTTTCCAGATCTAACTTCGGTTGAAGATTTCGAGCACCGGAGAACCGTCGGCGGCCACCGGAAGATTCACGAAAAAGAAACTCTCTCTCTCGGTCGCTGCTTTGGTTCGGGAGAAAAATAACGGAGAAGATGAAGTTTGGTTCTAAAACCTAAATCCAAGAATATATATATATATATATATATATATATATATATATATATATATATATATATATATATATATATATATATATATATATATATATATATATATATATATATATATATATATATATATATATATATATATATATATATATATATATATATGTTTATAAAAAGTTTTGTCAAAAACGGGTTATTTTGAGCGGTTTCGCGGGAATCCAAAATAGAGGTCTAGGATGACTTCAAATCAAAACGTGTCCAACTTGAAAGTTGTAGATCTCGTCGAGACGAACAAATTTCATCGTGACCCGTTTTTCGTATGACAAAGTTTTGACCCTCAAAACGATGACCGAACTCAGACTGTACAGACTACTCGAGTAGAAATCGGTTTACTCGAGATGGAGGGGCTTACTCGAGTTGGAGGGGCTTACTCGAGATGGAGACTCGAGTTGGAGGCTTGGGGAACTCGAGATAGTCATAGGTACTCGATATAAAAGGCTTAGAACTCGAGTAGATCAGGTCTACTCGAGATAGAAGGCATAGAACTCGAGTGGATACGTCGAACGGGATATCTATGAGCAGTTTCGGGAAAATCAAAAATAGAGGTCTCAGATGGCTCCAAATCGAAACGTGCCCAACATGAAAGTTGTAGATCTCGTCGAGACGAAAACTTTTATGTTGACCATTGCTTCATACAACATCATTTTGATCCTCAAAATGGCGCCCAAACATAAATAATAGGGAACTACTCGAGATGAATAAAACTACTCGAGAATGAGGGCAAGGTACTCGAGAGAAACCTAAACTACTCGAGTAAAATCAGTAGGACTCGAGAGAATTCAATATTACTCGAGTAAAACAACAATTATACTCGAGATACAACAATAGTACTCAAGTAGATCAAAGGTACTCGAGTAGAATTCAATAATACGGCTTATTTACGAGCAGTTTTGGGAAAACCGAAAGTAGAGGTTGAAGAGGGCTCCGAATCAAAAAGTGTCCAGCATGAAAGTTGTAGATCTCGCCGAGACGAATATATTTTATGTTGACCCTTTTTGCACATGATGCCGTTTTGACCCTCAAAGAGGCTCCCAAACAGAAACTGAAAAGAACCAGTCGGGATGAATGAACGGGTACTCGAGAGAGAAAACACAGGTACTCGAGAGGAGAAAGCAGCTACTCAAGAGGAAAATACAGGTACTCGAGTCGAATTAGGCGGTACTCGAGAGAAGAAAACATTACTAGAGTAGATCCAGGATTCACTCGAGAAGAAGCAGAACGGCGAGCTGAATAAAATGAAACACGAGTTCAAAACGGAGGCGCGAGCGCGAGCCGAATAAAATGAAATTTTCACCGTAGGCGAACACTGACACTACGAACGCAACGGCGAAGTCAAAATCAAAATCTGACGAGTCATTCCCGAGATATAAATTTTCCAAGTATGCGATGAACATAAATTAATCAAAACTTCAATCGCGCGCCGAGACTTCAAAATTACTCGGATTGCGATGAAACTTGACGTGCAAGTCCAAAATTACTCAACTTAAATCTCAAATGCAAAAATTGCCGATTACAGTAGAAATTCAAGAAATCGGCCGACTCGACCGGACAGACGAAAAAATGCTATAACGGCGTTGCGCCGCCAACTCGACGTTAAAGGTAACGCCAAGACGTCATAACCATGACGATACCAATCCAATAAAATCAACGAAAAAAACAGGGGCGTTACAGTCACTTCCCCTAAAAGGAGGTTTCGTCCCGAAACTTATCACAACTCCAAAACCAAACTAAAAATGGGAAATTTAAACACAAACTAACACTGTTGATGCACGAAAACGGACAGGGAGTCGGTCACCACCAGCTAACGGTTCGAACACCGGGGAATAGGGAAGGAAAGGAGGAGACTGTCGACTAATCGGTTACTAGCAGTCACGGCTAAAGGGCAGAAAAGAGGAGGGGCCGCTGGCAGCGGCAACAGCAGAGTTCGCCCGCCGCGGCTTGAATGCCACTCTTGCGGCGGGCTTTCCTTTACTTCAAAGTGAGATGGTTACAACAAGCAAATGAAGAAGCAGGCCGGGCTACAAGCCGCAATACACTAGACTTGAGACCGCAGCTCTTAACAGGCGAGCTCCTGGATCCCAGTCATGGTGTCTTGGGGAGTGCACCCTCCCCCTATTTATAGGCTCGGGGGCCTGCCCAAACGGGCAGGGCTAAAATTACCGGCTGCCCGGGGTACAGGAGAACCGGGCAGAGGTGAGGGGAAGCAAAAGAGAAAGAAACAAGAAAGGAGGGAAGCCGCGCGGCCTGGCGGATTCCTCCTGGCGAGCTGACGGCTGGGTCCTTGGGCCTTCTTGCTGAGCAGGGTCGGTGCTGGCAGCGGCCTGACATGGAGACCGCCCGGCTTGGGAGGCTTGGCGGCTTGAATAATCAGACCGCCCGGTCTGGAAAACTGCGCGGGCAGGTCGCGGATTCCGGGCTTATCATAATCCCCGCACATTTTTAAGTTTGCAGAAAACTTCGAAAATGTTGAACTAAGCCGGAGACCGCGACTGCTTCATCGTTGTCTATAAAATCCCCTGACCCTTGACATTCTTCAGGATTCCTGCCAAGCACGGGTCGCTACTCGCCACTTGCGGTTAGGATTTTGCAAGCCGACGCGATTTCTTTAGCAATGGATGTGATGTCGTCGATGCTAGCCCGCAACAAGAAACCGACAGAAACGAAGCAGAGCCGGAGCGAGAATTCGAATGAATCTGCCCGGCAGACCGCCAAGAAGAACGAGAAGCCGGAGACAACAGCAGCTTCTGGACCTGAAAAGAGGCCGACAGAGATGGTCGGCGGACCATCGCAGGCCGCAGCCGACCCCAAAGCGGTTTCGAAAGCTGCTCCACTGCAAACCGGAGATGCCAAATCCTTTGACGTGACTTTCTCCCCATCAGGAGAACCACTACTAAAGATCGGTGGGACGGAGGAGAAGAGCGTTGATTCTGGGAAACCGACCGAATTGCCGAGCAAGGTCGACTTAATCGTTGTGGATGACAACGAGCCGGAAAAGGCGCTGGAACCCGAGCGGACTGTTGCTGAACAGGGCAAGCGGACTGAAAAGGTGTCCGGCTCCCTGAAACGGCGGAAAGGAAGGAGTGAAACCCTTGAAGAAAGGATGAAGAAGAAAATGAGGAAGCTGCATGCCAGAAACCGGAATATCTCTGAAAAGACCGGAGCGGACAGTCTTCAACACAGGCCGCACGAGAAGGAGGTGCCCGAGAACCCGCTCACACCGGAGTGCAAGCCGAGCGAACTGGAGGGTACACCTGCGCCTAGCGATTCGCTGAGCGAGCTCCTGAAGGGCATGGAGGCTCTCCAGCGGCAAGACGCGCTATTGTCGACACCAGCGGCGTCTGAGGAGGTTGACCGCCCCGACATCAAGGTTATTGGGGAGAAGCCTGGCGAACCGGCTTCCGCGGCTTCTGAAGGAGCCGAGAAACTGAAGCTCCGCGAGAAGATGGAGGAGATGAAGAAACTGATCGCCGAGAAGCCGGTGGAGACCGCACATCCATTACTGCAAGGTAAACACCGGGACGTTAGGCGAATTATTAAATTCTACAAGTCGCGGTCAAGGAAGAAGGGGGCGAATATAATATTAAATCCGCCGGCCAGCTTTTTCCTGACCACGGCTCAACTGAAAAGCCGAGCTAAGGAAACCGAGCGGCTATGGAAAGAAAAGCTGAAGAGGATAGATCCTGAGCGGCTCAGGCGGCCAGTGATTAAAATCCATACCGCGGCCTCTGGAGAAGATAAACATCAAACCGGCGGTCTCATCCTACCGATTTCCTTACTAGAAGGTCGCAATAATCCGGCTGAACCTGACTGCGGTTTGTCTTCTGCAGGTGTACCGGAGACCGCGATGAAACCGGGCGACTTGACCTCGTTTTTGTCTATGCTGCCACCGCCTCCGCCTCCAAGTGTTCGCGAGAAGGAGATGGCCGACTTCCAGAAGGACGTCGACATGCTGCAGGCGGCTTTGGACGCGGCCACCGAAACCCTGCGGACTAAAGACGAACAGCAGCGGGTTGCCCAGGAGGCCGCGGAAAAAAGGATCCAAGAGTTGCAAACAACCCTGGAGCAAGAGACCTCGAGGTTGCAAACAGTGCTTGAGCAGGAGACCGCGAGGTTGAAGACTGCGATGGAACAAGAGACCGCCAGACTCCAGACCGCGATGAAGGAAGAGACTGCTAGGCTCCAGGCCGCGAGGAACGAAGAGACCGCCAGGCTCCAGACCGCGATAGAAACCGCTGAGGCGAAGGTTGCTGAGATGCAGGCTGCCTTGGAGCAGGAAAGGGCGGAGAAGTACCTGCTGATGGCCGCGCGGGTGGAAGGAGACAGAGAACAGATCCCACATGCTGAAGGCGGCGAGAACCAAGACCTGCCGGCGGAGACCGGCGGAGAACAGCGGCCTGCGCTACCGACTCCTGCAGAGTTGCCGGAAACTAGCCGCCTGGCCTCTGGCGAGATTTCGCATCCGCCGGGGGCCGCGGCGCCTAACCAGGTCGCTGCTCCAAGCGGTCTGGGGGCCCAGGCGGTCCACATGATACCGTTTGCGAGAGTTGAGCGCGACGCTGCGCGAATTCATCGGTCTCTGCATGCGCTTCATAATCTGGTTAGCCAGGTGTATGTTGCGATTGTACAGACCGGTGAACAGGTCGCGCACATGGGACGAGACAGGCCGGAAGACGACAAACGATCCTGATCGACTTGAGAGAACTAAGCCGCGCGGACATTCGCATATATTGTGTTGTAATATATATTTTTTCTCTGGAATGCTGGACAATTTGATTGTTGTAAACTGCTGTATTTTATTATGCTGCGAACTGAATGCGGCTTATGCGGCTTGAATAATCCACATGTCTGCTGCTTTGTTCTGAGAAATTTGAAGTTTAGTATAGTAGCCGCGCGGTCTGGCGAACAGAGCGCCGGCTTGAATAATTGATATCCACATGATTCGCCATAGAATTTTCTAAGTGCAGGGAAGTAGCCGCTCGGACTGACGGACTAAAAGGCGGCTTGATCACTAAGCTGATCTGCACTTCCAGGGGCTTAGGCCGTGCGGCGTGACGACTAGCCGCGATTTGACATGGGCACTGTAGCATCACGGGTTTTCTATAAATAGCGCAGACCCCGTTGGATTCTTCACAAATCAAGAAGGATGCGGGCTAAGTCCAAATCGTCGCGGTCTGACAAGGCCACAGCCGTCAGGACAGACGCGGCCTCCGCCTTCTACTCTGCTGACCACAAGGAATGCCGGCTTACAAAAGCCGAGCTGGATTCCTTTGTCGAGAAACACATGCAAGGAAGCCCGCTGATCGCGCGGCTTCCGAGGCAGGATGAGCGAATTAACTCCTCCAACGCTAACCAAATCGCGGTCCCCATTGACCATTTCGACTGCGGTTTCAGCTTCCCGGTCTTGTTAGAGGCCGTAGCGGTCTTTGACCACTATGGAGTTGTGCCCGGACAACTCCCCCCCAACTCGATAGCCGCGATATACGGCTTCATTTCTTATCTGCGGTCAGAAAGAGTCCGATTCTCCATGAGGCTCTTCCGAGAGTGCTTCTCGGTGCGGTCTATCCCGGATTCCGGGACAAAGATCTTCCGGGGGCACCTCTACTTCGGCTGCCGAGGGCTGAAGGTAGTCAACCTGGCCAACAAGATCGCGAACTGGCCGGAGCGGTTTCTGATCTTTGAGGGCAATTTGGGGTTGCTGCCGACCGACCCCCAAATCCGCGAAGAAGCCGCCTTCGGCAGCAGCGGCTTGGACGGCAAGGAGAAGGAGATCTTCGACTTCTTCAGGGGCGAGCGGCTTGACGTGAACTACTACATCCCGCTGCTGCCGTCCCTAGTTGGAATTGAGGCGGAAGAGAGTAAGCTCCAAACCGCCCGAACTGCATTTGTAGCCGCACGGCCTGGAAACTCACTTTGCCTTTATCTTTGCAGCTGCTCTGGCGGTCCCGCTGAACAAGCCGCAGACTCCGGGCGGCTTGACCCTCACTCAAAGAGAAAAGAGAGCGAAGCGGGTCAAGCAGGCGCGAGCTGCGGAGGAGGAGGAGTCGGACTCCTCTGGAGAATTCATGCTGCAAGGAACCGGCAGCAGCCTGAAGGATGTCCACGGCGACCCGGCCTTGCGGTGGAGTCCGGATGGCAAGTCGGTGACGATCTCCACCGCCCTCCCCTACTGGGGAGCAGAAGAAGTAAGCCGCCATGCTAATGCGGTTGGCGGCGCGCTGTACGGCAAGCGCAACCTGAGGGCTATGCGGCGAGTTCCTCCAGACGACCTGCCGCGGCTAGCCGCGCAAGTCGGCGCGAGGAGCTTCGTGGCAAGTCACTTCATGGGGCTTGCCTACAAGGAGCTGATGAAAGAGAACAGCGGCCTGAAGACGCAGTTAGGCGAACAAAAAGAAGAGAACAAGCGGCTTAAAGAGAAAGAGGCGGTAAGTCATTACCAATACCCGCGCGGTTAGCGTTATATAACCGCGCGACCTTACCTTTACCTTTGCTTTGCAGGAAATGTACAACCCTGCCAACCCGATCTTCCAAGACCAAGTCTTCCCCCAACTTGTCCAAGGAATCGATGGAGCGCTTAACCGCCTCCGGGACATTGGCGGCTTGGCCACCGGCTTCACCGACTTCACATGCGCCGACATCTACCCTTCCCTGAAGGAGCAGGTGGCCGACGTCTATAAGTCGATCAAAGGCAAGGCCAAAGTCGCGGAAGAAGTCGGCGAGGTGGTGGGAGAGGCCGTGGAAGAGGTCGGCCAGGGAAGCCGGAGTCCACGCACATCTCCTGAGTCCGGCGGCCAAGAGTCGGAGACCGCGCGGCCAGACTCGACATCTTCTGATGGTTCAGCGAGCTCCGCAACTAGCAGCGGGTACTCTTTATCATCTGTTGATGTTGGCGATGGCAGTGATTTGGATGCTCCTGCGACTAAGAAGCTCAAACCGGACGATTAGAAAATTTTATAACTTTGTTTTGTATTTTGAACTTTTTGAAATCGGCGGCATTGTTTTTGTAGCCGCGCGATTACAATTTTGTAACACTTAATGACATAGAAATGAAGGCATTTTTACCTTACTCTTTGTTGTAAATCTTACTTTTCTTACTTGACTTAGTCCGCGCGGTCTCAATTTAGCTTCCGATTTAAAATATAAGTATGAAAACTGGCTGAGTCTGCGCTGCGACTTCAACAAAGCTATCCGCAAGAGAGAGACATTTTCCTGCGGTTTATACCGGAGTGCACGTCGACGATAAGCCGAGCGGCTAATAATGTAAACCGCAATTTTTCCTTGATGAATTATTCAACATTATCTGCTGGAAGAGCTTGATTGCCGCGGCTTGCTCATATATAAGCCGTGACCGCTAAGCCACGCGGTCTCTTGTCGCAGTCGGCAAACATCCATAACATTGAAATAATAGATTGCGGCTAGGGCAAACTCTGAAGCGAATTGCCCATTTGATTAAAGGAACAGAAATAGAGAAATAAGCTCCGGCTTCCGATAATACAGACCGATATAGCCATATGGAAGCCAGGAATTTTTGTGACGATAGTTCGCTGATTAGCTAATATAATTAATACCATAAGCCGGCAGATCAATAGCCAAGAATTGTGCCAGACGCAGGTCGGGCGGCTTCCTTTTATATGAACAACAAACCGGCAATTGATATATATGAAAGCCAAATAAGATACTGAATAGCGGATAGGCTGACGTAAGTCGGCCGAGTTCCAAAATATATTAATGATAATCCGGCAGGAACAGGAAAGTTAAAAAATTTAAGCCGGAATATCAAACCGGGCGGCTTGTGTAAATAATTATAAAACCTGCACAGGCCGCTAAATAAAACCGCGAGACAGCGGATAGGCTCGTGTTGTCCTGCAAAAATAGGTGAGGATAGGCACTTATGTGTCAATGTGGGCAGGTGCGTATAGCATTGCTTTCCACACAAAGAACACGTAAGTGGGATCGAAATTCTTAAAATCCATGACCAATGTCAAGCAGGACAAGTACGCAACGTCTCCGACTGAGGTCAAGCAGGACAAGTACGCAATGTCTGCGACCGAGGTCAAGCGGGACAAGTACGTAAAGCCTGTCTGTGACTGAAGTCATGAGTGACGGGTACGCAAAGCCCGTCTGTGACTGAAGGTCAAGCGGAAAACCCACTACACATCCGCTACTGAAGTCAAGCAGGACAAGTACGCAATGTCTGCGACCGAGGTCAAGCGGGACAAGTACGTAAAGCCTATCTGTGACTGAGGGCATGCGGGATGTGAAGGGCTAAGAATTCAAAAGGGGGCTCTTGCCCCTACATGCATGTATATAGGCATAAAGAGTAAAGCTAAAAATAAGCTTCAAATGAAAAAGTACCCATTTGCATGATGTTAAGGAAGTGATAAAGGATATATATCTGCAATTTTATCATGCCTTATAGAAAGAGAGAGAGATATGTTATGTATTACTCTGAACATAAGCACTTTTTACTATAGAAAGAGAGAGGAATAACTGCTTGATCCATTGAGCAAGAAATGAAAGATTGCCTTTGAGAGTCACTAAATGAAATATTCCTGCAGCTTTCCAGCTCTTACAAGTTGATTAGCCAATTCCTTGAGAGCTCTGCAATCTTCTGTTAGATGACCAATATCCTTATGATATTTGCAAAAAAGCTGCTCGTGCCGATACTTGATTTTGGATTTCATGCGCCGAGGCTTCTTGAACTCAGGCATTCCCTGAATGATTATCAAAAGATCTTCCATGGGAATTTTGAACTTAACATACTTACCTGAATATTTTTCATACTTTGGAGTTTTATCCCGGAGAATATAAGGAGACTTGCAATATTCAACTTGCAAGACATCTTGAGGGGAAATAGATTGCTGTTGACCAGAAGTCTCTTGAGATTGTTTGGCCATTTGATTCAGAAATGAAACATAACCTTTATTTGCCTCTTCGGCTATTATGAATGTATTAACTATATTAATAAGATCTCCGAAGTTTTTGGGATATTTTGTGGTGAGCTTGAATTTCAATGGGCCTTCTTGAAGTGCATTTATGAAAGCATGCAAGTAATAGTCTTGATGGACGCTACAAATATCTAGAACCTCCTTTTGAAACCGATCAACAAAATCTGAATTAGACTCGTCAATTCCTTGCTTGATTCGGAAGAGAGCTCCAACGTCTCTTTTCCGCTTCCTGTAAATAGCGAATCTAGAAATAAATTGACTTCGAAGATCCTTAAAGCTGGTTACTGATCGAGGTGGGAGGCTATAAAACCATTCTCTCGCAACATTGCCAAAGGATATAACAAAGAGTTTGCATTTTACTCCATTTGACACTTTTCTAAGTGAAATAGCTGATTCAAAAGCTTGCAAATGAGAAAACGGATCATCACATGCAGAATACTCCGGGAGACGTGGTTCTCTGAATTCATCGGAGACAGTATCCCACCGAATTTGATTAGTGAACGGAGAAGGGGCTTCTTCTTCGTCCTCACAAAGAGACTCATTTGCAACAGATTCTAACCCACGCTCAACACTGTTTGCAAAAATTTCTCTATGAGGGTCAACAACCTCACTATGAAAATACGAGCAATCCTGCACTTCTGAGAGATCTGTAATAACTGAGATGCGGCTCGATTTATCATGACCCTTTGCAGGATTCATCCTGAAAAGAGAGAAATAGCCGAACTTTTACAAGAAACCGCAGAACAGCGGCGGCTTAACGTGGCGGCTAGGCGATTCTGCAAACCGATAAGAAGACCGGCTGAAAAGAGAGCGGATAGAATGCCAGGTTCTATAGCGCGGGAGGCGGGCTGAAAGCCTTAGCCGGCGAAGTCGCGGCTTGCTAGACAGGCCGCCGAACTCTAGAGGATAGAGCGGTCTGGATCCCTAGACCGCTGATTTCATCGATTAGTCGAGATCTGAAGGTCGCGTGTTAACTGTTGATGCACGAAAACGGACAGGGAGTCGGTCACCACCAGCTAACGGTTCGAACACCGGGGAATAGGGAAGGAAAGGAGGAGACTGTCGACTAATCGGTTACTAGCGGTCACGGCTAAAGGGCAGAAAAGAGGAGGGGCCGCTGGCAGCGGCAACAGCAGAGTTCGCCCGCCGCGGCTTGAATGCCACTCTTACGGCGGGCTTTCCTTTACTTCAAAGTGAGACGGTTACAACAAGCAAATGAAGAAGCCGGCCGGGCTACAAGCCGCAATACACTAGACTTGAGACCGCAGCTCTTAACAGGCGAGCTCCTGGATCCCAGTCATGGTGTCTTGGGGAGTGCACCCTCCCCCTATTTATAGGCTCGGGGGCCTGCCCAAACGGGCAGGGCTAAAATTACCGGCTGCCCGGGGTACAGGAGAACCGGGCAGAGGTGAGGGGAAGCAAAAGAGAAAGAAACAAGAAAGGAGGGAAGCCGCGCGGCCTGGCGGATTCCTCCTGGCGAGCTGACGGCTGGGTCCTTGGGCCTTCTTGCTGAGCAGGGTCGGTGCTGGCAGCGGCCTGACATGGAGACCGCCCGGCTTGGGAGGCTTGGCGGCTTGAATAATCAGACCGCCCGGTCTGGAAAACTGCGCGGGCAGGTCGCGGATTCCGGGCTTATCAAACACATAGAGACATACCAGAACTAGGAGAAGAGGTTCAGATGAGATTCTCTCATCGCTGATTCCAATTCCCACGTCGCGCTCTCGACGTCCTGGTTTCTCCAAAGAACCTTGACCATAGGAATGGTCTTCCTCCGCAACACTCGATCTAGAGATTCCAAAACGCGAACAGGCTCTTCCACATACGAAAGGTTGGGCTGAATCTGTGGCACCGAGTCAAGAACTTGACGATCACTACGAACACACTTCCGCAACTGGCTCACATGGAACACATCGTGGACACTAGGGAAAGTAGCGGGTAATTCCAGCCGATAAGCTAACACTCCGATGCGCTCCAGAATTTGAAAAGGTCCCACATACCGGGGGTCTAACTTGTGGTTCCTTCCAAATCTTTTTACACCTGACATCGGAGAAACTTTCAGAAAAACCAAGTCCCCAACGGCAAACTCCAGATCAACCCTTCATCGATTAGCATATTTCTCATAACTCTCTTGTGCTACTCGGAGCTTCTCTCGAATATGAGTCACAACACAATTCATCTCCTCAAGGGCTTCCGGACCAAGCAATGGTCTCTCACCAACTTAAGCCCAAAATAAGGGAGTCCTACAACGCCTCCCATACAAGGCCTCAAACGGGGCCATCTGCAAACTCTCTTGATAACTATTATTGTAAGCAAATTCCATGAGTCTGAGACGTTCATCCCAAGCACCACCATGATCCAAAATATAACACCTGATCATATCCTCTACGATCTGATTTACCCTTTCCGTCTGACCATTAGTTTGTGGATGATAGGCGATGGAATACCTTAAATCGGTACCCAACCCCTCTTGTACACTCTTCCAAAAACGAGACGTAAATCTAGAGTCTCGATCTGATACAATGCTAACAGGAACTCCATGCAACCTGATGACCTCTTCTAGATATAGCTCAGCTATCTTGTTCATCGAGTACCCAATCTTAAATGGACAAAGTGAGCTCACTTTGTCAATCTGCCGACTATCACCTCAAACGTAGTCATTCCCACGGGGAGATTTTGGCAGACCTGTTGAAACCAAAAACTTGATCTCTCGTGGAGTTCGGGGTCCCAAAAGAGGGGTGACCTCACACTTAGTACACTCGGAGGAACGTCACGGACCGAAGACTTGGGAAACTAGGAACAGACCCTCGGCTCTAGCGCGGAGGTCCCACCTCACACCCGGAAGGCTGCCTGAGCTCTTCCCTCCCTAGCCAATGCTCGAGCTAGGATGCCTTGGAGGAGCCCTCTCTACTCTACCAAGGAGGAACTAAGGGAGGAGGAAGCCAAAAAAAAGATCCTCCCCAAATCCACCCAAGGGGGTCTATTTATAGTTTTCCAAAACCCCATGGACCAAAATGACTGAGATACCCTCACGCCCAAAAAGCCTTGGGCCAATAGGAAACGCCCACGCCGGGGGGCAGAGGGGTAAAACGCCCCCAAGGGCACAGCGGTAAAAGCACGCCGCCAACACCCCGCCCCCAAACAACCGAGACGGCACCAGGCCGCCGGGCAGGCCGCGAGAAGGCCGCTCAGGCGAGGGCCAGGCCGCGGCCGCCTCGCCCGCGAGAAGGCCGCTCGGGCAAGACCGGCCGCTGGCCGTCTCGCCCGTGAGCAGGCCGCCCAGGCGAGAGCCAGGCCACGGCCGCCTCGCCCGCGAGCAGGCCGCTCGGGCGAGACCGGCCGCTGGCCGTCTTGCCCGGGAGCAGGCCGTCCGTGCGAGAGTTAGGCCGCGGCCGCCTCGCCCGCGAGCAGGCCGCTCGGGCGAGACCGGCCCCTAGCCGTCTCGCCTGCCCCTACCACGGACTCAACAGGCCGGGGCGGGTGCTAGCCAACTTGCCGCACCCGCCCCCCAACAAAGGAGCCATTGGGGGGAGCCAATTTTTCCTCCCCCTAATAGTATGTTTCCAAGCCAGAGCCAAAATTGGCCACCGAGGGTTCAAAATACTCAAAAATATTTAAAACTAAGAACGCCTCATTTAGGGTCCACTATTCGCGAATACGGGGTTGTACACAATCCCCGCTCTTTTCGAGGTTGGCACAAGCTCGGAAAGAAACATCCAACCCAACGTATTCACGGAGTGTAACTTCCCCTCGGGGTCAACCTGCCATGCCAGCTATGGGAGCCTGGGTGGCGAGACCTCTGGGTGAAAACACTTAGCCTCCCCGAGGGGGCAACCTGTCAAGCCAGCTAATGGGAGCCTGGGTGACGATACGACCTCGGGGTGCAAACACTTACTCTCCACGAGAGGTACCACCGGCCCTGCCAGCTAGTGGGAGACTGGCAGCGGGACCACCTCGGAGCAAAGGGACTTACTCTCCACGAGAGGTACCACTGACCCTGCCAGCTAGTGGGAGCCTGGCAGCGGGACCATCTCGGAGCAACGGGACTTACTCTCCACGAGAGGTACCACCAACCCTGACAGCTAGTGGGAGCCTGGCAGCGGGACCACCTCGGAGCAAAGGACTTGGGCTACTACGAGAGATCAACCTACCCAGCCAGCTAGTGGGAGCCTGGCGGCGGAATCGTCATCGGAGCAAAGGACTTGGGCTACCACGAGAGATCAACCTACCCAGCCAGCTAGTGGGAGCCTGGCGGCGGAATCGTCATCGGAGTAAAGGACTTGGGCTACCACGAGAGATCAACCTACCCAGCCATCTAGTGGGAGCCTGGCGGCGGAATCGTCATCGGAGCAAAGGACTTGGGCTACCACGAGAGATCAACCTACCCAGCCAGCTAGTGGGAGCCTGGCGGCGGAATCGTCATCGGAGAAAAGGACTTGGGCTACCACGAGAGATTAACCTACCTAGCCAGCTAGTGGGAGCCTGGCGGCGGAATCGTCATCGGAGCAAAGAACTTGGGCTACCACGAGAGATCAACCTACCCAGCCAGCTAGTGGGAGCCTGGCGACAGAATCGTCATCGGAGCAAAGGACTTGGGCTACCACGAGAGATCAACCTACCCAGCCAGCTAGTGGGAGCCTGGCGGCGGAATCGTCATCGGTGCAAAGGACTTGGGCTACCACGAGAGATCAACCTACCCAGCCAGCTAGTCGGAGCCTGGCGGCGAAATCGTCATCGGAGCAAAGGACTTGGGCTACCACGAGAGATCAACCTACCCAGCCAGCTAGTGGGAGCCTGGCGGAGGAATCGTCATCGGAGCAAAGGACTTGGGCTACCACGAGAGATCAACCTACCCAGCCAGCTAGTGGGAGCCTGGCGGCGGAATCATCATCGGAGCAAAGGACTTGGGCTACCACGAGAGATCAACCTACCCAGCCAGCTAGTGGGAGCCTGGCGGCGGAATCGTCATCGGAGCAAAGGACTTGGGCTACCACGAGAGATCAACCTACCCAGCCAGCTAGTGGGAGCCTGGCGGCGGAATCGTCATCGGAGCAAAGGACTTGGGCTACCACGAGAGATCAACCTACCCAGCCAGCTAGTGGGAGCCTGGCGGCGGAATCGTCATCGGAGCAAAGGACTTGGGCTACCACGAGAGATCAACCTACCCAGCCAGCTAGTGGGAGCCTGGCGGCTGAATCGTCATCGGAGCAAAGGACTTGGGCTACCACGAGAGATCAACCTACCTAGCCAGCTAGTGGGAGCCTGGCGGCGGAATCGTCATCGGAGCAAAGGACTTGAGCTACACAATCAAACCTTGCCAAATCCTACATCCTCAAACGGGGAAAATAGATGGGTTACATGATTCCCCCGACTTAGTTGGTCGGGGGTTAGACTCATTACAAGATAAGATACATACAGGACTCTGCCGGGGCAATGCCTCCTCAGGGTGTCTGGGCCCGGTAGCCGCCATTTTCTTCCTCCTTGCCGGACACTTCCATCCTGCTCAGTCTCTCCATGACCTTCTCCATCTCCTCTGCCTTGGCCAACCAAGAGATGATGTTGACGGCCGTGACGTAGCACTGTCTTGCCATCCTTGAGTCTCCCTTGACTCTGACCTGGATCCCTCCTGAGCTGAACTTGAGGCATTGGTGGAAAGAAGATGACACGCAACGGAAGGCGCAGATGAGGGGTCTTCTGAAGATGGCGTTGTAGCTGCTTGGAGCGTCAACTATGACGAACCGGCAGTTCCTCGAGACTCCTCCCAATTTTACTTGGAGCCCTACTCCACCTTTGACCTCCTTCCTCTCTCCTGAGAATCCGAACAGGGGTCCGTCCGAGGCCAACACCCTCCTTGGCTCCACCTTCATCTCGTCAAACGCCTTCTTGAAAATGACGTTGACGGAGCTTCCATTGTCAACCAGGATCCGAGCGACGGTGTAGCCTTCGATGGCTGTCTGGATGACAAGCGCATCACAGAACGGATCCTCGTGATCTGGTAGGTCCTTCACCGAGAAGGTGATCTTTTCCTCTGGGGGCGGGGTCTGGGAGGTCGAGGCGACGCTCCTTCGGTACATGACATGGAGGCTTGCCTTCCGGGTGGCCTCAACCCCCACTCCACCGTGGATCACTCCTATACCGCCTCGGGTTCCCACGTCGACCCGATCCTCACATATATCATCACCCCCTTCTCCGGGTAGAACCTCTTCTACCCGTACCGGCGTCTATGGCTGGGCAGGGCCTCTCTGCCCCCTCACCTCCAAGAACTCGGGCAGGTAGCCGTGGCGTGCCCCTCCACCTGGTGGAAGTCGCAGTACAGCAGCGCTCTTTCTCCCCTCTTTCAGCGGGCTGCGCGCTCTCTCCTGTTACCTCTTCCCCCTCCTATTGCTAAGGTTTGCTGCGGAGGGGGTAAGAGTTGCCTTGGGGCCTGCCTCTGGAAGTTGAACCTCCCTTGGCCCCCGTGGAAGTTCCCTCCTCTTTGGATGAGAGCTCTTCCTGGACCATGGGCAGGTCCTCCCTACTACCTCTAGCCTGGTTCCGGACCCTCCTGTCCTTGGAACCCCTGTGCTCTCTGCTCCTCTCTCCTTCTTCCTTCCTGATGCCTTGAGCCACCCTGCTCCTTTGACTCCACCTCCGTCAACTTTTCCAACCTCTTGACTAATGCCGGGTTGGCTGCCTACATGGCAATCTCCTCTGTCGCCCTTTCCATCAGCTCCTCGAAGGAAAGCGGGGCCTTCCGGGTCAAGCTCATCTTGAAGAAGCCCTCCTTTAGCCCAACGGTGAAGGACATCTGGAGAGCATACCCTGGCATCTCCTGGACCTCCAAGATCTCCTCTTGGAACCTATCTACGTAGCGGGTCAGCGACTCCTCGACCCCCTGCCTTATCAAGAAGATGGACTCAGGACTCCTCTTTTGCTTCTTGGAGGTGGAGAAGCGGAGCTGGAAGCTTCGGCTCAAGTCCTCGAACCCATAGATCGACCTCGGAGGGAGTTGATGGAACCAGTCCCTTGCCTTCTCCTTCAGCGTGATCGTAAAGAGGCGACACTTGAAGTCATCCATCATCGGCCTGATGGTGACGGCATCCTCGAACCACTGCAGATGCTGGACGGGGTCATCCTTCCCTGTATAGTAAGCCATGTCTGGCTCTCTGAACCCCTCGGGAACGGGAGCTGAGATGATCAGCTCACTGAAGGGTGACCCCCTAAGGGGTGGTCTCGCCACCTCCACTCGCGCGACCTGCTCGCCTGGGAGGTTGGCACTCGCCGGGCTGGAGAACAGCTCCCGGCCGGTGAGGTATCGCTCGACCCCATCGCCCATCCTCTCCTTCCCAGGCCTTCTTCCTGGTGCACTTCCTTCTCCCCCTACTGGGGTAATCTCGCCTAGACCCCTGGGAGTCGGCTCGTCGAGAGGGGGAGCTAACTCCTGTGGGGTCGGGGTGGAGCTGCCACCCTGAGGAGCAATGCTTCGCAGCATCTCCATGATACCCTGGATGGAGGCCATGAACTCTTGTCTCCCCACAAAGGGTCCCGAGCTGGGGAGCTCGCCGAGATCATCACTACCTCCCTCACCTCCAGTCATGACTCTCTCCCGAGATCTTCTGTGCTGGTCACTCTCCACGCTCACCGCACCAAAATGTTGAAACCAGAAACTTTATCTCTCGTGGAGTTAGGGGTCCCAAAAGAGGGGTGACCTCACACCTACTACACTCTGAGGAACGTCACGGACCGAAGACTTGGGAAACTAGGAACAGACCCTCGACTCTAGCGCGGAGGTCCCACCTCACACCCGGAAGGCTGCCTGAGCTCTTCCCCTCCCTAGCCAATGCTCGAGCTAGGGTGCCTTGGAGGAGCCCTCTCTACTCTACCAAGGAGGAACTAAGGGAGGAGGAAGCCAAAAAAAAGATCCTCCCTAAAGCCACCCAAGGGGGTCTATTTATAATTTTCCAAAACCCCATGGACCAAAATGACCGAGATACCCTCACGCCCAAAAAGCCTTGGGCCAATAGGAAACGCCCACGCCGGGGGGCAGAGGGGTAAAACGCCCCCAAGGGCACAGCGGTAAAAGCACGCCGCCAACACCCCGCCCCCAAACAACCGAGACGGCACCAGGCCGCCGGGCAGGCCGCGAGCAGGCCGCTCGGGCGAGGGCCAGGCCGCGGCCGTCTCGCCCGCGAGCAGGCCGCTCGGGCGAGACCGGCCGCTGGCCGTCTCGCCCGCGAGCAGGCCGCCCGGGAGAGAGCCAGGCCACGGACGCCTCGCCCGCGAGCAGGCCGCTCGGGCGAGACCGGCCGCTGGCCGTCTCGCCCGCGAACAGGCCGCCCGGGCGAGAGCCAGGCCGCGGCCGCCTCGCCCGCGAGCAGGCCGCTCGGGCGAGACCGGCCCCTGGCCGTCTTGCCTGCCCCTACCACGGACTCAACAGGCCGGGGCGGGTGCTAGCCAACTTGCCGCACCCGCCCCCCAACAAAGGAGCCATTGGGGGGAGCCAATTTTTCCTCCCCCTAATAGTATGTTTCCAAGCCAGAGCCAAAATTGGCCACCGAGAGTTCAAAATAATCAAAAAGCTTAAAAACTAAGCACGCCTCATTTAGGATCCACTATTCGCAAATACGGGGTTGTACAAGACCGGTGATAAAATCCATTGAAATACTCTCCCATTTCCAACTTGGAATATCAAACGGTGTCAATTTACCACCAGGCCTTCTATGATCAGCCTTAATACGCTAACATGTATAACATTCCGATACAAACTTTGTGATGTCATTCTTCATCCCTGACCACCAAACAATTTGCTTTAGATCTTTATACATCTTAGTGGAACCAGGGTAGTAGGTTACACTGGAACCATGAGCTTCAGCACAGATCTTAGCTCGAATATCGCCAAGGGCGGGGACACAAAATCTACCTCGATACTTCAAGGTGTCCAACTCGTCCACATAGAATTCAGGTAGCTCTCCCTTCACAGTTCTATTCCGGAGGTGCAACAAATCAGGATCATCCTTCTGATGTGCTCGAGTAAGGGAAATCCAAGAGGGTTCTTCTGCTTCTAGACTAGCAGGCACAGTACTACTCCCAACCTCAATATCCATCAACAAAAATTCTTCTATCAAGGACTGCACCGACAGATTAAAAATCTTAGCGGTCTTTCTACTCAAGGCATCGGCTACTACATTAGCCTTTCATGGATGATAAAGAATTTCCACTTCATCATCCGCCACATATTCTAACCAACGAGGCTGGCGCAGATTTAGTTCTTTCTGAGTGAAGACGTACTTCAAACTCTTATGGTCCGTATAGATCTTGCACAATGTGCGATGTAATAAGTGTCTCCAAAGCTTCAGCGCATAAATTACGGCAGCAAACTTACAAATCATGCTTAGGATAGTTTCTCTCGTGGATCTTTAGTTGCCTCGGTGCATATGTGATCACCTTACCATCTTGCATTAAAATACAACCATGTCCGATGTGTGACGCGTCAACATACACAACATACTCAACTCCTTCCGTAGGTAAGGTTAAAATCAGAGCAGTACATAATCTCTTCTTCAACTCTTGAAAGCCTCTTCGCCCTTATCGCTCCAAATGAAAGTAGTATTCTTCTGAGTAAGTCTAGTTAGAGGAGCAGACAACACTGAAAACCCCTCCACGAATCTTCTATAATAGTCAGCCATGCCCAAGAAACTCCTAATCTTCTTGGGTGTAGAAGGTCTCTCCCATTCCATCACAACAGAAATCTTGCTCGGATCTACCGAAATACCATCCTTGCTTACAACATGACCAAGAAAGGACACCTGGGGTAGCCACAACTCACACTTGCTCAACTTCACATATAACTTATGCTCCCTCAGGGTCTACAAAATCAAACACAAATACTGAGTATGATCCTCAGCATTGCGGGAATACACCAAGACATCATCCTCTATAAATACAATCAGAAAACGGTCCATACCTAGGACGAACTCTATGTCCCTCACAGGAGGAAGACTAGGAAGATTAGCTAGGAAAACATCCGAACACTCACGCACCATATAGATCTCCTCTAGACACGATAAACCTACCTTGGTTTCCAGAACTTGAACCAAATAAGAAAAACACCCAGAAGCTAAAAGCTTCTGAGCACATATCGCAGAAATAACTAGAGAAGCCTGACACGGATAACCATAACCACTCCTGGGTTGACCATCGTCCATCTTGAAGTCCAAGCGCTTAACCTTACAATGGGTAACAGAGTCAAGCCTAGACAACCAGTACAGGACCAAGACTACACAAAACCTTCAAGTTCTATCACCTTTAAATCAGCAACCACTAGAAAAACAAATAACCGAATTGGACAACCCTGAATATCTTCGTCCGATACCACAGAATCACCAGAAGGAAACTTGACACAAAACACGTCACCAACCTGATCGAGGGTCAAACCATGACGCTCTACAAAGGTCCTAGCCATGAACAGATTGGTAGCGATACAATCAAAAGGAACACGCGCCCAACGGTTCTTTACCTTAATTTACATATAAAATCGTATACATAACTTATTCAATCAATAACAAAACCAGATAGAACCTAACCTGAAATCACTTGGGTTGAAGACTGAGTTTCTTCTTCGGTCGTCGTGATCAGTTTACCTTTTCTTTTGTCCTGGTTTGGTGGCAGCAGTAGAGCCCGAGGCGGGGCCGGCTGCAGTGGGGACTAAGCCTAGGGACACGAAGTCTTCAGGTGTCCCTTCTGCCCGCAATGGAAGCAAGTCTTTTCCTTCAACCAGCAAAGTCTCACGTCATGTCCCTTCTTCGAACAGAACGTGCACACCCGATCTCCCTTGGGTACTCCTTGGATGGAGAGCACCCGCTGCTTCTTTTGAGTGGCACTTCTCTTGAAACACCTTTCGAAAAGGTGGCCAGGTCGACCACAGAAGCTACATATTTCTCCACTTTTCTTTTTCGAAGAAGGGACGGATGCCCTAGAGCTTCCATGCACAATACCCTTCCTCTTCTCTTTCCTCGGTATCATATCACGGTCCTTAGCATATCCAATGGGCTCAACTTCAAGACCAACTTCTACTGTCCTCGCATTAGTCTCGGACTGGTAAGTATTGGCAAACTAATGAACGTCATTTTGGAGACCGCCCAAGAAACCTTTAACCCTGCGCTCCTCAGCAGCTCTCAACTCAGAAGCAAACTTATTAAATTTACTGATCTCTATCTCATGCCCAATCACTATGGGGGTTTGCTCACAAGGATGCTGTCCTAAGGTGGTAGCCAATAATGCCTACAACTGTGCTTGTATTGCCATAATCTGACCTGCCATGGTCTCCATGCCCTGGCGTAGTTAAACAATCATCGCCTCACCCCGCGTACCTGACGACTCGCCCTCAGACTGGGGAGTCGACCTGGTCGTAACACGCTCATGCGACATTCTAAAAAAAACACATAACACCTCATTAAAACTCTAGCTTAAACTAGGACTACACCACTTAGTTCAGATCATACTTAAAAGACACTTGCTTACGCTGCAACTTGCTCTGGGATTTTATAATGATGTTATGTCCTACTTATGATGATATCCTCTCATCCTATTGAATCTTGTGCCTATGACATGAATGCATGTATTCTTTATTTTTTTTTGATTTAAAACCATGTGTGTACATTTATCATCGCGCAAATCTTTACCTTGGCACGTTGTGCTTATGCAATGTTATGCTATGCATGATTGTGCTATGCATTCTAAAAAGGCCCTAATGCATGTTATGAGCGGCGTACGCATGAAAATGTTATGCATCCCATACTACATGACATTCTCATGCAACGAAAAAGAAACATGCTAGTCGCATTCATGTGGTGAGGTTATGCATCCCATGCTATAAAACCCTCACATGTTGCCCCTATGGTGGATCCATATACAGACACATATTATGCATTCCATACTACATAATATGCCCCGTATACTTCATGTTATGCTATGAGTGTAGTGTTCGTGCTTCAGCCAAGACGTGCTGATGACATATCGATGTGTGTATGATATGATGCTAAACACCTAATACCAACAAGGAAAGGTTGCCCGACAAATTATCAACCAACCTCCCTCTGATACCAACTGTCATAACCTGCATTTTCACAATAATTTAATTATATCAGAGTACGGGAAAATACACGCTGTGATGTCACGCCGTGCAGGGGATAACTGCAGACGCTCAGACAAGACTCCAAACTCTACAGTTTAAAAGAAAACATAAGTTATTATGACTGAAATCCAGTTTAAACTAAGAAGGTAGTCATATCCCTCGGCTTAGTGGATCATCTAGTCCACGATTCAAAAATATAATTTATACGCTTGCGGAAGATACTTGTTTTAAATTGACTCTAACATCCTACATTAGTATAAATATCCCCGAGGAACAACTAATGCTAAGTAGATTCTAGATTTATAATAAGTATGAGAAAAGTCTTTACGCTGACCTAGAAATTAATGACTTAGTTTTAAAAGAGGTTGCATGGGTGCTTTACTAATAATAAGTTTTTATAAGCTTAAAAATATCTAACATGCAGTCCTAGCAATAAATCATCCCAGAGAGCAAGTAATCCCATTCAAAGAAGAAGAAAACCAAATCAGCTAGCAAGTGGCAACATCAACAACTCTGTGGGCGTCAACAATCTCACACGAACCCACAGTAAAACAATATGTCTGAACTAGGAAAAAGAAAAAAAAACTGAACGACAACTACCTCGCTACGGCGAGGTGCAAGACCACCACTGACACTGCCGCTAAGAGAGTCCAAAACCAGCTCCACTACCTTCTACGGCTCTGAACCTAGGGCATTCCAAAAAAAAAACAGAACGCCTAAGCAAGTAGGTACAAATGGTGGCAGAAAAATTAATAAAAGGTAAACAAAGGTCAAAAGGGGTACCAACCCAAGACCAAAATTACTGACATAAAGTACGAAGTAGGCATCAAACAGAAAACTAACACTCACGTGAATCAACAAGTACAATGCAAACACACCATATACACAGGGCAATAAGGTGACGAACATGAGTAAATCATAAGAAAGAAAATCCATAACCTTTATTAACCACTTGTGGTCACTCTACCTAAAAACACGGGCAAGATGGTCACTTGGCTGGACACACCCCTCACGAAGATTAAATCTGTTTAACTGCGGGAGAGATTCATACACTCCACCATACACCGCAGATGCCCAAAACACCGGTAGAGTTCCAAAAGGTACTAATAAAGGAAACAACCTTGCGGAGATGGTCACGCCCACTAATTCCTGAAACCAAGGAAAAACCAAAGAAACCACAACACCAACATCTCGGGACTTGGCACATCGGATTCTACATGACATTTCTAGATTAAAGACACGGTCGATCAACCTTTAGAAACGATTTACAATCCTATATAGACACTGACACGTCCAACAACGATAGACGAAACAATTTAATTCACCGATAAAATATTCTAATTATGATTGTACACACCTAGTCAAGATTGAAATTACCGTGACTAGATTTTATAATTTTTTTTGAGTGATCTACAAGAAGGGCTAAACATAACCATAGTTTGGAAAAACAACACAAAATGGCAAGAAAATTAAGGAACAAAGGCATAGAGGTTAGCATCAAACCGGACAAGAAACAACGAAGGAAATCAACCACTTGCATTGGTTTTACCGGAAAAGGTTCTCTGAATCGCTCCGCGTCGTAGATAAGGGCAAAAGAACACGGGAGAAGTTGAGATCTAGACAAAAATGGCGGAAAAGGGATTAGGGCCGAAAAACCCTAACGAAAAAACTCAAGGAATGGGGAAGAAAGTACCACGATAGCGTAGCTCTCAGCGAGAGCTTTCCAGATCTAAGTTCGGTTGAAGATTTCTAGCACCGAAGAACCGTCGGCGGCCACCGGAAGATTCACGAAAAAGAAACTCTCTCTCTCGCTCGCTGCTCTGGTTCGGGAGAAAAATAGCGGAGAAGATGAAGTTTGGTTCTAAAACCTAAGTCCAAGATATATATATATATATATATATATATATATATATATATATATATATATATATATATATATATATGTGTGTGTGTGTGTGTGTGTGTTTATAAAAAGTTTTGTCAAAAACGGGTTATTTTGAGCGGTTTTGCGGGAACCCAAAATAGAGCTCTAGGATGACTTCAAATCAAAACGTGTCCAACATGAACCTTGTAGATCTCGTCGAGAAGAACAAATTTCATGTTGACCATTTGTTCGTATGACACCGTTTTGACCCTCAAAACAATGCCCGAACGCAGACTGTACAGACTACTCGAGTAAAAATCGGTTTACTCGAGATGGAGGGGCTTACTCAAGTTGGAGAGGCTTACTCGAGATGGAGACTCGAGTTGGAGGCTTGGGTAACTAGATATAGTCATAGGTACTCGAGATAAAAGGCTTAGAACTCGAGTAGATCAGGTCTACTCGAGATAGAAGGTATAGAACTCGAGTGGATACGTCGAACGAGATATCTATGAGCAATTTCAGGAAAATCAAAAATAGAGGTCTCAGATGGTTCCAGATCGAAACGTGTCCAACATACCAGTTGTAGATATCATCGAGACGAACAAATTTCATGTTGACCATTATTTCATAAGACATAAGTTAGACCCTCAAAATGGCGCCAGAACGTAAATAATAGGGAACTACTCGAGATGAATACAACTACTCAAGAATGAGGGCAAGGTACTCGAGAGAACCATAAACTACTCGAGTAAAATCAGTAGGACTCGAGAGAATTCAATATTACTCGATTAAAACAACAATTATACTCGAGATACAACAATAGTACTCGAGTATATCAAAGGTACTCGAGTAGAATTCAATAATACAGCTTATTTACGAGCAGTTTTGGGAAAACCGAAAGTAGAGGTTGAAGATGGCTCCGAATCAAAAATTGTCCAACATGAAAGTTGTAGATGTCGTCGAGATGAACATATTTCATGTTGACCATTTTTACACATGACACGGTTAAGACCCTCAAAGAGGCTCCCGAACAGAAACTGAAAAGAACCACTCGGGATGAATGAACGGGTACTCGAGAGAGAAAACACAGGTACTCGAGAGGAGAAAGCACCTACTCGAGAGGAAAATACAGGTACTCGAGTCGAATTAGGCAGTACTCGAGAGAAGAAAACATTACTAGAGTAGATCTAGGATTCACTAGAGAAGAAGCAGAACGGCGAGCTAAATAAAATGAAACACGAGTTCAAAACGGAGGCGCGAACACGAGCCGAATAAAATGAAATTTTCACCGTAGGCGAACACTGACGCTACGAACGCAACAGTGAAGTCAAAATCAAAATCCGACAAGTCATTCCCGAGATATAAATTTTCCAAGTATGCGATGAACATAAATTAATCAAAAGTTCAATCGCGCGCCGAGACTCCAAAAATACTCGGATTGCGATGAAAGTTGACGTGCAAGTCCAAAATTACTCAACTTAAATCTCAAATGCAAAAATTGCCGATTACAGTAGAAATTCAAGAAATCGGCCGACTCGACCGGACAGACGCGAAAATGCTATAACGGCGTTGCGCCGCCAACTCGATGTTAAAAGTAACGCCAAGACGTCATAACCATGACGATACCAATCCAATAAAATCAGCGAAAAAAACAGGGGCGTTACAGCCCCAACCGGACCCAGTGTTATATGTCATGTGACGAGTGGCTGCGTTACAAAGTGGTATCAGAGCCAGGTTTAGATTGTTTGGGAGGAGAGAACATAATTGAACTCTCGAATGTCCACTAGGAATGTAGTTCATGCACGTATAGTGCATGAGTGTGTCATCAATGTATAATTACCATTATGACCTGAATGATTATTGGTGTTTTGTACATTGATAGGTGGAGAGTATTGGCTGGCATGAGTGAAGCGGTTCCTGACTGCACTCGGGACTGTGGAGGCACAAAAAGTGACTTTAGCCTCATTTCTGTTGGAAGGTGATGCACGACTGTGGTGGGACGAAGTTGAGGTGCATCACTTGGTGGGATGAAGATTGGAAGAATTATTGATCGAAGAATTCTCATAATTATTTCTGGCAAAGTATGTGCTAGTATCACAGCGGATTATCATGGAGTATGAGTTTCTACATCTAGTGCAGGGTGAGCGGGATATTGATACTTACCTGTATGAGTTCACCAGACTGGGGTGTTATGTGGGGTCTACTTTAGCTGAGGAAGCACGGAAGACGAATCTGTTTTATGAGGGATTGCGCGATAAGTTGCGGTTGGCACTCCGGAGTTCGGTGAGCCAAGGCTTCCAAGCATTGGTAGATACAACCCGGATGTTGGAGAAAGATTTGAAGTGGGTACAAGAGAAGAAGAAACTGGCAGTGGAAAAGCCAGAGGTTAAAGTGCCATAATCAGAACAGTTGGAGTTTAAGAGAGGAGAGAAGAAAAAGATCAGGACTGAATCAACTCTGTCTCCTGTTTCGTCTGGGGCAACCTATGGGCAAGGACGAAGTGAAATACGCACATGTTTTAAGTGCGGAAAGCCGGGACATATCGCCCGTTATTGTTGGAGTGGCCCTTCCAGAAATGAGAAAAAGACAGGTGTGTCTTATGAAGACAAGGGTAAAGCAGTGGCCGAGTCATCTGCATCCCGGACGCAACCTCGATTACAAAATTTGGAAGTACAAGAGCCGCAAAGCTCAGTTGGTGAAATTCAGCCTCGAGTGTTTAATTTGGCACTTATGCGAGAAATGCAAAATTGAGAGGCTGAGCGGAAGTAAGGATAGTTACTTGTATCATTTTGGGGATGTGAATAATGTTGTATATGTTATATGTCACGTTATATGTTGAAATGTTGGTGCACCCGTGTGATGTGGAAGTGATCGCTCGATTATGATATAGCTCGATGATGTGTTTGTTTTTCGATCACTTTATAAAGTTTGTGGATGCATGTGCATAGATGGAAGTTAGGGATGTGTTGTATGTATGTGTTGTATGTTTGTTTTGTTTGTGCGATGCCTTGGTGTGAGACAAGCCACAACCTCTGAGCTCAAACCTGGCTCGCCTCTTTTAGTGCTCGATTGTAGTGGGTGAAATATTGTGTGAGTATGTGGCTGATTGGAGTGAGCCAAGTTTCGAGGACGAAATTTCTTGAAGGAGGGGAGGGTTGTAACAGCCCAAATTCGAGAAACGGGAAAATATTGGTTGACATGGCCTGGGACACGGGCGTGTCCCAAACCGTGTCCTGCTTGGGTTGAGTGGTCGAGCGCGTGTTTGACGAATTTCGTTCGACGAATTTTCGGGAGGTACATGCTTGTGACACGGGCGTGTTAGGGGGCGTGACCTAGGGCGTGTCCTCCCCCGGTCGACGATTTTCTCTCGATTAGTTGAGGTCGACGAATACTTGAGAAAGAGAGTACACGGCCGGTGACACGGGCGTGTCACAGGGCATGTCCCGCCATACTCGAGTAGCTCTCGTGTAGGTCGAAATATACTCGAGTAGGTGGAAAAGTACTCGAGTAAGAGGGGGTTACACGGGAGTGCCATCCCTGTGACACAGGAGTGTCCTTTCTGGGTACTCGAGTAGTTAGCTTTCTCTCGAGTAAGTTCTCTCGAGTACATCTCGAGTGGGTTACACGCCCCGTGGCACGGGCGTGACTAGGCTGATACAGGCGTGACATGGGCGTGTCACCTTGCCATGGATAAGTTTGGATAAGACAGTTCGTGCACTGCTTAGGGGACACGGCCTATGAGACGGGCGTATCACAGGGCGTGTCAGACCCGAGAGAGCTGGTTTCAGGAAATTTTCTGGCCATTCCTTTTCTTCCTATGGGATCTGATGGCTCAGATTTCTCCTTGTTGTTATATGGCCTAGAAATGAGGATTATCTCCTCATTTTCATCTTCATCTTTTTCTTCTCATTCCAATGGAGAGAAAGGCTAAGGGAAGGAAAGGAGGAAGGAGGAAAGCCGCTGCTGGAGGAGCTGCGGAGTGTGGATTGAAGATCCGAGTTCGGATTCGTGGAGGCAACGCTGAGATGGTTATTTCAATCCGGCTGATTCATGGCTCCGAAGCGATCTTCAAGGGTAACAATCTCCTTCTTGGACATCAAAGTACTCTCTTTATGCATGTGCATGGAATCATCCACCAAGAGGTGGATCATGGAAGTGATTCCTTGGTTGAGTTTGCATCTAGAGCCGGAAGTGTGGAGTACGGCATAGGCATGCTGTGTGAAGCCCATCTGGACAGATAGTATGGATTGGTGATGATTCTGGGTAAACCGGAGAAGAGTCCGTGGATTTGATCACTCTACATGCTTTATAACTCTGGATGGTGTGTATGAATGTGTGAATGAATGGTTGGATGGATTTGGGGTACTTTGTGCAAGCTCCTTATGGTGTGAGCACTATGAGCGCTAATGGCTCTAGGAGAGCAAAAAGCTGTAGTAATCAGGAGGGAAGGACGAACCGCATCTAGTACTGCTCTACTGATGGTTTGGGCAACGGGAAAGGCTGACCTACCCTGGTTACAAGAGGTCGATATGGCAAGGTGTGGGAGGAAGTGAGGCAGACCCTACTTGTTGCACCGTAATGGTGGATCGATTTGTTAATGCTCAAGTTTGCCGTGGGGTTCTCACCTCTGAGTGGTCTGGGTGGAATGTCGCCGGTCTGCGCAATGGTGGACTTGGACCGGCCGGCCAGCATATTAATAACCTCTAATCGGTGGTGTTTCCACGGAGTCCATTACACCGTAAGGTGCTCTTAGTGCACGGAGCGTCTGGTGGATACCAGCATTTGTGATGTGATTGTGATTGGTAGATTTGCAAGATTGAAATGATTATGATATGGCAATGCATAAAGGGAAGGAATCATTGCCCCGAGAAAGGGGTAGGGTCGTTATAAGTGGTTAGTTAAAGTTGACTGTTACTTTGTTTGCCGCTCCCGGGTGGATAATGAATTGCAGGTATTGATGATTACATTGAATTTCTTGAGCGGAATGGAGGCTTGCTGCTAAATGCCCTTGAAGGCCGTGCGAAGAAACGTGGTTGGATTTCATGTGTGGCCGGCCTGCGTGCCGATGTACGAAAATGTGTTTGTGAAAAGAGAAACTTGTAAGGCCTTAAGGCCAGTGTGTGTGAGTTGTATACATTCCTGGTTTTGATATATAAATGTGGCATTTATATAGTAGTGTACATTATCTGAGTTGAGTTCATGTTAACGTAAAATGCTGCGCTAGAATGGATTGAGTTAGGATGAGAGTCCATTTTGATTTCCACAAGTAATTCCGCCGCTTATTTCTGACATATGGCATGGGGCCCCGGCCTGACCAACCGTTATATGTCATGTGATGAGTGGGGGCATTGCACAAGTGGTTGTCGTGAAGTGTTGTATCAGTGGTATCAACATAAGAGGTATGATCTCTAGTAAAGTAGTTTGATCACTACTGTAGTGGTATCTGGCTAGGATCAAGAGATAAATTCTCCCATGATCCTTTCACCTCCCTCATTAGAAAAATCCCTTTCTGAAGAAGCCAGAAAGGGGGAGGTGTGGGCAATACTTGACATGACCAGGTCATGTTGAGTCAGTGCATATTACTTGGAAAAATTCAAGTAGTATGAAGAGTGCAATGACTATATGTTGAGCCATTACATATTGCTTGACCACCTCCAAGTGGTATGAGGGAAGTACTTGAAGTGGTATGACGAAAGTGCTCCATTTAAGTGGTATGAGAAAGCAATGACTTGATATGTTGAGTCAATGCATATAAATGGATAACATTTAATTAATATACTGGAGAGACAGAAATTCTAGTGGTATGAGAAAGCTACATCAGCTAGCTTACAACTGCATTGAATTAATACGCATAATGTGATAATGCTTCTTAGTATTGTTGTGTGTTCTGCCTTCTTCAAATAGGGGAGATTCTTGGGAATATTACCCTCAATGTTCCCTGATTTGAAGAGGCATCACCATTAATAGTAAGAGCATAATTGTATTTGAGTGAAACCAAATCACTCAATGCCATATATCAAGGAAGAATGCTGGAAAAACAGATATTTGTATAAATCCACAAGTATTGAGTAAAGCTAGTTCACTCAACGCCAGATGCCAAAAAGCGCTGAGTAAAGCATGGACAGTCAAGCCTAACAGTTTGCAAAGCAGATTTGTGGCTAAGTCCACAGTCATTGAGTGAAGGCAGTTCACTCATTGCCATAGAATAAGAGGCATCGAGTTAAGCTCAGTCTGCCAAAGGTTCAACATTGGCAAGGAAGAAATCCGACAGTCCATAAGTGTAGAGTGAGGACAGCTCACTCAACGACTGAAGAAAGAAGTGTTGAGTCAAGCTCAAGTAGTCAAAGAATATGAAGATTCTGTTAAGAATTCTGGCTAAGTACAGAAGCATTGAGTGAGGACAACTCACTCAATTCCCACAGAAGAAAGCATCGACAAGACAATGTTCAGACAAAGTGTAAGAAGATATAGACAGAAAAATCTGTCTAAGTCCAGATGCATTGAGTGAGGACAACTCACTCAACACAAGCTCATCAGGATGATTGGCTAAGTACAGAAGCATTGAGTGAAGACAGTTCACTCAACGACTCATCAAAAGGAGGCAAAGGTAGAAGTGTTGAGTGATGAAGGCTCACTCAATGCATTCATAAAGATAGAAATTGACTAAGTATAGAAGCATTGAGTGAAGGCAGTTTACTCAATGCCTCAGCAAGATGGCCAACATTCAGAGAAGTATCTAAGTCCAGAAGCGTTGAGTGATGAAGGTTCGCTCAACACACTCAATGCTTAGCAGTGCAGAAGTATTGGCTAAGTCTAAATTCATTGAGTGATGAGGGTTCACTCAACGTAATCAACGCCTGCCAGTGCAGACTATTTGACTAACTATTTTTGCACTGAGTGAAGGCTGTTCACTCAATGCACTCAACTCGTGGGATGAAATTGTGAATTTGGCTAAGTCCATAGATGCTGACGCCAGCAAAAGTTAGTATAATTTCAAATTGGTGCGGGAAGTCTTAAGTACATGATAAATGGTGTCGCAGACCTACTGTATGACTTTTTCTGTAAAAGCAAAGTTGCAGCCAACAACTTCAGCTAGGCTCAAGGGTCAAAGAGCCGTTGGATGGTGAAAGATAAAAGGATTGAGATTAGCGGAAGCAAATCAACCTTTAGGTTTTTATCTTTTCGCAAAGAGGCATAACATCATCTTCTTCCTCTCGCCATTGTTGCAGAGCTTGAACCTAAAGTTCAATACGCTGATATAAAAGTTCAAGCAGTTAGCTATTACGATTTTCACCTACAACAGAAAGTTCAGAAAAATATTCTAAGAATGAAGAAGTAGAGCTATCTGATTTCTACAGTCATGTTTAGTTGAGTGAAGAACAAAAAGAACTGTCAACTCATTTGTCTTCATCAGAAAGTTCAGAAACTTGTGTTTCTGAGTTACTTCCAGCACAAGCAGTAGTTTCTTGAAGATCATCTTTTTTGTAGCTATGAAGAAGTTAGGGCTGAGTTCATCTCAACTCAGGAAGAAGAAGGCTCAAAGAATATTTCTTTGGAGTCAAATCAGCATCAACAAAACTCTTTACTATCTATAGGATCCTTTGGATCTGAGTGTAGGCCTATTTTTAAAAGTTGAGTGTCAGATCAATTGTTGATCTAAGGTAGGATCTTGTGTTGATCCATGGTAGGTCTTGTGTGCCTGAGGTAGGGCATCTTGCCTAAGGTAGGAGAGCCATTCTCTCTGAGTGGTAGGGCCTTTTGTGCCTGAATTATAGGATCCTTCTGTGTAACAGAGGTAGGGCCTTTGTGCCTGAGCTGTAGGAGAGTCATCCTCGCTGAGTTGTTGGGCTAACCTCCTAGCCTGAGCTGCCAGACTATTAATTTAGTCTGACGTAGGTGATCTTTGGATCACTGAGTTATAGGAGCAAGCTTGCACTGAGGTAGTGCTTTGTGCCTGAGGTAGGTCTTGGATGAGACTGAGAGATACTTAGGGATCTGTGTTGTAAGATCTTTAGAGCCGAGTTTTGGAGAAGTGCCTTGTCTAACACACTATTAGAAATGTGGGAGGGATAGTGGATGTACCCATAATCTAGAGAACCACTATAAATCTTGTGTGTGCTTTTATGGTTTGTCTTGAAAGTAGAAAATAACTAACTCACAACACACTCAAAGAAGGAAAATTATAAAGAGACTAAATAACCTATTCACCCCCTCTAAGTGTTTAGCTATCCTTGAAACTAAAGACTTTCTAGTAGTTCTTGGGAGACTCGAGTAACCCCATCGAGCTAAAGAGGCAAATGGCGGATGTACTTTAGAAATATGGACTCAGGCTTCGTGATCTCTAGGAAAAGTGGGCTTTGGGAGAGGCAGCTATGGAATAATAGGTGAGTGACCTGGAAAGAGATTACATCTTGCTAGAGGAGACTCGACGGGGAGCAGAAGGAGAGCCGACATCACCAAAGAATATATTAGTGTTACCATTGTGATCTAGAAGTAGTCAACCATGTACTCACTACCAATACAATATGAGCCTCTGGGGTCGTACATAAGAGTTATGGAGAAGTTGGAAAGGTTTGTGTTGGCATTGCTCATATGTGATATGAGTGAAAGGCCAAGCCTGTGACATTCTGGGTTTGGAGGTTTTTCAGCACTAGATCTATATTATGAATATAGGTGACTAGGTAAGTTGTCGGAAGAATCGAGGGTAATTCGTCAATTGGTATCTTCGTGTTTCGAGGAATCCATCTCAATTCGTCATGTATACTCTTTACATCTCTATGAATTGGGCTTGGATTTGTCGAGTGTACTCTTGACATCTTAACAAATTGGACTTGGATTTGTTTAGTATTCTCTTGTTGTTTCGACGAATTGGTCTATCTAGATTTTTCGAGTATTCTCGTATTTTCTCGATGAATAGATCTTTGATTCGACATATATAGATGTGTCATCTCGACGAATGTTGTTGACTCCAGTTTGATTCTTTAAGTCTGATTTCGGACTGGTCTGCGAGTAACGTCTGCATCAATATATATATATATATATATATATATATATATATATATATATATATATATATATATATATATATATATATATATATATATATATATGAGATAATTGTTATCTTGTGAGATACATGACCTAACCAATCTAGATCGTGACTGCGGCGACTCCTTCCTCCCGTCAGACTGTTTCGAAACGTATAAGTCATAGCCGCCGGTCCGTTGTCGCCACCATTCCGACCCGTTGTCGTCGCCCGAAATTACTTCATAAGCTTCGTCTTTGCCACTGCCGCCTCTCCTTTATCGGAACTAACAATCCGTGGAGACGTTGAGGGCATTCAATCTTCCAACCTAGATCTTGTGTGACATGAGTCTAAGGGTTCTTCTTGCTCGTGTGAAAACCCATTGAGGCGTGGATATACTTCTACGCTCGGAACTCCCGCCGCAAGTGTTCGTCGAACTTACTTGAAGCATCTTGGTTGAGTTGTGACTCAATCCCGCCATGGTATACTTTTATTCAAAGTAATTTTACTTCTTGATCAATGATCATCGCAAGATCCATTTACTTTTGGGTTTTCTTGTTTCCTTATTCCGCTGCGCACATGAGATGTGCATCCCACTTAGAAACCCAGTGGTGGTATCAGAGCAAGGTTCCACGATGACCATTGTTTCTGAAGTTACTAAATCTAATGTGTGTAGATCTGTAATTTAGAAGTGTTCTAAATGCCCAAATTTATTCCTGGAACATCAAATATTGATGAAATATTCTTTGGAATCGATGGTAGTTTTATTTGTGCACATCTGGGATGTTTCAGAAGGCACTGCCCCATGGACCCCATTAGAGGCTCCCCATTAGAGGCTCTACCTCTAAGACCACTCCAAGGGCGCAACCCCTTGGAACCCCGCTAGGAACACATATAATTTCTTGTGATCTCTATGTTTCTCCTTAATAGTAACAGTCCTTCTTGTTGGTTTGTGAAATCAAGTGTGATAGATTTTGAATGTCACATAGAGGGACGAGCTTGTCTGCTGTGTAAGTGGAGTTGGTGTGGCTCATGTCCAATACATGTAAATCTGATGTCCAATACATGTAAATCTGAAGATTTAGAAGGGTTCTAGATGTTCAGATTTAGCACAGTTCAGCAAGTGTTGATGATTTTTCTTTGTGCACATCTGGTGTTGATGCACGAAAACGGACAGGGAGTCGGTCACCACCAGCTAACGGTTCGAACACCGGGGAATAGGGATGGAAAGGAGGAGACTGTCGACTAATCGGTTACTAGCGGTCGCGGCTAAAGGGCAGAAAAGAGGAGGGGCCGCTGACAGCGGCAACATCAGAGTTCGCCCGCCACGGCTTGAATGCCACTCTTGCGGCGGGCTTTCCTTTACTTAAAAATGAGACGGTTACAACAAGCAAAAGAAGAAGCCGGCCGGGCTACAAGCCGCAATACACTAGACTTGAGACCGCAGCTCTAAACAGGCGAGCTCCTGGATCCCAGTCATGGTGTCTTGGGGAGTGCACCCACCCCCTATTTATAGGCTCGGGGGCCTGCCCAAACGGGCAGGGCTAAAATTACCGGCTGCCCGGGGTACAGGAGAACCGGGCAGAGGTGAGGGGAAGCAAAAGAGAAAGAAACAAGAAAGGAGGGAAGCCGCGCGGCCTGGCGGATTCCTCCTGGCGAGCTGACGGCTGAGTCCTGGCGCCTTGTCGCTGAGCAGGGTCGGTGCTGGCAGCGGCCTGACATGGAGACCGCCCGGCTTGGGGGCTTGGCGGCTTGAATAGGCAGACCGCCCGGTCTGGAAAACTGCGCGGGCAGGTCGCGGATTCCGGGCTTATCATAATCCCCGTACATTTTTAAGTTTGCAGAAAACTTCGAAAATGTTGAACTAAGCCGGAGACCGCGACTGCTTCATCGTCGTCTATAAAATCCCCTGACCCTTGACATTCTTCAGGATTCCTGCCAAGCACGGGTCGCTACTCGCCACTTGCGGTTAGGATTTTGCAAGCCGACGCGATTTCTTTAGCGATGGATGTGATGTCGTCGATGCTAGCCCGCAACAAGAAACCGATAGAAACGAAGCAGAGCCAGAGCGAGAATTCGAATGATTCTGCCCGGCAGACCGCCAAGAAGAACGAGAAGCCGGAGACAACAGCGGCTTCTGGACCTGAAAAGAGGCCGACAGAGATGGTCGGCGGACCATCGCAGGCCGCAGCCGACCCCAAAGCGGTTTCGAAAGCTGCTCCACTGCAAACCGGAGATGCCAAATCCTTTGACGTGACTTTCTCCCCATCAGGAGAACCACTACTAAAGATCGCTGGGACGGAGGAGAAGAGTGTTGATTCTGGGAAACCGACCGAACTGCCGAGCAAGGTCGACTTAATCGTCGTGGACGACAACGAGCCGGAGAAGGCGCAGGAACCCGGGTGGACTGTTGCTGAACAGCGCGAGCGGACTGAAAAGGTGTCCGGCTCCCTGAAACGGCGGAAGGAAAGGAGCGAAAACCATGAAGAAAGGATGAAGAAGAAAATGAGGAAGCTGCACGCCAGAAACCGGAATATCTCTGAGAAGACCGGCGCGGACAGTCTTCAGCACAGGCCGCACGAGAAGGAGGTGCCCGAGAACCCGCTCACACCGGAGTGCAAGCCGAGCGAACTGGAGGGTACACCTGCGCCTAGCGATTCGCTGAGCGAGCTCCTGAAGGGCATGGAGGCTCTCCAGCGGCAAGACGCGCTATTGTCGACACCAGAGGCGTCTGAGGAGGTTGACCGCCCCGACATCAAGGTTATTGGGGAGAAGCCTGGCGAACCGGCTTCCGCGACTTCTGAAGGAGCCGAGAAACTGAAGCTCCGCGAGAAGATGGAGGAGATGAAGAAACTAATCGCCAATAAGCCGGTGGAGACCGCACATCCATTACTGCAAGGTAAACACCGGGACGTTAGGCGAATTGTTAAATTCTACAAGTCGCGGTCAAGGAAGAAGGGGGCGAATATAATATTAAATCCGCCGGCCAGCTTTTTCCTGACCACGGCTCAACTGAAAAGCCGAAAGGAAACCGAGCGGCTATGGAAAGATAAGCTGAAGAGGATAGATCCTGAGCGGCTCAGGCGGCCAGTGATTAGAATCCATACCGCGGCCTCTGGAGGAGATAAACATCAAACCGGCGGTCTTACCCAACCGATTTCCTTACAAGAAGGTCGCAACAATCCGGCTGAACCTGACTGCGGTTTGTCTTCTGTAGGTGCACCGGAGACCGCGATGAAACCGGGCGACTTGACCGCGTTTATATCTACGCTGCCTCCGCCAAGTGTTCGTCAGAAGGAGATGGCCGACTTCCAGAAGGAGGTCGGCTCGCTGCAGGCGGCTTTGACTGCGGCCACCGAAACTCTGCGGATTAAGGATGAAGAGAAGCGGGTTGCCCAGGAGGCTGCGGAAGCAAGGATCCAAGAGTTGCAAACCACCCTGGAACAAGAGACCGCCAGGTGGCAAACTGCGCTTGAACAGGAAACCGCGAGGTTGAAGACGGCAATGGAACAAGAGACCGTCAGGCTCCAGGCCGCGATGAAGGAAGAGACCGCGAGGCTCCAGACCGCAATGGAAACCGCTGAGGCGAAGATTGCCGAGATGCAGGTCACCTTGGAGTAGGAAAGGGCGGAGAAGTACTTGCTGATGGCCGCGCGGCTGGAAGGAGACAAAGAGCAGATCCCGGATGCTGAAGGCGGCGAAAAACAAGACCGGTCGGCGGAGACCGGCGGGGAACAGCGGCCTGCATCGCCAACTCTTGCAGAGTTGCCGGAAACTAGCCGCCCGGCCTCTGGCGAGACTTCGCATCCGCCGGGGGCCGCAGCGCCTAACCAGGTCGCTGGCGAGACTTCTCTGGAATGCTGGACAATTTGATTGCTTTAAACTGTTGTATTCTATTATGCTGCGAACTGAATGCGGCTTATGCGGCTTGAATAATCCACATGTTTGCTGCTTTGTTCTGAGAAATTTGAAGTTTAGGATAGTAGCCGCGCGGTTTGGCGAACAGAACGCCGGCTTGAATAGTTGATATCCACACGATTCGCGATAGAATTTTTCTAAGTGCAGGAAAATAGCCGGGCGGACTGACGGACTAAACGGCGGCTTGATCACTAAGCTGAGCTGCACTTCCAGCGGACTTAGGCCGCGCGGCGTGACGACTAGCCGCGATTTGACATGGGCACTGTAGCATCACGGGTTTTCTATAAATAGCGCAGACCCCGTTGGATTCTTCACAAATCAAGAAGGATGCGGGCTAAGTCCAAATCGTCGCGGTCTGACAAGGCAACAGCCGTCAGGACAGACGCGGCCTCCGCTTTCTACTCTGCTGACCACAAGGAATGCCGGCTTACAAAAGCCGAGCTGGATTCCTTTGTCGAGAAACACATGCAAGGAAGCCCGCTGATCGCGCGGCTTCCGAGGCAGGATGAGCGAATTAACTCCTCCAACGCTAACCAAATCGCGGTCCCCATTGACCATTTCGACTGCGGGTTCGGCTTCCCGGTCTTGCTAGAGGCCGTAGCGGTCTTCGACCACTATGGAGTTGTGCCCGGACAACTTCCCCCCAACTCGATAGCCGCGATATACGGCTTCATTTCTTATCTGCGGTCAGAAAGAGTCCGATTCTCCATGAGGCTCTTCCGAGAGTGCTTCTCGGTGCGGTCTATCCCGGATTCCGGGACAAAGATCTTCCGGGGGCACCTCTACTTCGGCTGCCGAGGGCTGAAGGTAGTCAACCTGGCCAACAAGATCGCGAACTGGCCGGAGCGGTTTCTGATCTTCGAGGGCAACTTGGGGTTGCTGCCGGTCGATCCCCAAATCCGAGAAGAGGCCGCCTTCGGCAGCAGCGGCTTGGACGGCATGGAGAAGGAGATCTATGACTTCTTCAAGGGCGAGCGGCTTGATGTAAACCACTACATCCCGCTGCTGCCGTCTCTAGCTGGAATTGAGGCGGAGGACAGTAAGCTCCAAACCGCCCGAACTGCATTTGTAGTCGCACGGCCTGGAAACTAACTTTGCCTTTATCTTTGCAGCTGCTCTGGCGGTCCCGCTGAACAAGCCGCAGACGCCGGGCGGCTTGACCCTCACACAAAGAGAAAAGAGGGCGAAGCGGGTCAAGCCGGCGCGGGCTGCGGAGGAGGAGGAGTCGGACTCCTCTGGGGAGTTCATGCTGCAAGGAACCGGCAGCAGCCTGAAGGACGTCCATGGCAAACCGGCCTTGCGGTGGAGTCCGGATGGCAAGTCGGTGACTATATCCACCGCCCTCCCCTACTGGGGAGCTGAAGAAGTAAGCCGCCATGCTAATGCGGTTGGCGGCGCGCTGTACGGCAAGCGCAACTTGAGGGCTATGCGACGAGTTCCTCCAGACGACCTGCCGCGGCTAGCCGCGCAAGTCGGCGCGAGGAGCTTCGTGGCAAGTCACTTCAGGGGGCTTACCTACAAGGAGCTGATGAAAGAGAACAGCGGCCTGAAAACACAGTTAGGCGAACAGCAAGAAGAGAACAAGCGACTTAAAGAGAAGGAGGCGGTAAGTAATTACCAATACCCGCGCGGTTAGAATTATGTAACCGCGCGACCTTACCTTCACCTTTGCTTTGCAGGAAATGTACAACCCCGCCAACCCGATCTTCCAAGACCAGGTCTTCCCCCAACTCGTCCAAGGGATCGACGGAGCGCTTAACCGCCTCCGGGACATTGGCGGCTTGGCCACCGGCTTCACCGACTTCACATGCGCCGACATCTACCCTTCCCTGAAGGAGCAGGTGGCCGACGTCTACAAGTCGATCAAGGGAAAGGCCAAAGTCGCGGAAGAAGTCGGCGAGGTGGCGGGAGAAGCGTGGAAGAGGTCGGCCAGGGAAGCCGGAGCCCGCACACATCTCCAGAGTCCGGCGGCCAAGAGTCGGAGACCCGCGCGGCCTGACTCGACATCTTCTGATGGTTCAGCGAGCTCCGCAACTAGCAGTGGGTATTCCTTATCATCTGTCGATGTTGGTGATGGCAGTGATTCGGATTCTCCTGCGGCTAAGAAGCTCAAGCCGGACGATTAGAACATTTATAACTTGGTTTTGTATTTTGAACTTTTTTTGAAATCGGCGGATTGTTTTTGTAACCGCGCGATTAAAAATTTTGTAACACTTAATGACATAGAAATGAAGGCATTTTTACCTTACTCTTTGTTGTAAATCTTACTTTTCTTACTTGACTTAGTCCGCGCGGTCTCAATTTAGCTTCCGATTTAAAATATATAAGTATGTAAACCGGCTGAGTTTGCGCTGCGACTTCATCAAATCTGTCCGCAAGAGAGAGATATTTCCCTGCGATTTATACCGGAGTGCACGTCGACGTTAAGCCGAGCGGCTAATAATGTAAACCGCAATTTTTCCTTGATGAATTATTCAACATTATCTGCTGGAAGAGCTTGATTGCCGCGGCTTGCTCATATATAAGCCGTGACCGCTAAGCCGCGCGGTCTCTTGTCGCAGTCGGCAAACATCCATAACATTGAAATAATAGATTGCGGCTAGGGCAAACTCTGAAGCGAATTACCCGTTTGGTTAAAGGAACAAGAATTGAGAAACAAGCTTCGGCAGATCAATATCCAGGAATTAAGTGCCAGAAGACAGGTCGGGCGACCTCTTTTTCATATGAATAACAAACCGGCAATTGATATACATAAGCCGAATAAGATACTGAATAGCGGATAGGTGAATAAAGTCGGCCGAGTTCCCAAATATATTAATGATGATCCGGCAGGCAGGAACAGGAAAGTTAAAAAATTTAAGCCGGAATATCAAACCGGGCGGCTTGTGTAAATAATTATAAAACCTGCACAGGCCGCTAAATAAAACCGCAAGGCAGCGGATAGGCACGTGTTGTCCTGGAAAAATAGGTGAAGACAGGCACTTATGTGTCGATGTGGGCAGGTGCGTGTAGCATTGCTTTCCTCACAAAGAACACATAAGCGAGATCGAAATTCTTAAAATCCATGACCAATGTCAAGCAGGACAAGTACGCAACGTCTCCGACTGAGGTCAAGCAGGACAAGTACGCAATGTCTGCGACCGAGGTCAAGCGGGACAAGTACGTAAAGCCTGTCTGTGACTGAAGTCAAGCGTGACGGGTACGCAAAGCCTGTCTGTGACTGAAGGTCAAGCGGAAAACCCACTACACATCTGCTACTGAAGTCAAGCAGGACAAGTACGTAAAGCCTATCTGTGACTGAATCAAGCGGGACAAGTACGTAATGCCTATCTGTGACTGAGGTCAAGCGGAAACCCCACTACACATCTGCTACTGAAGTCAAGCAGGACAAGTACGTAAAGCCTATCTGTGACTGAAGTCAAGCGGGACAAGTACGTAATGCCTATCTGTGACTGAAGGTCAAGCGGAAAACCCACTACACATCTGCTACTGAAGTCAAGCAGGACAAGTACGTAAAGCCTATCTGTGACTGAAGTCAAGCGGGACAAGTACGTAATGCCTATCTGTGACTGAAGTCAAGCAGGATGTGGAGGGCTTAAGAATTCGAAAGGGGCTCTTGCCCCTACATGCTTGCATATAGGCATAAAGAGGTAAAGCTAAAAATAAGCTTCAAATGAAGAAGTAACCATTTGCATGATGTTAAGGAAGTGATAAAGGATATATATCTGCAATTTCAACATGCCTTATAGAAAGAGAGAGAGAGAGATGTTATGTATTATTCTGAACATAAGCACTTTTCATTATAGAAAGAGAGAGGAATAACTGCTTGATCTATTGAGCAAGAAATGAAAGATTGCCTTTGAGAGTCACTAAAATGAAATATTCCTGCAGCTTTCCAGCTCTTACAAGTTGATTAGCCAATTCCTTGAGAGCTCTGCAATCTTCTGTTAGATGACCAATATCCTTATGATATTTGCAAAAAGCTGCTCGTGCCGATACTTGATTTTGGATTTCATGCGCCGAGGCTTCTTGAACTCATGCATTCCCTGAAATTTATCAAAGATCTTCATGGGAATTTTGAACTAAACATACTTACCTGAATATTTTCATACTTTGGAGTTTTATCCCGGAGAATATAAGAGACTTGCAATATTCAACTTGCAAAACATCTTGTGAGGAAATAGATTGTGTTGACTAGAAGTCCCTTGGGATTGCTTAGCCTTTGTTTCAGAAATGAAACATAACCCTTATTTGCTTCTTCGCCTATTATGAATGTATTAACTATATCAATAAGATCTCCGTAGCTTTTGGGATATTTTTGTGGTGAGCTTGAATTTAATGGGCCCCTCTTGAAGGGCATTTATGAAAGCATGCAAGTAATAGTCTTGATGGACGTTACAAATATCTAGAACCTCCTTTTGAAACCGATCACAAATCTGAATTAGACTCGTGAATTCCTTGCTTGATTCGGAAGAGAGCTCCAACGTCTCTTTTCCGCTTCCTGTAAATAGCGAATCTGGAAATAATTGACTTCGAAGATCCTTAAAGCTGGTTACTGATCGAGGTGGAAGGCTGTAAAACTTCCTTGCAACATTGCCAAAGACATAACGAAGAGTTTGCATTTTACTCCATTTGACACTTTTCTAGTGAAATAGCTGATTCAAAAGCTTGCAAATGAGAAACGATCATCACATGCAGAATACTCCGGGAGACATGGTTCTCTGAAATCATCGGAAACAGTATCCCACCGAATTCGATTAGTGAAAGGAGAAGGGGTTTCTTCTTCGTCCTCATAAAGAGGTTCATTTGCAACAGATTCTATTCCACGCTCAACACTATTTGCAAAATTTCCTTACGAGGGTCAACAACTTCACTATCCAAATACGAGCAATCCTGCACTTCTGAGAGATTCGTAATAACTGAGATGCGGCTCGATGTACCATGACTCTTTGCAGGATTCATCCTGAAAAGAGAGAAATAGCCGAACTTTTACAAGAAACCGCAGAAGAGCGGCGGCTTAACGAGGCGGCTAGACGATTCTGCAAACCGATAAGAAAACCGGCTGAAAAGAGAGCGGATAGAATGCCAGGTTCTACCGTGCGGGAGGCGGGCTGAAAGCCTTAGCCGCGGACTTGCGGCTTGCTAGACAGGTCGCCGAACCCTAGAAGTTAAGCGGTCTGTATCCCTAGACCACTGATTTCATCGATTAGTCGAGATCTGAAGCCGCGTGTTAACTGTTGATGCACGAAAACGGACAGGGAGTCGGTCACCACCAGCTAACGG